>CM072780.1:112561041-113210000 GCA_036936925.1 Cenchrus fungigraminus | reverse complement strand
GAGCGCGCGCGTGGAAGGCGGTGCAGCCGCGTGCCATGGCCTCGCACCCATCACCACCTCCGGCGCACCCCAGGACCTTGTCCCGGTCTTCGCGGTCCAGGCCGCCGGCAATGTGAGCCTGAGACCGACGAATAGGAATGGGAAGCAGAGGTATCTTGGACATCTTTGCTGCTTGGGCCTACATGTCAGATCACCTAAACGGTGAAAGTTGGACGGATTGCGAACGGAATGGCGTGTGGGGCCACTAAGTTTAGGTTGATGGCACACAGGTGCGAACGATGTTTTTAGTGGCACACAGGTCGACACCATCTTTTATAATGGCATACAGGTAAAAGCCTCATATATATATATATATATATATATATATATATATATAGCATTCCAAATGGGCCGGGCATGAGTGGCGGCACGAGGCACGGTCCTAACCCGACCCGAGGCACGATCAATAGTGCCTAGTGTCGGCACGGCCCGATGACCCTTTAGTGCTTGGACCGCCACCTCAGCCCATAGTGCCAGCCCGAGGCACGGCCAGCCCGATGGTGGCCCGGCCTTAGGCACGATGGCGGCCCGGCCCGTTAGAAGCCCATCTTACCTCAAGTATATAAACCAATTCTCTTCACCCTAACCCTAATTCTTTTCCTCCCTGCAGCAGCCGCCACCCCCCTTCCTGCGCCTCCTCCCAATCCCGCTGGTATCTACAGCCTCCTCCCTTCCAGGCTCCAGCACCTCCTCCCGATCTCACCGGCCATCGCGCGCCCCTCCCTTCATGCTCCTCCTCAGCCTCCACCACCGCACATCCGCCCGCCTACAGCTCGCGCTCGCTGTGCCCTCCGCCGTCGATCCCATCCTCTTCGGTGTCGATTGTGCGACGGTGTTGATGGCAGTTCAGTACCTATTTTAAGGCCGTCAATTCCTGCATTTTATCATGAGAACCATGCATCCACATTAGAATAGGAGCTTAAACTAACAAATTCCACAAGTGGTAGTGCAAAGTTGAATGCAGGTATTTAGCACAAGAAATAAGAAAAAAAGCATACATCATTGATCCAAGTAATTCAGGCTCAGCCAATGAGGGGCTGCCATGCACGCATCCCCTGGATCCATGACATCACCAATCCAAGGGAGAGAGACCAGATGAATCAGAAGCCGCCATGCGTGCATCACATGGTTCCCATGGCCCACAAACATGCCCAAACCTCCTCAAACCACCGTGGACACCTGGAACCACCATAAGGGCTCACCTGCCAGCCACCACGAGAAAACACAACGCGAGAGGGGCCACCAGGGGTTCGGCCGAACTGCCTCTGGCGCCCTTCGCCATCTGCTTCCATATGGTGCTTCCTGATTGGATTCTAGGGCCTTTCCGGGGGTGCTCGGGGTGTTCTAGCGCTGGTGTCCGAGCCTATAAATAGAAGGAGAGGTGGTAAGAATCGGACACACACATGAAGGCAACACTTCTCACTTTTATCTTTTCTCTCCTCTCCCATCCTCTCTTGGTTGAGGTGAAACCTCACCTTCCCATGTGTGTGTGTGGAAGATCTAGCCTAGGTGGTGCTAGGTAGTGAAGGAGTGTGGATGAGTAGAGGTGAGATGGTGATGATCCGTTCATCATTCATCATCCCCTTGTACCTCATGGATGATGTTGTTCTTCATTTAGACTACAATGAGTATTTCAGTATATTCCTATTAAACTAAAGTGAAATTCATGCATAGGTGACATGTTCCTGTGTTCTTCGTCCGTTCCTGATCCTAGCTTGTGTTCTAGTAGCACAATCCCTTTTGATCCTGTGGAGAAGTTACATAAGTGGTTTATCCTTTTGTATGGTTGCTCGTCAGTTAGAATATAGTAGATGCTCATGCATATCTGACTTAGATCAAGGTATCATTCATATCTCATGTCGCCTATTTGATTCCATGATGAGTGAGGCATAGCCCGTACTCGCGGGTTCGTCGCTCCGTATTTATACGGAGTGCTATAGTGTTGCTACGGGACGTCAGACGTAGCCGTGCTATAGTAGTGATCAGTGATGTGGATGTGGTATCCATATCATCGGTTATCCTTCGTTTGCCCTATATCCCACGGTTTGTCTTGAGGTAGGCCATGGTAGTGATAGCTGTTGGACCCTTTGCACTCCATGTTCAGATACGGCGTAGAGCTTTCTGCCGGAACCAATAGTTATAGCCAGGCGGTAGCAGTGCCTGAAGCGAGTGTCCCTATCTCGTGCTTGCGCCCTTCTAGAATCAATACCCATATGAGACTCCTCATATCTCATTTGCCTTAGTAGAGGTCATGTGTGCTTGGATAGCCACTCATAGATCTCCCCTTCTGTTCCTTGGATTTGATACCCTTTGGAATACTCTGTCGTACGGACATCCCTGGGCCCACTACTTAGGTGGGTACTGGGACCGACTACTCCGTGGGCCCCTGGGACTACTCGTCTTGGGCTGCACGGCACCTGATGGCGTGAAGCGCAAGGCATACGGAGGACTAGTACTCGGTTAGGAAGCTAGACATGTCCGGATCCATGTAGAGTACTCCTAGCCGTACACGACTAGTACTCCCCTGTCAAACCGACTTGTAACTCTGCCTCCCGGACTATATAAGGCGAGGCAGGGACCCCTATCTCTTCATCCGCATCATCTTGTAAACACACCCAATCAATCCAGAGCTACACAGCATACAGGACGTAGGGTATTACGCACCTCGCGGCCCGAACCTGTCTAAATTGTGTGCCACGTGTCTCTCCTTTGAGTTCCCGATCTCGGCGAGGCCACAAACATCTACCTCGGGTACTCCCCTTGGTAGGTTGCCGGGTTAAAACACCGACAGCTGGCGCGCCAGGTAGGGGATCTCACCGAAGATCTCATGGCGAACTCGACGGCTTCAATCGTCATCAAGCCAACCGCCGCCTTCAACCGCGGTGGCACCTTCGTCTTCGGCTCCTGGGTCTGCACCGCCGACGGCGCTGGATCGTTCCAGCGCTACCTCACCATGACCCCGGACCCGGAGACTGGACTCGGGATGCTTCCCGAAGCTGTCACGGGCCAACTCGTCGAGAAATTCGACAAACTTTCGCTCTACAAGTAAGTCACCGACTTCGAGACTGGATCCACCTCCAAATCGAACTCGACGTCGCCCTGGATCGAACCGCGCGAGCTGGCTCCTGAGCCATCGTGCGAACCGGTCCTCCCCCACAAGCACTTCCCGTACGGCCTCTGCAACTCTAGCAAAGCCTACGCGGAAGCTCTCACCTTGCGTCGGGCCGGCAAGGAGATCGTCTCCGAGTACTCCTCGGACTCCAACACCGTCCCCGACTACAACTCGGACTCCTCCTATGAGTTTGACTTCGGTCTCGATCCGATCGAATCCGAGTCCGAGCTCAACGCAATTGAGGAACCGTTGTCAGGTCCTGCTGCTGGCTTGGTCATCACATCTACTCCCGCCGGCAGATTCGTCTACTGGCCCGACTGCAAGCCTGCAGACCTGACAAACGACAACTCACGCTGCGTCGCCTACCTCGAGACACTCCCCTTCCAGGAGGGGACACCGCTGACTCCGAACTAGGAGGAGCACACGCCAACCGAGGTGGCGACTACCGACTCCGGACTCTGCACGCCTGACCGTGAGGTATTCATGGCAACCGGGGAAGCTGGAACCTCAAACAACCAAGTTGATCGGTACCTCGAAGACATTTCAGCAGACGAGGAATTAGCCAATGCACCCGCAGATGAGACTACTGATGCCAAGAATGCCCGGCGCGAGCACAACAGAAAGCGAGCAGAT
The DNA here is from genome assembly GCA_036936925.1 of Cenchrus fungigraminus. Lineage (NCBI taxonomy): Eukaryota > Viridiplantae > Streptophyta > Magnoliopsida > Poales > Poaceae > Cenchrus > Cenchrus fungigraminus. The sequence continues at coordinate 113,206,216 of CM072780.1, read as the reverse complement.
CGACGCAGGCGGCTTCGAGAAGCTTTTCCCATCCGGAACCTCATAGAGGCTCTGGATCAAGTCGAAAACCGGGTCCACACTACCCCTGAGCAATGCCTCATGTCTATCACCACGATAGCACAAACAGCTCAGGGGCACCGCGCAGGTGAACTCATCACCAAGCTTGCTGAGGACGCCTACTTCATGCGGGTCAACAACAGAACCGCCGGAGCCGAAAACCACGAAGCCGCTAGTCGCAGCCCAGTAGATGGCGGACGCAACCGCGTCTGTGGCGAACACCAGCCAAACCCCAACAGCTCTAGAGCCTCAGCGGGAGGTCCCTCACATGGCGGTAACAGCGGTGGGGGCGGCCGCGGTGGTGGCGGCGGCAATAGCGGCGGGGGCGGCGACGGCAGTGGCGGCGGCAGAAGTGGCGCTAGTTCCTCCCACGACGGCAGCAGAAGAGCTCGTGGCGGCGGCGATCGCGGAGGCCGAGGCCACGCGAACAGCCACGCCACCGGCAACGCACACGGCGGCTACGACACCCGCCACAGGATCGACGAGATCCGCCATGCCAAAAAGACTACCGAAGTCAGCGACAGCGACGGTTTCCCCGCCTACTCTGCACGACTTCGCGATCTGCTTCTTCCCGAGAAATTCAAACCTCTCGGGATCTCCAAGTACGACACAAAGCAAGACCCAGTTCAGTGGCTCAGGTGCTATGCCCTGGCCATCAAAAATGCTGGTGGCGACAACGATGCGAAGTGCCTCTACTTCCCCTTCTGTCTGGACCAAGCTCCACTCACATGGCTCGAGTCATTGAAAAAGAACTCGATCGACCAGTGGGACCAGCTGAAGGCCCAGTTCACCAGCAACTTCGCGGGTGCCATGGGGTGCTCGGGTACTCGCATGGACCTGGCGATGGTCAAGCAGGAGCAAGGCGAGACGCTCCACCAGTACATGCGCCGCTTTTTCGACAAACGTGCGACCGTAGTCGACGTCACCAACAAAGGAGTCATCAACCTCTTCCAAGACGGGCTCTACCACCGTCGCACCTTTAAAGACTTCGGTCGCCGTCACCCGAGTTCTATCACCAAGCTCAAAGACATGATCACCTCATGGGCCGACGAAGAGGACAAGGTGAACGCCAAGTACAACTCCATTCGCGGCAAGAGAAAAAACAACACGGGCGGCAACAACAACAACAAGGATCAAGGGGGTCGCAACAACAACTACTCGGGTCCTAACCGCAAGCGCAAGCCAGACAACACAGTCGCGGCTATACAGCGCCCTGCGAAGGACAGCTCCAAAAAGACCTCTGGCGGCTTCAGAGACTAGCTCAAAGAGAAGTGCACGTGGCATCTGGATGGCAATCACACAACCGACCTGTGCTACCAGCTCCGGTGAGCACTCAAGGATGTTCCTGAGCCACGGCTTCCTCACGACAAGAAGGGCAAGAAGAAAGTCGACGAAGGCAATGGCGACTTCCAAGAACCTGACAAGACGGTGAATGTCCTCTTCGGCGGACTGCCCACCAGACGATCTCAGAAGCTCACTCTACGGGAAGTCTTGAACATTGAACCAGCGGTGCCGACACCTCTAAGGTGGTCGGAGGTACCCATCACCTTCTCCCGCGCGGATCAATGGACAAGTTTCTCTGAGCCAGGGCGTTTCCCACTCGTCCTGAAACCAGTAGTCGCAGGCTCCAGACTCAACAGGGTACTCATCGATGGCGGGAGCGGACTCAACGTCCTTTTCACCAAGACCTTGAAGAAGATGAAGCTCGACATCACTGACATGCTCACTAAGAGCGCGTCGCCTTTCTACAGCATCGTCCCAGGTAACGCGGCTATACCACTTGGCTCAGTGGTCCTGCCAGTTACCTTCGGGGAATCAAGGGAGAACTACCGCACCGAGTACATCAAGTTCGAGGTTGCGGACTTCGAAACCTCCTACCATGCCATCCTCAGCAGACCAGCCATCGCCAAGTTCATGGCGGTGCCTCACTACACTTACTTGGTACTCAAAATGCCAAGTCCTGCCGGAGTACTCGTGCTGCAAGGGGACTTGAAGATTTCTTACGACTACGACACCGAAGCTGTGGAACTCGCAGCAACCAATCAAGTACCCAATGCAATGATTGAAATCTTCACTACATCCAAGAAGCTCGCGCCAACCGAACTCGAGATACCTGAGAAGACTGACGCCTCAAACAAGCCTCAGCCAACAGAGGAAGTACAGGTGAAGGCTATCGACCTCGGGACTAGTGATAGCAGCAAGACTACCATGATCGGCGTGGGGCTCGATCCGAAATAGGAAGATGCGGTTGTCAGCTTCCTTCGGGCTAACTGAGACATCTTCACATGGAAGCCAGCGGACATGCCAGTTGTACCCAGGAGGCTGATCGAGCACTCACTCAACGTCGACCCCAAAGCTACCCCCAAGCGACAACACCTCCGCCGTTTTGCTGATGACCGACGGGATGCCATCAAGAAGGAACTCGCCAAATTACTCGCGGCTGGCTTCATCCGAGAAGTCTTCCATCATGAGTGGCTCGCCAACCCCGTCCTCGTCCACAAGAAGAACACGAACGAGTGGAGGATGTGTGTCGACTACAGCGACCTCAACAAGCACTGCCCTAAGGACCCCTTCAGGTTGCCGCGGATTGATCAAGTCATCGACTCCACGGCAGGCTGCGACCTGCTCTGCTTCCTCGACTGCTACTCTGGATACCACCAGATCGCTATCAAGGTAGAAGACCAGGAGAAGACCGCGTTCATCACCCCGTTCGGCGCCTACTGCTACACAACAATGTCGTTCGGGTTGAAGAACGCCGGCACTACCTACCAACGAGCTATCCAGGCCTGCTTCAAGAAGCAGCTCAATAAGAACGTCGAAGACTATGTGGATGACGTGGTCGTCATGACCAGAAACTCCGACACGCTCATCACCGATCTTGAAGAGACATTCGCATCCCTGCGAGAGTACCAGTGGAAGCTCAACCCCAATAAGTGCGTCTTTAGCGTACCTTCGGGGAAACTACTCGGCTTCATCATTAGCCATCGCGGCATCGAAGCCAATCCCGAGAAGATCTCCGTCATCACCAACATGAAAGGTCCAACCCGCATCAAGGATGTCCAGAAGCTGACCAGGTGCATGGCGGCCCTGAACAGATTCATCTCGAAGCTTGGAGAACTGGGACTACCCTTCTTCAAATTACTCAAGCACCAAGAGAAGTTCGTGTGGACCACGGAGGCTGATCAAGCTCTGACGCAGCTTAAAGACTTCCTGTCAAAGCCACCGGTTCTCACGGCTCCTCGCAAAAAGGAGCAGCTACTGCTCTACCTCGCTGCGACTACTCATGTGGTCAGCACTGCCATCGTCGTCGAGCGGTAGGAAGAAGGCCACGCCTACTCAGTCTAGCGACCAGTCTACTTCATCAGCGAGGTCCTGTCCGAGTCCAAGGCACGGTACCAACCGGTCCAGAAGCTACTCTACGCAGTACTCATCACCTCGCGGAAGCTACGACACTACTTCCAGGAGTACTCGATCATCATCATCACTGACTACCCGCTCGGTGACATACTCCATAATCAAGATGCTACTGGAAGAATCTCCAAGTGGGCGGTCGAACTGGGCGCCCTCAACATCGACTTCAAGCCACGCACTGCTATCAAGTCTCAAGCACTAGTCGACTTCATGGCAGGTGGCGGGAGAATTAGCTACCAACTCCAACAGAGCGACCAGAGCATTGGGTGATGTACTTCGATGGCTCACTCAAGCTCGAGGGTGCAGGTGCAGGGGTACTTCTGATTTCTCCAAACGGCAAACAACTCAAGTACATCCTGCAGATCTTCTGGAAGGTCTCAAACAACGAAGCCGAGTACGAAACCCTACTGCATGGGCTCCGCCTCGCAATCTCACTGGGCATCAAGCAACTACTAGTCTACGGCGACTCCACAGTGGTCATCAACCAAGTCAACAAGTCTTGGGATCGCAACAAGGAGAACATGGACGCCTACTGTCTTGAAGTCCGCAAGCTCGAGAACAAATTCTATGGTCTCGAGTTCCACCACGTCGTCCGTGACAACAACGTTGCAGCGGATGTCCTGTCGAAGCTTGGCTCTACTCGCGCACAAGTACCTGTCGGAGTCTTCGTCCACGAGCTTCACGCACTATCCATACCGGAGCCGGCACCAACGACCACTGACTCTGGGCCACCGCAGCCTAGTCAGGAGGTCATGATGATCGATGTGGACTGGAGACAACCCTTCATCGACTACATCCGTGAGCAGAAGGTCCCCTCCGACAAGAACAAGGCCGAACAACTCGTCCGCCGAGCCAAGACCTATGTACTAGTCGGAGACAAGCTCTACAGGCGGGGTGCCACTTCTGGAGTACTCATGATGAAGTGCATACCTCGGGATGAAGGCAAGGACATCTTGGAGGAGATCCACAAGGGCGTCTGCGGCAACCACGCGTCTTCTAGCACGCAGGTGAGAAAAGCTTTCCGACGAGCTTTCTACTGGCCCACAGCTCTGGCCGATGCTGAGAAACTCATCAGAAGGTGCCAAGGATGTCAATTCTTCACCAAGCAGCAACACGTCCCAGCCTACAAGCTAGTCACCATACCTCTGACCTGGCCCTTTGCCTGCTGGGGGCTCGACATGATTGGGCCTCTACCAACTGCGCTAGGAGGATTCAACAGAGTCTTGGTGGCCATCGACAAGTTCACCAAGTGGATCGAAGTCAAGCCGGTTACCTGTCCAAAGGCCGACAGAGTACTCGACTTCTTGGACGAACTCGTGCATCGCTATGGGCTACCCCATCGCATCATCACAGACTTGGGTTCCAACTTTAACAACCACCAGTTCTGGGAGTACTGTGAGAACAGCGGGATCGATGTCCGATACGTCTCAGTCGCCCACCCACGCGCCAATGACCAAGTGGAGCGCGCCAATGGGATGGTACTTGACGCCCTCAAGAAGCCATTGCATGACGCAGCTAACACCAAAGGAGGCAAGTGGATCAAGGACTACCCAATGCACTGTGGGGGCTTCGTACTCAACCTACCAAGCCAACAGAGCAGTCGCCCTACTTCCTGGTCTACGGCTCCGAAGCTATTCTACCTGCCGACATGATGTGGGAATCCCCGGCAGTAGAACAATACAACGAAGGCATCTCAGAAGACAGTCGTCGGGTTGATATCGACAGCCTCGAAGAAGCCCGCTGCGCTGCCCTCGTCCAATCAGCAAGGTACCTAGAGGGTATCCGACGCTACCATGATCGCAACGTCAAGGAACGTTCCTTCAACATCGGCGATCTAGTCCTCCGCCGCATCCAGAATACGGACGGACTACACAAGCTCAGCTCGCCATGGGAAGGTCCCTTCTCAGTCTCCAAGGTGACCGGCCCACGCTCATATCGCCTCCAAACACTTGAAGGTGATGACATCAGCAACACGTGGAACGTCGACCAGTTGTGTCGCTTCTACGCGTAGTCGCCCGACTACTCATCTACGAGTCCAGCCTATACGGCTACTCACGGACTCTTCGCTGTAAGCGGCCTCTTGGTCCTAGCACTAGTCTACAGACTACTTCTATCCAGGATCCAGCGTCAACGGCTACTAACAGATCCTGGGCCGCACATAGCAGAAGGACTGTGGTGGCGGTCTACGGACCATGTACTCTCTAGATCCAGCCCATACGGCTACTAACGGATCTCCAGCTGTAAGCGGCTCAAGGGCCCTAGCAATCACTTAGCTGTAGGCGGCCTACGGGTCCTGGCGACTACTCATTTGTAACGGCCCTGGCCACCCAGGTGTACTTATTCATCAGTAATAAAGTTTGGTTCTACTCAACTTGTTTATTATGCCTTCTAACTAGGAAGATTCTACTGAGTACTACTACTCACCACTTTTCTCACGGCTTGGTACTCCGCACACTTCGCTGCAAGTGGCGGCAACAAGTACTCATTACAAATACAAGCAGTGGACAAATTTTACTGATATTTCAAACAAGTCTCTGACTACTTTGTTTGTCTTACATAAACTCCTCTACGCTACCTCTACAGGTACATCTACTGGAGATTCAGCTTCTCTGCTACTTGCTCCGCGATGGGCGCCATCTCCTCCAGGAGGGTCTTGTACTGCTCATCGGTGCAGTTCGCCGCAAGACCACCAGCCACCACATCTACTGGTGCCTTCGGGAAGTACGACTTCATGTACGCAAGCACCTGGTTCGGTATAGACTTCGCCAGATGCTTGACGTACATCGCCAAACGCCCAGGGGCTTCCTTCAGCCTGTCTACCAGTGGGGCTATCTTGGGACCGCCTAGATGGGGTACCAACAGTCTTGCGATGGGCAGTGCGGCTTCTTCAAGTTCCTTCAGCTGACCTCGAAGCTTCTCGCAGTCTTTATTCAGCTTCTGCAGAGATTTATAACAGTTCACAAGGTCACGGTCTGAGGCTTCATGGAGCTCCATGTGCTTGATACACTCATGGCGCAATTAGGCGTACTTATACTCAAGTACCTCTCTCTTGTCGGTCTCGCGGTACACGATGTTCTTGAGGTCCGTCTCAGATGCCTTCAGTTGGTCGATGTTGACGGTCCTTACAACAAATATTTGACCATCATTATCTCAAGAATGAGAGGAGGATATAACAAACTTCATGCACATTTTAAGTACTAATGAGGTTCCACGAGCTTTGTTTACTTGTAGGTACACAAATATGGGAATAACAATGAACAAATGAACCCTAGAGGGCTGCACCAAAGCAAAGGTGCAGGGCCGGCCGCACGTGGCCAGGTCCGGCCGCACCTGGCGAGGTCCGGCCGCACATAGCCAGGCTCGGCCGCACCACAGCCGGCCGCAGCTGGCCAGAGCCGGCCGCAGCTGGCCAGATTCAGCCACACCTGGCCAGGGCTAGGCTCGGCTGCACCAAAAGGTGCGCTTGCACCTCTAGGTGCGCCCGCACCTACCATATGCCACGTCTTGGGTCCACGGCACCAACAATCCCATGAACAAGTCTTGGATGGATGAGAAACATTGATTCTATGTCGGTTGGATCAAAAGGCTAAGGTTGGAAGCGCTTGGATCGATGGACCCACACTTAACCACCGCAACCGCCATCAAGGAGTGATCCTGGACGTCCCTCAACACCGCCGGTGCATCACATGGTAATTGGGTAGGGCCGGCCGCACCTATAGGGCCGGCCACACCTATCAACTGGCGTGCCGGGCGAAACCGACCCAAGGAGCCGACCTACAACCGCCTCAGGAGAAGTGATCAAGGTCGTCCAAGTCCATAGGCGGTGGATCATAGGGCCGGCCGAACCTGGAGATACGGCCGCAGCTCCTTGCTCGGCACTGCGGCTCCATCTCGCCTACAAGTACCCCCTCCTACAGCCACCGACCTATTGGGGCTATAAATTGAGCCAGGCACCTCGTGGAAGAGTACAAGTGATTAGAAGCAAGTGGCGGAGCCCTCCAGAAGTTAGTGTTCAGAGAGTAGGGAGAGAGAGTTGAGTGTTGGAGTAGAAGCCGGAGTCGGTCTTCTTCTTGTACCTCGGCGGGTGCGGTACACCTTCGGTCGTCCACACCCGGGATACTTTGTAAGTTCGGATTCGTGAGTAACTAAGTCTCAAGTCATTTCATTGTTCGCTCTTAGGTTCCTCGATTGTGGTTTAAGTAGTTTCTACTTATCGTGATTGCTTTGCTTTGAATTCGAGTAAAGTAGTGCTTGGTTAGTGTAGACGTGGTGTCTAGGCTTTCCGGTACCTTGGAATGCTTTCCCGGTTCAACGAATAGTTGTGGTACCCTAGGGAGGTGACAGCTCCGAACGGGCTCTGTAGTCCACCACGTTTGTTCTGGCGAGTAGGAGTTACGACATCAGAGCCCCTTCTCATCCCTTTTTGTGGCTCTTTTCCCTCTGGCCCCGACGAGCGACAAGTTTTGCCTTGATTCTATCCGTGATCCTCACGAGTCCCAAACTTCATCAGCTATCCCCTCTCTACCCGAAATCTACCCTTGCCTTTCTATCCTTCGTCACCATACCCCCCGGACTAATTAGTTCAGGTTCTCTACACTTCTCGTTCCCTGAGGAAATCGATACCTTGGAATACTCCCGGGTGAAAGCTACAGCGGTATCCGTGCGCTTGCGGATTTATCTGTGATCGTGTAGTATACCCACAAGCTTTCTAGTGCCGTTGCCGGGGATATAAACCTGGTGCGATGCTAGTAAGTGTCAACAAGCTTTCTGGCACTGTTGCCGTGGAACGGTAGTTGTTTTGACCCCGAACCTAGTTCGTCCGTGTATCACCCCATTTATCACATGGATTCCGATCCAACCCTTTTCGATTTTTTCGCTCCAAAGGGCGATCATTTGGAGCCTCCATCTTCATCACATTCCATTGAAACATCTAGCTATGAGCTACGTCTCGGCTTCATAGCTATGGTCCGAGAGCAAAGCTTCTCCGGAGATAAGGATGAAAGTCCTTATTCCCACCTGCGCGAGTTCGAACAACTTTGTTCATGTCTTGTGATCGCAGGAATGAGTCAAGATACCTTGAAATGGAAACTCTTTCCGTTTTCATTAACGGGGAGAGCAAAACAATGGTATTCGCTCAGTGTGAGAAGTATGGAGGGGGACTGGGAAAGTTTATGAAAGGCTTTTTGCCTAACATTCATCCTGACTCCCCAAGTAGTGAAACTCCAATGAGAGGTCATCTATTTTGAGCAACGGAAGACCAAATCTCTAGGAGCCGCATGGGCAAGATTTACAAAAATCGTAGATTCTGGTCCAGACCTTGGTAACGCAGAGCCCGCTCTTTTGCAAAACTTTTGCGATGGTCTTGGACCAGAGTCAGCAATTTTCTTAGACTCTTCTTCCGGAGGATCTTTCACTCATCTCACCTTGTCTGAGTGTAAGGACATTCTAACAAAAATCCTTCAAAATACCCCTTACACGGGAGTTTATGATGAATTCCCGGTTGAGGAAGAGATCACTCAGGAGGAGCACATGCCAAACACTCTCTCGGAACCGAAACCCATAGAGGAGGAAACTATCCTAGAAAAATTCATACCCACAGACACCCATCCTCCTCTTACCAAAACTTGGTTCACAGAGGAACCATTCCAACCTTATCGAGAGTTCGATCACCCCTCGTGTGACTTCATCTATGAATACTATGATGAGTTATTTCATAAACATTGGATGGAGAAATCCTTCCCGAGAAGGGAAAGAGACTCAACACACGAGAGAGAAGAAGTCAACTTACCCAACCCAGAAGAGGTAAAAAGACGGAGAGAAAGGTTGGAATATGTCTCCGCAATCAGTAGCCGGGAATGGTTGAGAGAAATAGAAGTCATGGATCAAGTCATTCAGCTATATCCCGAGCTAAAGTTACTCTCGTGCCAAGTAGGAAACCTCTCTTACCAGGATGTGTTCTACAACCCTAGGGTCGGTATCAATATCATTCCTAAATCCTTAGTATTAGAGGCCTTTCCCGACGAACCCCTCTCTTTCTCTCAGAAGCGTCTCCAATGGATTTCGGGTCCTAAATCCTTAGTATTAGAGGCCTTTCCCGACGAACCCCTCTCTTTCTCTCAGAAGCGTCTCCAATGGATTTCGGGTCAAACCATAGAGACAGAGGGAATCCTTAGAGTCGTCCAAACAAAGATAAGATAGTATGGGATCTTCCTAGATTATCATATCTTTGACATCCCAAAAGGAGATCCACCCTTCATTCTCATCGGAAGACCCATTGAAGGGGTACTGAGTAGTGTGCTCGACCATGAAAAGCAGACATATCATCTTGAGGTTCAAGAAACACATCTCCAATGTCATAGACCTGAGGTTAAGAAATAACTTGTGTGGTCTATGGACATTCTTGAGGCGTCGACACTAGATTCTCAAAACAGACTCGAGCATGAAGGTTTTACACTAGAGGGATCCCAAATCCCATGCTCACATCAAAAGTTTCCAGAGTTATCAAGCCCTATTACCAATGACCTTTACGAAACCTACAACCTCCTCAATTTCCTTGTGCATGCTAACTTTGAAAGGAAGGTTGTAGATGCTTTTGTTTACCATAAACATTGCAAAATTCGTGGTCATTTTTGGTACTAACCTTGCAGCTAGAGCTATGATGGTTTCATCATCTCGATTGGCTGCAAGATGAAGGTCTCACGTGGTTGAGCTTATGACCCAAAACAAAGCACTATCGGGAGATAGCCCGAACAATCATTTAGATTTCCTTTTCAAATAAAAGGAAGAGCATGTCTTTAGGATTAGTCGTCCTTCGGGTATTTTTGGTCGCTAACCGTTTCAGGAGGAGATTGAAATGACCGATGGATAGGCAATGCCTAAAAATATGAGAGCTACACCAACTGCAATGCCTAGGTAATTTTTGGTGAGGGAACATCATGAAGGAAGCTTGAACTCCGCACACTTGAGTTGTGTTGCCTAGCAATGCAAACTCCAAGTGTGGGGGAGATATGTGAGTATCCCCGAGTAAGTTTCTCTCATACTAAATCTTATTTTGGTTTGAAGATGGTGTTGGTTCTTGCATCTTGCTCTCTTAAAAAAACAAAAAAAAACACAAAACAAAAATATTTGAATTTGAATAAAGGCTTCCTAGCTCTTCAGCTAGTACAGCCTCCCTTTTTGTTTCCATCTTTTTCTTTGAATAATAACACCAGGTACAAGAATAAGTGTGGGGGAGATCTTCCAAGCTCGTCAAAACACACAATTGAGATCTCCCGCCATGGTGCCGCACAACACCGACTACACTAATTGATGAGAGATGAGGTAAGTGCACTAGAGCAAGTCGGTCGCCCCTGTGGTTTGGCCGAATCACCATTTGTCTACCTCATTCCCCACTTTCTCCAAGAGCGATGGTATGTGCACCCCTACCTCTCTACTTTTGGAAATCATGAGTTTAAATGAGTTTTAAATCCAATCATATAAATCAAACTCAATTGAATCCTCATGCACCCGATGCTCAACATGTTTCCTATGGTTGGCTTGCATAAGTTTTATTCCATACTTATTATCTTGATGCTTGTGAACAATATATCTTTAGGGAACTCATGCTCATCTAAGTAGTTGATGTTTGAGATATGGTCTGATGAAATAATCTTCACTCCAAATGTTTGAGTTCTTGGGAAATTTATTTGAAAATTTTGAAAACCCTTTGCGAAGCTCCTCTTTGATATGCCAAGTCCTACCAGAGCCATATGATAAGACATCTTAAAAACCTCATACACATATGCTACTTGTCGTTGCATTGGGCTTTGTCAAATTGTTGTGACCCTTGTGAGAATTCTTTTCATGCTTTCATGATCAAGATACAAGTACACACCAACATCCTCCTTGCTATGCTCAGTTGAGAGCTAGCATTGTACCATCTATCTATTTCACAAAATAAAGCTCCACACTATGTGTTGATCTCTCTCTCTCCAAGTTAATATTACAAAAGAGACATGGCTATAAAAAAAATATGGACACATGAAGGTCCAAGTGAAAAAAAAGAAGAAAAAAAAAGTTGGACACATGAAGGTCCAAGAAAAAAAAGAGAAAAAAAAGAGAAGAAAAAAAAAGAGAAAAGATAGCCATGTCCACAAAAGAGTCAAAATAAAGAGAGAGGATCATGCAAAATGGAGTTACAACAAATCAATGGTAATAACTAGCACCCATTCCGGGCCTAGTGTAGACCTTACCATCATCATAACATTCATTATACATATGGTAATATCTAGCACCCATTCCGGGCCTAGTATCCACCTTACCATATCCATCATATCCCTGCACATGCACATCTTGATCTGATTGTATGATTTGATTCTCTCCTTGGATCCGGTTTTTGACTTTGCAATAAATGTGATGCAAGTATGTCTCATCTTTACGCCCTACCCTGAGCTCCATGTATAGCCATCATTAGAAGTAGGTTGAAGAAAGGCAATCTAATGCCTTGGTGAGGACTATACACATTGAGCGATTTGAGAGAATCAAATGAGGAGCCAAGCAAGGTTTGTTTTGAAAACTTATTGAAAAATCCCAATCTACTTGACATAAGGAGTAGAGTGATTTGATTCAAGATCGTTCCATTCCTCAACTACCCAAGATGGCATGATAGACACTTCAAAATTCACAAGTACAAGGTATGGTTTGGAATATCTCTTATGCTTGCTTCATACCTTTGGAATTATGTTTTCACCTTGGTCCTTAACCTTCACTCGAGGACGAGCAAAGGACCAAGTGTGGGGGAGTTTGTTAACGGTCCTTACAACAAATATTTGACCGTCATTATCTCAAGAATGAGAGGAGGATATAACAAACTTCATGCACATTTTAAGTACTAATGAGGTTCCACGAGCTTTGTTGGTATTTTTACTTGTAGGTACACAAATATGGGAATAACAATGAACAAATGAACCTTAGAGGGCTGCACCAAAGCAAAGGTGCAGGGCCGGCCGCACCTGGCCTGGTCCGGCCACACCTGGCCAGGTCCGGCCGCACATAGCCAGGCTCGGCCGCACCACAGCCGGCCGCAGCTGGCCAGAGTCAGCCACACCTGGCCAGGGCTTGGCTCGGCCGCACCAACAGGTGCGCCCGCACCTCTAGGTGCGCCCGCACCTACCATATGCCACGTCTTGGGTCCACGGCACCAACAATCCCACGAACAAGTCTTGGATGGATGAGAAACGTTGATTCTATGTTGGTTGGATCAAAAGGCTAAGGTTGGAAGAACTTGGATCGATGGACCCACACTTAACCACCGCAGCCGCCATCAAGGAGTGATCATGGACGTCCCTCAACACCGTCGGTGCATCACACGGTAATTGGGTAGGGCCGGCCGCACCTATCAACTAGCGTGCCGGGCGAAACCGACCCAAGGAGCCGACCTACAACCGCCTCAGGAGCAGTGATCAGGGTCGTCCAAGTCCATAGGCGGTGGATCATAGGGCCGACCGAACCTGGAGATACGGCCACACCTCCTTGCTCGGCACTGCAGCTCCCTCTCGCCTACAAGTACCCCCTCCTACAGCCACCGACCTATTGGGGCTATAAATTGAGCCAGGCACCTCGTGGAAGAGTACAAGTGATTAGAAGCAAGTGGCGGAGCCCTCCAGAAGTTAGTGTTCAGAGAGTAGGGAGAGAGAGTTGAGTGTTGGAGTAGAAGCCGGAGTCGGTCTTCTTCTTGTACCTCAGCGGGTGCGGTACACCTTCGGTCGTCCACACCCGGGATACTTTGTAAGTTCGGATTCGTGGGTAACTAAGTCTCAAGTCATTTCATTGTTCGCTCTTAGGTTCCTCGATTGTGGTTTAAGTAGTTTCTACTTATCGTGATTGCTTTGCTTTGAATTCGAGTAAAGTAGTGCTTGGTTAGTGTAGACGTGGTGTCTAGGCTTTCCGGTACCTTGGAATGCTTTCCCAGTTCAACGAATAGTTGTGGTACCCTAGGGAGGTGACAGCTCCGGATGGGCTCTGTAGTCCACCACGTTAGTTTCGGCGAGTAGGAGTTACGACATCAGAGCCCCCTTCTCATCCCTTTCTGTGGCTCTTTTCCCTCTGGCCCCGACGAGCGACAAGTTTTGCCTTGATTCTATCCGTGATCCTCACGAGTCCCAAACGTCATCAGCTATCCCCTCTCTACCCGAAATCTACCCTTGCCTTTCTATCCTTCGTCACCATACCCCCGGACGAATTAGTTCAGGTTCTCTACACTTCTCGTTCCCCGAGGAAATCGATACCTTGGAATACTCCCGGGTGAAAGCTACAGCGGTATCCGTGCGCTTGCAGATTTATCTGTGATCGTGTAGTATACCAACAAGCTTTCTGGCGCCGTTGCTGGTGATATAAACCTGGTGCGACGCTAGTAAGCGTCAACTGTCGACCTTCGCTTCAAGCTCTGCAGACAACTTGCCATAGTGTCAGATTGCTCACAAGTACTACAATAAGTACCCGGTGACCTTAGCGGAAGACATACCTTTGTTCTTCTAGCGCAATGACTTGTTCTTCCGAATCAAGTCGTCCCTCTTCGCCTGCATCTCTTGTACCTCGTTGTGGTTCTGGGCGAAGGCGCCATCAAGCTTGGATTGGAGCAACACTGCATGTTTCTCCGACTTGTCCAACTCCTTCTCCAAACCTTCAGCGCGAAGAACTATGTCACCGTACCTCTTCAGAAGTTCAGACTTCTGGCGGGACCTCTCCACCAGGTCCTGCACAAGACAGAACGGTCAATGAGTAATCAGTACTCAACAAGGCAAGACTACTCAGGGTACTCGCAATGTACCTTGACCCATTGCTCTGCGCGGCGCCATGACTCCATGCTTAGAGACACGATGGCGGGGTCAATCAGATTGTCTTCTAGCAACTCAAGACCCCCACGGCTTGAAGATCCTGTCTCTGGCATGGGCGTCGAGCGAAGCAGCGCAGCTTCTTCTATTACTGCCTCGCGAACGACGACGTCAGTACTCGTTTCGGGGTGCGGATCCACCCGCGCTTCCGCGTTCGGCTCGGGGGCTACTGTAGTCCCCGGCCCGGGGGCTGTTCTTGTCGCCGCCTCAGCACCTGGCTCTGTGGCCATCGTCTCCACGACGGCCGTTTCCATGGCTACCGCCTCGGGGATCGTAGTTCCCTCGGCTTGTGCTCCTGTCAGGATCAACAAAGCAAGTCAGTTACGGCTACGACTACTCTTCATAATAACTACTCATGGTGTTAGGATGTGTACCTTCAACCAAGGTAGCCTCTTCAAGTGTCGACTCCACCGCGGCATCAACTTGCGGTGGTGGTGTGGGTTCTCGCACCTCCGCCGAGCGGTCTTGACCATCGGCCGGAGTGCTAGTCTCCCCGTCATCCCACGACAAGTCCGTGGATTTCCTACATCATGAAGTACTCAGTCGAAGACACGAGCTTGACGACTACGTAACTACTCAAGAGTTCAGGGAACATACAGAGTTGACCGTACTACGGTGACGGTCAGAGCGCCTAGTATGCTGGCGATATCTACGATGCCAGCCTCACCAGCGGCTCCGCCCTTGACAGGAGGCTTTTCTACCCTCTCCTCTGGCTGCTCAATGGCCACGGCCACAGCTGGAGGAGGGCCTTGTACTTCTTCAACCGACGCCCGCGGCTCCATGGCGCCGATTTGCTGTTGTGCCCCTTCTGGCACAGCGTCTTCAGTGGCTGGAGGCGGGCTGGTGCTTCTCTCAGCCATCGCCCCCACAGTTTCCCAGACATCCTCCTCACCCTGGTCAGCGGGGTCCGAGGAGGGGATGTCCTGCAACAATACAAGCAATACAGTCAGCAACAGACTACAACTCGGTAGTACTCGACTACTCTGGTCGTGATACTCACCTCTTGCCTGGTGGCCTCCGACAGCTTCAACTTCTTTACGGCGCGTTTCTGCGCCACGTTGCGCGGTTTCCTAGGCGGCACCGGCAGGTTGGCCTCCAGGCTGGATGGCTTCTCGATGACTGGGATGTGTGGCATCCCAGCTCGGCTGAACCGCGAGCAGAGTTGGAACCGTTGCTGCAGCATTTCCTCATCCTCGTCATTGGAGTTGTCTTCAACGACGACAGTATCGTCACCCTCAGCGACTTCGCGGCGCTCCTTCGCCTTGGTTTCCGCATTCCCCTGCATTTGTCCCTCAAGTCGTGGAGGGGAGGGCGGGACGGAGACATACTGTTCACGTCGTCCTACAACACCAAGCAAATATAGGCACGGCTACATCAAGCAAATTGGTACTCGGGGGCTCTAGCCACGACTACTGACCTGGTTTGGCGGCCGTGCCGTGGAGAACTCTGGCACCGGGCATGGCGTGTACGGGGGCATATCCTTGAAGATCCTGCCCAGCCTCTCGATGATGACATCATCTTCAATTTCCTCGCCGGGCATCTGGGACGTATCTTCATCACTGGTGTACTGGTACCCGAGGGTGTCTCGTGCCATCAGTGGCTGCACCGTCCTCTTCATGAAACTGAAGGCCACATGCTCGGCCCTCAGTCCGGCCTCCCGCAAGGCCTTGATCTTCTTCAGCAGCGGAGGTGGCTGGATACCTTCCTGCATGGTGGGCTCCGTGTTCCACCACGACACGTGCTTCGGTTGGCGGCCGCTGGGCTTCGGCAGCTCGGGGTGGTGGTTGCTGACGTAGAACCACTTCACTTTCCAATCTTGGTTGGAGTCGATGAGCTTGTACGGCAAGTATTGCCCGGCGGCGTCTTCACGCATCTGGATCCCAGCGCCTCCGACTACTCGCGGGTCGTCCGTACTCAGCTGCGGCTTCACCCGAAAGAACTTCCGAAACAAGATCCAGTGGGGCTTGATCCCGACGAACGCCTCGCAGAAATGTACGAAGATGGAGACGTGGAAGATACCGTTGGGGTTGAGGTTGAGGTACTCGATGCCGTAGTAACTGAGCATCCCCTTGAAGAAGTTGTTGGCCGGCGGCGCGAGTCCATGCTCCACAAACCACGCGAACATCGGGATCTCGTGCGGGTTCTTCTCCATCGGGTACGGATCCCCAGTGGCGGTGCGCCACAGATCCATTTCCTTCTCGCGAAGGAATCCGCTGTTGACCAGGGCGAGGAAGTCCTCGGTCTTCAGTATCGCCTTCTTCCACTCCTTCGCTGGATTGGGGCTAGGGGAGGAGGGCGGCGACGTCAATGACTGGCCAGCATCTCTGGCCTCATCGCGGCTCCTCTTCTTCGACACGCCGGTCTTCGTGCTCTTTGCTGGGGACGCCTTCATCCTCCAAGTCGCGGGTGTCTTCACTCGCATTCGCTCGGGGGCTGCGGAGGTGGGCGGACTATGGCGGCGGGCAAGTGTAGATCTAATCTACCTTGCGGCGGCGGCGGTAGCAGAGGAGCATCGGGAGTAGTGATTCAGATCTAATCTCAACAGATTACAACCGCTGGGAGTGAAAAACCCTAAGGGGGTTCACCTGTTATTTATAAGCCATCGGGTGGCTAAGTTGCGGCGGACGGATAAGCGCCAGGCGGGTGACTCAGCGGCAGGAGACTGACTCTTCATATTCCAGTACTCGATGCTCTCAGTCTCGGGGGCTCGACTACATCTGACGGACTCAGTGGGCTACATCAGATCAAGATTCCACTCAGGACACATTCTACAGTCAAGATGACCCTTCAATTCGAGAGAAAGTACTCGACTAAAGGCTCGGGGACTCCGTGCCATGTGTCCTTCGGTTTTTTCTCTGGATTTTTCGAGATAAGATTGGCAGAACTTCAGATTGACCCTTAGCTTGAATCTGCGATTCGACCTAAGGCTCGGGGGCTACATTCCATATGGAATGCGATTCTGCAAATCGCATTTTCCATATGGTTCTTCATCAAGACAACAAGAGTACCATTGAAGACCTTCGAGAGAAGCACTCGGGGACGCTTGGGGACTACTCGAGAAGACTTCAAGACTACTCAATGATCAGCTAGAGTACCTTCCAGCCTCAGGATGATTCAAGCATTCTTGAGGACTTTCGGCTTGTGGAACTTGGGGACGCTCAAGGACTACTCGCCAAGGCCGTCAAGACTACTCGAAGACATCCTGCTCGACTACAAAGTACTTGGGGGCTTGTCGTACGGACATCCCTGGGCCCACTACTCAGGTGGGTACTGGGACCGACTACTCCGTGGGCCCCTGGGACTACTCGTCTTGGGCTGCACGGCACCTGATGGCGTGAAACGCAAGGCATACGGAGGACTAGTACTCGGTTAGGAAGCTAGACATGTCCGGATCCTTGTAGAGTACTCCTAGCCGTACACGACAAGTACTCCCCTATCGAACCGACTTGTAACCCTGCCTCTCGGACTATATAAGGCCAGGCAGGGACCCCTATCTCTTCATCCGCATCATCTTGTAAACACACCCAATCAATCCAGAGCTACACAACATACATGACGTAGGGTATTACGCACCTCGCGGCCCGAACCTGTCTAAATTGTGTTCCACGTGTCTCTCCTTCGAGTTCCCAATCTCGACGAGGCCACAAACATCTACCTCGGGTACTCCCCTTGGTAGGTTGCCGGGTTAAAACACCGACATACTCCTCGGGTGAAGTGCTACAGTGGTATATCCGTGCGTTTGCGGACTCGTTCGTAGTCATAGGTGTACCCAGGTGGATCTTGTGCTCACGCTAACAAGGCTCCGTTAGTGGTGATGTTAAGAAATACCAACAAGCATTTTTGGCGCTGTTGTCGGGGAACAGTTGTTGTGAATCTACGAACCCGACTATCCTCGTATCTTCTATCTTTCTTTGTTTCTACCTCTGCCCCCATTATCCGTGGAAGGTTATCCTCGTACACACCTTCCGTCAGTCATGAGTAAATCTGGAGAACCGTCTTCCTTAGGACCCATTTCGTTATCCCCTTACCTGATTCACCCTCCTCTCATTAAGCTAGTTTAGGAGAATTCCTTCTCGGGGTTGAGTCATGAGAACCCTTTGGACCATGTGAGAGACTTTGAGCAATTGTGTTTGTTGACGGTGAATTTTGGTACTCCAAACATGTTCATTACACTTTGGTTTGAGATTGATTATGGAACTAACCCGCCACTAGGCACACTAATGATATGACAAGTTCAACTTTTGTATGTGCATTTGGAAGTGTTGTGTTTTTGCATGAAAACATGGACTAAAGGGACGGAGTCACAACAAGTTCAAAGGAGCAAATGAGGAGTCCCGTTCGTGTTCAAGTGCAAGGTGAAACCACTCCCAAAGGTGGCTAGGACCAAGGTGTTACAACGGAGCATCCCCGAGGACTAAAGCATAAAGACAGGATTTCATGCAAGAAGACCCCCTGTCTTAAGCACGGGGATGACGTCGCCAAAATGATGCAATTACAGGGCTTAAAGTCCAAAATGACAAGAGGACCCACGTGGAGGAAGGGGCGACCGAACCGGGCCGAAATGGGCCTGGGCCGGTCGGCCCAGGCCGGCCGGCCCACCCTGTTTCGGTGTCGGTTCAGCCCCCCATTTTTTGAGCATGAAGATGATGCAACCTTAAGTCATTGTGGGCGCCGCCATTCGTAGAGGAGAGAGCTAGTCTCTCGAGAGGCTGTCCACAAGGGAGAGAGGTTGGAGAGGAGAGAGATCATTCGTGAGAAGGATCGATCAAGTCCAAGGAGGCGACCACAAGTGGAGGATGATGTCGATGCCTTGCCATGGCATCCCCGGAGGAGAAGGAAGACACAGTCGGAAGCATCACCATGATCAACGGCGCCATCCTTAGTGCCTTGATGGGGTAAACTTCTCATTTGTCCATGGGGTTGTAAACGGTCTTGCTATGTAATCGATACTCTTTATGGTTTCAATCTATCAATCTAGTGTTGAAGTTGCTTTGATGTTCAAGGTTAGCTACCGTGCTTTTCGGGAGTATAGATCTCACTACTCCCATAGAACCCTTCAATACACCGTGATCATCATAGGTCTAGTCATGAATACCTCCATGTAGTGACAGTACGAGGGGAGAGGGGGAAACCGTGTCACACGCCCCGATAGATTAGATTGGTTTTGTATCTCTTGGCGGTTGCATGTTCAAGTATCGTAGATCATATGGGCAAGTGTCTTTATATCTTGTGAGTCTCACAACCCCTTCTAGTGTAGAGTAGTTAGCCTTTAGATTAGTCTTAGTTTAAGGTAGGTTAGTGCTAGATCAAACGCTTGCAATCCCCTTGCTCCATGGATTGACAAGAAGCTAGGGAATCCCTGTGGTGAAAAAGGTGTAGGTCCGTACGCTTGCGGATCGTAGGTTGTTACGTGCTTCAACCATCAACAGTGTTGCACTCAGGGTAGAACCTGGATGACACAAGATGTTCTTAAGAGGAACATGTTCCTATTCTCCCTCTCTGGGAAGGCGAGAACATGGTACCATTGCTTCAGAACAGACCACCTTGGATGGGAGAGCTTGAGAGCAGCTTTCTACTCCCGATTTTCCTATTGCAACGTATCACTTCCCTAAGAGCAATGATCCTCAGTTTTGAACAAGGAAAGGAGGAATCACTTGGAATGGCATGGAATCGTTTTGCCTCTTTGGTCGAGACCTGTCGGGTTCTTGGTTTACCCGACCTAGTGTTTTTACAACATTTTTGGTTTGGTTTACATAAGGACAGTGCCATGTTGCTTGATGCCCTCTCGGGAGGCTCCTTTGTGTTCCTAGAGCCGGACTGAAGAAAGGAAATTCTAGGAGAAATCCAAGATTTCAGTTCCTCGCTTGGTCTCAGGTGACAAAGTAGCCGAAAGAGATGATGTGGAGTTGCCTAGATCCATCTTCAGGAGAGCTCGAGCTTTCATTCCGACTTTCTCTTTGCTCTGGCAGATGATACCATTCCTGAATGGCAAGAATCTATGGGAAAGAGAGCCTAGCGTGAGTTAGTCTCGAAAGAAGGGTAGGAAGGAGTAGTTGGGGAAGGATGGTCGTTCCTGGCAAGAATGATTATTTCAACCTTAATTATGACCTTCCGGGAGAGGTTACGACGGCCATTTCATGCTTCATGTCAAAGCTCAATCTGAGGTGTCGCCGCACCAAGGATTCGGCCAAGACACTGGCCCCTATTCCATAAATTTTCATGTTTCTGGCCCAAGGAATCACAACATTATACTGGTCAAATTGAGCAATCCATTTCGTTATTTTGAGCTTAATTGTGACCGATGCTGATCAAGACAAGTCAACCTAAATCCTACTCTTCACATCTTGACTTGATCAATGCCCAATGGGAGTATGAGCACACTCTTACCTTATGCGCTCCCATTGGAAGCTTAGGTTGACTTATGTGTCATCCTCACACTTGTGTGGGGGTGAAACTCTTTCCACATAAGGAGAGAATGAACTAGCAAGTTTGTTACTCTCGGTTCGTCACTCAAAATGTTCGTCTGACCCATAAAATTTCACTCTTGCAATCTGGGGCCCGAACATTCTTGAGTTATAGTTGCCAGAGATGAAAACTTTCACTGTTAGAGCGCGAACTTGTGGCTTCATGCCCAGATCTCGTGCTCATCTTCATCATCTCTGTGGTTTCCCGTCCATAGTGTTGTAGCCTTCCTAGCAGCACAGCCTTCCCGAGGTTGCCCATCATAGTCTCGTTAGGTTGGTTGTGGGAGTTGGTTCTTATCATAATATCTATAAAGTCTTGCATCGTATCCATGCACTAACCTTGTAGAAAAAAGAGAGAAAAAATATATCATCATCAAGAGACATGCAAGGAGGACATACATGATTGAGTGGGAGAACATCATAAGGTACCCCAAGACATGATTTTTCCCAAATACTTCATTCCGTGTTTTATTCAGGGAAATTATCCTTCAGGTATTATCTCGACACTAACCATGCAGATGAATGAGGAGAATGTACGACGTAAGCATAAAAAGGGCAACAACATTCTTCATCCAGGTATGAGTCCAGGTGAAGGACCGATTAGGCGACCAGAGAGGGGGGAGTGAATGGGAGCCGGCAAAAATTCACCTCAAAAAGATGAACTCGACTATGCCCCAAAATAAACTCCAAATCCGAGCGCACACGACGGAGACGCAATCACCAAGGTCACGTAGTCACAATGGACCTACCAACCCTAGTAGCGATCCTTGGTTCAACTAGCGGAAGCACAAATCAAAGAACCAAAGCACTTAGCCAAGTCTGCGAGCCAGAGACGGACTGTCCGCCAGGGTGGGGCAGACTATCCGTGAGGAGGGGGCGCACCGTTCGCGAGGATAGGGCGGACCGTCCGAAATTTCAGCCCGAACCAACAATTGCTCACCATGAAAAGTGGACCGTCCAACGGTTCACTTCGGACCGTCCGACGCCCGCAGACCGTCCGTGCCTTGCTCGCGGACTGTCCGACAAATCCCTTGCAACAAGAACCCAAGACCCAAGCGGATCGAACCACGAGCTCGGAAAAACAAGCGACAAACTCGATGAACTGGGCACCTCACGGACGGTCTGCGGTGATCTCGAGGACGTTCCGCCAGGTGCGAATCAGCACAGAAAACAACCTCGAGGGAAGAAGGGAAAAATCCAAAACTCGATCAAACGACCTCTAAAAATCACGAAATTTTAACCACAGCTCCACAACAACACAAAGAAGCTTTTCCCAAAAGATCTCTTCTAAAAGATCAAACCTCCCCCACCAAAAAAATGATTTAGGGTATGAACCCTAGAGAGAGAGAGCTTTTCTTCAAAAACACCGATCTCCTGATTCACCCAATGGATTGAAGCCAAACTTTAGGGGAAGTGGATTTGCCTCAAGGAGAAACTATCCCTAAAATCTCATGGCCCCAAACCCACTCAATCTCGAGGAATCGAGGATTTCGTGATGAACACCAAGAACTAGAGGTAGAGAGGAAAAACTTCAAATCCGAGCCGATTCGTGGGGTTTGTGGGTGAAAGATCACAAGGAGAATGGTCACACAAGACCTATCAGTGGTCCCCACAAAGAAATCTCCACCAAAACACACTCAAATCCGATGAACGGAAAATCCTCCAAGAATACGTCCGAAAATCACATAAAAGAAAAACACTCGGGATTAAAGGAATTGGCACCAGATTAAGATGAGGATTTCACTACGAATCACTTAGCCATATCGGTTACAAGCCACTCTCAAGAATCACAAATCTTTGGTGGCAAAAAGCTCAAACAAAGAGCCACTCCCACCTCTCTCCCTTTCTCCCCAAAAGCACCCCAAAATGAAAGAGCACCCCCACCTCTAGCCAAAGAGTTAGCTGAAATTCAGCCACTCCTCCTATATATAGGCCCTCCGGAAATGACCGAAGTACCCCTACACTAGGAGTTACAACACAATCCCTCACAGGGGCATTTTGGTCAACACATGAAGTTCTCCATTGGACGGCCGCACATCCATCGGGCATTCGTGTCCTCCCAACGCAAGCACCTCGATCATGCCACGTGTTGCCCGCTTCGAAGCTTCTCGGCACGCCCGGATCCCGTCTCTGCCCGCCGAGCGTACGGTCTTGGTTTTGTGGCTCAACCAAGTAACCCGACGATTTTGTGGTGAACCGCCGTAAACCCCGTGGACTCGGTGTAGCCTCCACACCAAGCTCCTCTTGACTCGGCAGCCACATCGTCCCGGCTCGGTGTTGGTTTTGTGGCCAAACCAACAAATCGTCATGCTCGGCTTTGTGGAGCAATCGAGGAAACCGACAGTTTTCTGGTGAACCGCCGAAAACCCAGCATGCAAGGCACTGCCTCACCTCGCCAAGCATCGGGCCCGCCAAGCCTTTCACCTCCGGCTCCCGGACGGTCTACTCGGTCTTGCCCCGTTCAATGACTTGGCCGCTACCTTGCACCGGCTCCCTGTTCATGACTTCATCTTGCTTTTCTTGCACCGTGCGGCCCGCACTTGATCCCGTCGGCCACAGTGTCCCTTGAACCAAGCCTACTTGTCTATCCACTCCTCGGAGGCCACATAGGCATAGACCTTTCGTGCTTGTTCTTCACCTGCACCACGCAAATCAAGCTGCAACCTACACCTGCCATACTCGGCCAAGAATCAGAACACACCACGTTGTCAATCACTCATCACAGCAAGGAGCGACCATCCATCGGTCCTCGGACGCTCCGGTCCTCACCAGGTAAAACCACCAACTTGAGCCAAGAAAATAATTTAAAATAAAGAGGCTAGCCAAAGTTGATTGGGGCAAAGGTCAATTATATGCCCTTAGCCCCA
The DNA here is from genome assembly GCA_036936925.1 of Cenchrus fungigraminus. NCBI lineage: Eukaryota > Viridiplantae > Streptophyta > Magnoliopsida > Poales > Poaceae > Cenchrus > Cenchrus fungigraminus. The sequence continues at coordinate 113,182,546 of CM072780.1, read as the reverse complement.
CTCTAGCTTTCCTGAGGCCCCTGACCTTAGAATTGGTGGGGCACCTGACCCAGCGGACCTGAGCCCTGCAAGAGCCCACATGCCAAAGGAGAGGCCCGACGGAGCCCAGATGGGTTCAGTCGAACCCTGGGTTCAGCCGACCCAAGGGAGGAGCCGCTGCCTCTCATCTTTTGTGTGTGCACTCCTTCGTCCTCCAGAAACATTTCCCTGCTGCGTGGTGAGTTCCGAGTCACGCAGAAATCCCATCTCCTCTGCTCAATCCTGCTAACCACCGCTGCTCTCCCCGCCATGGCCGGCAAGGATGCCGTGCACCCTCGTTGGATGAAGACCCCCTACAGTGTTGAAGGGAAGAAGTCCCCACTACGTGAAAACCTCAAATAGGTCACGCAGCATTTGTAGCGGGCCCTTAATGCCTGTTACATCCACCCACATCTGTAATGGTTGTTGTTTGGTGCCCATTACCAATAAGCGCGCCAGGACTACCCCAGGGTTGGCCTCCACAACGCCCGTTACCAATGTGGACTTCTGGTAACGGGCTTCTTAAACACCTGTTACATGAATTCTTTGTAACGGACGTTAAATAGAGCCCGTTACAAATGTTAAACCTATCGGTAACGGGCTTGTAAAGTCCGTTACCGATCAATGCCCTATCAGTAACGGGCTGTTTAAGTCCGTTACTGATCACTGCCGTATTGGTAACGGGCTATAAAGTCCGTTACCGATAATTTCGTACTGGAGACGCATGCTTGTTAGGATGCATCTCCTTTGCTGGCGACCCAATTGGATACGCTCATGTCTTAGGACTCATCTCCTTTGATTGCCACCCAGGGTCGCCTTTTTTCTCACATCGGAGATGTATGTTGTTATTGCTCGTCTCTGTCTTCTCCTTCCGACACCACTCGCTCTCTCTCCGCAGAAGGCCACTCCCGTTCCGACAACAACACTCGCTCTCTCTCCTCAGAAGGTCACTCGCTCGATCTCTGTGCTCAGATGTCCCCGCCGGCCTGTCCCGTTCGCCGCCGCTAGCTGTGCGCGCTCTGAGGATCGCGCTTATTAATTTCTCTCATCAGAAAGCCGGCGCTGCTACAGCAGGCCGGCCGGCCGCGTGCGCGACGGCGAAAGGGGCCAGCGGACGTCGACCGCGGTGTCATCCAAAGCAGACGCCTCTGTGTCCCCTCCCCTGGGGCTCGACGCTGTCCTCCGCGCTGTCGCCGCGGCCGCGACGCCGCCTCTGATCCTCCTCCTCAGTCGCGCTCGCCTCATAGAAAGTCCTCATCAAGGTGGAAATTAATTGCACCCTTTTATTGAAATTCTTCAGCTGTCCTAATCCTCTTATGTTATCAGTTTTTTTGTGTGATGAATTATGCTCATTTGGTGTATGGAATGCAGATGGCGTCTGCTGCTCGGGCTTGGATGTACAGACAGCACCAAGAAGATTGGGAGAATTTCTTAAGCGGGGTCAATGGTTTTCTAAATCAAGCAGAGGCGGATATGAGAAACCGTGGTGTTCAGGCAATGCTTTGCCCCTGTATAGATTGTCTCAATCAGAAGAAATTCGCACAACGGGAAATCATTTTTCATCATTTGGTCACACGTGGTTTCACAAAAAATTACACGTGTTGGAATAAACATGGTGAGGAAGGCCTTAATGAACTTGAAGCAGGCTGGCTAAATGAAGGTGAAGTGCGACACCATGCTACTGACCATGATGAAGACCTTGATGACAGTGGAGTTTTTGTGGAAAATGAACCATTATTCCCACCAAATGTGATGAGACCTGAGGATATCACTGATCAAGAAGTTAGAGGCTTCAATGATGGTGAGGTGTTGCAACGTGTGCACAATGTTGATCAAATGTTGTGGGATGTTGAGTTTCAACGAGTGTACACACCTTCTGAATTAGCGAGGCTGAAACAATTCATTGAAGATTTAAAGAAACCCCTCTATCCTGATTGCCAGAAGTACTCTCGCCTTTCTGGTGATCTAAAACATCTGCAGCTTAAGGCAGATCATGGTTGGAGCAACAAAAGTTTCAAACATCTATTGGATGTGCTTAGAGACATGCTACCTGAAGGAAACCAAATAGCAGAGTCTGTCTATGAGGCGAAGAAGATAATCTGTCCTCTGGGAATAGAGGTTGAAAAAATCCATGCATGCAAGAATAGTTGTGTATTGTTCCGTGGAGATTATGCAGACCTTGACAAGTGCCCCAAGTGTGGCTATGATCGGTACAAGAGGAAAAAGGATGGTGGAGATGATAATAATGCTGATGACGAGAATGAGCCCGGCGAGATCAGAGGCAAGAAGAAGAAGGCTAACAGAGGAGCTCCTGTGAGGGTGGCATGGTATTTTTGCATCATTCCTCGGCTGAGAAGATGGTTCGCAACATGAAAGGAGGCCCAACTCTTGCGTTGGCATGACGAAGGCCGAAAGGAGCTTAAGAAAGATGGCAAGTTTAGGCACCCCGCAGATGCAGCACAATGGGGTAACATGAATAACCACTTTCCGTGGTTTGACGAAGACGTAAGGAGCATACGGTTTGCTATGAGCACAGATGGCGTGAACCCATTCGGTAACCAGAGCTCAACACATAGCACCTGGCCTGTCGTGTTGTCGTTGTACAACCTTACACCCTGGCTATGCAAGAAATAGAAATATATGATGCTGACAATATTGGTCTCCGGGCTAAAGCAACCTGGCGACCGTATTGATGTCTACTTAAGGCCACTAGTTGATGACTTGAAGATACTGTGGAAGCCTGGTGCACCGGAGGTTTGGGATGAGTACAAGCGTGAGGAGTTCACAATGCATGCCATGTTGTTCACCACCATCAATGACAACCCGGCTCATCGCAACCTCTCTAGCCAGAGTAAAAGGAAAGGTGCAGCTTGCCCACACTGCTTGGAAGATACTTGCGTAGTATGGCTAAGACATTCAAATAAATACGTATTTATGGGGCACTGTCATTTCCTCGGCAAGAAACATCCATACCGGGCCATGGATTGTCAGTTTAATGGGGAAAAGGAGAATCGAGAGGCACCGTTGCATGTGACTGGAGATCTGGTCCACTTGAAAGTCAAGGACGCCAAAACTATCGAGGAGTTACCCAAACTGACTGAAAAAACCCTTGGCAAAAGAAAGAAACGAGATGGTGAAGAAGAAGAAGAAGGAATGTGGAACAAGAAATCAATTCTATGGGAGCTAGAGTATTGGCCGATGTTGGATGTGCGTCATTCGATTGACAACATGCACGTCAAGAAGAATGTGTGTGAAGCTACTTGTGGAACATTGCTACAACAGAAGTCCAAAGGAAAAGATCATAAAAATGCAAGGGAGGATCTTAAAGAACTGGACATTAGGCCGGAGCTCTATGTAGAGGAAACAGAGACGGGGACGAACCTTCTCGTTGCTGCAACCACCTTGTCAAAGGCAGAGAGAAAAGAATTCTGTCTGTTTTTGCATGATTTGAAAGTACCTTCAGGCTACTCATCAAACTTCAAGAGGCTAGTGTCGGTGAAGGACATGAAAATGAATTTCGACTTGATGAAATCTCATGATTGCCATGTGTTGATGACAGCTCTTCTTCCTGTTGCACTTAGAGGTATCAAGACAGAACTGGTTCGCGACGCGGTCACGAGCTTGTGTTTATTCTTCAATGCAATAGAACAGAAGGTGATTGATGAGGAAAAACTATTGGACTTAGAGAGGAGGCATTTTGAGACCCTATGCCTGCTTGAAGCTACCTTCCCACCATCATTCTTTGATCTCATGCTGCATCTAAGAGCACACCTCGCGAGGGAAATCTGGTTCCTTGGCCCATCTTACCTTCATCAGATGTTTCCATATGAGAGGTTCTATGGATTCCTGAAATCATTGGTACATAACCGGTTATTTCCGGAGGGAGCCATTGTTCATGGCTACGAGACCATCGAAGCAGTGGAGTGGGCCATGGGTTATATGGACCCACAAAACCCCATTGGTGTGCCTCGCTCACGGCATGAAGGTAGGCTTTCAGGTGTTGGGACCCTGGGGAAAAAGTCAGTCACTCCGGAACCAGATGCCTTCCAAAAGGCTCATTTCACCGTGATACAACAGCTGCACCTAATTACACCATTTGCCTATGAGCACAAACGACAACTACGTGAAGACAACCCTGACTGTGGTAGGGCTTGGCTTGCAAAGATGCACATGCAAGGTTTCAGCAGGTGGCTCCGAGATTATGTCGAGACATGCAACAATAATGCTGTAATAACCGACGAGATAAGGAATCTAGCAGTGGGGCCATTGTTCACTGTTACAAGATACCAAGCAATGGATATCAATGGATACACGTTCTACACCATGGCCCAGGATAAAAAGAGCGTCTATCAAAATAGTGGTGTGCGTGTACGGGCTGTCGTCGACGACAGTCATGATGATGATGACACGGAGACAGACACATATTATGGTCAAATAGAGGAGATATAGGAGCTTGATTATGTAGGATTGAAGGTAGCCTTGTTTCGGTGTAGATGGGTCACCAATGGGAAGAGAGCTGTGAGCAAGGACAAATATGGTTATGTTAGTGTTGATCTCCGGGTCTTTGGTTACAAAAATGAACCGTTTGTCTTCACCAACGATGTTGAGCAAGTGTTCTATGTACCTGACCTTGCAAAGAAGAGCTGGTCTGTGGTTATGCCTGGAAAAAAAGGATTGTTGGGGTTGAAAATGTTGTTGAGGAGGAGGAATACAACCAGTTTGACAAAATTCCATCCTTTGACACTTCATACAAGCCCCGACTCTTGGGAACTAACAAAACACTAGACTTGCGAAGCGACCATAGTCAAAAAATCCATATACAGAAATCAAGGAAGAAAAAGCAAGCCTGATTTCTGCTGAATCCTTTTTGTAATGCAGGATGTGTCTATTGGTGGAAATGGAATCCGTTTTGTAATATAAAGGATGTGATGTATTGGTGGAATTTGAATCCTTTTTGTAATATATAGGATGTGGTGGAATTTGAATCCTGTTTGTAATATATTCTGCCTAAGATACTATATATATTCTGTTTATATTCTGCTTCAGTTCAGTAAGTATATGTTGCAGGCTGCTTCAGTTCAGTAACAGGAGTTAATATCAAAGAGACGAGGATTAGCCAACCCGCGTCACCTTTGTTAAGGGCAAGAGACGAGGATTAACCAATCCACATCGCCTTTGTTATGGGCGAGATATGCGAAATCTCACACACAGATTACATAAAAAGAGACACAGATTAGCCAGCCCCTGTCGGCTTGTTCTTCTTCATGCTTGCAAGTGAGTAGGTAAATCATACAAAAAATTGTACTGCACACAGATAATCACACAAGCATAGCTCTTGAGATGCAAAATCACACACACAGATTACAGTCATCATTGATACATCAGAAGGTTACAAAGCGGCCATCTATGTTCATCATCACTAGGCACTACCAGGATGAGGAACATAGATCTAAACTAAGCAAAAGAGATATACTTCCATTCATGTCGATCTTGCTCAAAGGTCGATCTTGCTAGCCTTCCCTAGGCTCAAATGTCGATCTTGCTCGCCTTCCCTGTCCGTCGGTCGATCGTCGGAGGTGAAGAGAAAGAAGGCCGCCGTCGGCTTGTTCTTCATGACGAGATATGCTCTAGATTCTGGATTCTTCTTCGTGCTTACAAGTGAGCACAAGAGAAAGATACAGAGAGGGTGGAAACATATCCCTTCAAAAATCCTCCTCCTGGAGGAGGGAAAGCAAAAGGAAGCGCAAGTTTGACGGGAAAGCTGCAGCATAATGTTTCTGGCTTTCCGTCGGCTTGTTCTTCCTGATGCCAGGAGGTTCTGGGCTACCTTCCCCCGACAGCTAATATATCACAAGGATTTTTCTAGCAGCTGTGCTAGAGGTTTGAGCAACCCAATCACCCATATCACAAGAATTCTTCTAGCAACTGAGAGAACGAGGAGGAGGAAGAGAGAAAAGCAAAAGCTTGCGCCCTACAAGATCTATTCTTTGTGCCATAGCTAGATCTAGATCTAGAGAAGAAGGAAGCAAGTGAGGAGGACCGATAGGCGTCGGTGCCTTTTATAGCAAAAACAAGGAAGGGATAACATCGGTTGTAAAATAAAGAGGAAGGGATAAGATCAAGAGCACAGGAAATGGGAAGGTTCCTAAGAAATTGATGCCAGAACTGGTCAATGGGGAAACAGTTGCCCAGTCAATGGCTGAGAGCGGAGGTAGTGATTCCAATGTAGAATTAAATGATACACGGATTAACCAAACATCGTCTCCAATGTACTCATATCCCGAGGAGTCAAACTATATGAAAAACTACTAACAATTACAAAATAAATTAAAGCATACGCGGATTAACCAAACGTCATCTGCAATGGAGAACTAAGGATACGCGGATTAGCCAAATGTCGTCTCCATTGCTTACTTAAACCGTGTTTGGCAACAAATCTGATGTATCTTCTCCTTCCAAAATAATTTAGATCCCCTACCCCTTCATCTACCTGCGAAAAACAGCAACTACATACTCCTCATCGTCACCATTCCCGGCCGGAGATGAATAGCATGCCGGGAAGAAGCAGGCGACACCAGCCGTCGTCGCTGCTGGACCTCCCTCAAGACCTCCGCATTGAGATTGCGACGCGCATCGGTGTGACCTCGGAGCGGCCCTTGGCTGACCTCCGCAGCCTACGTGGTACTTGCTCGACCATGCGCCGCGTATGCGGCCACGGCGACGTCGGCCGGCGTTTGTCGATAGAGGGGATACGAGATGAGATTTCTTGGGTGTGGGACCCCACCGCCTACAAAGCCTTCCTTGCTATGCTGACCGATCTCGGGAATCCGGAGGCTTGCTTCTTCTCCGGGATCAAAGCCGTCTTCATTGAAAACAAGGGATGCAATGATCTCCGGCGCGCCGCCGAGGGTGGGCACGATGCGGCGGCCTATCTATACGCCATCTTGCTCTACAGGGACAATGGCGGTGCCGCCGCTGATGACACCGTGAAGCGGTACATGAGGCGGGTCGCGGGTGACGGCAGTACGACGTCAAGATGGCTGAGCAACGAGGGGTGTCTGCCTTTGCGCGTGAAGGCCGCGCGTGCGTTCCACTCCTCGACTTGGCGCATTTGGGGTGAACCGCTGCCGCCTCCGGCACAGGTGCGCGGCGATCAGCCGTGCGCAGGCAACGGCGGCGGTTGCGGCGTGGATAAAGGATGGCTTGGAATTTCTCTGTTTTGCAGCGAAGACTGTAGGCTCCGCCACGAAATGGTGAAGTTCGAACAGAGTATTGGAATAGGAAATCAGTAGTGGATTAGCTTTTGTAGGTTGCTCGTATTATCTGTGTAAAATTTTGGAATAGCAACAAAGCCGACGCGGGTTATCAGCCCCGCGTCGCTAATGACTGTGGGCCCAGTTCTATTCGAATGAAGAACAGTTCCCATTTCTCCTTTTAATCTGCAATCAAATGTTGTAACAAGTATATCTTCGTCATAATTAGTTCAAATTTGATATATTTTTTTCTAAATTTTTCTAAAATCACCATCTTTTCATTAATTTTATTGTTTAGTGTATATTCCGTTTGTTGAATAATGTTTATATGCCTTATTTTGTTCCTTGTAAGTACAACATATAAATAATATTTTTTTTACACAACCATTAGTGATGAAACTTTGCCTTTCGTAAGCTTAAGGTGAACACAAGGTTTTGTTAAGTTTTAAAATGCATATGAGTTCGAACATGTTGCAAAGTGTGGAAAACTTCAATGTTCAAGCAACATTCTAGGAAACTATGTGAGAGATGTAGACATTTCTACACAAGTATATTATTCCTTCATCGATACCATTTGAAATTTTGAAGACAAGTTTAGGTACCCAAATTATGTTGCCAAGTCAATTTATAGATTTTTTAGAGCAAATTTGATGTTATTAGAATTATTATATAATTACCATGGGGTGTAAAAACGAAATATAAGAATTTTGGGCACACAAGTGTGACTGTTGATATTTTATTCAAATACTAAATGTCCAAATATGAATTGTTCATATTTTTATGATTTTTTAGGTGCTATTTTATGGGCTCTAATATTTTAGGGAAGCAAGTTTCATTCCAAAAAAATAGTGACGGGCCCACGCATCAGCGTCAGCAGCCAATATAAAAAAGATAACCGTTGCCTGCCCGCCCGGACCCAACTGCCAACAAAGGCGATGCGGATTCACTAACCATCGTCGCCAATGACACTGGCCCACGCGTCAGCGTCAGCAGGCTAACCCGCGTCGGCAATGACTATCCATTGTCTCTAAGATCTAATTCATCTCAATAGATCTCCTGTTCATCACAACAGAACACATATCATAGGAGACGTGGATGGTTCAAACAACCAAACTAATTAACTAAGCAAACAAAATCAAACAACCAAACTATTTAACTTAGCAGTTCATGATCTAGAAACAAACTAAGTAGTTCAACAACCTGACGAACACAAACACACACACACAACCTAAGCAGTTCGACACAAGCAGGAGTCTATGATTTAGTCGGTTGCCGCCGTCGGAGTCCCACCGTCGTCGCCACCGTGGCTGCCGTCTGAGCCGTCGTCGCCACCGTGGCTGCCGTCGGAGCCGTCGTCGCCGCCGTGGCTACCGTCGTCGTCGTCGGAGCCGCCGTCGTCGAAGACGAAGTGGCGGCGGGCAGCCCGCTTGACCACGGGGAGGTTCTCGAGCTTCTCAGCCAACCCGTGGATCCTGAAGGCGAGACCCTTCACGCTCGGGTCCTTGTCCACTTCATGTTGCGCCTTGATGTCGAAGGCCTCGCCAACATCTTCAAGCTTTCTGAAGGCGCTCCTGAGCAGGTCGACGGCGAACTTAGTGTCGTTGAAGAACGGTTCCTCGTCGGCGTCCTTGGTCACCGGCTCCTTCCCCTTCTCCAACTTCCTCCGATGGCGGCTTTCGTCATCGTCGTCCTCCCTTCGTCCCCGCTTCGACGGCGGCGGGCTCCTCGACGCCATCTCCTCCTTCTCTCGGTGACTGAAGATTTGTAGTGGTGGATCGCGAGGAGGAAGAAGAAGCGAAAGAGATGATAAGCTTATGGAAGAAGCAGGGGAAAGCAGGGGAAGGCGAGGGAGTTATATTGACAAGACGCGGAACCGTCAGGCGCCTCTGCCCCCACCCACTACTCCATTATAGCCAGTACGTTCCACTCAATTGCGCATTGGGCTCCGTTTCGGGCGCAAAACCGTCCAAAACCACGCGTCACCTTTCAATTACGCGGGAAGGAGAAGGGGCAGGGGCAATGATGTCGGGGCCACTCGTCAGCGGCAGCAGCCAGGCGCCTTTTCAATTTCCATTTATTGTTTTACATGGCCGAGGCGCCTTCTTCAACTTCAACCCTCGTCGCCTTCTTCAACTTCAATCCTCGTCGCCAATTTCATCCCTCGTCGCCAACTTCAACCCTCGTCGCCTTCAACTTCAACCCTCGTCGCTTTTCTATTTCCTCCCCTTCTCCTTGATGGCCGCGGTGTGCTTGATGCAGCTGCTGCCAAATGATCTTGTCACCTAGATCATCATCCACTCCATCAAGGATGAGCCCGTCATCCATTTTCTGAACCTTCGCAATAAAATCTGCGGCACCTTCCGGCGCATCTGTGACTCCGATGAGGTACTACTGCACGTGTCACTGCATGATCTTCGTGAGGTGTGCAAGAATCGCTACGTCAGGTCGTGCTTTGAGCGGCGCTTCCGCGAGGCCAATCATCCGGAGGCATTATGCTTCAAGGAGATGGAGAGGTTGATGAGGCGGCGGAACCCTGATAAGGGTCTAAAGCTCATCGGAGATGTCGCTGCTGAAGACTCCGGTGCCAAGTACTTCTTAGCGATGCTGAAGTACCGTTGCAACCCGGCGGACCCCGAAGCCATGGCACTGCTCCAGGAAATCAGCGGCGGCCCGTCACCCCCTGACGGGCGGTGGAAGAACCACAACCTGCGGCGGCTGCGCTACCTCATCAACCAGGATCTCCACAACATTACGTGGTACTGGCTTGATGACGGCGATGACGACATTACGTTGCTGCCCGTCCAGAATCCCCACATCTGCATTTGGGCAGCGGGATGTAGGGGCTACGGGCCGGATACCAAAGAGATCATCCACTACTGTAGCGCCGAGTGTCGCATCCGTCATGAGTTCGACCTCTGGACGCGTAGCTTCCGCCCCGCCGTGGAGTACGCCGTCAGCAGGATGAACATCAGGATGTAGGCACAAGCATCAATGAACATTATCTATCTTGAATGTAAATTATTAGATATTACTAAACGAGGATTTGATTTTATCGGGATGTCGGTTTTTAATCGGTTTTTGATAGATAATATTTGATTTGTCATGTTTGTGAGTCAAATCGAAGGTTGCGGTGGTCTCATTTGCCACCGACGAGGCCTGGGATGCCCTCTTGGGTGTCAAAACCGCCGAAGCGGGCACGGCGGGGGCGGCGGCAGGCGGCGGTGCCCTCTGCTTCCTCCTTTGTTCTATTGGAGAATGAAGAACAGTTTATCCGTCCCGCGTCGCCGACAACATTTCTCTTTTTAATCCGCAATCAAATTTTGTAACATGTATTTCTCCGTCGTAATTAGTCCAAATTTGATTATTTTTTTCTACAGTTTTCTAAGATCACCGTGTTTTCATTATTTTCATTGTTTAGTGTATATTCCGTTTCTTGAACAATGTTTATATGCTTTATCTTGTTCTATGTAAGTACAACATATAAATAATATTTGTTTTCCACACCTCCTGTAATGAAACTTTGCATTTTCGTCATCTTAAGGTGAACTACAAGGTTTTGTTAAGTGTTCAAATGCATATGAGTTCGAACATGTTGCAAAGTGTGAAAAACTTCAATGTTCAAGGAACATTCTAGGAAACTATGTGAGAGATGTAGATATTTGTACACAAGTATATTATTCCTTCATCGAAACCATTTGAAATTTTAAAGACAAGTCTAGGTACCCAAATTATGTTGCCAAGTCAATTTGTAAATTTTTTAGAGCACACTAGATCTTTGTAGAATTATTACATCATTAACATGGGATGTAAAAACGAATTCTAAGAATCTTGGGCACACAAGTGTGACTGTTGATATTTTATTCAAATACTAAATGTCCAAATACGAATTGTTCGTATTTTTATGATTTTTTAGGTGCTGTTTTATGGGCTCTATTATTTTAGGGAAGCATGTTTTATTCGAAAAAAAATAGTGGCTGGCCCACGCGTTAGCGTCAGCAGCCAAAATAAGAAGATAACCGCTGCCCGCCCGCCGGACCCAACTGCCAACAAAGGCGATGCGGGTTCACTAACCATCGTCGCCAATGACACTGGCCCACGTGTCAGCGTCAGCAGGCAAACCGTGCGCGGGCTGCTCAAAATTTCCCACCTATATTGACTATAATGCGCATGGAATTCCAATTCCAGCACAGAGCCGTCAAGGGCACGCCAGAAATTTCCTTAAACACAGTTACGTGCGCCGTTCATATTCGGCTCCTCGCTAGACAGATCCACAGCGCCCGCACTCTCCCCACTGCCACCACCACTCTCCCCACTCGCCTTCGCCGCTCTCTCCCTGCTCGCCTTCGCCGCTCTCTCCCCGCCGCAGCCCTGCTCTTCTCCAGCCCCACCGCTCCCTTCGTGATGACGGTGACAAGGACGCGGTTACTGGTGTGCGGACAGCTTCCCGACCAATTAACCTAAAGACGGTTGATGCGGATCCATCATCCCCGGCCACGACAATGAGCCGGCCACCTCAGGCCATGAGCCGACGTGGATCCGGCCCCTCCGACCATCACGAGAACAACTACTTCATCCGCGACAGAGGTTAGTCCTGCTTGAACCCCCAACGCCCTCTCTCTCCTCAGCCACCAAATCTGCTATATATTCATGTCAATGTGGATTAGGGAGACATGCCTTGTAGTTCATCTTTAATTGATTGACTGTGGATTTGATGGATGGATTTTGTTGCCCCAAGTCTGTTTGAATAAATTGTTGCTAACAGATGAAGTTATATGAACTGTTGAAATTCATTTTCATATTCCTGGTGCTACAATTTTTGCACTGTAAATTCATGAAAAGCATTGAGGATGTTAGCATACTTTAATTCTGCTATGCTTTGAATGTACCAGATCGACAGTTATGCTTTGGACCTGTTAGCATACTTTAATTCTACTATGCTTTGAATGTACCAGATCGACAGTTATGTGTTGTGAGTGTTGTTTCACTAGTGTTATATATAATGTCATCACCATTGCTTTATCCTCTTGTTGCATGTACACATGGAACACACAATCCATCGCTGCTGAAATTGGACAAGGAAGCAGTTGAAGGAATTTATTCTCTGCTTTGATATATAAGCATATTGTTGTGTCCCTGTCAAAATGGTTAGCACCTATCCCTGTATGCTAATTAAGTAAAATATGAACTGTGTATGTGTATGCTGATTTTATTTACGACTTGTAATGATTTCTAGTGTAATATCAGCTATTTTGCCTGTCAGAGAAAACGAATTTATCTAATAAGAATTTTGTTTAGTTTTTCAGTCTTGCTTATGTTGCTCTATTGACAACCTGACATATCATCTATGCAGTCTCCCACAACAACAAACTCCTCTACCTCCAGTGCATCATCACAGCCCATCGTCGGTGAACCTTCTTCACAGGGTCACTCAGCACAGACTGCTGCCAGTAGTACTCGATCCCGCGGGTCAAGGATACAAACCAAATGGCCAGAAGACAAGTTGACTGCAACTGGACTTGATGCCAATTTTTGGCATACCTCAGATGCGGCGAGGGATAGATTTGTATTGGTCTGTGGTCTCATTGCTCGGGAGAGGGTGTCAATCAACAAGGCGGTTGATGATCTCTCACCAATTGAGAAGGACCATCTGTTCACAGTTTTAGAGGAAAAGCTAGATTACCCAGCCAATCTAGAAGAATCTATTCGCAAGAAGGTAGTTAAGGCAGCTATATCAGAGATTGGAACCTTGCAACGACGGTTCAAGGCCCATTTAAGAAAAACATATGTGAGTGAAGAGGAGACTCCCTTTGTGAAGCATGCCTTTTTGCAGCAACAAGACTGGGACATGTTTGTGCAGGAAACCAATTCTCCTTCATTTCAGCAATTAAGCCAGGAGATGAAACAAAAGAGAGCATTGCATAATAAGCCACACAAGACGGGCAGAAAAGGTTATCGTGGTAAAAGGAAATAGTGGGAGGAGGAGGATGCAAAGCTAGCTGCAGAAGGAAAACAGAACCCTTGGGACCAATTTCCTGGACGTTCGAGACCTTATCTGCGGGCAAGGGTAGGGAAGAAGAGGAAGAATACTAGTGAAGGAAGCGGGGGCATAACATTCAGTAACCATGCGGTGGTGGGGGTAGCAGATAGGGTGAAAACACTTGCAGCTCACGGTAGCGATGGTTCTTTCTCTGGGGTTAGGGAGGATGATATCCTCACCGCAGCACTTGAGACTCCAGAGCATCGAGGTCGGGTCCGAGGCGTGTCTAGTTCACTTGGCTGGGGTAAAGGGTTTGGTGAAGAGTTCGCTGGAATGTACAGGAAAAAGAGGAACAAGAGGTCTGATGCTCATGATATGATGGACATAACATTTAAATCAATTGTCCATGCTCTAAGACTATCAGGCATCAAAATACCGAAAAATGTACTTCTTCCTTCCCAATTACCAGCGCGTGTCAGTAGCAGCGAGGAAGAAGATGTGCATGGCAGTGAGGAAGAAGATGCGCATGACCACGAGGAAGAACATGCGCATGACAGCGAGGAAGATGCGTGTGGCAGAGAGCAAGATCATTGGAATGCCAACGGTGACGAAGCGAATCAAGTGCACAGTGATAGTCGATCACCTATGCTGGACACAATAGATAAGCTGACAGAGCCAACCGCGTGCAGCCTTTTGGATGGCACCGGGATTAATGTGGAGCTCGCACTAGCGAAAGTCTTTCCATTTCAAAAGGCTTGCCATTCCGTACCGGTGCAGGATGGGTATGTTGTGGTGCAACCTACTTATGTGTGGGCCAATGCGGGTCACTACCCTCTGCCTGTACCAATTGATGGGGGTGACATAGCAACCCTAGCTGAGGCTCTCGTTCAAAGGATCCAATGGCCAAAGGACAGGATCCTTATACCACCCATGACGAGACATCCCAACCCTGAAGCCGCAATAGGTAGCATGGGTACAACATCAGATGGAGGTACTGCAGCTCAGTGTCAGCAAGAAAAGGCTCAACAACAGCAGATCAGCAAAACTACGCAGCAGGAGCGTCGACAACAGCCGGAGGAGCCCAAGCAAACTCTGCCTAAGCAGCAGCTGTAACATGAGGATAAGCAACAGACGAAATAGCAGCCTCTCCAGCAGCAGGAGCGTCGACAACAGCCGGAGGAGCCCAGGCAAACTACGCCTAAGCAGCAGCTGCAACATGAGGATAAGCAACAGACGAAATAGCAGCCTCTGCAACAGGAGGAGGGGCCCAGGCAATCTCCCCCTAAGCAGCAGATGCAACATGCATAGCAGCCTCTACAACAGGAGGAGGAGCCCAGGCAATCTCCACTGCAGAAGGGGAACCAGGCCAGGAAACATCTGTCTAAAGTTGAGATTCTTAACTGTATTATTGGGACAGAACAGGAACGACCAAAATACAAGCCTGGTGCACCTATGTTGTCAGAAGCAAACTTAGAGGCTGCTGGACCAAATTATGCCAGGTTGCATGCTTACGTCATGGAACACAGTAAGGATAAACTTGCCTTTCCAGCAAAGGTGGATCAAGACTACTTTAAAGGTGGTGGTGGTGCTTTAATGTTTAACATTGCATTCAGTAGCGTGTATAACCTTATAATCCTGGCTTCTCTGGATGTTACCTTCTTGAGGTTGTGGACATTGTAAGTCCCTTAAAACCTAAAAAGATATTTCTTTAATTTTGACCACAAAGTTCATGCATGCTAACAATTTGATTTTTTGTAGGAAAATGATGGACAAGGCAGCAGAGATGCAGATCAGTGTTGGGTTTTTAGATCCAGATTTGTTTACTTCCATAAATATTTCTCAGCATTCTCGCCTTACCAAAGTAATCTCAAATGCAATGAACAACGACTACGTGGTGGGTGCCTACTGCACTAGCCACTGGGTAACAGTGATCATCTCTATGAAGTTCAAAGAGGTTTGGTATCTAGATTCTGCTAAACAACATCCCCCGCTAAAGTTCTCAGACCTCAAACCTGTTGTGGACTGGTCAGTATCTTGTAGGTTTTGTTCACAAAAATTCAATCTCTTAGTGTTTCTAATTGGTATTGCTGACCATGCAGGGCCTTTGGTACAGTATTTGTAGGTTTTGTTCACAAAAATTCAATCTCTTAGTGTTTCTAATCGGTATTGCTGATCATGCAGGGCCTTTGGTGAACATGCACAGGATGGAGTGACGAAAGGAAAGAAAAAAAAGCCAAAAGCCACACTCAAGCACAAAACAAATCTCGCTATAAGATCGAGGTTTTTTTATGGTCCATTCTTACCTATTTGGTACTGCATTAACTTGTCATTTTGGTACCTCGATGCAGTGTGCTCAGCAGCCATGGGGGTCCTCTTTGTGTGGATTCCATGTGGCATTCCATATGTTAAGACTACTCGACAACATACCTGACATCAAGAAGGTTGCTATAAGTAGATAATAATGCCCAACCTTGTCTCTGCTCATATTATCCATCTGATTTTAGAAACTGATTTCTACTTGTATTCTCATAAATGATTGTATTTTGCAGGATTTCAAATCTGCTGTAGATGTTTCCACAGAAGATCTAAAGCGTGTCCGGGAGATGCTATGCGAGTACATTCTTAAGGAGACCATCGACCGAAAGGGCAACTTCTACAATGGTGCACCGTGAGTTCATTGTAGCCAGAAACTTGAAACTCATTCAGTCTTCTTTAGTCAGGTGTTGTTGCCTGAGAAACCTGCTTAGCTTGCTTGGTTGGGGTCAGATGCTGCCTGGTTCAGGCAGTTTTCTCATGACTCCATCCAAACAAGCCCTGATGAGAGTAACTTGAAACTTGATGTGATCGATCCTAGCTTGTCTATAAATGTGATCTTTTTGCTTGTCTATAAATGTGATCTTGCTTGCCTATATCTGTGATGTGAGAATGTGTTTGTGATGTCTCTTGCTGTGGTGGCTGCCATATCCTGGCTGGTTCCAGGATGGCAGGATACAGCCCCTGATGGTTGCCAAATCCTGGCTGGTTCCAGGATGCAGCCGGCAAGCGGGCAGGTTACTGTAGGGGTGGCCTACGTATCTGTAATGGGCGTTAATTAAAGCTCGTTACAAACACTGATCAGTGAGTAACGGGCTTCATTCGGAATGCCTGTTACAAACATGCCAACAATGTAACGGGCAGTGTAAAAGCCCGTTACCAGTCCTGACCGGTGGGCCCCCGGACATGGCCCGTTCATCGATATATAGGAGACGCAGGTTCAAAGCACACGTCTCCTTTAATCGAGAGGAAGAAGACGCGCGTGGAAACAGATGCGTCTCATTTCGTTGAGACAGAGGAGACGCAGGTTCACGGCACGTGTCTCTGATGTTGATTTCACAGTAACGGGCTCTGTTTTCATGCCCATTACCAAAGTTCCCTGTGGGCCCAGAGAAACAGCCATTTCACGTGACCGGTGACTAGTTGTGGTAACGGTCGTTGTTTGATGCCCGTTACGAATCCTAGATGGGCTGAGACGCGCATGAAATAGACACATCTCATTTCATCAAGATAGAGGAGACGCAGGTACACAGAAGGCGTCTCCGATATTGAGCTACTGTAACGGGCTGTGTTTTGGTGCCCGTTACCAAAGTTCCCTGTGGGCCCAGAGAAACAGCCATTTCACGTGACCGGTGGCTAGTTCTGGTAACGGTCGCTGTTTTATGCCCATTACGAATATGTCTTATCAGTAACGGGCATCTGCCCGTTACCTTTCTTGGCTCATTTGTAACACTTGATCGGTAACGGGCGCTTTGCCCATTACGAAAGGCAATCTATGCCTGTTACCAAAGTGAGTTCTTCATGTAGTGCCCCTCGCCCCATCTCCATCGATGATCTCGGAGGTGAGGAGTTCCACCCATGGGATGGGACTCATCAGGACGACTTGGTTACACTAGAGTGGGGTAGAAAGATGAGGAGCGCTACTGGAGACTTGATTGAGCCCCTAGCTAGGCGTGGCTCATCACTACAAGAAATATGCCAATTAGTGACGCAAAAAAGGTTGTTTCTTGTCATAAACTGCGATTAATCACACCGGTTGTTACAAAAACCTTCCGTCATTAATTGAGCATCATAAACCGCGATTAATGACGACACCTTATTTCGCGACGTCCTGAGTTTAATGACGCGTGCAAAATCATCAATACAAATTTGTGCTCCTTGGTGTAGATCTAAGACCAATGGAGTGGAGGATCTTATTTCCTACGATAATCTTTCTGCATGGTAATTGCTATTTGGGTTTCTGAACTCGGCTCCTGTCACATTTGACTGATGAATTAAAAACCCAAAATTTTGTACTGTCCAGATTTGAAATACTAGAACATGGGTATAGATTATCACCTCAATAACACTGTGTTATTAACACAGAACTGCATGAACTGGTAACAAGTATGCATGTCATATGGTGCATATTCTAAAATTCAACCAGATTGGTTGCAATGAGTTAGAGGGCTGTTTTTGCAATTGGGTCTTGAGATCCACCATGAATCTAATCATCTTGATTCTTGAGTGAGAACTCCAAGGCTACCCTGACTGGTATTGATCTCTTCAGCTAGGATTAGTTTGGGCCACTTGCTTTTGTTCATCATGTAATTGCCATCCAGTCCATGAATAGTGATCAGGTTGTTATCAGCAAGAACTTCGCTTTGCTTGTCATCCTTGAACTCAGTGTGGGTGGCACGATTATCTTGCACATGCCTTTCTTCTATTTAGCTATCAACTATTTGCTTGGACTATTATCTTGATGTGGTTTTCCCTTTTTTTGTTCAGTACTTGCCAAACATCAAAGAAATTAAGATCTTGGACAAGCTGTACTACCTGATGGACATGATGAATGCACTTAAAAAATGAGGCTTTGCACTTGTTGTATCTATGTTTTTTTCCTATTTAGGACATTATTCTGTAATAACTTGATTCCAGATTTCTGTAAATTGTTATGTATAATCATTATGGATTATAAACAAGTGTAATCTGTATGCTCTTAGTTGTGGAGCTGTTATGTGGTTGGCAATCTTTTAACTTTTGTGTTTATAGCTTGATTCCATTGTTGACATTAGTGTTAACTCTTGTAAATAAAAAAAGCACTGCAGGTCTTGCTGGGCTAAGCGCTTGGCCTAGTGGGTGCTTGCGGGCCAACAGTTTGCAGGAAGCGGAGGCCCGCAAAGCCTACGGACCATTGTTGCAGCAAGCAGCGGTAGCCTACAGACTTCTCCAGAGCTGTCCGCTTCATCATGACGTCGTACCATAACTGTTTTTCTTTTTCCTTTTTCTTTATGATGCGCCGGTGGGCTAATGTCTTCAATTTTTCTTCTAACACAACCTAAAATAGTCTAATGAAATCACATAATTCATTGGTGGCAATGTAATATTTTGTTGATGCATTATATCCTGGTCTATCGCAACCAGGAACTAGATTAAAGCAACACTTTTTCATCTTGGTTATAACCACGGACTACTGCAACAAATTGTTTTTGGATGCAGCCGCAGGATGGGGAGTTGGGGACACGCTGCCGCACTAACCCTGTCGCCATTGCAGTAGTGTCAACGCTCAAAGGGTCGAGGCCAAGTCACGGTAGGTCGCGAGAGAACGAGAAATTTTTTTTCCTCTCATGTGTCGTGCGCCCGCTGCCTGGGCCCTTTTTCCCCCTCTCCTCATGCGACGGGGTGGGCTGGGTTTTTACTTTTTTTTAATACCGGCTGGGTTTTTTTTAAATGTGCTGGTGGGCTTGTGTCATTCTAAAAAAAGAAGTGCTGGTGGGCTTAATTACGTTTTGAGCTCTCCTTTTAGCGAAACCAAAAATAGTGGTGGCAACATAACATAATTGATGCAACAATTTGTTTTCTTGATGCAACATGCACATGAGCTATCGCAACACAGGTTAAGTTTTAGACAATGTTATTTCATCATGGTTACAAGTAGGCAAAATAGCAACCAACTAAATGTTCGTGGCAACAAATGCACATCAAATGCAACGAATTGTTTGCTGGATGCAATAGCCACATGAGCTATTGCAACAAAGGTTAAATTTTAAACAACATTATTTCATCGTGGCCACAGGCATGGCTATTCACAACCAACTAAATGTTTGTGGCAACAAACACACATCAAATGCAACAAATGGTTTGCTGGATGCAATAGCCACATGAGCTATTGCAACAAAGGCTATGTTGTAGACAAAGTTCTTTCATCGTGGCCATAGGCATGCCTATTCGCAACCAAATAATTATTCGTGGCAAGAAAGACACATCTATCGCAACACTAAATTGATACTATCGCAATGCACAATTAGTTGTGGCAATAGGTACCCATAAAGGCAACCACCATTTTCACCGTGGCATTAACACCAACCTGTTGCAACGACTGTTTCAACAGACGCAACCCACATTTTTGGTTGCCATAACATCCAGATATCGCAACCCATTAATACGTTGGTTGCTATAAAACCAAATAATGCAACCAAATACGTGGTGTTGCAAAAAAAATTGGTGCTCTAAGGGTCAATTCCTAGTAGTGAAAGCGTCATAACTTCGTTCCTGCAGCTTTGCCACACTGGACATAATCTGATGTGGCATCCAATGTGGCATGCCAATTGTGACAAACCGTTTGCACGAATTTAGCCCGTTTGTAGCTGGGTTGAGCCCAAAACTGTTCCTGTAGGATGGAGTTGTTCACATAGCCCAAAAAAGATTTTGTTGGGACCAATTGTAGCTTTTTTAGATGACATTTGATTTGGGTGGGCCCATTTTTGTTGGGTCGAGTTCAACAGGTGCGCACATTGTTGCGGCCTTATGTGTCACATTAATTTGATAAAAAAGTTGAGTTTTGGCCCA
Source organism: Cenchrus fungigraminus (assembly GCA_036936925.1). Classification (NCBI taxonomy): domain Eukaryota; kingdom Viridiplantae; phylum Streptophyta; class Magnoliopsida; order Poales; family Poaceae; genus Cenchrus; species Cenchrus fungigraminus. The sequence continues at coordinate 113,162,437 of CM072780.1, read as the reverse complement.
ATTAAAAGTGGGCTAAGCTCACTAAAGGACAACATAAAATTAACTAGTCATGCATCAGTATTAAACTATTAATGGATTTCATTTAAATTCTGATCCTTTTTTAGAATAATTCCGATCTGGTTGGCAAAATAGTAATCGGTGCATATTTCTTTATACAATAAAGCAAATTGTTGTTTACTATCAAGCACAACCATATTGTTCATCACATATCACAAACTATTACAAGATAACAGTATCACAAGGAACATTGATTAACAAAGCTAAATCCAGGTCATAATCACAAGAGACAGTGGAGACTTAATCTAATGATCTTAACCTTTTCATCTTTTACTGCTAAGCAGTAGACAAAGGAGGTCCTCACTGTCTTCGGTTAGCTTCGGCAACCTCTTAATCTCACCCGACTACATTTTTAGAGTTGATTCTGATTCTTCGGTCTTCTTCTTCAAGCTACATATAACTCTTTCTGGTGAGCAACAAACCGTTATCGAAGTTGTACCCCATCCTGATTGGGAGCGTCAACTCACTCTTCATCAACACTACTACATAAGGATTTGGTACCCATTCTTGAGTACTCGTCTGCCTCTGTTTTAATTTGTTCGGGAAGAAGCATCATTGACTTGGTAGCTTCCATCTAGCAATAGTGGATCCCAATTCAGATTAGGACCTTGTAATTGATTCTGTTGGGGGATTCGGAAGTGAGTCTAATAAGGTTAACACCATGAAATTGCCATGATTCAACAGGGGCAATTCGAAAGTCAAAACAGCGAAACTCTTAAAGCCAATCAACTCATCTTTTACTTTTTACGCCAGTTTTCGCCTGGCACCCTTCGTTGTCCGAAAGCCCAAGCAAAGGGTGGAGGGTTTAATTTCTCAAATGTTGGACGTGAGGTTTTCGTTTCCACCCAGGACGAAACCCCCGAGGTCTTTCAGTCCGTTTCATTTGTTAACCCGTGAGCTTTCGTTGGAAGCCTTTCGTTGCCCGAAAGCCGTAGCAATATAAGAAGTGTTGATTTCTAACCTGTAACATTAACATTACTGATTTTTATAGGACGAAGCCCCCGAGGCAAATTTGGGATGAACAAAAGACCCCAGCTATTCTTTCACTAGGGGCTTCGTCGCCTTTAATGATAAGTTCCACAATGTTTTGATTGTGGTGTGTTTCAGGTGGAGATATCTGCTGGGCGAAGGGCGGCCTCCAAAGTCGAAAGTCGTCACCCGACAAGCGCATGTGCTGATGCCGGAAATAGCACCGTGATATGCGGTGGGATATCAGGAAAGTGCTGCTTACGTGAAGACTTTATGGAGGACTGCCAAAATTAGCCTAGTACATTCTTGTTAGATTCTTTCTACACAAGGTCAATTTCGGTATGCAAAAAGTCCGTTCGTCTCCCTATAAAAGGAGGCCGACCGGCACTTGTAAAGGGGATCGGCTTTTGAGAATTATACTGTTGAGAGATAGCTTTTGTCTTCCTTCGGCATTCGATTGAGTTTGAGATCTTGAGCCCTTTCGTTTCCTCTCATTGTTTGTGTTAAAGCTTTGGCATAGCACAACAGATTCGAACTAAGGAAACAAAGGTGTTAAGTTTGCTACCTTAGAGCAGGTCTGAACAGTAGCGACTTTAGATGTTGACCCTTTGGCCCGCTGAAACAAGTACAAGAACAAGAGATAAGGGTTGAGATCATTCACAATCGGAAACAAAGAAAGTGTTAAGTTTGTTACCTTGGAGCAGGTCTGAATAGGAGCGACTTCAGATGTTGACCATTTGGCCCACTGCAACATGTATAAGAACAAGAGTTAAGGGTTGAGATCATTCGCAATCGAAAACAAAGAAGGTGTTGAGTTTGTTACCTTGGAGCAGGTCTGAACAGGAGTGACTACAGATGTTGACCCTTTGGCTCGCTGAAACAAGTACAAGAACAAGAGATAAGGGTTGAGATCATTAGCAATCAGAAGCAATTTCATCTATTAAGTTCAGTTTCATCTATTAAGTTCAATGCGGTACATGAACGATCACACCCAATTACTACATGAAAACCTCAAATAGGTCACGCAGCATTTGTAACGGGCCCTTAACACCTGTTACATGCACCCACATCTGTAACGATTGTTATTTGGTGCCTGTTACAGATAAGCGTGGCAGGCCGACCCCGGGGTTGGCCTCCGCAACGCCCGTTACCAATGTGGACTTCTAGTAACGGTCTTCTTAAATGCCCGTTACATGAATTCTTTGTAACGGACGTTAAATCGAGCCCGTTACACAAGTTAAACCTATTAGTAACGAGCTCGTAAAGTCGGTTATTGATCAATGCCCTATCGGTAACGGGCTGTTTAAGTCCGTTACTGATCACTACCGTATTGGTAACGTGCTATAAAGTCTATTACCGATGAGCATTTGACGCCCGTTACTAGACTGAGAGCCCAATAATTAAAGTCTAATAGCACTCTTCACTGCTGTGAAGCGGGAGCGCGGCGGCAGTGAACAAATGAGACGAAGGTTTGTGAATCATCGTCTCCTTTGAGTCAGTCCTCATTGACATGTCAACTCGATCTCTCATTGCTTCCATTTCGACATACAGGCACAATCAACACACATATCTTCTGAGACAAAACAAACATCATAAGAAAGATAACTTGTCCACAAAGATGAAGATAACTTGTCCACAGGAATAAAGATAATTATTACAAAAGGTTAACTTGTCCATCAGGCTAGGACTTAACTTGTCCATCACATTATTTACTATGGTCGTGCTATCTGACCATACACATCAACAAAGGCATGCCCCTTGAACATCCACAAAAGTATGGCTACTGACCCTGCACATCAACAAGCTTGAACTAGATCATGCCCCATCAAGATTGGCTCTTTTTGCAGCCTCTTTGTAATTAACCAAGGATTCTTGAAGCCCTTCGAGCGCACCTTCAATGGGCTCGAGATTTTGTTCAGTAGTATACTTGTACCTCCTTATGTGCTTAGCCTTTTTGATGAGGATGTTCACTTCTTTCGTGATTTTTTCAAACTCAGGTTTCACATAATCCCAGACATTAAGGTTTAGAAGTAACTCAAGCTCTGCTCGTGACTCAAAGAGTTTTCTCTGAAACAGGGTTAAACATGGTATAAGAATAACATAGTTAATTCAGAACTAATTTGCCTCAGAACTTGGAGCAGTATAGGAACAGTCATAGGAAAATTATATAAGAACTTGAAAATTATCCTAGGCTTCATAGCAGGGTGTGACAAGTAAAAGCAGAACTTAGTTCAGAACTGATTTGCCTCAGAACTTGGTATAAGATCATGACAAGCATGGAAGACATCATCATAGGCACTAATTAACTTTATGAAGCTCAAGCTCAAGCTAGCTTAAGCTCCATCTATAGAACAAGTAAAAAGGCAGTGAGATTCAGAGAAACTTGCCTCGCCGTCATCGTGGTCGTTGCCAGAGTCAGAGATGAGGTCCTCTACACCTTCTTCGCCACTCCCTCGACCCCTCTTCGTCGTTGCCAGACACTTGTGCTCGCAAACGTGAGGCAGGCCCCTCGCCCACTTCGCTGCCCCCTCGCCGGCACGCTCCTCCTTGCCGCTGCTTGGCCCCTCGTCGGAATCTGAGAGGATCCAGTCGGGGACCCTCGTCTCCGGCATTGGGTTCACTCCACCGCTGCTTCGCCCCTCTTCGGCGCTCATCGTCGTCTCCCTCTTCGCCACCATCTCACCGGCACGCGCGCGGATCCAGTTGCGGCACCGTTTTGCGTTCCGATTCTCCTCGATCCCGGTTGCGCGGGGTCGTCCGCTGCTTGGCCCCTCGCCGGCGCTCATCGTCGTCTCTGTCTCCATGCCTCCTCTCACGCCTCCTCTGCGCTTTTTTAAGGAAAGTGCTGCGCTTATCCATTCGGAAAGAAGAAGGGGGCGGTTGAATATTCATTTTGCAAAATAGATAGTCAATGCCGACGCGGGTTAGCAAACCCGCGTCGCTTTGTTGGCTTGTGCGCGGGCGGGCAATGGTTACCTTTATACTATGCTGCTGACGCTAGCGCGTGGGCCCGACACTTTTTTTTTGAAATGACACTTGCTTCCCTCAAAAATTAGGGCCCATAAAGCAGCACCTAAAAATTAATAAAAATACGAACAATTCATAGTTTTTTTTAAGAATCGAACAACTCATAGGAGTAGTTGGGCATTTGGTATTTTGAATAAAATATGAACAGTCACACGTCTCCTTGTGACCACATGACTCTTTTTGTGGCCAAGAGCTCTCCTGAGCAGACATGGGTTCCGAGGCGCGTGACCGGCCGCCTGACGGTTCGCCGTCTTGTCAATATAAATCCCGGCCGGCCAAGAACTTCGTCAACCGCGGCACCAAGAAAACCCCAGCACCACCGTCTCCGGTCACCAAGAAGTGATACAAAATTTGATTGCAGATTAAAAGGGGAAAAACAAACTGTTCTTCATTCGAATAGACCTGGCCCCGCCCCTTCATTGGTGACGGGTGGTTGTTAATCATCGTATCATTTGCGCATCCGAACCTTTTTAATAAACGCTCCGCCCCGCATTCCGCCTTCTATCCCCTTCTCCAGCTTCCACCTTCCTCGTCTCCGTCGCAGGGATGGCCCGCGACTCTAGGGGGAGGTTCTGCAAGGAGGAGGCATCGTGGCCATGTCCCCGTCCGTCTTCCTTGGTGCTGTCCGTCGCCCCCTCCAAGAGAGTGAGGTTCCGCGGCGATGAAGAGGAGCCGTCCCAGCGTGCCGCCCCCATGCGTCTTCCTCGGTGCTCCATGGAAGAGGCCGGTTCTTCGTCGGCCTGGGGGAGGAAGCCGTACACGCGTGCAAGGGCCAAGTTGGCGGACTCCAGCGACGCCCGCCATGGAGAGGCAGGGTTTTTTTCCTCAACGCGAAGGAAGAAGCGGTCCACGCGCATTGAGGTGAGCGCGGACTCCTCCGGCGATGACCCGGGCAGAAGAGTGGTGGTAGACCTCATCTCCTCCGGCGATGACTCCGGCAACAACTCCAGCGACGACCCCGGCAACAACTCCGGTGACGACTCCGGCAACAACTATGGCGACGATTCTGAAGACCATGAGGCAAGTTCTGGAACCATCACGCACGATTTGTCCTTGTTCACATCTTCACTGATCAATTGTTCTAATGCATCAATTTCCATTTGTTGTAGGAAGTTGCTGCACATGACATTGACAGGATTTGAACTGAAATCAACAAGCTCAAGGAATCGGCTGAAGAGAAGCAGGCAAGTTTTGAAACCAGTTAGAGCTAAACAGCTTTCTTGTAAATTACAACTGTTATGAAGCTTGCATCAATATAATTTTTTCCTTTGTTTTAGGAACATGCTGTTACTCGGGATGACATTGACTACATCTGGAAAGGAATCGACAAGCAGGATGAGTAGCTTAAAGCCGCACAAAAGAGGTAGGAGATTGAACTTCTAAAGAAGAATGCTGAGCTGGCAGAAAGAGTTGCAAAACTAGAGACAAGGCTAGCTGAACTTGAGGCACCAACACAAAAGAAGCCATCCTAGCTAACTAGTTCCCTTGCAGCTACAATCTAGTTTGGTGATGCGCCCAGCTGATGCAGTCTTATTTTGGTGATGTGCCCTGCTGATGCATGTCAGATGTGAATATGTTTGTTATGAGTTAGTTTGCTTGGTGATGTGAACTTGTGATGCATGTCATATGTGAACATGTGATGCTATATCAACAGTCACACTTGTTTGCTTTGGTGATGTGAACTTGTGATGCATGTCATATTAGAGCCCATAAACAGCACCTAAAAATACGAAAAAAATACGAAAAATTCACAGTTTATGATATAAAAAAATACGAAAAATTCACAGTAATTGAATAAAATATCAACAGCCACACTTGTTTAACCAAATTTCTTAAAATTAGATTTTTTTATCTCATGTTTATGATATACTATACTAGTAGCAGAGTAGTACTTGACTACATTACTCGTTTTAAGGCCCACACAAGCCCACTCGCGCTAGGTTAGTAGGGAAGGACACCTCCCTCACGCAGTCTCCTCCCACTCTCCCCTCGCGCCGCCGCCGCCGCTTTCTCCCCCTCGCCTTCGTCCCCCTCACCTCCCCCCACGCCGCGACACACGCTACACCCCTTCACTGAGACGCGCGCCACACCACGCTCGGCGCGACGCGCACCACACCTCTGACAGTGAGATCTGGAGGAGGAGGGACCCAGCGGCGGCGGCGGCGACGACGACGACGACTAGAGGAGGGATCCAGCGACGATGGCGATGACGACTAGGGGAGGGATCCAGCGACGACGACTAGGAGGAGGAGGAGGAGGGATCCAGCCACGAGGTCGACGCGTGGACGAGGACGTGGCGGCGAGCAGGCAACGACGAGGAGTAGAGATCCCTCCGCTCCGGCAGTGACAAGGTCAGTGGCGAATCTAGGATTTGAGTTTATGGTATGCCGCTCTAAAAATGTCTTATACAATTCGGTAAATGCATTCTACCAACTCGGTAATAATTGTAAAACTAACAACAATTCAGTAATAACTGTAAAATTAACAACGTAATTTGGTATATTTGCTCGAGTTTATGCAATTAGGCCAAGCGAGCGTATGCAGCACACATGCGTTCAGATAATCAAGTATACAACATATGCGTGCGTATGGTTTTCTTTTTATATAAATGTGTATAAATATACTTGTACTTGTGGGAATTACAGGGTATGCCATGGCTCCTTTGTATAAGTACATGTGGACATACTTAGCTATTGATGGTATACATACTTAGCATTTCCCTTTAGATTGACTCTTATATTTGGTTTTGCTCTTGTTCCTATGTACATCTGCACATTCTCTCCAAGTTGAATAAGTACCTCATCAGCAACAGAGGCAGCCTGCATCTTCCTCTTTAAAATGGTAAGGTCGCATTGTCTGAACTAATTTTTTGGTTACTGAATTTTCCATTTATGTTAATGGTTTACCAAGAGCCAATGATATTACAGTGGGTTAAAGTAGTTACTGTAATTCCCTTGACTATTAATTCACAGGATAAATCTGATGAGCACTATAGACCTGGGCCACAAGATGAAGAAGAGGGTTATGGCACTGCTAGTGCACAACAAGACCAGGTGGGTGGGGCTCAGCGCCGAGGCAGAGCGCCAAGGACATCCACAAAGTGGCCAAGTGACACAATGATAGTCACTGAGGTCGACATAGTGGGGATGCCAGTACCATTGACTCAAAAGCGCAGGTTCAGGGCGCTTGCGGGGCTCGTTGCTAGACAAAAGATACTTTTGCACTTGCCAGAATTCAAAGAACTAAGCAATGATGAAAAGTGGCACTTGTTTGATAAGCATGTGCAGAAACACTTGAAGTTCCAGGAAGACGCGAAACCGCAGGCATTCCAGCTTTTCTGGAAGACGGCAACCAAGGCATGGAGATAATTCAGATTTCAGCTTAGGCGAGATTTTATCAGAAAAGGACTTGAGCCATTTACAAGGCACCCATTTATTGTCCCGGAACAGTGGAAGGAGTTCATGAAACAGGAGGAAACCGAGCAAGCCTCATCTGCTAGTGTCAAGTTCAAAGAACTCCGAAGCCGGAACACTAGCGAGCACAACATGGGTTTAGCTGGTTATACTGTGAAACTAGAACAATGGGAGAAAGAGGACAGACAATTAGCTGCAGCTGGTATCCCCAACCCATATGACGCCTACCCTGACGATCGTTCCAAGAATTGGCTGCGAGCAAGGAGTAAGCTAGTGATTAAAGACCGTGTTGCCGTGATAGTGTTCAACAACAAAGAGGCAGAAAAATTGGCTGCAGACATCAAGGAGAAGATTGCATGTGCAGAATCTTCAGGAATGGCAGGGCAGAGGGAGTATGATGTGCTAAGTCAGTGCTTGGGCCACCCTGAACAACCAGGTCGTGTGCGTGGTGTCTACAGCTACCAGGGCTGGAAGTATGCATGGCCTCAGCACGTCGAGATGTATAGGAAGAGGACAAAGACCGACGCATCAGTTGATACGAAAAAGATAAAGGAACAAATCAAGCAAGAACTGGTGGCAGAGATGCAGATGCAGAACATGTAGATGCGGAGGTGGTGTTGTCACCAGTGTCCAATCGCGCAAGCCCTTCACCCGCCACACTGAAGAGCAGCTGTGCGTCCGCAGATAATGTAGGTTTGATCGATGGCACTGCAGAGTTGGCGACGGAGGTGCGCTGTGACGATCGTACACACGAAGACCTTATAGGCATGTTGACTGAACCCACACACTGTGGCCTATGGATCACGTGGAGGGGTCTTCAATGTGAGGCTGCAATTGGTCTTGTTCATCCAGAGGAGACTACGCTACAAACAGTCCTGATTCATGAAGACTGTGTTGTGGTTGAAGTGCTCACTGTATATACTATCTTTGCGGATGAACTGTTCGAATACCCTCCTAATGACGAGGTGATGAAACTCGGACAAGCTGAAGGACAGAGGTTACAGTGGAGAAGGTGTCAGATTGACATCAAAGGAGCACCAACATGTAAATCTTGTTCACAGGCTACGGTACAGATTCCTTGTAGTTCACAGAGTACGGTACAGGTTCCTTCCTCACATGGTTCCCCACATCCTCCTCCTCCTCCTCAATCCCCACATCCACAAGACGTTCCATTCGGACCTCCTCCTCGTCTTGAAAAACTTGCATCCCCACCTCCTCGTCATCCTGAAAACGCAGAAAAACTTGCATCCCCACATCCGCAAGAGACACCAAATATTACATCCCCACCACCACCACCACCACCTCCTCCTCCTCCTCCTCCTTCTCCTCCTCATGAAACAACAAAACCTACACCCCCAAACGAAAGTGCTCAAAACAATCATGCCAAAGCAGGTACATCTGGGCCTAATACCTCTGTAATAGGTCCTGGTGAGACGCCACTGTTACCAGTCAACCAGAGTGATGTGTTGGCTGGTGCTGATAAATCTGTCGATGACATTTCGAAGAAAGCTGTAGGTACATCTGGGCCCAATACCTCTGTAATAGCTCCTACTGAGACACCACTAGGCAAGAAAGCCCTTGAGAAACCTTCAGCCATTTCAAATCAGCAAGGAAAGAAACTTGCCGAAAATAAAATCTCTACACCACGTACAGCAGGCAAGAAATCCCTTGAGAAACCTTTAGCCATTTCAAAGTGCAAGAAGAGAAACTTGCCAAAAATAAAAGCTCTACACCACCTACAGTAGGCAAGCAAGCCCTTAAGAAACCTTCTTCAGCCATCTCAAAGCAGCAGGAAAAGAAAATTACTGTAAATAAAACCTCTAAGATGCCTACTGCAAAGCGATCTAAGAGAAACACCAAGAAGAATCCTTGGTCTATGACTAACCCAAAGCGATCTGAGAGAAACACCCAGAAGAATCCTTGGACTACGGTTAACCCAAAATACAAATTCGGAAAGAGCCTTCTCAGTTATGATGATCTCAAAAATGCTCCTCCTTGTACCAGAGAGCTCCACACATTCCACATGCAACGTGGTAAGTCAGATGATGATTCTAACATTATGGTCGCACTTCGGCCCGGGACCAGTGCATGGCCTCAGAGAGATGAATCGTCAAACGGACTCCAGCAGCTACCTGTGCAACTCAGTGATTTGTACGATCTCTTCAACTTGGATGCTTTGGATCTGACACTTCTCCGCTGCTTCATCCTGTAAGTTGCTTGAAAATTTAATCTGCTTCTCACTAATCATTCTCTATCGAAATGTGCTTTTTGCCTCACATCATCTTTACCATGTATTTTGCCTCCTTACACTTTGTTTTTTCTTACTAATAGGAATATGGCTGTAGAAGTTGCGAAGACGGGTGCTGCAGTTGGCTTCCTTGATCCTGAATGCCTTTGCTCGACAACGTTGAATAGCACGGATAACACTCTGTCTTTCTCTATGTCTTATATGTGCAGTGCCTTCAGACTATATGCTAAAAAGGAATTCATCCTTACCGCTTATCTCAGTATGAACCACTGGATTGCAGTGGTGATCGTTCCGAAGCAGCGGAAGGTCTACTATCTTGATTCATTGAAGATAGTTAAGACTGATACTAACCCTTTCGAACAAATCATTAATGAGTAAGTTATTTCTTTCTTAACCTGCGGACGTTCCTCAACAAACTGTGCAGAGTATATTAATTAATAGTGCCCTAACAATTGTTGCATGTTTCGTTGTAGGGGTTGGGAACGTTACTGCCGCAATAAGAAGTCGCGCCTTAGCACCTGGGAACATGTCAAAGATGTTAAGGTACATACCACTTATTTCCTTCCTGTGGAAGCTAGTACTAAAGCTTGAGTTTATTTCTTCTCGATCACCACTATTTTTCTTTGTACATTTATTGCAGTGCCACCAACAACCTAATGATTCCAAACTCTGCGGCTTCTATTGTGCCTATCACATGCTTAAATTAAAAGATGGAGGCCCAGATATGGAGGTACTTTCTTGGGATCTTCATTTGTAAAACCTGCAACTGAGCACAGTTCTTGCTTATTAGCACTGCACATGTTTGGTAACCACCTATATATGTGTGCTGACTGGTGACATTGTTACATCCAGAGATTAGGGCTAGATGAGCATCCTCTCGACAAATCAGCGCTGGTCTATGTTCGTGAAAGAATTGCCACATTCCTCATGGAACAGGTGATCACAGTCGGAGGAAAATTTCATGCTGATGAAACTGTGTGGGCTCATATTATGCATGGTGACTAGGAAATTTTTGCATTCATCCTTGTCCATGAATTTTGTGATATTGTTGTCAAGCCAGTGGTGCTTCTTTACTTGTGAGATGATGATGCTGAATTTTGTCATATGATGCATGTGAATTATGTGGATTTCTGTGAATTTGGATGCTGGATCTAATTTCTGTGAATTTAGTCATATCCTGGCTGGTTCTAGGATGCAGCCCCTGATGGCTGCCAAATCCTGGCTGGTTCCAGGATGCAGCCGGCAAGCAGGCAGCAGGTTACTGTAGGGGTGGCCTACGTATCTGTAATGGTCGTTAATTAAAGCTCGTTCCAAACACTGATCACTGAGTAACGAGCTTCATTCGGAACACCCGTTACAAACATGCCAACAATGTAACGGGCAGGGTAAAAGCTCGTTACCAGTACTGACCGGTGGGCCCCAGAACTTGGCCCGTTCGTCGAGACATCGGAGACGCAGGTTCACTGCACGCGTCTCCGATATTGATTTCACAGTAACGGGTTCTGTTCTGGTGCCTTTTACCAAAGTTCCCTGTGGGCCCAGAGAAACAGTCATTTTCACGTGACCGGTGACTAGTTGTGGTAACGGTTGTTGTTTGATGCCCGTTACGAATCCTAGTTATGCTGAGACGCGCGTGAAATAGACGCGTCTCATTTCGTGGAGACATCGGAGACGCAGTTTCACAGAACGCGTCTCTGATGTTGAGTTACTGTAACGGGCTCTTTTTGGTGCCCGTTACCAAAGTTCTCTGTGGGCCCAGAGAAACAGCCATTTCACGTGACCGGTGGCTAGTTGTGGTAACGGTCGTTGTTTGATGCCCGTTACGAATATGTGTTATCAGTAACGGGCATCTGCTCGTTACCTTTCTTGCCTCATTTGTAACACTTGATCGGTAATGGGTGCTTTGCCCGTTACTAAAGGCCATCTATGCCCGTTACCAAAGTGAGTTTTTCACGTAGTGAATCCATCATCACCCAAGCATGCAACAAAAATATGGAAAGCCAAGGAGCATGGGTAAGAAATATAATAATTTCATCCTTTAATTTCTACAAACCTCAAATAAGTTGACTTGGAACAATCTCTTGCAATAGAGAACAGAAGATCCACAATCACCCAAGCATGCAACAACAATATTCAAAGGCAAAGAGCATGGGAAAGGAGTCCAATAATTTCATCTACAAATTTCTACAAACCTCAAATAAAATCACTTCGAACAAACTCTTGCGATAGGGAACAGCCACAATCACCCAAACATGAAAGAATATTATAGAAAGCCAAAGAGCATGGGGAAGCAATCCAATTGAATCGATCAATACAGGGAGTGGACCGCAGACCAGACGAATAGGAAGGGAAGAAGGTGCCGAATGCCGTCTCGATTTAGCAGCCCGATCTTGTGCCTTGAACACTATGTTCTGTGCAACTGTTGTAGATCTGCGGCTGCCAGGGTGAGCCTCGGGGGAGCCGACGGAGCAATGAGTTTGAACAATCTTGCAGCTTCACACTACATGAAAAACTCACTTTGCTAACGGGCATAGATTGCCTTTGGTAACGGGCAAAGCGCCCGTTACCAATCAAGTGTTACAAATGAGCCAAGAAAGGTAACGGGTAGATGCCCGTTACTGATAACACATATTCGTAACAGGCATCAAACAACGACCGTTACCACAACTAGCCACTGGTCACGTGAAATGGCTGTTTATGTGGGCCCACAGGGAACTTTGGTAACGGGCACCAAAACAGAACCCGTTACAGTAGCTCAACATCAGAGACATGTGATGTATACCTATGTCTCCTCTATCTAGATGAAATGAGACGCATCTATTTCACGCGTGTCTCAGCACAACTAGGATTCGTAACGGGTATCAAACAACAACTATTACCACAACTAGTCACCAGTCACGTGAAATGGTTGTTTCTCTGGGCCCACAGGGAACTTTGGTAACGGTCACGAAAACAGAGCCCGTTACTGTGAACTCAACATCAGAGATGCGTGCTGTGAAACTGCGTCTCCTCTTTCTTGACAAACGGGCCCAGTTCTGGGGCCCACCGGTCAGTATTGATAACGGGCTTTTACGTTGCCCGTTACGTTGTTGGCATGTTTGTAACAGGCGTTCCGAATGAAGCCCGTTACTCACTGATCAGTGTTTGTAACAAGCATTAATTAACGCCCATTATAGATACGTAGGCCACCCCTATAGTGACCTGCTGCCTGCTTGCCGGCTGCATCCTGGAACCAGCCAGGATTTGGCAGCCATTAGGGGCTGCATCCTAGAACCAGCCAGGATATGACTAAATTCACAGAAATAAGATCCAGCATCCAAATTCACAGAAATCCATATAATTCACATGCATCATATGACAAAATTCAGCATCATCATAAGCATCACTGCCTTGACAACAATATCACAGCCATAGTTAACTAGCTTGCACTACGTGAAAAAACTCACTTTGGTAACGGGCATAGATGGCCTTTAGTAATGGGCAAAGCGCCCGTTACCGATCAAGTGTTACAAATGAGCCAAGAAAGGTAATGGGCAGATGCCCGTTACTGATAACACATATTCGTAATGGGCATCAAACAATGATCGTTACCAGAACTAGCCACCGGTCATGTGAAATGGCTATTTCTCTGGGCCCACAGGGAACTTTGGTAACGGTCACCAAAACAGAGCCCGTTACAGTAACTCCACATCAGAGATGCGTTCTGTGAAACTGCGTCTCCGATGTCTCGACGAAATGAGACGCGTCTATTTCACGCGCGTCTCAGCACAACTAGGATTCGTAACGGGCATCAAACAACAACCGTTACCACAACTAGTCACCGGTCACGTGAAAATGACTGTTTCTCTGGGCCCACAGGGAACTTTGGTAACGGGCACCAGAACAGAACCCGTTACTGTGAAATCAATATCGGAGACGCGTGCAGTGAACATGCGTCTCCGATGTCTCGACGAACGGGCCAAGTTCTGGGGCCCACCGGTCAGTACTGGTAACGGGCTTTTACGGTGCCCGTTACATTGTTGGCATGTTTGTAACGGGTGTTCCGATTGAAGCCCGTTACTCAGTGATCAGTGTTTGTAACGAGCTTTAATTAACGCCCGTTACAGATACGTAGGCCACCCCTACAGTAACCTGCTGCCTGCTTGCCGGCTGCATCCTGGAACCAGCCATGATTTGGCAGCCATCAGGGGCTGCATCCTGGAACCAGCCAGGATATGACTAAATTAACAGAAATTAGATCCAGCATCCAAATTCACAGAAATCCACATAATTCACATGCATCATATGACAAAATTCAGCATCATCATCTCACAAGGAGGAATGCAACAATATCACTAAAATTCATGGACAAGGAGGTATGCAAAAATTTCCTAGTCACCATATTTAATCTAAGCCCACACAGTTTCATCAGCATGAAATTTTCCTCCGGCTGTGTTCACCTGTTCCATGAGGAATGTGGCAATTCTTTCACGAACATAGACCAGCATTGATTTGTCGAGAGGATGCTCATCTAGCCCTAATCACTGGATATAACAATGTCACCAGTCAGCACACATATATAGGTGGTTACCAAACATGTGCAGTGCTAATAAGCAAGAACTGTGCTCAGTTACAGGTTTTACAAATGAAGATCCCAAGAAAGTACCTCCATATGTGGGCCTCTATCTTTTAATTTAAGCATGTGATAGGCACAATAGAAGCCGCAGAGTTTGGATCCAGTAGGTTGTTGGTGGCACTACAATAAATGTACAAAGAAAAATAGTGGTGATCGAGAAGAAATAAACTCAAGCTTTAGTACTAGCTTCCACAGGAAGGAAATAAGTGGTATGTACCTTAACATCTTTGACATGTTCCAAGGTGCTAAGGCGCAACTTCTTATCGCAGCAGTAACGTTCCCAACCCCTACAACGAAACATGCAACAATTGTTAGGGCACTATTAATTAATATACTCTGCACAGTTTGTTGAGGAACGTCCGCAGGTTAAGAAAGAAATAACTTACTCATTAATGATTTGTTCGAAAGGGTTAGTATCAGTCTTAACTGTCTTTAATGAATCAAGATAGCAGACCTTCCGCTGCTTCGGAATGATCGCCACTGCAATCCATTGGTTCGTATTGAGATAAGCGGTAAGCATGAAATTCTTTTTAGCATATAGTTCGAAGGCATTGCGCATATTGGACACAGAGAAAGCAAGAGTGGTTCTCAAGGGCTTTCTTGCCTAGTGGTGTCTCACCAGGAGCTATTACAGAGGTATTGGGCCCAGATGTACCTACAGCTTTCTTCGAAATGTCGTCGACAGATTTATCAGCACCAGCCAACACATCACTCTGGTTGACTGGTAACAGTGGTGTCTCACCAGGACCTATTACAGAGGTATTAGGCCCAGATGTACCCGCTTTGGCATGATTGTTTTGAGCCCTTTCGTTTGGGGGTGTAGGTTTTGTTGTTTCATGAGGAGAAGGAGGAGGAGGAGGAGGAGGAGGAGGAGGTGGTGGTGGTGGTGGTGCGGATGGAATATTTGGTGTCTCTTGCGGATGTGGGGATGCAAGTTTTTCTGTTTTTTCAGGACTAGTAGTAGGTGGGGATGCAAGTTTTTTAGGACGAGGAGGAGGCCCGAATGGAATGTCTTGCGGATGTGGGGATTGAGGAGGAGGTCCGAATGGAATGTCTTGCGGATGTGGGGATTGAGGAGGAGGAGGAGGATGTGGGGAACCATTTGAGGAAGGAACCTGTACCGCACTCTGTGAACTACAAGGAATCTGTACCATAGCCTATGAACGAGATTTACATGTTGGTGCTCCCTTGATGTCAATCCGACACCTTCTCCACTGTAACCTCTGTCCTTCAGCTTGTCCGAGTTTCATCACCTCGTCATTAGGAGGGTATTCCACCAATTCATCCGCAAAGATAGTATATACAGTGAGCACTTCAACCACAACACAGTCTTCATGAATCGGGACTGTTTGTAGCGTAGTCTCCTCTGGATGAACAAGACCAATTGCAGCCTCACATTGAAGACCACTCCACGTGATCCATAGGCCACAGTGTGTGGGTTCAGTCAACATGCCTATAAGGTCTTCGTGTGTACGATCATCACAACGCACCTCCGTCGCCAACTCTGCAGTGCCATCGATCAAACCTACATTATCTGCGGACGCACAGCTGCTCTTTAGTGTGGCGGGTGAAGGGCTTACGCGATTGGACACTGGTGACAACACCATCTGGTGCCAACACCACCTCTGCATCTACATGTTCTGCATCTGCATCTCAGCCACTAGTTCTTGCTTGATTTGTTCCTTTATCTTTTCCGTATCAACTGATGCGTCGGTCTTCGTCCTCTTCCTGTTCCTGTACATCTCGACGTGCTGAGGCCATGCATACTTCCAGCCCTGTGTTGATAGGTAAAACTCGTATGAAGTTTCGATCCGCAAGCGTACGGATCTCCTATGCCCTTCTTCACCTACAGGAGATCCCAAGGTTCTTGTCAACCCAAGGAGCAAGGGGATTCCTAGCGTTTAACCTAACACCAACCTTGTTGATTGAAGACTTATGATAGAAAGATTAATATATAAAGTAAAGACAAACTAACCCTAAATTACGTTAAAGAGAGATTAAAGGTGCACAAGTATGAAGAACGTATGCCCATGGAGTCTAGGCACTTGAAGATGCAATCACCCGAAACATGGTAAACCCCGATCCAATCTATCTAGGTGTGTGATCAAGGATTAGACTTTTCCCTTCCCTCGTACATGTCACTATGCGAAGGTAATCGATACTTACCCTAATGAACACGGTATGTTGACGTGATCTACGGGAGCAACCCTGAAAGCATGGTAGCTAGGCTTAAACATGAAGCATCATCAACAAGAGGTATGATAAACATATGATCCAAACAAAATATATAGGTGACTACACTTCAAGTTCCATTACAACTCCATGGACAAACGAAAGACTTTACCCCATCATGGCGCTAGGCATGGCACCGTTGAGATGGTGGATGCCTCCGATGAAGATGGATCTTCGTTGTCTTTCAACTCCGGCGGCGCCGTGGCATGCTCTCGGCGTCCTCCTTCCTCGTGGTGACCTCCCTTGGGATTGGCAACGATCTCTCCCGAGTGTCCTACCCCAAGGGTCTCTCTCGTAGTCGATCTTCTCTTCCTCGGTGGCTCTGAGGAACTAGATGGCGTCTCTGGCGAATGGCGGCTTGCCCACGCGATTAGGGTTCCACGTACTTAACACCGAAGAAAGGGGGGCGCGAACCGGCACCAGAACGGGCTGGGCCGATCCGAACAGGCCGACCGCCCTGGGCCCTTTCTGGGCCGGCTCGGGCCCGTTCTTCTCCCCGCGGCTCATCTTGACATTTTGCACTTGGCCCCCTTCATTTGTGTCATTTTGAGATCATCATCCCCGCGATCAAGATAGGGGGATCTTTATGCATGAACTTCCGGTCTTTTCATTTCGGTCCTCGGGAGTTCTCCATTCAAGCATATTGGTCCTTGCCACCTTTGGAGGCAAGTTCGCACATGGTCGGAGCTCCTTGATTGACTTGTAAAATGTTCTCCGAACTAGTTGCATCTTTCCTCATTTAACACGTGAATTCCTGCAAAAACACTATACTCCAAAATGCACATCCAATGGTGAACTTGTTATATCATTAGTATGCCTAGTGGCAGGTTAGTTCCAAAATGAAGTTCAAACCATAACATAACAAGTGTTCTTGGTTGACGGAAATCGACCGCCAACATCCCCCCACGCTTAGATCTTGCTCGTCCTCGAGCAAGTTGCTCACAAGATGTTCATCCAAGGAGTTGAAACATGCTTCGTCAAATCCTTCCTTACAAGTTAGTCAATCATTCATCTTTAATATAAGAGACATGAAACAAAGATCACAAAGTAAACATGGGCGTTTAGAAATTTACCAACTCAAGACTTACCCCACAACTCATACCTTTCACTAGAGATCCTCATCTCCAACCACACTTTCTTTCTTACTTCCATCGGAGGGTTTTCACAAGATTTTAGAAATAAAATTCCTGCACAAAGTATTAGACAAAGTCCCCCTCCAAGTTCTCACATGTCACTCATTTAAAGTGGCTATCCTAAATAATTTCATAAACTCTCGCATGCCATAAGTCTCTCATTTATAATGTAAGGTGGAGCTATAGGTATGGCTAGTGAAGTTAGCACAAGTATTATCAAGCTAAGAAAATCCTCTAGTGGTTGTTCACCTTCCAAGCCAATGATCATGAGAGTTAAACCATATGTAAGGGTACCAAGGATGAGAAGATTTAGAATGGTGGACATGTGCAAAGGGAAAAAAAAGAATAATGACTTCAAGGCACTAATGATGTCCTCGATGTCGGATTGCACATGTTATGGAATATCAAAGATTCGTTCCCAACATCGTCGCATCCTTCCTTGCACTTCACTTGATCTTCACTTGACTTATCATCCCTCATTATATCCTTCTTGCTTTTCCTTGGATTTTTCTCTCTTCTTTTCTTTTCTCTCCTTTTCTCTCTTTTCTTCTTCTTTTCTTTTTTTCTTGTGTGTGCGCACTCACATATACACATACATATATTTTTTTTCTTTCCTCCACATCTTTATCTTTTTTTTTCCGAAGCCTTTCGCCCATATTTTTGACATGAATACCAATCTAAATTTTAAATAAAACCTTACCTAAAAATTGAACAAATCTTCGGACATGGGTTGTGTTCAAGGAATAAGATGATAAAAAGATGTTTATGGTTTAGGGTATGGAATCCGGCGATGTATGGGGCATTCAATGTGAAGTTCCCATTACCGAATATATGATGAGGCTAGCAATAAAAGATATAACATCAAGGACATGATCATTGCTTGAAATTAGACCTCCCAAGAGAGTAAAGTCCTAACCCAATTCATCATGCTAAACAACACTTATGGTGGAGTATATATATATAGTTTAGGCTTTGTATAGGATAGACTTGCCTCTCAACTTGGAGAAAGAAATTGCTAACCTTCATTGCAAGGGGTTTTTCATAATTTTCAGAAATAAACACCTCCAATATTAGTATTACTCAAAGCATAGCCAAAGTAAGGTCCTAGATCAAAGTTGAGCATGGATACTTTTAAAGGTAAACTTCCACTAAGCACCACGGTAAACAATTATTCACAATGCTCATGCTCAAATAATAAGGATAAAAGAAAGACATAACAAGTAAAAGAAACAAAAGACTTGCATGACAAAAAAAAGTATAAGACTCTTTTTATTTCTTTTTCTTGACTCAACGCTAACTTAAGACACATCACGAGCTAAAAAATTTTAAAAACAAGACTCAAACTTGACTCAACTTTAAGACTCAACCTTTCACAACTTGGGCAAAAATTTTAAAAGAGCTAGCTCCCCCCCACGCTTAGATCTTACGACGTCCTCGTTGTAATTTTTCAAGAGGTACAAGAGGAAAGCTAGCTACTACACCTAATGAAACTTCCCACAAGAAGAGCACCACTCCTTCTTCGGGAAAACTCGGCCTAAACCCTATCCTCCCTATATTTTGAAGTTGCTGAAAAGGTCGGCAAAGATAGGAAATAAACCGAGCCGTGACCCAGAGAAAAACGGGCAAGAACCGATGCACAGGGGTGTCGGGCCGGTCGGCATGGGCCGACCGGCCTACCCTCTAGATTTGGGCCCCTGTGGCCTATCTTCTGCGGGCCTTTGTGTTTCGTGCATACTAGCCTATGTGGTGAAAAGGTCCAGCTAAAAATCGCAAAAAAGCACTCGATAAAAATAAGAAAAGAAAATGAAAATTTATTTACAAAAAAGTTACCTTGTTTTACGTCTTAGGCTTGACGCTCGGGCTCGTCCTCCGTGGTGTATATATCAATGTAGTCGATGGGCACGACATTGGGCTCAAGAAAAACCTTCAATCGCTGTCCATTAACCACATATTGGTCTCCTTTTATACCCATAATCGTTACCGCTCCACTTGGCGAGACCGAGTGGACGACATACGGTCCATCCCATTTGCTTTTCAATTTGCCTTTCCCGAATATCTTGAACTTTGAGTTAAAAAGGAGGACCTTGTCGCCTTCTTTGAATTCCTTTGCTTGAAGTCTTTTATCATACCATCGCTTCATTCTTTCCTTGTAGATGGTTGCGCTCTCATAAGCTTTAAGCCTCATCTCTTCTAATTCACTTATTTGAATTCTCCGTTTGATTCTCGCGGCATCCACATCAAGATTCATCTCCTTGATAGCCCAATATGCTTTGTGTTCTAGTTCCAAAGGCAAATGACAAGATTTACCATAGACGAATTGATATGGTGTCATACCTATTGGTGTTTTGTGTGCCGTCCGATATGCCCATAATGCTCCGTCCAACTTTTTCGACCAATCTTTACCTCCCTTCTCAACGGTCTTGTTAAGAATACTCTTGAGTTGCCTATTTGAAGTTTCCGCTTGACCATTGGTTTGTGGGTGGTAAGCCGTGGCCACTCTATGCTCAATCCCCAACTTGGACAAGCACTTTCTAAAACTATTTCCCGTGAAGTGTGTTCCTCCATAACTTATCAAAATTCGTGGGACTCCATAGCATGGGAATATAATATTCTTGATCATTGATATAGATTCCTCCGTTGAAGCTCTTCGACAAGGGATGGCCTCTACCCACTTGGATACATAATCAACCATCACTAATATATGCTCATATCCATTTGAATTAGTGAAAGGCCCCATGAAGTCAATTCCCCATACGTCGAATATATCAATTTGCAAGTTATAATTTAAAGGCATAGCATTCCTTTGAGATATATTCCCCGTTCTTTGACATTCCGGACAAGAAGCAATGTACCTTTTCGAATCTTGATGCATCTCTGGCCAATAGAACCCACTAGCCCATACCTTTGCTTGAGTCCTAAAATGTCCATAGTGTCCTCCATACTCGCCCGAGTGACACTTCCTTAATATTTTGACTCTTTCTTCTCTTGGTACGCACCTTCGCAAGACTCCATCCGCTCCAAGCCTAAAGAGGTAAGGTGCATCCCAATAATATTTTTGGCTCTCGGCCATCACCCTTCTTTGAGCATTCTTATCTAAGTGATCAAGTGGCATCTTTCATATGGCTCGAATAATGTTGATCATCCAAGTGTCTTTGTCAAGGATGCGATATAGATGATCATCTCTCATCTTGTCTTCGATGGGCTCTTTATCATCCTCACGATTCATTCTTGATAGATGGTCGGCCACAACATTTTCCGACCCCTTTTTATCCCGAATCTCCACATCGAACTCTTGCAAGAGAAGGATCCACCTAATCAACCTTGGCTTGGCATCCTTTTTAGATAAGAGATACTTGATTGCTGCATGATCGGTGTAGACGATTACTTTAGAATTCACAATATAGGATCTGAATTTTTCAAAGGCAAATACTACCATAAGCAATTCCTTCTCCGTTGTTGCATAATTCAATTGAGCTCCATTAAGGGTTTTGCTAGCATAATATATAGCATGTACCTTGCCTTCTTTTCGTTGTCCCAACACGGCTCCAACGGCATAGTCGCTAGTGTCGCACATGATCTCAAATGGTTGACTCCAATCGGGCGGTTGAATGATAGGTGCGGTTATGAGAGCTCTCTTTAGTGTCCGGAATGCCGCCAAGCACTTCTCATTAAAATCGAATGGCACATCTTTTTGGAGAAGATTAGTCAACGGCTTTGTAATCTTTGAGAAATCCTTGATGAATCTCCTATAGAATCCCGCATGGCCCAAGAAACTCCTCAAAGATTTGATATCCGTCGGTGGTGGAAGCTTCTCAACCGCTTCAACCTTAGCTTTGTCCACCTCGATCCCCCTCTCGGATATCACGTGTCCCAACACTATTCCTTGTTTCACCATAAAGTGACATTTCTCCCAATTTAGCACCAAGTCAACCTCCCCACACCTTGTAAGAACTTTATCTAAGTTTGCTAAACAATCCGCAAAAGTTTTACCGTAAACGGAGAAGTCATCCATAAATACTTCGACAATTTCCTCGATGAACTCCGAAAATACCGCCATCATGCATCGTTGAAAAGAGGCTGGAGCATTACATAAACCGAAGGGCATCCTTCTATATGCAAATGTTCCATAAGGGCAAGTGAATGTTGTCTTGTGTTGATCATCCGGGTGAATGGGAATTTGCATGAACCCCGAGTACCCATCAAGAAAGCAAAAATATGCATGGTTTGCTAACCTCTCAAGCATCTCATCGATGAACGGTAGGGGGAAGTGATCCTTCTTTGTTGCTTTGTTCAACTTACGATAATCAATACACATCCTCCATCTGGTCACGGTTCTTTGTGGTATTAGTTCATTCTTCTCATTCTTCACCACAGTCAAACCTCCTTTCTTCGGCACACAATGTACGGGGCTCACCCATTCGCTATGCGGCACCGGGTAGATGATTCCGGCATCTAACAACTTGATGACCTCCTTCTTCACCACCTCTCGCATGGCATGGGTTAACCTCCTTTGATGGTCCACAACGGGCTTGCATTGATCCTCCATAGGTATGCGGTGAGTGCAAAACACTGGGCTAAGTCCTTTAAGGTCATTTATCGAATATCCTATCACTTTCTTGTGCTTTTTCAATAAATTCAGCAACATGTCATTCTCCTCGGGACTTAATTCGTCGCTCACGATCACGGGATAAGTCTTGTCCGGCCCCAAAAATTCATATTTTAATCCTTTGGGCAATGGCTTAAGATCCACCTCCGGTACTTGTGGTTCTTCATGTTTAATTTCCCCGATGTCTTCAAATTTATCTTCCTCTAAGCTTCCGTCTTGTGGTTCTAGTCCTTTAGTTGCTTCCGCTAATTCTCCATCTAGCTCATTATTAGATTCATTCTCCATTGCTCTTTGCAATGGATCCCTAAAGGTTTCAACAAAACGAAGGCTCTCTTCCTCTTCGTCATCAAGAGGTAGGGGTGAGGCAATTCTAGAAGCGGGAAGAAAGTTATATGTGTGATTATCCCCATCAAGATTAATAGTTACTTTTCCTTTTCCGGCATCTAAAACGGCATTAACTAACTTGAGAAAAGGTCTACCAAGAATTACATGATCATTTTTATCATAGTAGACATCAACAATAAAGAAATCGGTTGGTATATGTTTTCCGGAAATTAAAACTTCTAAATTTCGGGCAATTCCAATAGGTTTAACAATTCTACCATCTCCCATGATTAATTTAGTAGTGGTTGGAACTAGGTCAATGGCATGATCATGAATTTCATCAAAAATTTTAGAAGACAAGACACTTACTTGTGCTCCAATGTCGCATAACGCCTTGCAATCAATGTTGTTGACATTGCAATCTATACGCGGCGATGTCTTCTCTTCTTCATCAGATCCTATGGCATAAATTTCAGCGAGGCGAGCGAATGGTGATGCCTCGGGCTTGATTCCCATAATCCTCTTTGCTTCGGCCACATGGTCCGGATCCACTTCTTCTTCGCTAAAGAGTTTTTGAAGGACCTCCCCGGTTGTCTCTAGGTTGTATGGTTGTTCCACATGTTTCTCTGGCGGAAAGTCTATCTCCACGGCTTTCGCCATCCCCTTTTGATTAGGGAACGGTCTTCTTTTGTCAAAGATTTCTCCAAAATCAATTGGGACCCAATCCATTTGCTCGAACTCCCTTAGTGGCTTCGCGCTTGACATAGTCCTTTCACTTGCTTTGCTTGTCTTGGCCTGATCACTCTCCGAGATAGTTCTAGTTTCCGCGTGTTTGATTTCTTCAAGCTTTCTCGGTATTGGCTCCTCTTTCTTCTCTTCCGGGACCGTATTTCTGAAAATTCCAGCAAGTGGTCTCACACTTGTATCACATTCCGGCTTCCCCGAAAGTCGTGTTTCCCAATCTCTTTGCATGGCTGCCGCTTTGCTTATTTTTTGTAGAAGTTGGGTAGCTTCCGTGAGTGTTTTCTCCATGAGATCCCCTCCTGCACACATTTGAACGTATTGCATGCAACTAGGGGTTAGGGAAAAGAAAAATGTATGCAAAAGTACATCACTGGGAAATCCGAGTCTTGGTCCTTGTTCAACTAGCTCGTTGAATCCATTCCACGCTTGATCAATCCCCTCTTCTTCTCCTTGCTTAAAGTTAATTACTTGCATCCTTATATGTTGAATCTTGCTTATAGGGAAAAACTTGGCACAAAATTTCTTTATCAATTGATTCCAATTTCCCTCGACTTCGAAGGATGCGAATGAATACCACTTAATTGCTTCATCGGCAAGTGAGTAGGGGAAGAGATTCCATTTAAACCAATCATCGGGGACTCCCTCTTGACGTACTGTATTGCATAGTGTCGTGAAGCGCTGGATATGTCTATATGGGTTGTCCGTCTCCACTCCTCGGAACGGATTAGTTGCTACCATCTCAATGATTTGAGGCTTGATTTTCTACCTTGTCGCTTGGAGAACCAAGTCCGATTCTTGTACCTTGATGTCCTCACATCGAGGGCTAGCATAGTCTCTTAGCGATTTTTCCGGTTCCTCCAAGGGATTTCGAACGAACGCCATCTAGACAATCAAAAGAAAACAAAAACAAAAAAGAGTGTTTTTCTAGAACAAAGGGGTTAGATGTTAGTAATCAACAAAATCAATGAAAGATTAAACGAAGTAAACTAGCTTGCTCCCCGGCAACGGCGCCAGAAAAAGGGGCTTGTTGATAGGTAAAACTCGTATGAAGTTTCGATCCGCAAGCATACGGATCTCCTATGCCCTTCTTCACCTACGGGAGATCCCAAGGTTCTTGTCAACCCAAGGAGCAAGGGGATTACTAGAGTTTAACCTAACACCAACCTTGTTGATTGAAGACTTATGATAGAAAGATTAATCTATAAAGTAAAGACAAACTAACCCTAAATTACGTTAAAGAGAGATTAAAGGTGCACAAGTATGAAGAACGTATGCCCATGGAGTCTAGGCACTTGAAGATGCAATCACCCAAAACATGGTAAACCCCGATCCAATCTATCTAGGTGTGTGCTCAAGGATTAGACTTTTCCCTTCCCTTGTACATGTCACTACGCGAAGGTAATCGATACTAACCCTAATGAACACGGTACGTTGACGCGATCTACGGGAGCAACCACGAAAGCATGGTAGCTAGCCTTAAACATTAAGCATCATCAACAAGAGGTATGATAGACATATGATCCAAACAAAATATATAGGTGACTACACTTCAAGTTCCATTACAACTCCATGGACAAACAAAAGACTTTACCCCATCATGGCACTAGGCATGGCACCGTTGAGATGGTGGATGCCTCCGATGAAGATGGATCTTCGTTGTCCTTCAACTCCGGCGGCGCCGTGGCAAGCTCTCGGCGTCCTCCTTCCTCGTGGTGACCTCCCTTGGGCTTGGCAATGATCTCTCCCGAGTGTCCTCCCCCAAGGGTCTCTCTTGTAGTCGATCTTCTCTTCCTCGGCGGCTCTGAGGAACTAGACGGCGTCTCTGGTGAATGGCGGCTTGCCCACGTGATTAGGGTTCCACGTACTTAACACCGAAGAAAGGGGGGCGCAAACCGGCACCAGAACGGGCTGGGCCGATCCGAACGGGCCGACCGGCCTGGGCCCTTTCTGGGCCGGCTCGGGCCCGTTCTTCTCCCCGCGGCTCATCTTGACATTTTGCACTTGGCCCCCTTCATTTGTGTCATTTTGAGGTCATCATCCCCGTGATCAAGATAGGGGGATCTTTATGCATGAACTTCCAGTCTTTTCATCTCGGTCCTCGGGAGTTCTCCATTCAAGCACTTTGGTCCTTGCCACCTTTGGAGGCAAGTTCGCACATGGTCGAAGCTCCTTGATTGACTTGTAAAACGTTCTCCAAACTAGTTGCATCTTTCCTCATTTAACACGTGAATTCCTGCAAAAACACTATACTCCATAATGCACATCCAATGGTGAACTTGTTATATCATTAGTATGCCTAGTGGCGGGTTAGTTCCAAAATGAAGTTCAAACCATAACATACCAAGTGTTCTTGGTTGACGGAAATCGACCGCCAACACCCTGGTAGCTGGAGACACCACGCAGACAACCTGGTTGTTCAGGGCAGCCCAAGCACTGACTTAGCACATCATACTCCCTCTGCCCTGCCATTCCTGAAGATTCTGCACATGAAATCTTCTCCTTGATGTCTGCAGCAAATTTTTCTGCCTCTTTGTTGTTGAACACTATCACGGCAACACGGTCTTTAATCACTAGCTTACTCCTTGCTCGTAGCCAATTCTTGGAACGATCATCAGGGTAGGCGTCATATGGGTTGGGGATACCAGCTGTAGCTAATTGTCTGTCCTCTTCCTCCCATTGTTCTAGTTTCACAGTATAACCAGCTGGACCCATGTTGTGCTCGCTTGTGTTCCGGCTTCAGAGTTCTTTGAACTTGACACTAACAGATGAGGCTTGCTCGGTTTCCTCCTGTTTCATGAACTCCTTCCACTGTTCCGGGACAATAAACGAGTGCCTTGTAAATGGCTCAAGTCCTTTTCTGATAAAATCTCGCCTAAGCTGAAATCTGAATTGTCTCCATGCCTTGGCTGCTGTCTTCCAGAAAAGCTTGAATGCCTGCGGTTTCGCGTCTTCCTGGAACTTCAAGTGTTTCTGCACATGCTTATCAAACAAGTCCCACTTTTCATCATTGCTTAGTTCTTTGAATTCTGGCAAGTGCAAAGGTATCTTTTGTCTAGCAACGAGCCCCGCAAGCACCCTGAACCTGCGCTTTTGAGTCAATGGTACTGGCATCCCCCCTATGTCGACCTCAGTGACTATCATTGTGTCACTTGGCAACTTTGTGGATGTCCTTGGCGCTCTGCCTCGGCGCTGAGCCCCACCCACCTAGTCTTGTTGTGCACTAGCAGTGCCATAACCCTCTTCTTCATCTTGTGGCCCAGGTCTATAGTCCTCGTCAGATTTATCCTGTGAATTAATAGTCAAGGGAATTACAGTAACTACTTTAGCCCATTGTAATATCATTGGTTCTTGGTAAACCATTAACATAAATGGAAAATTCAGTAACCAAAAAATTAGTTCAGGCAATGCGACCTTACCATTTTAAAGAGGAAGATGCAGGCTGCCTCTGTTGCTGATGAGGTACTTATTCAACTTGGAGAGAATGTGCAGATGTACATAGGAACAAGAGCAAAACCAAATATAAGAGTCAATCTAAAGGGAAATGCTAAGTATGCATACCATCAACAGCTAAGTATGTCCACATGTACTTATACAAAGGAGCCACGGCATACCCTGCAATTCCCACAAGTACAAGTATATTTATACGCATTTATATAAAAAGAAAAGCATACGCACGCATATGTTGTATACTTGATTATCTGAACGCATGTGTGCTGCATACGCTCGCTTGGCCTAATTGCATAAACTCGGGCAAATATACCAAATTACGTTGTTAATTTTACAGTTATTACTGAATTGTTGTTAATTTTACAATTATTACCGAGTTGGTAGAATGCATTTACCGAATTGTATAAGACATTTTTAGAGCGGCATACCATAAACTCAAATCCTAGATTCGCCACTGACCTTGTCACTGTCGGAGCGGAGGGATCTCTACTCCTCGTCGCTGCCTGCTCCCCGCCACGTCCTCGTCCTCGCATAGACCTCGTCGCTGGATCCCTCCTCCTCCTAGTCGTCTTCGTCGTCGTCGATGCTGGATCCCTCCTCTAGTCGTTGTCGTCGTCGCCGCCGCCACTGCTAGGTCCCTCCTCCTCCAGATCTCGCTGTCAGAGGTGTGGTGCGCGTCGCGCCGAGCGTGGTGTGGCGTGCCTCAGCGAAGGGGTGTAGCGTGCGTCGCGACGTGGGGGAGGTGAGGGGGACGAAGGCGAGGGGGAGAAAGCGGTGGCGGCGGCGCGAGGGGAGAGTGGGAGGAGACTGCGTGAGGGAGGCGTCCTTCCCTACTAACCTAGCGCAAGTGGGCTTGTGTGGGCCTTAAAACGAGTAATGTAGTCAAGTACTACTCTGCTACTAGTATAGTATATCATGTTCTCAAAAAAAAAACTAGTATAGTATATCATAAACATGAGATAAAAAAAATCTAATTTTAAGAAATTTGGTTAAACAAGTGTGGCTGTTGATATTTTATTCAATTACTAAATTACCAACTATGAATTTTTCGTAATTTTACGAATTTTTAGGTGTTGTTTATGGGCTCTAATATGACATGCCTCACAAGTTCACATCACCAAAGCAAACAAGTGTGACTGTTGATATAGCATCACATGTTCACATATGACATGCATCACAAGTTCACATCACCAAGCAAACTAACTCATAACAAACATATTCACATCTGACATGCATCAGCAGGGCACATCACCAAAATAAGACTGCATCAGTTGGGCGCATCACCAAACTAGATTGTAGCTGCAAGGGAACTAGTTAGCTAGATGGCTTCTTTTGTGCTGGTGCCTCAAGTTCAGCTAGCCTTGTCTCTAGTTTTGCAACTCTTTCTGCCAGCTCAGCATTCTTCTTTAGAAGTTCAATCTCCTGCCTCTTTTGTGCGGCTTTAAGCTGCTCATCCTGCTTGTCGATTCCTTTCCAGATGTAGTCAATGTCATCTCGAGTAACAGCACGTTCCTAAAACAAAGGAAAAAATTATATTGATGCAAGCTTCATAACAAATCCTTGAGCACGTTCCTGTTTAGCTCTAACTGGTTTCAAAACTTGCCTGCTTCTCTTCAGCCGATTCCTTGAGCTTGTTGATTTCAGTCCAAATCCTGTCAATGTCATGTGCAGCAAATTCCTACAACAAATGGAAATTGATGCATTAGAATAATTGATCAGTGAAGATGTGAAGGTACAAGGACAAATCGTGCGTGATGGTTTCAGAACTTGCCTCATGGTCTTCAGAATCATCGCCGGAGTTGTTGCCGGAGTCGTCGCCGGAGTTGTTGCCGGGGTCGTCGCCGGAGTTGTTGCCAGAGTCGTCGCCGGAGGAGATGAGGTCTACCACCACTCTTCTACCCGGGTCGTCGCCGGAGGAGTCCGTGCTCACCTCAATGCGCGTGGACCACTTCTTCCTTCGCGTTGAGGAAAAAAACCCTGCCTCTCCATGGCGGGTGTCGCTGGAGTCCGCCAACTTGGCCCTTGCGCGCGTGTACGGCTTCCTTCCCCGGGCCGACGAAGAACCGGCCTCTTCCATGGAGCGCCGAGGAAGACGCACGGGGGCGGCGCGATGGGACGGCTCCTCTTCGTCGCCACGGAACCTCACTCTCTTGGCAGGGGCGGCGAACAGCACCGAGGAAGACGGACGGGGACGTGGCCGCGGGGCCTCCTCCTTGCAGAACCTCCCCCTAGAGTCGCGGGCCATCCCTGCGACGGAGACGAGGCTGCGACAGAGACGAGGAGGCGGAAGCCGGAGAAGGGGATTGAAGGCGGAAGGCGGGGCGGAGCATTTATTAAAAAGGTTCGGATGCGCAAATGATACGATGATTAACAACCACCCGTCGCCAATGAAGGGGCAGGGCCAGGTCTATTCGAACGAAGAACAGTTTGCTTTTCCCCTTTTAATCTGCAATCAAATTTTGTATCACGTATTTCTCCGTCAACC
Organism: Cenchrus fungigraminus; assembly: GCA_036936925.1. NCBI lineage: Eukaryota > Viridiplantae > Streptophyta > Magnoliopsida > Poales > Poaceae > Cenchrus > Cenchrus fungigraminus. The sequence goes on along the minus strand of CM072780.1, from coordinate 113,133,137 downwards.
GTAATCCAAATTTGATGATATTTGTTTTTGAATTTTTCTAAAATCAACATCTATTCATTTATGACATTTTTTCGTATGTAATTCCATTTCTTGGATGTTGATTATACACCTTATATTGTTCCTTATAAGTACAACATAGAAATAATATTTGTTTTACACAACCATTACTAATGAAACTTTGCATTTCGTAATCTTATGGTGAACATAAGGTTATGTTAAAATTTCAAATGCATATGAGTTCGAACATGTTTTAAAGTGTGGAAAACTTCAATGTTGAAGTAACATTCTAAGAAACTATGTGAGAGATGTAGACATTTGTACACAAGTATAATCTTCCGTTTTCGAAACCATTTGAATTTTTGTAGACAAGCTTAGGGACTTAAATTATGTTGCCAAGTCAATTTTTAGAATTTTTAGAACACACTAAGACATTATTATAATTATTATATCATAAACAAGAGATAAAAAATCTAATTTTAAGAAATTTGGTTAGACAAGTGTGGCTGTTGATATTTTATTCAAATACTAAATTACCAACTATGAATTGTTCGTATTTTTTATGATTTTTTTGGTGCTGTTTATGGGCTCTAATATTTGAGGGAAGCAAGTTTCAATTCATAAAAAATAGTGTCGGGCCCACGCGTCAGCGTCAGAAGCCTATATAAAAAAAGATAACCGTAGCCTGCCCGGCCAATAAAGGCGATGCGGGTAGACTAACCCTCGTCGCCAACAAGTGCTCCTTTGTCCGAAATGCTCCTGGCTGAATGAATATGCATCCGCCCCAGCGACGCTGGTACACTAACCCTCGTCACCAACAAGTGCTCCATTGTCAGAAATGCCCCTGGCCGAATGAATACGCATCCGCCCCGGCAGAGTGAAGGAGACGAGGCTGTGACGGAGACGAGGAAGGCGGAAGCCGGAGAAGGGGATAGAAGGCGGGAGGCGGGGCAGAGCGTTTATTAAAAAGGTTCGGATATGCAAATGATACGATGATTAACAACCACCCGTCGCCAATGAAGGGGCGGGGCCAGGTCTATTCGAATGAAGAACAGTTTGCTTTTCCCCTTTTAATCTGCAATCAAATTTTGTATCACGTATTTCTCCGTCAACCGTAATCCAAATTTGATGATATTTGTTTCTGAATTTTTCTAAAATCAACATCTATTCATTTATGACATTTTTTCGTATGTAATTCCATTTCTTGGATGTTGTTTATACACCTTATATTGTTCCTTATAAGTACAACATAGAAATAATATTTGTTTTACACAACCATTACTAATGAAACTTTGCATTTCGTAATCTTATGGTGAACATAAGGTTATGTTAAAATTTCAAATGCATATGAGTTCGAATATGTTTTAAAGTGTTGAAAACTTCAATGTTGAAGTAACATTCTAAGAAACTATGTGAGAGATGTAGACATTTGTACACAAGTATAATCTTCCGTTTTCGAAACCATTTGAATTTTTGTAGACAAGTTTAGGGACTTAAATTTTGTTGCCAAGTCAATTTGTAGAATTTTTAGAACACACTAAGACGTTATTATAATTATTATATCATAAACAAGAGATAAAAAATCTAATTTTAAGAAATTTGGTTAGACAAGTGTGGTTGTTGATATTTTATTCAAATACTAAATTACCAACTATGAATTGTTCGTATTTTTTACGAATTTTTTGGTGTTGTTTATGGGCTCTAATATTTGAGGGAAGCAAGTTTCAATTCAGAAAAAATAGTGTCAGGCCCACGCGTCAGCGTCAGAAGCCTATATAAAAAAAGAGAACCGTAGCCTGCCCGACCGACAAAGGCGATGCGGGTAGACTAACCCTCGTCGCCAACAAGTGCTCCATTGTCCGAAATGTTCCTCGCCGAATGAATATGCATCTGCCCCGGCGACGCTGGTAGACTAACCCTCGTCGCCAACAAGTGCTCCATTGTCCGAAATGCCCCTGGCCGAATGAATATGCATCCGCCCCGGCGACGCTGGTACACAACCCTCGTCGCCAACAAGTGCTCCGTTGTCCGAAATGCCCCTGGCCGAATGAATATGCATCCGCCCCGACCCCGGCCCCCTTCTTCTTCCCCGATCTGAGCTCCACCGCCGCCGCCCGCCCGTCCTTCACCGCCGTCGCGCACATGTCGCACTACGCCGATTCGTCTGGAGGTGCACGTGCGAGGAGCAAGGTTCAAGGTTGCCGGAGTAGCCGCAATCACTCCATCGGCTTGGATCCAGTCGGTGAGCTAAGCGGCTTTCCACTGGTCCCTTGCCCGGACTGTGGTATGGCTCGGGTGGTGGAGGGGCGGACGCAGAAGGAAGGTGAAAACCACGGTCGTCTTTATTTCAAGTGTGCAAGGAACTCGGTGAGTAGTCTGTTGTGTCTCCCAAATCTGAGTTAGGGTTCTTATGTGCTTTTGATTCTGCAGTATACCAAGAATTGTGGATTTTATCATTTCCACAAGGAGTATCTCCACATCCTGAAGGATGCTGGCGTCATTGTTTTTTGACCGTCGAACTGGGCAGACGCGGTCGATGAAGTAGTTGATTCGGCGGAATGTCAAATTGGGAGCGGCGAGCAGAGGCAAGCACTGGAGGACAAGCAGAGGAAGAAAGCACTGGAGGAGAAGATGGACAATGTGATCTGGAAGATGAACTTGATTATTGTGGCTGTTGTTTGTGTAGTATTTGGATGTTTACTGGGGATGTATGCTGCAAAGAAGTAATTCTGATGTTAAAAGTGGTGCTTTTGCTTCATCTGTGTGGATGAAGAATGAAAAATTTGTCACATATGACAAACTTAAATGTATGAATGAAGAATGGATGGAATGACAATTGGGTCACAAATCTTAATGTGTCACACATCACAAAATTCATCAATTCATCTATGCTGACATTTCATTGCAGCACGAGGCAAAGGAAACGCGGATTAACACAAACAGAGTGACAAACTTCTGGCATACACATTGTAATTCATTGTGAACTGCTGCCATATAATGACACAAACAGAGTAACAAACTTCTGGCATACACATTACAATTCATTGTAAGCTGCTGCCATAGACATTGCAATGCGTTCCAAAATAGGAGACATGGACCGCGTCTCTTAGATCTACTAGTTCATCACAAGTTCAACATACACACAGGAGGAACATATTAACAGAGGATCTACTAGTCCATCACAAGTTCAACAAACACACAGGAGGAACACATTAACAGAGGAACAAATTAATTAAGTAGAGGTAGTTGCCGCCGGAGGAGCCCCACCGTCGGAGTCGGAGCCGGAGCCGGAGCCATCGAGGCTACCATCGTCGCCGCCATTGTCGTCGACGGGGGCGAGCACTCCTCTCTCCAGGTTCCCAACCAAGATATTGATCTTGAAGGCGTAATCCTTCACGGTCATCTGCAGCGGATCACTGGGTACTGGGACCCCGAGACAAACGGCCACCTTTCGAAGCTTCACGAAAGCATCGCGGAACAAGTTCACTAACCAAGTGGCTTCGTCAGCATTTAGTGGAGGAGCACGCACGACCGCCAGGGCTGCAGTGCCAGCGCCTCCTCGGGCTCGTCGGGCGGGGGCGGCTTCACCCCTCGGTCGGGGGTGGTGGCACCTCCTCGGGCTCGGTGGGCGGGGGCGGGGGTGGCTTCACCTCCTCGGGCTCGGTGGGTGGGGGCGGCCGCACCTCCTCCCTCCCTCGCTTCCTGGATGGCTCGCTTGTCGATGCCATGCGCGCGCTTGAGGAAGAAGAAGCTCTTGGATTCACTTCTTGGTGACCGGAGACGGTGGTGCTGGGGTTTTCTTGGTGCCGCGGTTGACGAAGTTCTTGGCCGACCGGGATTTATATTGACAAGATGGCGAACCGTCAGGCGGCCGATCACACGCGTCGGAACCCGTGTCCGCTCAGGAGAGCACTTGGCCACAAAAAGAGTCATGTGGTCACAAGGAGACATGTGACTGTTCATATTTTATTCAAAATACCAAATGCCCAACTACTCCTATGAGTTGTTCGATTCTTAAAAAAAACTATGAATTGTTTGTATTTTTATTAATTTTTAGGTGCTGCTTTATGGGCCCTAATTTTTGAGGGAAGCAAGTGTCATTTCAAAAAAAAAGTGTCGGGCCCACGCATCGGCGTCAGCAGTCTAGTATAAAGAAGGTAACCATTGCCCGCCCGCGCACCAGCCAACAAAGCGACGCGGGTTTGCTAACCCGCGTCGGCATTGACTATCCATTTTGCAAAATGAATATTCAACCGCCCCCTTCTTCTTTCCGAATGGATAAGTGCAGCACTTTCCTTAAAAAAGCGCAGAGGAGGCGTGAGAGGAGGCATGGAGACAGAGACGACGATGAGCGCCGACGAGGGGCCAAGCAGTGGACGACCCCGCGCACCCGGGATCGAGGAGAACCGGAACGCAAAACGGTGCTGCAACTAGATCCGCGCGCGTGTCGGTGAGATGGCGGCGAAGAGGGAGACGACGATGAGCGCCGAAGAGGGGCCAAGCGGTGGTGGAGTGAACCCAATGCCGGAGACGAGGGTCCGCGACTGGATCCTCTCAGATTCCGACGAGGGGCCAAGCAGCGGCAAGGAGGAGCGTGCCGGCGAGGGGGCAGCGAAGTGGGCGAGGGGCCTGCCTCACATTTGCAAGCACAAGTGTCTGGCAACGACGAAGAGGGGTCGAGGGAGTGGCGAAGTAGGTGTAGAGGACCTCATCTCTGACTCTGGCAACGACCACGATGACGGCGAGGCAAGTTTCTCTGAATCTCACTGCCTTTTTACTTGTTCTATAGATGGAGCTTAAGCTAGCTTGAGCTTGAGCTTCATAAAGTTAATTAGTGCCTATGATGATGTCTTCCATGCTTGTCATGATCTTATACCAAGTTCTGAGGCAAATCAGTTCTGAACTAAGTTCTGCTTTTACTTGTCACACCCTGCTATGAAGCCTAGGATAATTTTCAAGTTCTTATATAATTTTCCTATGACTGTTCCTATACTGCTCCAAGTTCTGAGGCAAATTAGTTCTGAATTAACTATGTTATTCTTATACCATGTTTAACCCTGTTTCAGAGAAAACTCTTTGAGTCGTGAGCAGAGCTTGAGTTACTTCTAAACCTTAATGTCTGGGATTATGTGAAACCTGAGTTTGAAAAAATCACGAAAGAAGTGAACATCCTCATCAAAAAGCCTAAGCACATAAGGAGGTACAAGTATACTACTGAACAAAATCTCGAGCCCATTGAAGGTGCGCTCGAAGGGCTTCAAGAATCCTTGGTTGCTTACGAAGAGGCTGCAAAAAGAGCCAATCTTGATGGGGCATGATCTAGTTCAAGCTTGTTGATATGTAGGGTCAGTAGCCATACTTTTGTGGATGTTCAAGGGGCATGCCTTTGTTGATGTGTATGGTCAGATAGCACGACCATAGTAAATAATGTGATGGACAAGTTAAGTCCTAGCCTGATGGACAAGTTAACCTTTTGTAATAATTATCTTTATTCCTGTGGACAAGTTATATCTCTTATGATGTTTGTTTTGTGTCAGAAGATATGTGTGTTGATTGTACCTGTATGTCGAAATGGACAGCAAAGGAGACGATGATTCACAAACCTCCGTCTCCTTTCTTAACAAAGGAGACACGGATTAACAAACCTCCGTCTCATTTGTTCACTACCGCCGCGCTCCCGCTTCACGGCAGTGACGAGTGCTATTAGACTTTAATTATTGAGCTCTCATTCTAGTAACGGGCGTCAAATGCTCATCCGTAACGGACTTTATAACCCGTTACCAATACGGTAGTGATCAGTAACGGACTTAAACAGCCCGTTACCGATAGGGCATTGATCAGTTACAGACTTTACGAGCTCATTACCGATAGGTTTAACTTGTGTAACGGACTCGATTTAACGTCCGTTACAAAGAATTCATGTAACGGGCGTTTAAGAAGACCGTTACCAGAAGTCCACATTGGTAACGGGCGTTGCGGAGGCCAACCCCGGGGTCAGCTTGCCTCGCTTATCTGTAACGAGCGCCAGACAACAACTGTTACAGATGTGGGTGCATGTAACGGGTGTTAAGGGCCCGTTACAAATGCTGCGTGACCTATTTGAGGTTTTCACGTAGTGTTGACAACAATATCACAAAATTCATGGGACAAGGAGGAATGCAAAACTTTCCTCTTCACCATATACAATATTAGCCCACACAGTTTCATCAGCATGAAATTTTCCTCCGACTGCGATCACCTGTTTCTTGAAGAATGTGGCAATTCTATCACGAACATAGGGCAGCGTGGTTTTGTGGAGAGGATGCTCATCTAGCCCTAATCTCTGCATATAACAATGTCACCAGTCAGCACACATATATAGGTGGTTACCAAACATGTGCAGTGCTAATAAGAAAGAATTGTGCTCAGTTGCAGGTTTTACAAATGAAGATCCCAAGAAAGTACCTCCATATCTGCGCCTCTATCTTTTAATTTAAGCATGTGATAGGCACAATAGAAGCCGCAGAGTTTGGATTCAGCAGGTTGTTAGTGGCACTGCAATAAATGTACAAAGAAAAATAGTGGTGATCGAGAAGAAATAAACTCAAGGTTTAGTACTAGCTTCCACAGGAAGGAAATAAGTGGTATGTACCTTAACATCTTTGACATGTTCCAAGGTGCTGCGGGGCAACTTCTTTTCGGGGCAATAACATTCCCAACCCCTACAACGAAACATGCAACAATGGTTAGGGCACAATTTATTAATATACTCTGCATAGTTTGTTGAGGAACGTCCGCAGGTTAAGAAAGAAATAACTTACTCATTAATGATTAGTTTGAAAAGGGTAGTATCAGTGTCAATGCTCTTGAATGAATCAAGATAGTAGACCTTCTGCTGCTTCGGAACGATCGCCACTGCAATCCAGTGGTTCTTACTAAGATAAGCGGTAAGGATGAGTTTCTTTTTAGCATATAGTTTGAAGGCACGGTGCATATAGGACACAGAGAAATCAAGAGTGTCAGCCCTGCTACTCAACGTTGTCAAGCTAGAGCATTCAGGATCAAGGAAGCCAACTGCAGCGCCCGTCTTCTCAACTTCTACAGCCATATTCCTATTAGTAAGAAAAAACAAAGTGTAAGGAGGCAAAATACATGGTAAAGATGATGTGAGGCAAAAAGCACATTTCGATAGAGAATGATTAGTGAGAAGCAGATTAAATTTTCAAGCAACTTACAGGATGAAGCAGCGGAGAAGTGTCAGATCCAAAGCATCCAAGTTGAAGAGATTGTACAAATCACTGAGTTGCACAGGTATCTGCTCGAGTCTGTTTGACGATTCGTCTCTTCTCTTAGGCCATGCATTGGTCCCGGGCCGAAGTGCGACCGTAATCAGAGAATTATCAACTGACTTACCACGTTGCATGTAGAATGTGTGGAGATCTCTGGTACAAGGAGCAGCCATTTTGAGATCATCATCACTGAGAAGGCTCTTTCCGAATTTGTAATTTGGGTTAACCATAGCCCAAGGATTCTTCTGGGTGTTTCTCTCATATCGCTTTGGGTTAGTCATAGCCCAAGGATTCTTCTTGGTGTTTCTCTCAGATCGCTTTGGGTTAGTCATAGCCGAAGGATTCTTCTTGGTGTTTCTCTTAGATCGCTTTCTAGTAGGCATCTTAGAGGTTTTATTTACAGCAATTTTCTTTTCCTGCTGGTTTCAGATGGCTGAAGATGGTTTCTTAAGGGCTTGCTTGCCTGCTGTAGGTGGTGTAGAGCTTTCGTCGTGCACGACGCGTGTGCTAACCAAGTTATCGACATGTCACACTTCTGCCATGTTCCAGCTTGAGCCAAGTTTCTCAACCACACCACATCTCTTCTAGCTGATCAATCTTGCACCATCTCTACAATCTGGCCAAAGGGGCATACGGACTTACCGCTTGGTCCCATCTGACCTACGGGACCCACCAGATGACTTGTGGGGTCCGGTTGACCTTTGACCTTTCCTCTTTGGCTTGGTCAACAAAGATCGTTGACTAATCAACTTACCATGCAGACCAACCCAAAACCTAGCTTTTGGTTCTCTAACTTGCTGACTTATGTTTTGTGTGCTCTATCGCAATTAATTAAATTCATAAAATATTTCTTTATTTGAAAATCCATAATAAATTGTTACTAGCTTAGAAAAATATGAAATTAGTTTCTTTATTCTTCTAAAATCATGAAGCACCCGTTAGACTAGCTTTTGAAGTTATTTGGTTCTTTCTTGCTTCTCTTTGGAGTTATTTGCATCTAGACACCGTGTTTATTTATCTTTGCGAATCTAGGAATTCACGGAGCTAAGGAGTCAAGCCAGAAGATTGAGAACAACTACAGAAACTCCGACGACTACTGGCACACAGGTGTTCACGCCCGACTGATTCTGAGTACCCATTAGGCATTGCTTTGTAGTATGCTAGCGCTTTACTTTAAATGCATGTTGATGAACCTTGCATAGCCTTATTTATTTATCCTATCCTTGATTGCCCTACTACTATATATATTTATATAAGCGTGTATATACGCTGAGCTTCGTGATGCATGTGTTGGGATGGGAATAGTGGTTCTTGGCGTGTGTGGGGTAAAAACCGGCAGGAGAAGGCGTTTTGGGTACTTTGGCGGGGGTGAGCTCGAAACAACCGATCTGGGATCGGGGATGGGGGTGCACTCCTCAGTGTATCCCCACTTTTACGGTTTTCGGAGCACATGTGTTGGGGTTTTACTTTGTGCTTGGAGGACATGAGCTTGCCCCGGTCTGAAAGCGAGTGGATCAACTTGTCGATAGGACTTCCGTACACACCACCTCGCCGATAGTGGGGTTAGGGCCGGGTTGAGCTCGGCAAGTGCGGAACCATACCTACTAGCAGGATAGAGGGTATCAGTGGGGGAGAGGTGGGAGTGAGACCATCTTCTCTTAGTGCATCGTCCGTGTGGCCACAAGGGGGCATTTCACAGTTCTGGTGCAATTCCCTTTGCGAAGGGGATCGCTTTGAGGGCCGGATGCAGGATGAGACCATAACTACCGAGAGTTCGCATGGTAGGATGGGCTCGGTCAGTCGGCCACCGACCGGGTTCCATTCCGAGTTGGGTACAGGTGTACACGCTCTGCAGAGTTTTGATCTATACGTATAGCCGCGTCCTCGGTCATGGACAAACCTTGAAGACATGTTCGTTCCTCATGTTTTGGGATTTCTACCTCCCCCTGTAGATGAGAGTGTGGTGAGCCGTGGTTGCAGTCGGGGAGAGGAGAGTTGCTCCCTCTACCTCGCAGATCCGATTGCAATCACTGAGGTGCGAGGAGAGGAAGTTCTCGTATCGACCCTAGATGGAGATAGGTTGTGGAGTCGGGTCCCTGGGGTACCAGGTGTTCCCGAGTTGTGATGAGAGTATGGATTGGGACTTATATGGAGATGTTTTCCTTTTATGCTTCGCTGCTGCTGCATAGGAAACCTGAGCTGTTACCTTGCCACTTTTCTTATCCTTTAGAGAGTTAGGCCACTTAAAGCTGCATACAGTCGGTGACGTGAACCTATCCCATTCCTTGGGGATAGTTTTGTGAGTGTTCAAGATTGGATTTGGAGTGAGAGTCCGAGTTTGAGGAATCCATGAAGGAAGGGTTGCGTTGCTTCGCTCAAGGATGCCTGTGGTGAAGATTGAAAACGAAGACTTGAAGCCCTAGCTACCGCTACGCATGATTTCTACTTGTCGCTTAGCCCTAGGGGCTTGTACTAAATTCGTATACCAAATTATTTCAGATGTAAATATTCTGTTTTGTACTCTGACTTCGTTGTATGGAAATGATATTATTCTGTAATGAGTTCTGTACGTGATAGATACTAATCCAGGGACTATCACAAGGGTACAGGGAGTCAGGTTTTCCTCATCGAAAACCCGGGTCGTTACAGCGGAGGTCAGCCAAGGGCCGTTCATCTCCGACCGGGAATGGTGATGATCAGGAGTAGGCAGTTGCTATTTTTTCGTGGGTAGATGAAGGGGCAGGGGATCTAAATTATTTTGGAATGGGAAAATACAGGAGACTTGTTTCCAAACACGGTTTAAGTATGCAATGGACACGCGGTTTGGCTAATCCGTGTATCCTTTAATTCTCCATTGGAGACGATGTTTGACTAATCCGTGTATCCTTTAATTCTACATTAGAGACGACGTTTGGTTAGTCCGTGTATCCTTCAATTCTACATTGGAAGCACTGCCTCTGCTGTCAGCCATTGACTGGGTGACTATTTCCCCCTTGACCGGATCTGACATCAATTTCTTGGGAACCTTCCCGTTTCATGTGATTTTGATCTTATCCCTTCCTTTTTTTTGACAACCGATCTTATCCCTTCCTTGTTTTTGCTATAAAAAGGGACCGACGCCTATCGGTCCTCCTCACTTGCTTCGTTCTTCTCTAGATCTAGATCTAGCTATGGCACAAAGAATAGATCTTGTAGGGCGCAAGCTTTTGCTTTTCTCTTTTCTTCCTCCTCCTCGTTCTCTCAGTTGCTAGAAGAATTCTAGTGATATGGGTGATTGGGTTGCTCATCCCTCTAGAACAGCCGCTAGAAAAATCCTTGTGATATATTTCCTTGTGATTTTGCATCAGCTGTCGGGGGAGAGTAGCCCAGAACCTCTGGCATCAGGAAGAACAAGCCGACAGAAAGATCACTGAGGTCTGGGGCATCTCGTTGAACTTGCGCTTCATTTTGCTTTCCCTCCTGCAGGACGAGGATTTTTGAAGGGGTATGTTTCCACCCTCGATCTGCTGTATCTTTCTTGTCTGCTCACTTGTAAGCATGAAGAAGAACAAGCCGATGGGAAGGTCACAGAATCTAGAGCATATCTCGTCAAACTTACGTTTCCTTTTACTTTCCCTCCTCTAGAAGGAGGATTTTTGAAGGGATATGTTCTCCCCTTCTGCTGTATTTTCCTCACTTGTAAGCATAAAGAAGAAATGTTCCTCATCCTGGTAGTGCCTAGTGATGATGAACATAGATGGCCACTTTGTAACCTTCTAATGTATCAATGATGATTGTAATTTGTGTGTGATTTTGCATCTTAAGAGACATGCTTATGTGATTATCTACTTGTGTGATTATCTGTGTGCAGTCCAATTATTTGTACGATTTACCTGCTCACTTGCAAGCATGAAGAAGAACAAGCCAACGGGAGCATATCTCTTTTGCTTAGTTTAGATATATATTCCTCATCCTGGTAGTGCCTAGTGATGATGAACATAGATGGCCGCTTTGTAACCTTCTGATGTGATCTGTGTGTGTGATTTCGCATCTCGTGCCCATAACAAAGGCGACGCGGGTTGGCTAATCCGCGTCTCTTTTATAATAATGTCAGCAGCCTGCAGCATACTTACTGAACTGAAGTAGAATATAAATAGAATACATATAGTATCTTAGGCAGAATATATTACAAAAAGGATTCAAATTCCACCACATCCTATATATTTCAAAAAGGATTCAAATTCCACCAATACATCACATTGTATATATTACAAAACAGATTCCATTTCCACCAATAGACACATCATGCATTACAAAAAGGATTCAGTAGAAATCAGGCTTGCTTTTTCTTTCTTGATTTCTGTATATGGATTTTTCACTATGGTCACTTCGCAAGTACGGTGTTTTGTTAGTTCCCAAGAGTCGGGGCTTGTATGAAGTGTCAAAGGATGGAATTTCGTCAAACTGGTTGTATTCCACCTCCTCAACAACATTTTTAACCCCAACAATCCTTTTTTTCCAGGCAGAACCACATACCAGTTCTTCTTTGCAAGGTCAGGTACATAGAACACTTGCTCAACATTGTTGGTGAAGACAAATGGTTCATTTTTGTAACCAAAGACCCAGAGATCAACACTAACAAAGCCATATTTGTCCTTGCTCACAGCTCTCTTCCCATTGGTGACCCATCTACACCGAAACAAGGCTACCTTCAATCCTACATAATTAAGCTCCCATATCTCCTCTATTTGACCATAATATGTGTCTGTTTGCATGTCATCATCATCATCACTATCGTCGACGACGGCCTGTACATGCACACCACTATTTTGATGGACGCTCTTTTTATCCTGGGCCATGGTGTAGAACGTGTATCCATTGATATCCATTGCTTGGTATTTTGTAATGAAGGACCGAAACTGGCGACCAGAGAGGGGGGAGTGAATGAGAGCCGATAAAAATTCTTCTCGAAGGAGATGGATACTCCAACAAGACGACCACGGCTTCCAACACACATCTCTAACTCAACTACCCAACTTGGCCAAGACCACATAGCCACTAGAGTGCTACTGGTCCTAGTAACCAACAACTCAACCAAACGAACCAAACACCCCAAACACGCAGCGGAAAACTGCACAGCCTGCTATCTGTGTCACACCGGTCAGACCGATGGCTCCTGCCGGTCAGACCGATGGCACCGATCAGACCGGTGTACTCTACCAGTAAGGCCGGTGACACTCAGCAAGCGCACAGCAAAGTTCCAGGAAGCCTCAGTGACTCCTCTAGGCCCTAGAACAAAGACCACCTCCAAAACTCAAACTGCAGAGGAAGAAAACCCTGCACAAAGCCTAGCAAAACTCCTCAAAACCTGCCAAGAACTGACCAGCAACAACTCAGCCCAAAGCCACACGAACCAAGCAGTTCACCCGAGGCAAATCCCACAAAGGCCTTGCACCGGTCAGACCGGTCAAGCCTGGGCAGCTCGGGATGAACAGCAGGCCGCGGGTCAACTCCCCCAAATCCAACTCCTGATCTCCCTATTTGCTCCACGGTTTTGCACAAGACTTTGGGGATAGTAGGAACACCTCATGGGCACTCCATAGCCAAGATTTGGTCCACCAAAACTTGCTAGAACGAGAGGAATCAAAGAAATTCCGCCAAGGACACCTCTAACCCTAGAGCCAAGAAAACCCCAAAATTGAGCCCTTTACTCACGGATTTGGGAGGGGAATCAAAGGGAAAAGAACCACGAAGGGTTCATGCATACATCCCCCACCAAATCCCAAAGAGAAAGGTCTCAAAACCACCACGAGAAATTTGCCAAGAAAAGGCTCCGAAAAACACCAAAAAAGGAAAACAGGAAGAACACACTCAAGCCTTGAGGAACCACGCCAAATCATCTATACATACCATGAAGGTTCATACAAGGTTTAGCTTCCGCCCAATCATCCTTCCCTCTCACAAAATCTCACCATGAAGCTCTCAAGCTAGTCCCAGAAATTCCAAAGGAAAAAGGAAGAGGAAAAATAGCAAAAACAAAATGAGCTAGGGTTCCAAGAGATGGCTGCCATCCTCTCACCACTTGGGTTATATGGAGGCTAGCCGAAAGACTAAAATACCCCTAAGGCCTAATACTAGGATACACACCCCCGAGGGGCACTTTGGGAAACTTTGTCTTCGCACAATCGGACGGATGCCCAGCGACCGCAAACTTGCTTAGCCTCGACGCAAGCCTTGCGATCCCGACGCGTGTCCTCCGCTTCGAAGTCTCCGGACAGACCGGTGCTCCTCACCGGTCAGACTGGTACCCACCGGTCAGACCGGTTAGACCGGTCCGATGCTGCTGCACCTCCGTCTTCGGTCTTCAGTCTTGGCTTTGTGGATCAACCAAGGAACCAAGTGGTTTTCTGGTGAACCACCGGAAACCTCGCGAACTCGGTGTAGCCTCCGCCAATCGCCACTCATGACTCGGCTCCCACGTAGTCCCGGCTCGACCTTGGTTTTGAGGCTCAACCAAGAAACCGTCCATGACTTCATCTTGCCGTTCTTGCCACCATGCGGCCCGCACTTGACCCCACTGGCCATTGTGTCCCTCGAACCAAGCCTACTTGTCTTCTCCACACCTAGAGGCCTCACCAGCAATGACCTTTCACGCTTGTTCTTCACCTACATCAACACTAGTCAAGCCGCAACCTGCACCTGCAATACTTAGCCAAGAGTTAGTCCACACCACATTGTCAATCACTCATCACACCAGGAAGCGACCTACCACCGGTCCTCGAACCACACAGGCTCTCATGTAACAGTGAACAGTGGCCCCGATGCTAGATTCCTTATCTCGTCGGTTATTACAGTATTGCTGCATGTCTCGACATAATCTCAGAGCCACTTGCTGAAACCTTGCATGTGCATCTTTGCAAATCAAGCCCTACCACGGTCAAGGTTGTCTTGATGTAGTTGTCGCTTGTGCTCATTGGCAAACGGTGTAATCAGGTGCAGCTACTGTATCACGGTGAAATGAGCCTTTTGAAAGGCATCTGGTTCCGAAGTGACTGACTTTTTCCCCAGGGTCCCAACACCTGAAAGCCTACCTTCATGCCGTGAGCGAGGCACACAATGGGGTTTTAAGGGTCCATATAACCAATGGCCCACTCCACTGCTTCGATGGTCTCGTAGCCACGAACAATGGCTCCCTCCGGAAAGAAGCGGTTATGTACCAATGATTTCAGGAATCCAAAGAACCTCTCATATGTAAACGTCTGATGAAGGTAAGATAGGCCGAGGTACCAGATCTCCCTCGCGAGGTGTGCTGTTAGATGCAGCATGAGATCAAAGAATGATGGTGGGAAGGTAGCTACAAGCAGGCATAGGGTCTCGAAATGCCTCCTCTCTAAGTCCAATAGTTTTTCCTCATTAATCACCTTCTATTCTATTGCATTGAAGAATAAACACAAGCTCGTGACCGCGTCGCGAGCCAGTTCTGTCTTGATACCTCTAAGTGCAATAGGAAGAAGAGCTGTCATCAACACATGGCAATCATGAGATTTCATCAAGTTGAAATTCATTTTCATGTCCTTCACCGACACTAGCCTCTTGAAGTTTGATGAGTAGCCTGAAGGTACTTTCAAATCATGCAAAAACTCACAGAATTCTTTTCTCTCTGCCTTTGATAAGGTGGTTGCAGCAACAGGAAGGTCCTTCCCCGTATCTGTTTCCTCTACATGGAGCTCTGGCCAAATGCCCAGATCTTTAAGATCCTCCCTTGCATTTTTATGATCTTTTCCTTTGGACTTCTGTTGTAGCAATGTTCCACAAGTAGCTTCACACACATTCTTCTTGACGTGCATGTTGTCAATCGAATGACGCACATCCAACATCGGCCAATACTCTAGCTCCCATAGAATTGATTTCTTGTTCCACATTCCTTCTTCTTCTTCACCATCTCGTTTCTTTATTTTTCCAAGGTTTTTTTCAGTCAGTTTGGGTAACTCCTCGATAGTTTTGACGTCCTTAACTTTCAAGTGGACCAGATCTCCAGACACATGCAACTATGCCTCTTGATCCTTTTTTCCCCATCAAACTGACAATCCATGGCCCGGTATGCATGTTTCTTGCCGAGGAAACGACGGTGCCCATAAATATGAATTTATTTGAATGTCTTAGCCACACTGCGCAAGTATCTTCCAAGCAGTGTGGGCAAGCTACACCTTTCCTTATTTACTCTGGCCAGAGAGGTTGCGATGAGCTGGGTTGTCGTTGATGGTGGTGAACAACATGGCGCGCATTGTGAACTCCTCACGCTTGAACTCATCCCAAACCTCCTTCACACTAGGCTTCCACAGTATCTTCAAGTCATCAACTAGTGGCCTCAAGTAGACATCAATACGGTCGCCAGGTTGCTTTGGCGCGAAGACCAATATTGTTAGCATCATATATTTTTAATTCTTGCATAGCCAGGGTGGAAGGTTGTACAATGACAGCACGACAGGCCAGGTGCTATGTGTTGAGCTTTGGTTACCGAATGGGTTCACGCCATCTGTGCTCATAGCAAACCGTACGCTCCTTATGTCTTTGTTAAACCACTTAAAGTGGTTATTAATGTTACCCCATTGTGTTGCATCTGCGGGGTGCCTAAACTTGCCCTCTTCCTTCTTTCGGCCTTCCTCATGTCAATGCAAGAGTTGGGCCTCCTTTCGTGTTACGAACCATCTTCTCAGCCGAGGAATGATGCAAAAATACCATGCTACCCTCATAGGAGCCCCTCTATTAGCCCTCTTCTTCTTGCCTTTGATCTCCACGTGCTCGTTCTCATCATCAGCATTATTATCATCTCCACCATCCTTTTTCCTCTTGTACCGATCGCAGCCACAGTTGGGGCACTTGTCAAGGTCTGCATAATCCCCACGGAACAATACACAACTGTTCTTGCATGCATGGATTTTTTCAACCTCTATTCATAGAGGACAGACTATCTTCTTCACCTCATAGACAGACTCGACTATTTGGTTTCCTTCAGGTAGCATGTCTCTAAGCACATCCAATAGATGTTTCAAACTTTTGTTGCTCCAACCATGATCTGTCTTAAGCTTCAGAAGTTTTAGATCACCAAAAAGGTGAGAGTACTTCTGGCAATCAGGACAGAGGGGTTTCTTTGAATCTTCAATGCGCTGCTTCAGCATTGCTAATTCAGAAGGTGTGTACACTCGTTGAAACTCAACATCCCGCAACATTTGATCAACATTGTGCACACGTTGCAACACCTCACCGTCATCGAAGCCCCTAACTTCTTGATCAGTGATATCCTCAGGCCTCATCACATTGGGTGGGAATGTTTCATTTTCCTCAAAAACTCCACCTTCATCAAGGTCTTTATCATGGCCGGTAGCATGGTGTCACACTTCACCTTCATTTAGGCGGCCTGCTTCGAGTTCATTAAGGCCTTCCTCACCATGTTTATTCCAACACGTGTAATTTGTTGTGAAACCACGTGTGACCAAATGATGAAAAATGATTTCCCGTTGTCCGAATTTCTTCTGGTGGAGACAATCTATACAGGGGCAAAGAATTGCCTGAACACCACGGTTTCTCATATCCGCCTCTACTTGATTTAGAAAACTATTGACCCCGCTTAAGAAATTCTCCCAATCTTCTTGGGGCTGTCTGTACATCAAAGCCCGAGCAGCAACCACCATCTGCAATTTCCATACACCAAATGAGCATAATTCATCACATAAAACAACTGATAATATAAGAGGATTAGGACACAGCTGAAGAATTTCAATAAAAGGGGGCAATTGATTTCCACCTTGATGAGGACTTTCTACGAGGCGAGCGCGGCCGAGGAGGAGGATCGGAGGCAGCGTCGCGGCTGCGGCGACAGCACAGAGGACGGCGCCGAGCCCGAGGGGGGGACATAGAGGCGTCTGCTTTTGATGATGTCGCGGTTGACGTCTGCTGGCCCCTTTGACCATTGCGCACGTGGCCGGTCGGCCTGCTGCAGCCCCGCCTTTTTGAGGAGAGAGAGCACGATTGTTGGTGTTTCTTAAATCACCGCTAACGGCGCCTTGCTAGTGTGAGTGTAAGATCCACCTGGGTACACCCATGAGTACAAATGAGTCCGCAAGCGCACGGATATACCGCTGTAGCACGTCACCTAAGGAGTATTCCAAAGGGTATCGAATCCAAGGAACGGTGAGCGCTACCTCCTAGCCTAGCTATGGTCCAAGGACACCACTCTATTGGATGAGATGGGAGATGGAAAGGATCTGACTGATAGCGTACAGAGTTAAGAACAGTCTCTCAATTAGGAACTCTCATTTCGGGCTCTAGTTCCCTCCTGGCTATAACAGTTGGTTCTGGCCGAAAACTTACGCTGTATCCGAACGTGGAGGAGTACAAAGGGTCCAACGGCTGTCACTACCGTGGCCTACCTCAAGACAAACCGTGGGATACGGGGCAAACGAAGGATAACCTATAGTCTAGACACCACATCTACACCACTGATCACTACTATAGCACGGCTACGCTTGTGCACCCGTAGCAACATTGTAGCACTCCGTATAAATACGAATAGACGAACCCATGAGGGAGAGACTAGAACTCACTCAGGTATTAGCTATCTCATGCAAAGGATCACGGAAGGACTTTGATCTAATTAGAACATACGAAGCACCCACTTTACTCTAGTTAGACTAACTGGCATACAAACAGAATTAGCAACTTATGAACTACACCAGAAGATTAGAGGGTTGGGTTCAAGTAGAACACAAGCCTCTAAATCAAGAATAGATGAAGAACACAAGAACTATTCAATAATGCAAGAAACCACTTTAGTCTAAACATAGAATGTCAGAATACTCACTTTAGTCTAAATGAAGAACAAAGGCATCCATAGAGGTTCATTCTTGGGGAAAGATGCCAAAACACCATGGCACATCCCCAAGTCACCCCCTCACCTTCCTTATAATCTCTAAGCACTAGCAAGCTAGCACTAATCCTATGCAAAGGCACTCCTCTCCTAGAGAGGTAGGAGCCCAAAGGCAAAATGAGGAGAAGAAGTGTGTGTGTGTGTCCTATTCTAACCCCCTCACTTCTATTTATAGGGCCTGGAAAACTCGTGAGAATAGCTCGATCACCCCCGGGATGGACCAGGAGCCAACCAGGAGTCACCACGTGGAAGCTGGACATTGGCGGCCACAAGGTCGGTTCGGCCGACCTGTGGGGTCGGCCGACCCCTTGTGGGCCCCAATGCCCCTGTGCTTTCGCGTGGTGGCTGTTAGGTGGGTCCTCAAGTAGATTCCAGGTGTCCATGGGCTTTGGAGGCAGTTTGGACATGTTTGTGGGCCATAGGATCCATGTGATGCACACGTGTCGGCTTCTGATTCGTCGGGCTTCTCTCCCTTGGATTGGTGACATCAGCGATCCATGGTACCTTACATGGCAGCCTCTCATTAGCTGGGATTTGGAGCCTTGGATTGATGAGGTGGAAGGATGAGGTGTGCTTTTGCTCTATTTCTTGTGCTAAGTGCCTGCATTCAAATATACATCGCCACTTGTGGAATTTATCAGTATAAGCCCCTATTCTACCATGGCTGTATATTTCTTGTGCCAAAATGCAGGAGTTGATGGTTATAAGTATGGTGTTTAACCGTCGTCAACAGTGATCCTCAGAGCGCGCGCAGCTGGCGGCGGCGAATGGGGCAGGCCGGCGGGGACTTCTGAGGAGAGAGAGCGAGTGACCTTCTCAGGAGAGAGAGCGAGTGTTGTCGAAACGTGAGTGGCCTTCTGAGGAGAGAGAGTGAGTGGTGTCGGAAGGAGAAGACAGAGACGCGCAATAACAATGCTCGTCTCCGATGTGAGAAAAAAGGCGACGCTGGGTGGCAATCAAAGGAGACGCGTCTTAAGAAACGGGCGTATGCAATTGGGTCGCCATCAAAGGAGACAATTCCTAACAAACATGCGTCTCCAGTACGTGTTAACACCGTTTTTTGGAAAAAAATAGGTCAAAAGGGTAAGGAGAAGTAGCCGATGAGAAACAGAGTGCAATCGGCCGATGGAAGAAGGAGGAGGATGGTCAACAGGATTCACCGATGGTCAAGGAAGCTCAAATCTGTCAGTGGACCAGCGAGTCAAACCGATCGGCCGATGGTCAAAAAGGAGGATCGGCCGATGAAAAGGAGAAGGCGGTAATCGAGAAGGCATGTCAGAAGGAAAGCATGGTGGAGGCGGGTCAATCCACGATTGGCAACGGGTCAAGAGTCAGTTTTTAGAAGGTTTTTGACTCCTGCGGGAGTCCTTTTCTATTTTTAGAAGTTTTCATCTTTCTTTAGATACAAGTAAACAATGCCGTGATCGGCTAGGAGTCAGGTTGTCCTCAGGACATAAATAGCGACCCTGCGTGGTCGGGAAAAAGTGTACACACCAATATCAAACAAACCGCCTCCGCGCAAACCCTTTACTTTACAGCATCTACTTTTTCGGCGACTTCGCCATTCCGTTTTTTCTCTTTTCTACAACGCCGTCCTTCAAGTTCGTCGGGCTGCATCGATCGATCTCCGGCAAGCTTGTGAGTACTGTTTTACCGAATAACCCTAGGCTTTAACCTCCGGGCGCATCGCTGAGGTTTCATCTAGTTCTTTATTCACCCCTTTACCGGTATTAGCTAGATCTACAAGTTTTCGTACCAATTCTTGTGGTTTTTAGCTATTATCGCAATTACCCCACTCGATCTAGATCCTATCGGCTTCTAACACCGCAGCCGATTCTGACCTACTCGAGTGCTGACGTCACGATCGGCCGATCCTAGCCGATCTATCTACTCACGCACCCGCGCTTCGGTCGCCTTCGAGCCGGGCGATCCCGCTTTACTCGTATCGGCCGATTGGCTAGTGCACATGTCGCTAATAGGCCATCGGTTCTCTCGCCGATCCCTAATATTGTTTCCATTGTCAATCAACAGGTCAGATTGGCTGGCACGCCTCGCTACAGACCTGGGAGTCACGTGTGCTGCGCGCGGAGGTGACGTCCTATTTTCGCGTCAACACACTTTTGGCACGCCCAGTGGGACCCGAAAAAGTTAACAATGACAAAAAACACGAAGAGTGGTAGTTCCGAGGTTGATCTGGACAATGTCCAAGCAATCACCAGGGATCAGCTGAAAGATACAGACAAAGCTGAGTTTGAAGCTCACATGAAGCATTATGAAGAGCTTTGCCTGGCATCATACGGTCAGACTAAGAGTGGAGTCTTCAAGAAGAGTCCGTTGCCCACGCCTAAGCAAATCACCTTCTCAGCCGATCCTGAATCACTTCAGGACATGATGACTAAGGCGATGCATCAAACGATGATTGATCAAGCTAAGGTTTTTGCCAATACTGTGCAAAATAGTCTGATTGAAGCACTCAAGAAAGGAGCAGAAGGAGGATACCTGGGGCCTGCATATTTTAAACCAAACCGAACTCCTCTAGTGTTCCAACATGACCAATCGGCCTCTCCGCCGATTGATGATTCAACAGTAAGGGTTGCACCGTCTCCATAGGTTGCTCCTGGTTCTTCGTCGGACTCCCAGCCGATTCAGAATCAAAGTATTGGAGATAAGGCCAAAGATCCTGCTGTTACTATGCCTGTGATCCAAACACATGCAGTGCAGTCCAATGCCCAAGATCAGACTTTCTCAGCGCAGAATCAAAAGTATCCTACCATGAGAAATTGGGATGGAAATTAAGCTTGCAAGATGGGATTTGCCTCGTGATCATTTTGAGACTGACATCTCAAATTTCTTCGAACCCCAACCTGAATAAGTTCTAGAAGTGAAGTACCTGCAATCTTATCAAGCCATGTTTGTAGGTACTCCATGGACTGTACACATGAACAAGGAGGTAGTAGAATTTGTCTACTTCAATCACGGGAGCAAGACTTTTGAAAGAGTCAAGATCAGTCCAGCTCACGCTCATATGGTTATACCAACAGAAAGAAAAGCTCCTGTTCAAACTTAGAAATCGGCTCAACAGCCGACACTAGGGATGCCCGTGCGGACTGTTCCACTACAGCAGCCGACGCTAGGGATGCCCGTGCAGACTGCTCCGTTACAACAGTCAACACCAATGCAGCCTGTCTTGACCCCGGCTAATGCAGTAGCTCATACCAGATCATCACCTCAGCAGCCGATCAATCAAGGGGTGACAGGACAGCCAGTAATTCCATAGGTGGATCCTACACAAGTGCTACAAACACTTCTAAATCAATTAGCTATCTCGAGCCAGTTGAACTTGCATCAACCAGCCCCATCGGCTAGTCAGCCGATCGGACAAACTCCACCTGTTGCAAATGTGCAGGGTTCTTCTGGGGCAGGAGCATCAATGGTACCAAATCCATAGCCAAGAACCTTAGAAGAACAGCCTCCAGAGACTCAATCAGCTAAGATGCAAGCAATTGAACAAGTATCTGCTGAATTGAAGTCTCACATGAAACAGGAGTTAATCAACCACTTCTCAGAGATGTTGCTGAAGCAATATGGGATAAAACCCAAGCAGCAATCGTGCATGTATAGGACACCGTATCCATCTGGTTACGATCAGATACCGTTCCCTCCAAGATACAAGGTACCAGATTTCACCAAGTTCTCTGGGCAAGATGAGACATCCACAATGGAGCATATCACTCGATTCATCATCCAATGTGGAGAAGCAGGGAACGTTGATGCACTCAGGATACGGTTGTTCTCTCCATCTCTATCTGGATCGGCATTCTCATGGTTTACATCATTGCCAGCTAATTCTATCATCAAATGGTCCGATTTGGAACAACAGTTCCACAATTATTTCTTCTCTAGCATCCATGAGATGAAGATTACTGATTTGACCAGACTCAAGCAGAGGAACGATGAAACAGTTGCTGGATTCATTTAAAGATTCAGAGAGGTCAGGAACAAGTGCTATAGTTTGAATCTGGGACACAAACAACTGGCTAAATTGGCATTCCAAGGTCTCTTGCCGACCTTGAGGGAGAAATATGCATCACATGACTTCGAGAGTCTTAGCCAGCTGGTCAGTCGAATGAGTCAAGAAACTGCAAAGTCCTATGAGCCTAGGAGAAACTTTCAGAAGAAGGTGTCTTATGTGGATTACTCTGACTCAGAAGATGAGGATAATATGATAGGACTTGCAGAATGGGTCAAAGGCAAGAAGACTGTGTCCTGTCCCTTTGGCAAGAAAGAACTAGAGAAATTCGGCTTTGATATCACTAAGGCCGATAAGATATTTGATCTGTTGCTTCAGCAAGGGCAGATTAAACTCTCCCAGTTCCATACCATACCATCTGCAGAAGAGCTGAAGAGGATGAAGTATTGCAAGTGGCACAATGCAACATCGCATGACACCAATGATTGCAAGATCTTCAGACAATAGATCCAATCAGCTATTGAGCAAGGGAGGCTTAAGTTTGAGACCCCTACCAAAGCTGAAAAGCCGATGAAGATTGATCAGCATCCCTTCCCAACTAACATAGTTGAAGTGTCGAGCAAAGACACATCACGTGTTAAGCTGCTGACGTCTGATTCGGCTCAAAATAATGGAGCTGTCGATCCCAAGGTGCAAGCAACCGCTGCCGATGTCAAGGGAAAAGGGTTGCTGCTTGAAGAAGGAGACTTGAAGCCACGCCGACCTGTCACGTCCCAGATGCTGATCAATAAGTTTCAGCGTCGACGAGAGAAAGCCAGAGGGAGAGAGGAATGGGCACGTCGTAATGAAGGACATTGGAGATGTCCGTTCTTCAAGTATTGCTGGGAAGAAGGGATCAAGCTTCCAACAGCAGAGAATTGTCCAGAATGCAATGGAGCTTACAACAACAACAGCTCATCTAAAAGAGTTTGCTTTGACGATAGAAGACCTGTAGCTGGAGATCACCGTGAGTACAGCAATCGATGGATATCAGTCCATGATCGACTGGGGGCAAGGCCAGCGTCCACGATCGGCTGGGGGGCAAGACCAACGTTCATGATCGGCTGGGAGGCCGAGTCAATGAAAAGTCAAACAATCGGCTAGAAGAGATAGCCGATTCCTTGGTCCCTGATGAAGATATCATGTGCCGAGCTCCTGAACATCGACGCACGCTACAACTAGATGATGAAAGGTCAAGCCAGACACGTAAGAAGCCCAATCCACAGTGGTGTCCAGATGGTTTGACCAAGTCCCAGAAAAAGAGAGTCCAGTGCCTACGTCAGCTAGAACAGCAAGAAGAAGCAGAGAGACATGTGTTGGACAAGAAGAAGGTTCGGTCTAAAGTTTAGCGCCCAAAGCCTAAGGCTGATGATGGAAAAGATGAAAAACCACTGGCTGATATAAATATGGTTGTCTTCTTACCAAAAGAGTTCATGGCTCCTGTTGATTCGGATCTGTTCGATGAAGAACGTGGCATGGCTCAGTTAACACTAGAACCCACACAAGCCATCTTTGAGAAGCCAGAAGATGGAAAGAGACAACATTTGAAGGCTCTGTTTCTCAAAGGATTTGTCAATGGCAAGCCAGTTACCAGGATGCTAGTGGATGGAGGAGCAGCAGTCAATATGATGCCATACACCATGCTGCGCAAGATTGGGAAGTCTGATGAAGACTTAACCCAAACCGACATGATGTTGGTGGACTTCGAAGGCAACGTCTCTCCGGCTCAAGGAGCAATCTGCGTGGAGCTCACCATCGGCGGTAAGACCCTTCCAACCGCTTTCTTTGTCATTAAAGGGAGGAGATCTTATAATCTACTGCTGGGTCAGAATTGGATACATGCAAATTGTTGCATACCATCAACAATGCATCAATGCATCATCCAATAGATCGGAAGCAACCTCTTTCACAGTAGCAGCTACAGAAGCACAAGGGTGGACTTATGATCG
Source organism: Cenchrus fungigraminus (assembly GCA_036936925.1). Lineage (NCBI taxonomy): Eukaryota > Viridiplantae > Streptophyta > Magnoliopsida > Poales > Poaceae > Cenchrus > Cenchrus fungigraminus. The sequence continues at coordinate 113,109,008 of CM072780.1, read as the reverse complement.
AGTAAGCTGCATATCTGGAAAAGCCTGGGATACCAAGTATCTTAAAGTGTCTGATTTCGGACTAAAGCCGGTTCAAGCAGTCAGCTCTGATGACAAAATTTAATGGATCAATTCATTGAAGACGAAGGGAAGCTGGGGCACGGGTTTACATCGGCTGATGAATTGGAAAAGATAGACCTTGGAGATGGAAGTAAACCAAGGCCGACGTACATCAGTGCCAAGCTGGATGTTGAATACAAGAAAGAACTGATCGCATTGTTAAAGGAGTTCAAGGATTGTTTTGCTTGGGAATATTATGAGATGCCTGGATTAGACCGATCCATTGTTGAACATTGGTTACCTATTAAACCAGGATATCGACCTTTTCAACAGCACCCGAGGCAATGTAATCCAAAGATTTATCCTGATATAAAGGCGGAGATAACAAAGTTACTCGAAGCCGATTTTATTCGGCAATGTCGATATGCCGAATGGATCTCTAATATAGTCCCTGTCTACAAGAAAAATGGCAAACTACGTGTATGCATTGATTTCAGGGACTTGAACAAAGCAACGCCGATGGATGGGTATCCAATGCCAATAGCCGATGCATTAGTTAACGCTGCTGCAGGGCACAAAGTCATCAGCTTCATGGATGGTAACGCTGGGTACAATCAAATATTCATGGCCATAGAAGATATCGCAAAAACTACTTTCAGGTGCCCCGGTCATGTCGGATTGTATGAGTGGATTGTCATGACCTTTGGGTTGAAGAACGCTGGCGCCACATATCAAAGAGCCATGAATTACATATTCCATGAACTCATCGGCAAGATAGTAGAAATTTACATTGATGATGTAGTTGTCAAGTCAAAGAGCTACAAGGAGCACTTGGCTGATCTACGAAAAACATTGGAATACACCAGAAAGCATGGTTTGAAGATGAATCCCAACAAATGTGCTTTCGGTGTTTCAGCTGGTCAGTTCCTGGGTTTCTTAATACACGAAAGAGGGATCGAAGTGGGCCAGAAGTTGATCAGTGTGATTGACAATATAAAAGTTCCATCAAACAAGAAAGAGCTCCAGTCGTTAATTGGCAAGATCAATTTCATCAGAAGATTTATATCTAATCTGTCGGAAAGGATTCAGCCATTTACACCTCTACTGAAGCTCAAGGCCGATCCAAAATTCGTATGGGGAGAAGAACAGCAGAAAGATCCAGATAATGTCAAGCAATACTTAAAATCTCCTCCTGTCTTAATGCCCCCTCAAGACAAGAAGCCGTTCAAGTTATACTTATCGGCTAATGAGCGGAATATTGGATCGGCCCTTGTGCAAGAATTTGAAGGAAAAGAGCGAGTTGTATATTTCGTGAGTAGAAGACTCTTGGATGCAGAAACAAGATATTCGGCGGTGGAAAGACTATGCTTGTGCTTATATTTCTCATGCACGAAGTTGAGAAATTACCTATTAACTACCGAATGCATCGTGTGTGCAAAGATGATGTGGTCAAATATATGTTGTCATTACCAATCTTGAAGGGCAGGATCGGAAAATGGATCTTAGCTTTGTCAGAATTTGATTTGACCTATCAATCGGCCAAAGCAATCAAAGGGCAAGTTATGGCCGATCTGGTAACTCAGCATTGTGGACTTGAAGTTGCAGTTGTGGAACCTATTCCATGGACTATGTTCTTTAATGGATCATCATGTGGAGTAGGAGCTGGGATTGGAATCGTCCTCATCTCGCCTCAAGGAGCAAATTACGAGTTTTCCATCCCAATTGAGAAGACTTCGACAAACAATCAAGCTGAGTACCAGGCAGTGTTAAAGGGGATAAAGCTACTACGAGAAGTCAATGCTGAAGTTGTTGAGATATTTGGAGATTCTCAACTCGTGATAAATCAATTGGCAGGAGAATATGAATGCAAAGATGACATATTAAAGGTTTATCATGAAGAATGCCTTCAGCTACTTCGAGAGTTCAAGATAGTAAAACTTGAACATATCCCTAAGTGTCACAACAGTGAAGCTAATCGGCTGGCCCAAGGGGCATCAGGATATCGACCGATTCTGGTTATGGAATTATCTGCCGACGATTGGAGGAAGGGGATAGTAGATTATCTGAAAGATCCATCCAAGAAGGTTGACAAACAATTAAGGTATAAGGCCATTAAATACGTTCTGCTAGAAGATGAGTTATACTATCGTACCATTGATGGGGTTCTACTCAAATGTCTCGGTGAAGAGGAAGCTAAAACTTTAATGGGGGAAATTCACGAGGGAGTCTGTGGAGCTCATCAATCAGCATTTAAGATGAAGTGGATGATCAGAAATAATAACTATTATTGGCCGACGATATTAGAAGATTGCTTCAAGTATTACAAAGGATGCCAAGAGTGTCAGAAGTTTGGAAGCATTCAAAGAGTTCCAGCATCAGCAATGAACCCAATAATCAAGCCATGGCCGTTCAGAGGTTGGGCAATTGATCTGATTGGACAGATATATCCACCATCAAGCAAAGGTCATAAATTCGTACTGGTGGCTACAAATTATTTCACAAAGTGGGTTGAAGCCATCCCAATCAAGACTGTGACATCAGGCAATATGATTGATTTTGTTAAAGAGCACATTGTCTATCGGTTTGGTATACCTCAGACTATCACAACCGATCAAGGGAGTCAATTCACTTCAGGGGAATTTGAAGAATACGCAAATTCGTTGGGAATCAAGCTGCTAAACTCATCTCCCTATTATGCTCAAGCAAACGGACAAGCAGAAGCAGCGAACAAGAGCGTCATCAAATTAATCAAGGGCGGGATCGATGAAAATCCCAAGCGATGGCGTACAATTCTCAATGAAGCACTATGGGCATACAGGATGGCATGCCATGGGGCAACTAAAGTATCGCCATATCAATTGGTGTATGGTCATGATGCTGTATTGCCTTGGGAGTTAAAGACCGGATCCAGAAGGACTTCTTTACAAGATCAGCTATCGGCCGATGATTATTCAGCCATGATGAAAGAGGAATTGGAAGATCTTGCTGGTAATCGGCTGAGAGCTTTGGAGAATATTGAAAAGAATAAAAGAAGGATAGCTAGATGGTATGATAAGAAAGTTAAAGCTAAAGAATTTGTTGAAGGAGATTTGGTTTGGAAACTCATATTACCAATCGGCTCTAGGGACCCTAATTACGGGAAGTGGTCGCCAACTTGGGAAGGACCGTTTCGTATCAGCCAGTGCGTACCAGGCAATGCATATATCTTGGAAACATTGGAAGGAGAGAAGTTTGCCAGAGCATTGAATGGAAAATACCTGAAGAAATACTATCCAAGCATATGGGTAGACGCTTAGTCCAATCAGAGCCTGAAGCGGCCGATTGGATACTCGAGTTACAGCCGATTACAAATGAGATCGTCTTTAGTAGGGGATAGCTGAATCATCGAAACATGTTCGGTTTCAGGTTATGGCCGATGTACAAATCGCCCTTAGAATAAAAATATATATATATTTTCTCTCTCATCTTCGATTACAATGGTGACATTACAGTGTAGACCTGAAGAGTACATTGAGAAGACGAACTTGGGCAGTTCATTACAGATCGGTTACATTAGTCATCACTAGACAGGTGATGGGGACGAAGAAAGAGAAAAACAAAAAAGAAAGCGTAAATTTGACGAAGATGAATCACCAGATGCGGTAATTCTTCCCGTCAAGATTGTTGGGAAAGAAGACATAGGGTTGTTCTTCTTTCCACAATGCCCAAGGACAACTTCCACCCTCCTCCACCAGCTGGTGCACCTAAGTTGCATCACAAGGCTTCTTCTAACTGTTGGACCTCCTAGCTTCACAAAAGGAGAATAGAGAGGGAAGTATGTTCTAGGCTGTTTCACAAGAATTCTTCTAGCCATCATGAATCAGAGAAGAAGAAAGGAACCGAAGAGCAAAAGCCTAAAGCTCCCTGGGCCTATATCTGGAGCCATGGATGAGAGGAAAGGTGTGATCTCCGTAAGAGTATGGGGACGCCTATTTATAGCCAAGGCACCAGAAGAGATAAAGGTGAAGAAGCCAGAAAAGACGGAAACCGAAGATGCTAGATCCGACAAAAAAGGAAACAGATAACCTATGAATGGCTCAGTTTCCAAAGAATGACCGATTCAGAGGAATCACCCCCAAATAAAGGATGACACACGTACACTCAAACAGTGGGAAATTTCTCTATTACGTCTACAAACTACAGAGCATGGTTCACAGAAATCATCTGCCCAACATTGCAGACAGAGCCTACGAGCTCACTGGTAACACCTAGAAGAAATGCTATTTCAATTTAGAGTCTGTCAAAGACCAGCGACGACCATTATTTCCTAAAAGGTTTTCCAGGAAGAAATGTCTCTCATGCCTAAAAGCTAGAATGACCAATGGCTACATCCGAGAAGACCAAGTCTGGAAGAAATCATGGAACCCCTGGATAAAAGGGTGAGTCTTATAAGAGAAGGGGAGCGGAAAAGACAAAGTGTCACATGGAGAACAGCCCTGGAAGATGACAGGTTGAAAGGACAAGGCACTATCAATGGAGATTGATTTGAGCTATCATTCAAATTAAGAGAAAGATATCAATTTCAGGCGAATTTCGAAGCAAAAGATTATTTACTCCGAAACTGGGGGGCATGTGTTGACACCGTTTTTTGGAAAAAAACAGGTCAAAAAGGGTAAGGAGAAGCAGCTGATGAGAAACAGAGTGCAATCGGCCGATGGAAGAAGCAGGAGGATGGTCAACAGGATTCGCCGATGGTCAAGGAAGCTCAAATCTGTCAGTGGACCAGCGAGTCAAACCGATCGGCCGATGGTCAAAAAGGAGGATCGACCGATGAAAAGGAGAAGGCGGTAATCAAGAAGGTACACTAGAAGGAAAGCATGGTGAGGGTGGGTCAATCCACGATTGGCAACGGGTCAAGAGTCGGTTTTTAGAAGGTTTTTGACTCCTGCGGGAGTCCTTTTCTATTTTTAGAAGTTTTCGTCTTTATTTAGATACAAGTAAACAATGCTGTGATCGGCTAGGAGTCGAGTTGCCCTCAGGACATAAATAGCGACCCTGCGTGGTCGGGAAAAAGTGTACACACCAATATCAAACAAACCGCCTCCAGGCAAACCCTTTACTTTACAGCATCTACTTTACAGCATCTACTTTTACAGCATCTACTTTTTCAGCGACTTCACCATTGCGTTTTTTCTCTTTTCTACAACGCCGTCCTTCAAGTTCGTCAGGCTGCATCGATTGATCTCCGGCAAGCTTGTGAGTACTGTTTTACCGAATAACCCTAGGCTTTAACCTCCGGGTGCATCGCTGAGGTTTCGTCTAGTTCTTTATTCACCCCTTTACCGGTATTAGCTAGATCTACAAGTTTTCGTACCAATTCTTGTGGTTTTTAGCTATTATCGCAATTACCCCACTCGATCTAGATCCTATCAGCTTCTAACACCGCAGCCAATTCCGACCTACTCGAGTGCTGACATCACGATCAGCCGATCCCAGCCGATCTATCTACTCACGCACCCGCGCTTCGGTCGCCTTCGAGCCGGCCGATCCCGCTTTACTCGTATCGGCCGATTGGCTGGTACACGTGTCGCTAATAGGCCATCGGTTCTCTAGCCGATCCCTAATATTGTTTCCATTATCAATCAATAGTTCAGATTGGCTGGCACGCCTCGCTACAAACCGGGGAGTCACGTGTGCTGCGCGCTGAGGTGACGTCCTATTTTCGCGTCAACAGTACGAAAGTTATCAGTAACAGGCTTTAAAGTCGGTTATCGATACGAAAGTAATCAGTAACGGACTTAAAGAGCCCGTTACCGATATGACATTGATCGGTAACGGATTTTACGAGCCCGTTACCGATAGGTTTAACTTTTATAACAGACTCGCTTTAACGTCCGTTACAAAGAATTCCTGTAACGGGCGTTTAAGAAGACCGTTACCAGAAGTCCTCATTAGTAATGGTCATTGTGGTGCCGAACCTCGGGGTCTGCCTGCCGCACTTTTGGGTAACGGGCGCCAAACGACAACCGTTACAGATGTGAGTGCACGTAATGGGTGTTAAGGGCCCGTTACAAATGCTGCGTGACCTATTTGAGGTTTTCACGTAGTGTAGAGTAGTTCTACTTCAGGTTCCAAGTGTACTTTGGGATCTAGGTATGAGTTCTCTTGTATATTTATTTTATTGTATGACTTTGATCTACTTCAGTTATTCAGCTATTTCGTATAAAGTAGTATTAGCATGCATGAGTGATTTGTTCATGTGTTCTTCATTCGTTCATCATTTAGAGGCTCCTGTTTTTGATGAACAAGGCCTTTCGATCCAGTTGACGAATGATTTACTCATGTTCTCGTTGTTTGTTCATAAGTTAGAGGCTCATGTTCTTCGTGAACACGACCCTTTGATCTTGTTGAATAGACATATTAGAACACAAATCCATTTGTATGACTAGCCTAGTTTGATCTAGTTAGATCACGTCTTTGTGTTGTATGATGTTTGAGTTCAAGCTCGGTGTAAGTGGCCAGTTATCTAGTGGCACTGACCTGGGTCACAATAGCTTGGGCCGGTCAGTGTCTAGTTAACAACGCAAGCCTGGTGCTTGGGTTGAGTAGCTGCGTTGCATATGAATGTGCTCCACGGTTTGTCTTGAGGTAGGCCGCGTTAGTGACAGCCGTTGGACCCTTTGTAATCCTCCACATTCGGGTACGCTATAGGAGTCTAAAGTCAAACAACTGATGTCGTGCTGAAGCGACGCGGGTGGTTAGCTCCCTATTTGTGCCTGGGTGCTGAGCTAATATTCATACAATGCTTACGTGACTGACTGGTATCTACTAACTTTATATGTATAGTACCTTAGAACCTAGAACTAACTCGTATGTTGCCTCCTAAGCCGTAGTGTACCAAAGAGAGAATGAGTTCAAGTGTGTCCACACTACCCTATCATTATCATATCTTACCCTTGTGTTTAGAACTTGACTTACTCTCGTCTGTGATTTATGCTCATTGCAATAGTGTTGAACTTGTTAATCCGACCATGCCTTCCTTGGATTCGATACCCTTTGGAATACTCCTTTGGGGAAATGCTACAATGGTATATCCGAGTGCTTGCGGATTCTTTGTGAACGTTAGGATTACCATCGGACATTTCTGGCATCGTTGCTAGGAACTCACGAACTTAGCAATGATGTTAAGAAAAGCCAACAAGCATTTCTGGTGTCGTTGCCGGGGATACAAACCTGGTGATGACGCTAGTAAGTGTCAACAAAAACCCTGTGGTAAAAACCAAAGTATATCGATATACCAAGCAAAACTCCTTAAAACTCCAGTGGGAAAAATAAGGAGAAAATACACAATATATATAATTTCCAATATTTATAGACGCATTAGGTAATCCTAAAGACATAGTCTAAAAACAATTTGATCAAAAATCAAAGATCAATGTGTCATATATATTATCCTTAAAAATCCATAGGAATAAATAGATAATATGACAACTCTCACAAAAACCTTTTAGGAAACATTTGAGGACAAAATTTGGAAAAACTATATGGGGAAAACCCAAAGTAGTATCGGTATATCAGGTAAAAATCCTTCAAATCCAATGGGAAAAATAAGGAGAAACGCCACGATATACAATCACTAATGTTGTTAGACCCTTTGAGACAAGCATAAAGTCTTAGTCTAAAAACACCTTGACCATGTGGTCAATATGATATAGCATATACCTTTGTTGATATTGCCTTATCAAAAACTTTATATGAGAAACCTCAAAAGGAAAAACTCACATAAAGAAAAGAGTACAATGCATCATATGCCAATATTGTCCACCAAAAACCCCTATGGGCAAAATGGATGATATGACATAATCTTGTGTCGATATTGCCTCATTAAAAGCTTTATATGAGAAACCCTAAGGGAAAAACTCATACAAAGAAAAAAGAGTGCAATATGATGTTTTCAACAAGCTATTAATCAGGGAGACGAGAGACTCTCCCCCTGAAACTTACAAACCTGTCATACCGAAGTACTCAACATATACGAATGTGGAGTATGATATACTTTGTGAATATCTATTGAGACCATTTTTTGGAAAAAACAGGTCAAAAGGGGATAAGAAGGAGCAGCCGATGAGAAAGCAGTACAATCAGCCGATTGAAGAAAAAAGGATGATCAACAGAACTCGCCAATGGTCAAAGGGGTCTAACCCTGTCTATCGATGGGCTGGCGGGTCAAACCGATCGGCCGATGGTCAACCAGAGAATCGGCCGATGGAAAGGAAGAAGGCGGTAATCAAGGAGATACGCCAAAGAGAAAGGCACGGCGGAGGCGGGTCAATCTACGATTGGCAACGGGTCAGAGTCAGTTTTAGGAGGGTTTGACACTTGCATGAGTCCTTTTCTATTTTTAGTAGTGTTTGTTTTCTTTAGATGCAAGTAAACAGTGCCGTAATCGGCTGGGAGTCGGGATGTCCTTAGGACATAAATAGCGGCCCTGGGTGGTCAGAAAATTTTTTACACACCAATATCAAACAAACCGCCTCCGGGCAAACCCTTTACAATTTACAGCATCTACTTTTCGGCGACTTTGCCATTGCATTTTTCTTTTCTTCAATGTCTTCCTTCAAGTTCGTCAGGCTGCATTGATCGATCTCCGGCAAGCTTGTGAGAACTGTTTTACCGAATAACCCTAGGCTTTAACCTCCGGGCGCATCACTGAGGTTTCGTCTAGTTCTTTATTCACCCCTTACCGATATTAGCTAGATCTGCAAGTTTTCGTAACAATTCTTGTGGTTTTAGCTCTTATCACCAATTTATCCCACTCGATCTAGATCCCGTCGGCTTCTAACAATATAGCCGATTTTGACCTGTTCGAGTGCTGACATCACGATTGGCCGATCCAGCCGATCTCTTTATTTATGTACTTGCGCTTCGGTTGCTTTCGAGCCTGCCGATCCCGCTTCTCTGTATCAGCCGATTGGCAGGTATACTTGTCACTAAAGACCCATTGGTTCTCTAGCCGATCCTTAATATTTTCCATTATCAATCAATAGGTCAGATTGGCTGGCACGTCTCGCTACAGACCGGGGAGTCACGTGTGTTGCGCGCGGAGGTGACGTCCTATTTTCACGTCAACAATATCTCTTTGAGATTACCACAATACTTAGTTTGCAATTGTTTATATGTCCATATGACCTATGTAACAAAAACATCTTATTGCAAAATATTGCAATAAGCATAACTTGTCACCTATCTAAACAACACAAGTTGCATTACCTTTATAGATAATGACCTTTGATTCAATAGAATCAATACCACATAACTTCATTATGTGATCTATCATTCTGCCAAGCTATGCACATTCATGTGTTGCCTCATATAATACGATCTGAGAATGATTAATAGAATTAACCATTAAATGTCTACTTAAAGACTACTACAAATTGGTTTTTCCATGTTTATGTAAAGTCTATTACAATGATCTAGAATTTGGCGATCTTATAGATAATATCCATATAACTGGATCTTGGATTATACCAAGATTGTATGTACTATTTTGGTAGAGTAGCTCTGCTACTAGATAGTAAATTATTGCAAAGCAAATATCTGACCGGAAACTTTTGTAATATATATACAAGAGCATAAATAGCATAGAGATAATGGACCATATTTCCCAATGTTGACGGTCCTTACAACGAAAATTCGACCGTCATTATCTCGGGAAAGAGATAAGTATATGACAAGTTTCATGCATATTTTTAGGTGCTAATAAAGTTCCACGAGTTCTGTGTGAATTTCATATGCAGGTACACCATTAGGGGACATGCATGCACAGACCACCTGGCCACACATGGGCAGGTGCGCCTGCACCTGTACGTGCTCCCGCACCTGCCAAGTGCCATCTTTCAGATCCTGGACATTGTTGATGGCTGTTAAGTACCTAGTTCAGAGCCGTCAATCCCTGCATTTCAATATAAGAATCATGCATCCACACTAGGATAGGGCCTTAAACTGACAATTTCCACAAGTGGCTGTATAAAGATGAATGCAGGTGATTAGCATAAGAAATGAGGAGAAAGCATGCCCCTTTGATCCTAGCACTTCAGGCTCAGCCAATAAGGAGCCGCCATGCAAGCATCCCCTGGATCAATGATGTTACCAATCCAAGAGTGAGAGAGCCTCAGTGAATCAGAGACCGCCACGCGTACCTCACATGGATCCATGGGCCCACCAGAGCGCCTAAACCGCCTCCAACACATGTGTACACCGGAAACCGACCTCAGGACCCACCAGTCCGCCGCTCAGAGAAAGCACAAGCCGAGGCGGGCCACGTGGGGGTCGGCCGACCCTGGGATCGGCCGAACCGACCTTTGATCGGCTGATCCCAGGCCTCCACGTGGTAGTCCCCCATTGGTCCTAGAGGCCATCCCCGGGGTGTCTCGCTCCACTTGACGCCGGTGCCCGCGCCTATAAATAGAAGGAGAGGGGGGTAAGAATAGGACAACACACTTGAAGGCAACTTCTCTTCCTTCTCATTCCCACTTGGTGCAGGTGAAACCTCATCCCACCAGGAATATGAGTGTGGGGAAGATCTAGCTAGGTAGTGCTAGGTAGAGAGGAGAGGGTGTGGTTGAGTAGAAGGGAGATGCAATGATCCGTTCTTCGTTCATCATCTCTTTGTACCTCGTGAGTGACACTGTTCTTCATTTAGACTAAAGTGAGTATTTCGTTATATTCCAATTAGACTAAAGTTGTATTCATACATGGGTGATATGTTCTAGAGTTCTTCATCTGTTCATCATTTAGAGGCTCGTGTTCTTCGTGACATGATCCTCTAATCTTGTTGATTGGATGAGTATTCCTGCATTCCATTTGTATGGCTGCTTGTCAATTAGAATATAGTGAGAACTCTACATACCTGGTTTAGACCAAAGTGTCATTCATATCCGTTATACGATCCTAATTCCATGATGGGTAAGGACTAGTTGTGCTCGTGGGATCGTCGCTCCGTATCTTTACGGAGTGCTATAGTATTGCTACGAGACGTCAGGCGTAGCTGTGCTATAGTAGTAGCCAGTGGTGCAGACGTGGTGTCTGGGCTACAGGTTATCCTTCGGTTGCCCTGTATCCCATGGTTTGTCTTGGGGTAGGCCGCGGTGATGACAGCTGTTGGACCCTTTTGGAATCCCCCACGTTCGGATACAGGTGTAGGCGACCATTTGCCGTGTACCGACTGTTATAGCCAGGAGGGTCTGGTGTCCGAAGCGAGACTCTTTGCAGCTTGTACCTCCCTAGAACCAAGTGCCTACAAGGGAAACCATACCTCTCACCTACCGTAGCAGAGATCCTGTGTCCTTGGATAAATCGCTCATAGAGCTTCCAACCGTTCCTTGGATTCGATACCCTTTGGAATACTCCCGAGGGAGAAGTGCTACAACGGTGTATCCGTGCGCTTGCGGATTAGTTCGCACCCGTCAGTGTACCCGGGTGTTTCTTACATGCTCACGCTAACCCGGTGCCATAGTGGTGAGGCTAAGAAATACCAACAAGCATTTCTGGCGCCGTTGCCAAGGAACGGTTGTCACGAGTCTACGAACCCATTTGTCCTCGTATCTTTTGTTTTCCTTCTTTGTTTCTACCTCTACCCCCGTTATCCCAGGAAGGTTATTCTTGTACATACCTTCTGCTCATTATGGATGAACCAATGGAATCAACTTTGTGGAGGCAACCCGTCTCCTTAACACCCTGCATGGTTCATCCATCCATCCTTAAGCTAGTCGAGAGCAATCCCTTCTCTGTCGAAAATTAGGGAAATCCCTACGCTCATGTGAGAGACTTTGAACAACTGTGTTCGACCCAGGGTAAGACCGGGGCGACACAGGACATTTTTAGGAGGAACTTGTTCCCATTCTCCCTTTTGGGAGGAGCGAGAACTTGGTACCGTTGTTTTGCGTATAAACACCTCAATTAGGGAGCATTGAGAGCAGCTTTCTGCACCCGATTCTTTCCTTTGAGTCGTATCATTTCCCTAAGAACGGCAATCCTCAGTTTCCAACAAAGAGAGAAGGAATCTCTAGGCATGGCATGGGATCGTTTTGCTTCTATGACCGAGTCATGCCCAGTCCTTGATCTGCCAGACTTGGTGCTCTTGCAGCATTTCCGATTTGGTCTGCTAAGGGACAGCGGCATGATGCTTGATGCCATGTCAGAAGGCGCCTTTGTTTTCTTAGAGCCGGAACAGGGAAAGGAAATTCTGGAGAAACTCCGGGATTTCAGCTCCCCGCCCGTCCGGAGCACCGAGGTAGCTAACTGCAGTAAAGAGTTGCCTAGACCCATCTTCGAGAGAGCTCGAGCCTACATACCAACCTTCTCTGCACTCTTGTCGAAGATGTCATTCTTGACTAGCAGGAATCTTTGGGAAAGAACACCTAGTGTGAGTTCTGCCCTTAGGTTCCCGTATCGTTTCTTCTCTTAAAACCCTGACCTTCGAGACTTAGTCTCGAAGGAAGGAGGAAAGGAGTAATCAAAGGAGGGTGGTTGTTCCTGGCAAGAACAACTATCGCGATTTCGATTACAACTTTTCGAGAGAGGTTACGATGGATGTTTTGTGCTTAGAGTCAAGGCTCAGCCTGAGGTGCCACCACACCGAGGGTCGGGTCAAGACACTGGCCTCAGGATTGCAAGTCCCTGAATTTCTGGCTTTGGAAAGCACCGCTTTGTACCGGTCCAGCCGAGCAACTTATCTCATCATCACGAGCTTAGCTAGGAACCGATGCTGGTCAAGCTCAGTAGGCATAAATCCCATTCTAATACTTTGGCCTGACCAATGCCCTACGGAAGGGTGGTTGCATTCCTACCCTTCACTACCGTTGGAAGCTGGGTTAGCTCACGTGTTGTCCTCGCGTCAGTGAGGATGAAAACCTGTGGCAGCCCAAGGAGAGAATGAATTGCAAACTTTGCTTCTCTTGACCCAAGGCTCGAATGCTCCTCCGACCCATGGAATTCCATTCGCTGATCTGGGGTCCGAGTGTTCTTGAGCCATGTTTTCGGAGATATGGGTCCAGGTGAAGTCCCGATGCTGTGTCATTTGTGCGGGAGGAGGTTTGAGTAAAGCTAACAGAGGAGTGAGAGCATTTATGCTCAACACCTTACCTTAGCCGTTTCTAGAGCCTCCAACCTCAACACCTGCGGGACACCTGGCCCTGAGGCTGTGACCCCTGCTAGAACCCACAGGCCAAAGGGGAGGCCCAGCGGGGCCCATACGGGTTCGGCCGATCCATTAGGTCGGCCGACCCAGCCTGGGCGCCGCCGCCTCTCCCCTTTCGCGTGTGCCTCCCTTCGTCCTCCAGAGATCTCCTCCTCGACGCGTGACGGATTTCGAGCCGCGCAGAACTCCATCCACCCTGCTCCTTCCTTCCCCCAAACAATCGCCATGGCCGACAAGAGCATCGTTCCCTACCCCGCAGAGTCCTCCTCTACGGAGCCCATCGAGGGAGACATCCCTGCCATCACTGAGTCTCCCAAAGAGGCAGCACCCATGGATGTTGTGTGCATTCTTGATGTGCGGCCGCTTGCTTCCCGTCCTCCGACAGAAGGCCAAGGATCAGGGGCAGCTCGGGAAAGACCCTCAGTTACTAAGGGGGCAGTGGTTCAGCCCTTCGTGCCTTTGGCCCCTCGCCCCTCTAGTCGATCTGCCTCGCCTAGAAAGGCGAGAAAGGCACGAGGACGTGCCAGTAGCCCCTACCAGAGGGGAGTGGGGATGCGGCCGAAGCCTGTGGTGCTTCCGCCGCCACCGGTGGTTCCACTGTTCCGGCCCGACACACCAATAACCTCGGGATCAAAGGGGCAACCGATCCCCGCTGCCCCGATGTCTCCTCCACCTGCCCCCCAGCCTGGGAAGCCTAGATTCGCTAGCCCAAGCAGCATCGGTAGGAAGGGCGCCCGGGTACTGGTAACTCTGGAAGCAACTGACGAGGACTTTGAGCTGGGCAGCAGTTCCACACCCCGGGCACCTAGGAGGTCAAGGGAGAAGACTCGGGCAACCGAGCGATCTCCTAAGACTCCCTCTGCTCGGATAGCTCTGTTGGTGGAAGAACTGGCAAAGATGTGTGAGAAGCTGGAGTCCATTAGTGCAGAACAGAAGATGGACCTCGCTGAGCTGAGAGATGACCTCCGCGACCTCCGTCGTGGCCTGTGCGCCAAGATGAGGTGCCTCCTTGAGGCCACGGGGCACAAGGACCTCTACGATGCGGAATAGGGGGCTACGCCCACTTTTCATTTTCCATAGGCGCTTAGTTCGGTTTAGTTTATTTCCTTCCATGTTTATTTCCCTTTCAATTTTTATTTCCATCATGTGTGTAAGCGCCTATTTCATTATGAATTTGGATAAAATAATTTCGGCTCCACCGGTCATATAACCCGGTTGAGTCGCATATGTGTCGTTTGTTTCTATTTTTGTCTGTTTGTCTTGAAGAACTACACCGAGGTACAAGATAGTGTGGGGGAGAGACGCACTCTCCAAACACGAATACGATGGATTTTTGCACCCACACCACGCTCGCACAGCACTGCGATCACTCATGATTGAAAGAACCTGAACGGAGACACATTTTTTGCACATCACTAACAACCTTGTTCGTTCCGCATCAACAACCAGCGCTGGTTTGCATCTCTACCCTTTTCAACCATGTCGCTTGAGTTCGTTATGTCCTGTTTGTAAAATCTTTTATGAGCAACTCAAGAATTTCACGGTAATGCTTGCTCCGTACCTGTGGTTGACATGCATAAGTTCTATTTCTTGTTTATACTCTTGAGGCTTGTGAACCATATCTTTATAAGGACAGCATGTTCGTCTGAGTAGTTGACGAGAGAGACATGGCTTGAAGACATGATCTCCACTCTGAAGGTTTAAAGTTCTTGGGTCTATTTAAAAAATAAGCGCTCTTGCAGCTCCTCTTTGATATGCCATAGTCCTACCAAAGCCATATGATGTTCTAGTTGAAAGCCTTATACTCATATGCTGCTTGTTATTACATTGAGCTTTGTCAAATTGTTGTGACCCTTGTGAGAATTCTTTTCGTGCTTTCATGATCAAGATTTATGTGCACACCACCATTTCCCCCCTTGCTATGCTTCTACTATGGAAGTTAGCATTGTATCACTCATCTATTCACCTACATAAATGCTCCATCATATGCACTGATTTCTCTCTCCTCAAGTATTTTGTAAAAGGCATGGCTATCCAAAAGAAAAAAAAAGAAAGAGAGAAGGGGACATATGAAGGTCCCTCAGTTATAAAAAAAAATTGTGGGCACATGAAGGTCCATAAAAAAAGAGAGAAAAGAGGATAGCCATGTTCTCATAAGATTTTTTCATATATATGAGAGAGAATCATGCAATGGAGTCATTCATCTCATTTATCAAATATGATAATAATTAGCACCCATGCCGGGGCTAGTACGTAACCACCTTACCATATCCACCACAATCATACACGTGCACATCTTGATCTGATTGTACGAATTGCTTTTCTCCTTGGACCGAGTTTTTGACTTTGCAATATATGTGATGCAAGTATGCCTTATCATTCATACCTACCCTAAGCTCCACATATAGCCATCATCAGAAGTAGGATGAAGGAAGGCAATTCTAATGCCTTGGTGAGGATATATACCCATTGAGCGATCCGAGAGAATCAAAGAAGGAGGCAGAGCGTGCTTTTCTTTCAAAATCTTGTGCAAAACCCCAAGTCCTTACCCTCAGAGGTCTGAGGGATTCGATTCATGATCATTCTTTTTATCAACTACCCAAGATGGCATGGTAGCCACTCCACAAAGTTCACAAGAGCAAGGTATGACCTGGAATAATTCTTATGTATGTTTCATACCCATGGTTTAACCCGCTCAACCTCTTCCCTATTGCTGGGGTAAAGCAAAGTGCAAGTGTGGGGGAGTTGTTGACGGCTGTTAAGTACCTAGTTCAGAGCCGTCAATCACTGCATTTCAATATAAGAATCATGCATCCACACTAGGATAGGGCCTTAAACTGACAATTTCCACAAGTGGCTGTATGAAGATGAATGCAGGTGATTAGCATAAGAAATGAGGAGAAAGCATGCATCTTTGATTTAGCACTTCAGGCTCAGCCAATAAGGAGCCGCCATGCAAGCATCTCTTGGATCAATGATGTCACCAATCCAAGATAGAGAGAGCCTCAGCGAATCAGAGATCGCCACGCGTACCTCACATGGATCCATGGGCCCACCAGAGCGCCTAAACCGCCTCCAACACACGTGTACACCGGGAACCGACCTCAGGACCCACCAGTCAGCCGCTCAGAGAAAGCACAATCCGAGGCGGGCCACGTGGGGGTCGGCCGACCTTGGGATCGGCCGAACCGACCTTTGGTCGGCTGATCCCAGGCCTCCACGTGGTAGTCCCCCATTGGTCCTAGAGGCCATCCCCGGGGTGTCTCGCTCCACTTGATGCCGATGCCTGCGCCTATAAATAGAAGGAGAGGGGGGTAAGAATAGGACAACACACTTGAAGGCAACTTCTTACCTTAGTCTCTGTTGACGGTGCAAAACCGTGCTCAAGTTCACTGCAAGCGTACGGGTGACTTGGTGCCTTTTTCACCAAGGAGGGTCCTCCCTAGATTTGTCAATCCAAGGATCGGAAGCAAACTCCTAAGGCTATCCATCTAATCTAATGATCTAACCTATCATGAAGCGTTGATTGCATAAAGGTAACATACAAACACGAAGGGATGTATGGACCTCATGCACCTAGCCATATAGGTAAACACCAAAGGGTAACCCTAGCCTATCGTCTTCTTGTCGCCGCTCCGGCCACGATGACAAACCAATCTAATCCTATACTATGATAAGGAGTACACTCGATATGGAGTAACCCGATATGGAGTGGTCCGATACACGTTCATTCGCCGCTTTCTCCTCCACCGTACTGTCACTACGCAAGGATAATCATCACCGAACGACAACCTAGGTCCATGCACTACAATGATGTATCCGCAAGACAAGACTAATCACCATGATTCGATCTAATCCTACTAAAAGCATATGGTAGCTACACATATGAATAAGCACAACTCGTAGTAGATCAAAGTAAGGACAAGGATTGATTTATATCACCATCGAATGTCGAAAGTACAAATGCCTTGATGGATCCAAGGCATGGCTCTGGAACTCCACCATGGCTTCACCACGCAGGGCCAACCATGGCGGCTAGGGCATAGCCTAAGCCATCTCCTAAGCAACTTGAGGACTTGCGGCGGCCGCCGGCTTCCTCCTAGTGCTTCTCCTTCGTGTCGGCGGCTCTCTGATGAGTGGATGGATGGATCACCCCCTTGGGGCGCCTAGGGGGTTGTATTTATACCCTAGGGGAGCCTTGGGGCGTGCTCCACCTTGCCTTGCACGAGATCTTCCTTGGGAGAGAAGGGAACTTGGTTTCCATAAACTCAGTCTCGTCCAGATTTTCCTGATTCGCAGCCCTTCCTTGCCGGCACCATATCTCCCACGTCCGGACTCCAAATAATGCAAATTCGGTGTCCAGGTTGTGTGCCACGAAATTATCTCCAACTTTGGTATTCATTGCTTTCCTTGGAAACGAAGATAAGATTCCCAAAACAGCCTCGGAAGATAATCTGTCTGATTTCGGACTTGTCTGCGCAGGTGCCATTTCGGGGGGCATATCTCCTAGCTTCTTGACCCGAATTGGACATTCCATATGTCCAAATCGAAGCTATCGTCGAGGCCCACAACTTTGGTAGTCAAACTTTTGCCATTAGAGGTCATTTAAAACTCCGAATCTGCACCGAAAGATCATGCTGTCATGGGCAGCGAGAATATCTCTCAGGCTGAGTTGATCTCGTTGGTAAATCTCCAAGTCCCCGGAGTTTTATGTATTGATGCATCGGTCCATGGGTCATTTGGAGTCATGTTCACTTCATGTCTTGACTTACGACGGGCTTCATGATCTTCTCATAAAGTGTTTGATGAACTTTACCCGAAAGTACTCCTTTAAGCGCTTAAATCCTGTGTAAACAACATACTCCAAAAACCACATGCGAGTGCGAACTTGTCATATCAAGGGGGTTAGTACCGTTAGTTAGGATATCAAATATGTGCGAATGTTGACGGTAAACTTATAGCTAGGTGTACCAAAATCGACCGTCAACATACCCCCATGCTTAAACCTTGCTCGTCCTCGAGCAAGTCCAAGATCTTTGCTTAACTTGGAAATCAGCGTTGCCCTTCAATGTCTTCGCTGCACTTAGTTATACACAACAAGACATATTGCTCTCTCAATTATTTTGCATTTAAGGTTCAAGTTTTGAACGGCTACTTTATTATGGAAGATAGACTATTATTGAAGAATATGCCACAATAAAACAAATATAGTGCTCTCAAACTTAAGCAAACTTTAAACCTTTACCTTGTTGCATCGTGAAGAGTTTTCAAAAAGTTGCCCATCTAACATAAGTGAGGTTCTCTTGCAAAAGCTCATGGGAACACTCATCTTGTCAAGTCACTCAAGCCTACACTAGATTATTCTCAACCTATTCTACTCATATATGAAAGTGGAAAGCTTATATGGAGCTTGGTAGGTAAAAACAATCCTAGCAAAACATTATATTTGAAATATTGTCAAACTAAGAGAGAGATCTATTGAAATTACCGAGACTAGTCAAAAAGGTTATGGAAAATAAATGTTGAAAAGAGAGAGATGGAACACATGCATTTAGAAAGGTGGACATGTGCAAGTAGCAAATGGGTGATCCCGAGACATGAATGAAGTTCTCGTTATCGGATTGCACATGGTTGGAAAAGATTGAGTATGGACTTGTCTTCAAAGCTCTCTAAGGTTTAAATGAAGCTAAAAAGAACCGAGGAGCATTTTTATTTTTCACCTTTTTTTTCCTTTTTTTCTTTTCTTATTATTATTTTTCTTTCTTCTTCTCTTTTTTATTTCTTTCTTCTCTCTCTTTTCTCTTCTTTTTTTTATTCATCATTTTTTTAAATGCTCCTCCGAACTTTTAAGCAACATAGTACTTGCTATAGCAGTCCTCCCCCATGCTTAAATGATTGCTCGTCCTCGAGCATAGAAGTGAGGGGACCTATGGCTACTAGAGAAGTACGAAATCCTTGTGTTCCTCTATAAATCTTTTGAAATCTTCAAGGGCATCCTCCATGTCGAAACTCCGCATGATTGGGTGCATTGATGAATCCCTCCATATGTTATATGTCTTGAAATCTTGCCAGAAAATCTTCAGAAAATTTGTCAAAAGATCATCCATACTCAATTTGGGTTGTGGTCAAGGAGGTAATCACAAAAAGATGTTTTGGGTTTAGGGTGGATGCCCAGCGAAGTTTGTGAAATTTCCAATGTAGAAACTCACAATGCAAGGACAAAAATGGCTAGCATGAAAAAGATACGCAAAGGAATGACCAGCTTCTTAGTCTCATACCACAGAAATCAATCCTAATCCAACTCATCAAGATATAAGTTTGCAAACTAAAGGTTACAACATAAAAGTATTTGTATGTGTATAGGCTTTGGTAGGTAGAGCCTTGCAAGAGATTCACAAATGTAGATAGCATAATAATTTTAAATAAAACAAGTACAAGGCATAGGTCATCGGTAAACTTAAATCAAAGAGCAACATAAAGTATGTGGGTCTTAAAAATTAGTCATTTAACCTCCACAAATGAAAGAGCCAGTATTTAATCAATTTAAGTTCCTTTTAATAGAGAGCAAATAGTCATGTTATATAAAACATCATGCAAGTAAAATAAGGCGGCAACTTTCATCACTTTTCCATAAGCAAGACATACAAATGATATCATCGTGGTAAGCTCAAAGGTGATGGTGATTCATTTATTGAAAAATAAAACTAACAAACCTAGGTTGTCCTCCTAGTAGCCATGTTATTGATCGAGAGATAAATACAAAGTTTGTTTATGGTTGAAAGCATATATGTGCAAGCATTTAAAAGGAGATGAACAAAGATAAAGTTAAGGGAGAGTTACCGTCCTTTTCGATGCTCGGAGTGAAGTGCAGCGTGGCCTCCCCCATGCTTAAGCATTGTGCTTAGCATGGAAAAAGAATGATGAGCATCTTGTGGTGAAGGTGATCCTTGTACTCCACGTGACCTTTTTTCCCTTTCGTCTTTCAAATCCTCCCCCATGCTTAGGATATTGCTAAGTGTGGAAGAACTTGAATCGCTTGTAATTCCCTATTGCCATGTGTTTGAGGATCATCTTCACTTCTTTCCTTTGTTACCTCAGTTGTCCTTCAACTTCTTCTTATTATCATCAAGCCATGTTCCAATCCTTCATCATATCGTCATCACCGACTTCTATCCCGTCCTTGTCGCTGCCTCACCTTCCACAGATTTTCTTTTACTTGTTGAACAGAACATATACTGAAACACCCCTCCAAGTTTAAATTCATGAAATTATCTTTCCAACGAGCCATCATACGCATGAAACGGGTTCCGAACAAGAGAGTTGTGCCTAATTTACTCCGGCGATGCAATCTGTCCAAAGCTGATTTCAGACCGCGCAGCGCTCAATGTTTCTGCCATATCTCCTTGTACGGGTCTTCAAAATTGATGATTCTTGATGCGTTGGAAAGAAGGTTTGAAGGAGCTTCTGAATATTAACTTTTCTTCCATTGTACATCTCTGAACACGTGCTCAAATCTTGATGGAAACAGCGACTTCCTTCTCAAGCCTTGTAGATGACTAACGATCTTGATTGCAATTGGTCAAGAACTCATGGGAACACTTCATCATGCCTGCAAAACAAATCAAATGCACATTCTACCCCTGGGGTGATGGTCGGGAGTAGAAACAATTGCCAACAACCCAAATACATCTTTAAGATCTTAACTTGTGGCATAGCTTAAAAAGAAAAGTAAGAACCTAATGAGTGTACGTGCATGTAGGTGAAAAAATGCAAATGAAAGGAAGGGATATAAACAATGGCAATGTTTGCACGAAGTTCTAAACATCATGTTTACAACTAGATTACTTTCTTTCTATATAACCATAAAGATTCAAGCAAGGTCAAAACACCATGTTCATTCCAAGGTTAATAATTCTTCATGTCGCAAGAAAGTTAAAGCGCATTGCAAAGCTTATAAACCAACCTAATGCAATATGATAGCAAGGTTTATAAAACTGAATGATGATGGTCCCAATCATGTCTAAACACCATGTTTACACAAGATTGCAAAAGAAAATGCCTCGTGCACGAAGCACCATTATAGAAATAAAGCATTCATCAAAAAGTTTCGCAAAGAAACCAAGCTAACCTATGCATGATAGAACAAAGGGGTTGATGTAAAATGCAAATGCAAAGGAGTTAGTAAAAAGGGGTAGCAATGTTTGAAAAAGGCTTTCGATGTCGTCCCTCAATAAAGATAAGCAAGTCACTTTATGAGAGGTAAAGTCTTGGCAACAAAATTTTTATCAAAAGACCTAATCAACCATATTAACAAGGTTTTAAGGTAAGGCTTATGGGTATCCTATATTTTTGGCTTAAGACAAGAATTTTGAAAAGATAAGTCGGGTGAAGAAATTCTATCTAAGGTTGTTTTGGAAGAGAAGAAAAGCAAGGGTTAGATTTTTGGATGAAAAACAAACCTACGGTTTTATGATTACTAAAGGTATGAGGGGTTTTTCCTAAGGGTTTAGGATGAGGCTAGTCAAAAATTTAATTAGAAAGGGATAGAGATAGACTTCGTCGACTTGACATAAGTCGATCCCTCCTTTGTTGGCTTGGGTTAGGTGTGGTTTGATAGGAAGGTTTAGGCAAAGATGTTTTTTTAAGGGGATGGGTTATAAAAGATGACATGCAACATGCAACACAAATGCAAAGGTGGAGAACAAAGTGGAATGAAGTGCAACATGAGATGAATGAACAAAAAGACATGATATGGTGGTGATCTAAACCAAAAGTAAAAGTTAGCCTAAGTTAACTAGCCACAAGTTTAGAATCAAAAGGGATCATGCTTCATATTTCTCTCTAAAAAAACACAAATAAAAAGACTCTAAACACTAATAAGCACACAAAAATAAGGGGTCTACAAGTTTTCCAAAATCAAGTAGCAAATTGCTCACTCAATATCTATTTAAAGCATACAACATGTGGTTGTGACATTTATTAGAGCATTGGTATGATGTTACTTGAAGTTTTCAAATAAAGAACACAATGTAGACTTGTCATAGTTTATATAGATATATATAAAAAAAGAATCAGGTTGCCTCCTGCAAAGCGCTTCATTTAAAGTCATAGAGCTCGACTTTCTCACGTACCTTTTTATCGTCGTGAAGCCATGGTTCTTTGTGCGAGAATCCAAAGTAGCCATGCAGCTTGATGTTGCCCTTTGGAAATCCGTCGTGGTTCACTTCCAACATCATCTTGTGTTGAGTGGTGCCTCTTGTGTCTTCATTCATCCATGCTCCGAAGGGTTTGTTTTAGTCCTTAGCTTCTGAATTTCATCATGTACGTGTTGTGGAACCGTTGCCCCATCTTCTCTTTATTGACACAATGTCCATCTCCTCCATCTTGTCGTCATCGCCTTGTTGCTGCCTCTTCTTCGTGGATTTACCCCTGCATCCAGAACAGAACATATACCAAAATATAGCTCTATTGAAAAATTTATAAATTTATCTTTCCAATGGGTACTCATTCGTCTTGATCGGAGTCCGAATGAGGGAGCTATGGTTGTTTCACTTCAGCACTGCTTGCTGTCCAGAATTTCAGCACGTGCAACCTTCGGTGATTTGGCCACATCTGCTTGTAGGAACCTCGGATTGCCTTGCCGCTTGATTCGTTGGACGTAGACTTCATGGGGCTTCTGAAAATTCAAATTTATCTAATGCTTTCTGCTGAGGCTCATGCAAACATCGTGATGACATCGTTATCCTTTCGTCCATCGATCCGGAGATGTAAGCGTGGTCTTTATCTTTAAGTCTTTTAGGGCACCATGTCACGCATTTCTTGGCTTCAAAAGTCATTACCATTGCTGCATGAGCATGATGGTAATGGAATCCTTCTTCATCGTGCTTGACATGGTCGTTTCCGAAACCTATAGCTCGAACATACAAACCTCCAAAAGAAATTAGTCTTAAAAACTTAATTGACACACGTCGGCATACCTTGTTCATCTTCGTTTGCTTTGGATGGGGGCTCAATAGCGGATGTTGGGCCACTAACCAAGGTTAGCACCTACCACTAAAGAGCAAATCATTGTGTAGCCATCAACTTGGTTGAGCGAGGTTGGACTTGTTGAAGTCCGAATGTTGAAAACTTCTCGATCGCTTTGTGTCTAGGGTTTTACCTGCATTCAAGGACACAAACAAGAAACACAGGGTATATATGCAATACTAAAATTAGGGTTAGTTAAAAAGAAAGTTAGATCACCCTAGGGTTCGAGTTGCCGATCCACGGCAACGGCGCCAGAAAAAGGGGCTTGTTGACGGTGCAAAACCATGCTCAAGTTCACTGCAACCGTACGGGTGACTTGGTGCCTTTTTCACCAAGGAGGGTCCTCCCTAGATTTGTCAATCTAAGGATCGGAAGCAAACTCCTAAGGCTATCCATCTAATCTAATGATCTAACCTATCATGAAGCGTTGATTGCAAAAAGGTAACATACAAACACGAAGGGATGTATGGATCTCATCCACCTAGCCATATAGGTAAACACCAAAGGGTAACCCTAGCCTATCGTCTTCTTGTTGCCACTCCGGCCACGATGACAAACCAATCTAATCCTATACTATGATAAGGAGTACACTCGATATGGAGTAACCCGATATGGAGTGGTCCGATACACGTTCATTCGCCACTTTCTCCTCCAGTACTGTCACTACGCAAGGATAATCATCACCGAACGACAACCTAGGTCCGTTCACTACAACGATGTATCCGCAAGACAAGACTAATCACCATCATTCGATCTAATCCTACTAAAAGCATATGGTAGCTACACATATGAATAAGCACAACTCGTAGTAGATCAAAGTAAGGACAAGGATTGATTTATATCACCATCGGATGTCGAAAGTACAAATGCCTTGATGGATCCAAGGCATGGCTCCAGAACTCCACCATGGCTTCACCACGCAGGACCAACCATGGTGGCTAGGGCATAGCATAAGCCATCTCCTAAGCAACTCGAGGACTTGCGGCGGCCGTCGGCTTCGTCCCGGTACTTCTCCTTCGTGTCGGCGGCTCTCTGATGAATGGATGGATGGATCACCCCCTTGGGGCGCCTAGGGGGTTGTATTTATACCCTAGGGGAGCCTTGGGGTGTGCTCCACCTTGCCTTGCACGAGATCTTCCTTGGGAGAGAAGGGAACTTGGTTTCCATAAACTCAGCCTCGTCCAGATTTTCCTGATTCGCAGCCCTTCCTTGCCGGCACCATATCTCCCACGTCCGGACTCCAAATAATGCAAATTCGGTGTCCAGGTTGTGTGCCACGAAATTATCTCCAACTTTGGTATTTATTGCTTTCCTTGGAAACGAAGATAAGATTCCCAAAACAGCCTCGGAAGATAATCTGTCTGATTTCGGACTTGTCTGCGCAGGTGGCATTTCGGGGGGCATATCTCCTAGCTCCTTGACCCGAATTGGACCTTCCGTATGTCCAAATCGAAGCTATCGTCGAGGCCCACAACTTTGGTAGTCAAACTTTTGCCATTAGAGGCCATTTAAGTCTCCGAATCTGCACCGAAAGATCATGCTGTCATGGGCTGTGAGAATATCTCTCAGGCTGTGTTGATCTCGTTGGTAAATCTCCAAGTCCCCGGAGTTTTATGTATTGATGCTTCGGTCCTTGGGTCATTTGGAGTCGTGTTCACTTCATGTCTTGACTTATGACGGGCTTCATGATCTTCTCATAAAGTGTTTGATGAACTTTACCCGAAAGTACTCCTTTAAGCGCTTAAATCCTGTGTAAACAACATACTCCAAAAACCACATGCGAGTGTGAACTTGTCATATCAAGGGGGTTAGTACCGTTAGTTAGGATATCAAATATGTGCGAATGTTGACGGTAAACTTATAGCTAGGTGTACCAAAATCGACCGTCAACAGTCTCCTTTCTTCCTTCTCATTCCCTTTTGGTGGAGGTGAAACCTCATCCCACCAGGAATATGAGTGTGGGGAAGATCTAGCTAGGTAGTGCTAGGTAGAGAGGAGAGGGTGTGGTTGAGTAGAAGGGAGATGCAATGATCCGTTCTTCGTTCATCATCTCTTTGTACCTCGTGAGTGACACTGTTCTTCATTTAGACTAAAGTGAGTACTTCGTTATATTCCAATTAGACTAAAGTTGTATTCATACATGGGTGATATGTTCTAGAGTTCTTCATCTGTTCATCATTTAGAGGCTCGTGTTCTTCGTGACATGATCCTCTGATCTTGTTGATTGGATGAGTATTCCTGCATTCCGTTTGTATGGCTGCTTGTCAATTAGAATATAGTGAGAACTCTGCATACCTAGTTTAGACCAAAGTGTCATTCATATCCGTTGTACGATCCTAATTCCATGATGGGTAAGGACTAGTTGTGCTCGCGGGATCGTCGCTCCGTATCTTTACGGAGTGCTATAGTGTAGCTACGAGACGTCAGGCGTAGCTGTGCTATAGTAGTAGCCAGTGGTGCAGACGCGGTGTCTAGGCTACAGGTTATCCTTTGATTGCCCTGTATCCCACGGTTTGTCTTGGGGTAGGCCGCGGTGGTGACAGCCGTTGGACCCTTTTGGAATCCCCCACGTTCGGATACAGGTGTAGGCGACCATTTGCCGTGAACCGATTGTTATAGCCAGGGGGGTCTGGTGTCTGAAGTGAGACTCTTTGCAGCTTGTACCTCCCTAGAACCAAGTGCCTACAAGGGAAACCATACCTCTCACCTACCGTAGCAGAGATCCTGTGTCCTTGGATAAATCGCTCGTAGAGCTCCCAACCGTTCCTTGGATTCGATACCCTTTGGAATACTCCCGAGGGAGAAGTGCTACAACGGTGTAACCGTGCGCTTGCGGATTAGTTCGCACCCGTCAGTGTACCCGGGTGTTTCTTACACGCTCACGCTAACCCGGCCTCATAGTGGTGAGGCTAAGAAATACCAACAGACATCAACAATGGCACAGGCACATCTTGGATGAATGAGAAGCGTCGGTTTTACGTCGGTTTGATCAAAGGGACAAGGTTGGAAGCACTTGGATCCATGAGTCAACCTATCCATGCAACCAACTGACATAACCTCCACAACCACCATCAAGGAGCCATCCTGGACGTCCCTGCACACCGTCGGTGCATCACACGGCGATTGGTGATGTGCGCCCGCACCTGTGACAGGTGGAGTTTCATGCCACCGACTTGGGAACCGACTTGCAACCGACCAAGGACCAAGTATCAGGGCCGTCCACGGCGAGAGGCGGTTGATCATAGGTGCGCTCGCACCTCTTGGTGCGCCTGCACCTACAACCGTCCTCCACACTGCTCCACCGACCTTCCAAAGGCTAAAAAGGGCACCCCTCACATGCTGGAACAACACACATGAAGCAGGAGCATCACTTGAAGCCTCAATTCTACCTTAGAGTAGGATTAGTGTTGTTTGGGAGTTAGAGTCGAGTCGAGCTAGACTCGGGGTTCTGGAGGAGTCTTCTTCAGAGTTCCAGTACTACTCTTGTATCCTTTTCTTTGTAAGACTCAAGTTCAATATCAAGTTATCTTTCTATCTTACTTTTCGAGTCAATTATATTTAGCTTCTACTTAGCTCTAGTAGCTTTATTCTTGGTTTATATTAAAGTGCGTTTAGTCTTGGTGAGTTTAAGCTCTCTTGAACCCTATAGTGTTGTGGTCGTTCTTCGCTTGACCTTCTACCGAGTGCTTTTGTGCTTAGTAGTAGGGAGAGATCTTCCTTTGTCACGTGCGGGGGAAGGTACTTTGACTCATTGGTTGTGAGCGCGGTGCTTAGAACTTATCTTAGTCTTAGATTGGTGTCCCATTCAACAGAATAGTTGTGGTGCCCTAGGGAGGTGACAGCTCCAGACGGGCTTTGTAGTCCACCACGTTAGCCCGGGTCGGTAGGTTTCAGCGCATCGTAGTTCTCCCTTCACATCCCAGTCTGAGAGCAGGCTTCGCATGCCCCTGCAGCACTAGAAAAGCTTGAAGAACTTCTATTACCTTAATTCTTTTCCCGGAGTTGACAAGAATTGATAGATTGTACTAGGATCCTTTCTCATCTCGTTGTCCTCCCAACTCACTAGGTCCTCTCTATCCATTTATCAAGATCTCCTTGCGTGTCAATTTACCCAGTGAATATCTTTATCGTTACCCCCACCATAGCTTTCTACTGAGTTTCGATACTCTCCACTCATTTATTATTCGACTATCTATGCTGTAGTGCTTCCCTTGGGAAAATACAAATATGATAACCTGGATACCACCGGGTGAAGTTCTACAACGGTAATCCGTGCACGTGCGGACCTTTTCTGTGACGTGTGTTTTACCGAGCATTTCTGGTGCTGTTGCTATCTTAGTAACGATGCTAAGAAATACCAACAAGCATTTCTGGCGCTGTTGCCGGGGAAGCAATAGGCATTAGATATCGTTTAATAAATTGGTAGAAGTATCTTGGTTTGGTGGACCTCTATTAAGCGGGTTTACCCTTGCGCTATTCTCGTGGGGGCAGAGTAGTGCATGACCAGTTTTGACCTTCCGTCAAACTTTCAAGACAACCCAGAGTCACTTGTCAGTAGAGTTCGACCTCGTGTCCTTATCCCTCAGAAGTATCTCTTGGACACCACGACGAACCCCGTCGATCCCGTAGACAGCACCTCATCCTCATCAGCACCTATGGCCGAGAAGACCATTCGCGAGTTCTCCGCTCCCTCCTCCACCAACGTCCCCACTGGGCCGAATGTGGCAGTCAGAGATGGGAATTTCGAGCTCAAGCTGGCATTAATCAACATGGTGCAAGCAAGTCCGTTCAGCGGCAAGCCTAACGAAGATGCTAATGCGCATCTCCAACACTTCCTGGAGTGTGCAGCACTTTTACCATTCGCGGAGCAACGGTTGATGCAATCCGTCTTCGCCTATTCCCATTCTCATTGCTCGGGAAGGCGAAGCAATGGTCTTATGTTGAATGCGACGCCATCGACACATGGGAGAAGTGCTCCAACGCATTTCTTGCCAAATTCTTCCCGGTGGGCAAAACCAATGCTCTCCGTGCTAGAATCTCAGGCTTCCACAAAACAATGATGAGAGTACCTCAGAAGCTTGGGAGCGACTCCAGGAGTACATTGCTGAGTGCCCACACCATGGCATGTAGGGGTGGTTCTTAATTCAAACCTTCTATCACGGGCTGAAGCGTGCCGCCCGTGAGCATCTAGATGCGGCTGCTGGAGGAGCTTTCTTATCGCTACAAGTTCCCGCTGCTAAAGCATTAATCGAGAAGATGGTGGCAAAAAAGGATGGGATGGAGATCGTCTCCAACCCCGCACCCACGGCGTACATCAAATTGATGGAATCGACATGCTCGCCGCTAAGATGGATCTCCTAATGAAGAAAATGGAGGCACCAAGCAACATGTAGACTGCCAAGATCATGGACGCTCGCATGACTTGCGAGGTTTGTGGAATCACGGGCCACTCGGGAATGATTGCCCCGAAACAAGGGAAGAAGCTAGTTTCATCATCTACAACAACAATGGGTTCCGCAACAAAAACTACAACAATCAAGGATGGAACTCAAGGCCCAACTTCCCATTCAACAACCAAAATGGAGGTAATTATTCTAACAATTTCAATAATCAACCTTCCATTAGAGATCTTGTCTTAGGCCAAATTAAAATCAATGAAAACTTGAACAAGAAATTGTTCGCTAATGATAAAGTCCTTGAAAATCTGAACTCAAGCATAGAATCCTTCACAACTGCTATGAAGAATCAACTAAGCTTTAACAAAATGATCAAAACTCAACTTGCTCAGCTTGCTGCTTCTTTACCCTCCTCTGAATCAGGTAGAATCCCGGGGCAACCTGAGTCTACCTGAGAAAATGTAAATGTGGTGACCACGAGGGGAGGTAAGTCCACTCGGGATCCACCATATCCTAACCATGCAGAGAGGAAGCAGAAGGAAGCTATCATCGGGTCAGACGACGAGGAAGAGGACACCGAGAAGGTATCCCCCAAGGAGGAGAATTTAAGAAAGACGGCACCCCATGAGTTCTTCGACACCACACTACTTCCATTCCCGCACCGACATAAGAGACCAACCGTCGACGAGCAATTCGCAAAGTTTGTTGAGGTAATCAAGAAACTCAATGTCAATATCCTATTCCTTGAAGCCATGCAAGTGCCGACCTACGCTAAGTACCTCAAGGACATCCTCAACAACAAAAGACCTCTACCGACCACAGACATGGTCAAGCTTACGGAGGAATGTAGAGCAGCCATCCAAAAGAAGAAGGACCCCAGATGCCCCACTATAAGCTGCTCGATCGGGTCCCAATACTTTGAGAACGCACTATGCGACCTTGGAGTTAGCGTTAGAGTCATGCCCAAGGTAGTTTTTGACTGTAACATCCCGTATTTTTACGAGATGTTTTAAATTGTGAAAAATGTGGATTTCAAAATTTTTGGTGGAATTGTGTGCACCTTTAAAATTTATAAGATTGTCTTCTCACCTTATCCCAATTTTCTAGATTTATTTTGTGCTAAAATAAAAATTTTAGGAAGTATAAATGTTAGTGTGAATATTTTTGGAGTTTAATGGGTTTCATTTGGATTTTATTTGAGTGGAGTTCAAATCAGAATTCAAATTCAGATTTGAATTATATTGATGTGTGTGTAGAAAAATAGAAAAGGCCTTAACCTTGTTTTGGGCCTTAAACATCGCTGTTGAAGTTCTTCTGCGCACCCTAAGCTTCTCACCGTTCACCCAACCTCACCGGCCCGCCTGCACTTCCGGCCCGCTCGGCCTGCCTTCACCCACCGCCGCCTTGTCTCTATGACGCCGGGGCCCCACCGGTCAGCCGCTGTTCACCGTTCCCCTTCTTCTTTTCCCCGTGACGCCACCGTGGGGGCGGCTGCGCCGCGGTGCATCGCGGGAGGCCTCGCCCATGGCCGCCGCTTCTTGCCGCGCTGGAGCACGGGATGCGTGCCGCGTGGCCATGGCACGGACGCCGAGCATCCCGGCCGCCCACACAGCCCTAGAAACCCTAGCCCCCTTCTATAAAAGTCAGCCGTGCCAAGCGTCTCCCTGCATCCGCCGCCGCCTGGGGAATTTCCCCCAAATCCGCCACCACCAGAGAAGAGGAGTAGGGGGGAGAAGGAGAGGAGGAGAGGAGCACGCCCTGGAGACGAAGCCGCCCGCGCAGGAGCACCTCGCCGACCCGAAGCTACAGTTGCCGCGCGCGGACCTGCTCTGCTTCATCCGCCCGGCCTTTGCTGCAACCAGACGCAGTGAAGCCGGCGTTGGGGGCCGCCTTCGCCAGGACGTCGACACTGCCGTGAAGCCAGAGGCGCGTCGCCGTCGCCGTCGCGCTGGAGCAGTCCTCGTCGTCGACCACGCCAAGTAGCTGAAGCCGCAAGAACATCGACGTCGCCACCTTCGACACCAAGACCAGAGCGCCGTGCCGAGCCGTGGACGCCGTCCCGGAGCTGCTGCGGGCGCGTGAAGGAGTGAAGCCGGAGCTGCCCGTGTGTTGGAAGCTGTAGTACCACGACGTCGACCACCGCCTGTTCGGCAGAATGCCCGAACCGTGAACCACCCTGCTTCCTCTTCACCGCCGCATCCCCAGAACAGTAGGTGAGCCTCCCTGCATATCCCCCTTGCCTGATGGATGAAGAGTCGGCCTTCGTGCCGCTCGTCTCTGCTATGGTCGAGAGAAGTCCCTGAACCCGTGTGACCACCTGCTCTGCTTCGCGCCGCCGCGCTCACCGCCGTCGCCTCTGTGTGCCAGCCATCGAGCTGTGCGTTTCCCGTTGCAGGTGCCGCTGCCTTCGACCGCGCGCGCCGCTGCCTGCTAGCCACCGTGCCGAGCCATCGTCAAGGTCATGCCCTGTCGTCATGCTTGCGCACGCACGTCCGTCGCCGCTGCGCCCTTGTGCACGACTCGGAGCCGACCTTGTTTCTTGCCAGGCCGTCGCCAAAACCCCGCTATGGTCGTGCCTTCCTACCTCTTAGGAACCTGCTGCTACCTTCACACACATCGCCTGCAACCTGTTTGGCGAAATGCCAGAACAGTGGCAGCAAGCCCTTAGGCGAGTCAAGCCCCACCTTGCTGTCCTCTTGTGTGTCGGCCTTCATGCCGAGGAACTGTGTCGCCACGCGCGGACGTACCAATGTCGCGGCCGTGGAGTGCCACTGGCCCGCGCACGTGCGCGCACACGTTTGGACGATCCCAAGACCTTGCCTTGACCACCTCGTTGTTGCAGCCCCACAGCGGCAAGGTGTCGTTTTGATCTTGTCGTCGCCGCCGGCCGGCTGTTGCCATCGAGTAATGCCTCTTGAGCATATGCTCGATCACCTGATGGGCTTCCCAATCCTAGCCTAAGACCCAGCCTTTTTCTGACCGCCGACTGCTCTGAATCCAAACCCTTCCTGCCAGCAAGCAAGAGCCTTGATTTCTTTCTCCAATCAAGCTAGCAGCAGCAGCTGTGAGACAGCTGCACCATGTCCTAAGAGTTATACTCAACCTGATGTCAAGCTTGTGACCCTACAAGTTGCATATGGCATTTCACCTAAAACCATGCAGCTAGTATGTGCTCACCTTAGGTCCCCTGAACCTACCTCTACAACCGTAAGCCATCAGCCTAATCCATCACCATATAACCCCTGTTTCGTGAAGCCATCACCTCCTTGCTGTTGCCCAGCGTGCGTGCACGCCACAACAAAGTCAGCAGGTACAGCCATGTTGTTGCCTCCCATATTAGCGCTGCAAGGCTATGCTTTTAGCCATGCTGCCGACCGACACCATGTCCGCACACAGTCGCGGAGCATTGGCCTGCTGCACTGCTGTCCAGCCACCTTGTTTCATGACCTTTAGCTAGACCTAAGCCCGATCTTTTTCCCCATCGCCAAAGCCAGGATCCAAGTCTGTTGGCATCTAGATAGCAGCAAGCTGGCCATGATCTCGTCTGTTCTCGCCACTGGTTTTTCCTTTGCAGCCATCGCCAAACCTGCCGCTGGCCGGCTACTGAGCCATTGAGGCAATCTGTGAGCAACTTTGGTGCATCCAAAACATCGCTCTGCCGCCGACAAAGCGTTTTCCCTCGCGGAAACACCTCTGCGGTCTTTCGTCGTTCACCCGTTTCGTGCGCCCAAAACCGAGTTTTGGCTCAGCTACACAACAGCCCTCTCGCAGGTGGCAGTAGACACAACTAAAATGGATCCTGTAGGTGATCAGTGCCTTTGGGCAGCCCCCTCAGACCTTGCTGCCACCCTGCAGCTAGTCTGCAGTTCGTTTGCCGCCAACAGCAACTCTGATTGGCTTCTAACAGCCTTGCTGCAGCAAGCCAATAGGAGACCTTTACCCCTTTTTGGTAGCCCTGCAGCCAACCTGTGTTTAGCTTATGATCCTATCTGTCGCGATAACTATTTAAATTTCAGAAATGGTTTTCAACTTTAAAAATACATAATTAATTAATCTGAGCTCCGAAAAATACGAAATCAGTTTCATAACCTTTCTAAAAACATGACGCACCCGTTAGACTAGTATTTGCTCTCTTTTTGGCTCTTATTGCTTCTCTTTGGAGTTTATTTGCATTAGCTAAAATATTTATTTATTTATGCGAATCTAGGAGCTACCGGAGCCGAGGAGTGAGCCAGAAGATCGAGTACGACTACGGTGACTACGACGACTACTCGCTCACAGGTGTTCACGCCCATCCGACTTTGAATACCTATTAGGCATTGCTTATTAGAATGCTAGCGCTTTAATTATTCGCATGATAATGATGAACCTTGCATAGCCTATTTTGATATCATGTCCTTGATTGACCTACTACTACTATACTATATATGCGTGTATATACGCTGAGCTTCGCTATGCATGTGTGGGATTATATGTGGTTTTAAACCTCTTGGCGTGAGTTGTGGGTTGGGAAAACTTGGAGAGTTTCGAACCCCCGGCTGGAGTAAGCAGACAATAACCGACTTTTGGGTCGGGACAGGAGGTGACCTTGGACGCCTCTTACGGATATGAGATGAGGAGTTTGGAGCGGCGATACCTGTGATGGGTGCCGTAGCGGACCACGTGGTGGAGACACATTGGTAGACTTGCTGCTCTGGTCTAGATGTATCGGTGGAACCTATGTTTCGTGGGAATATGTTGACGTGCGCACCACTTACCCTATGGGAAGGGTTCCAGCCATTCTCTAGTTAGGCGGTACCAGCTCTGCGGGAGAAGCGTGTTAGGATTGGGCTTGCCGTTTCACGAGGGTGTGCGGAGCCTGGCTGCTGTTCAGCCCTTGTTTCCGAGACCCTCGACACCACTGTTTGGCCAGGTTAGAGGTTCACGATCCCGGGGCCGTTCGGTCTTCCGAATGGGTCCAGACCCGGGAATACAGTCTGGTACCGTTCTGCTAGCGAGTCTTGGTTGTGGGTTGTGTCTCAAGACAGCGGCCACCGTCTGCAGCCCGAGTGGGTCCAGGTGTACACACTCTGCAGAGTTTTGATCTATACGTATAGCCGCGTCCTCGGTTATGGACACTCCTACGTTCTGTTACACTGATTAGTGTTTTGGGATTTCTATCTCCCCCTCTTCTAAAACTATAGGTTGGGTTGTGAGAGCTACTAGTTCAGGAATAGGATCCGGCATTGGCCGTTGAGATGGGAAGGATAGAAGCTTTCCCATCGACTCGAGAGGAGTTTCGGAGGTGAGTTTGAGACGGAGCCCTGGAATGCCAGGGAGAGCCGTGGTGTTGTGATATAGTTGGGATGATGAAGTTTACTCTTTTATTTGCTGCTGCTGCTGCATAGGAAACCCGAGCTTGCTCCTTGACTACTTTTCTCACCTTTAGCTTTAGGCCACTTAAAGCTTGCATACGGTTGGTGACGTGAACCTATCCCACTCCTTGGGGATAGTTTGTGAGTGTGCAGGATCGGACTTGGAGTGAGTTCCGAGTCTACGGATTCCGTGATGGAAGGGTTGCGTTGCTTCGCTCAAGGATGCCTGTGGTGATGATCGAGGAGGAAGACTTGAAGCCCTAGTTACCGCTGCGCAGGATTTCTACTTGTCGTTTAGCCCAAGGGGCTTGTACTAAAATCGTATACCGAGTTGTTTCGGATGTAATATATTTTATTTTGTACTCTGTTATCGTTGTATGGAAATGATATTATACTGTAATGAGTTCTGTACGTGATAGCTACTGATCCAGGGACTATCACAAGGGTACAGGGAGTCGGGTTTCTCTCACCGAAAACCCGGGTCGTTACATTGACAAGCTCAACTATACTTTGTCCCCTACAACAATGTGTTTGCAGCTAGCAGACCAATCGGTCCGCTACCCGGCTGGGATCGCAGAAGACATTCCGGTGAGAGTCCGAGAATTCTTCATACCCGTGGACTTTGTGGTCCTTGACATGGATGTCGACACAAGGACACCCTGATCCTTGGAAGACCTTTCTTGAGCACCGCCAACACTAACATCGATGTAGGTGCAGGATAAATTAGCCTTAACATGAATGGCAAGGAAGAAAAGTTTGCTTTCAAGCCGAAGGTGGAGCAATGCTCGTAGGTACAAATATTCTATAGCGAAAATCCAAACTTTGTGCAGAAAATTGAGGTGGCCCCAACCAAGCCCAAGATGGATAGCCTCATCATCACGATGAGAGAACATGGGGCACAAAACAAAGCATCCACACGGCGCTACCAAGCGAAGAAATCGAAGGCAATGAACAAGGCTAAGGGGTGAAAAGAAGACGGAAACTAAAGACACCCCCGCTAAAGCTTCACCAACTTCAACGCCACCAAAGAAAAACAAAGAAGGTGTGGCGTGTGAAGGAATCATCGTCCGAGTCATCCACTCCGGGACTAGACATGACCAAGATGAATTGAACTACGGAGGAGTCCCGCTCATGGACTCTAAACCACGAGCCCTCGCCGTGAGGTAAATCGGTAGTTATCCCATATTTTCCTTTCCAAATTTTATTTCTTGCATCAAACATATTTAGTTTTGAATTTGATTTCACCACTACATTGGTCAGTAAACAAGAGTTAAGAAAATGGTTTTGGAGATTTTTGGTGGTGCGGCCGGGCCTATCCCGGTGCGGCCACACCTCCCCTCGGCAAAATTTTTGTGCACGATGTTTACAGGAGGGGACGTGAGCATTTGGAGCAAAAGGAGTAGGTACGCCCGCACCTATAGGTGGGCCCCACCTGGTGGTGCGCCCGCACCTGTGAAACTCCACGAACTTTTCAAGCTAAGGTACCTCAAGCCTCCAAGTGCCCACTAATCACCAAATTGAAGGACGTACCAACAAGGTAGCTAAAATTAGCTTGGGGGAGACCCCATTCCATCACGAGAGGTATGTCCGTCCAAACTAATCTCAACATCTTGTTTACCACCTTTGAATAAAAGAAAACAACAAAAAGATTTGCTTAGCTTACTCACACCATGTGCTTTTGAAATCTTGTCTATACATTCTCATTTTGGAAATGATGAATGGTTGCTATGTTAAGCTTTGCAAGAACTTAGTATCCAACTTTGTACTCCATGAGCATTTGAATTTGTTGGTATGTGTCGAAACATGAGCCTGAAATAAAACCTTGTGGGAGTATATGCTTATGACCAAGCCTAGGTTGTTGTCTAGTATGATATGGTGCGACAATGTTAATCTTGCTCTATCTCATAGTATGGTGAAAATCTCAGATGATTTCTTTTGAGAAAACAAAACATGACATGTTCCTCAATGGTCGAATCACCTACCAAAGCCATATGTTGCTATCAAAGTACAAACTTGCTACATATGCTTACTTGTGACCCATTGAGTTTTGCCAAATTGTAACCCTTGGTAGAATCTTTTCATGCTCTCATGATCAAGATCACGTACACACCACATATATATGCTAATCTCACACTGAGTGTTACGCAGAACATGCCATCCATCCACCAAAATAAATACTCCAAAGTTCCAAGAGATTTCTCTTCTTATATTCTTGCAAAAGGAGAAAGGGGTCATCGAAAAAAAAGAAAAAAAGAAAAAAATGTGTGCTCAAAAGAGCATAGAAAAAATGATGAGCATGACCCCTCTCCAAAAATAAAAGCAAGAAGGGAATCTCAAGCAAGGAGTACATAGAAAATCAAAGAAAAATATTCGACACACTTGCACATCTCGATCAAGTTGCATGACTAGTTTCTTCTTGGATCCGGTCTTTGGCTCAAAAACATTATGTGGCACAAGTCTCATGCTTACCCTACCCAAAGCTCCACATACAAGCCATAGAGTAGGAACTTGAGGATCAATCAAAAGCCTTTGGTGAGGTAACAAATACTACTTGAGCGACCGAGTGAACCATCCGAGGAACATTGTCTCTTCTTTGCAAAAATTTCAAAACTCCGAGATAGGATCCAGAAAAAGAGAAGAGTGAATGATACACAGTCAAATTCGTTCTACTTTACAACCTCCAAAGGAAAGGTGAAAAGTGACAAGCCCCACATGTAATACAAGGCTAAGTTTTCCTACCAACACTATCAAATAGCAAGTAGAGTATGGAGTTGTGTACAAGTGCTTACAAGGTGGTAACATTGATGCAACCCCTGATCCACCGAGACCAAGTCTAGGCTCTGCTCGAGGACGAGCAAACATTTAGCTTGGGGGAGTTTGTTGACGGTCCTTACAACGAAAATTTGACCGTCATTATCTCGGGAAAGAGAGGAGTATATGACAAGTTTCATGCACATTTTTAGGTGCTAATAAAGTTCCGCGAGTTGTGTGTGAATTTGCAGGTACACCATTAGGGGACATGCACCGACCACCTGGCCACACATGGCAGGTGCGCCCGTACCTAGTGGTGCGCCCACACCTGTCAAGTGCCACGTTTCGGATCCTGGACATCAACAATGGCACAGCCACATCTTGGATGAATGAGAAGCGTCGGTTTTACGTCGGTTTGATGAAAGGGACAAGGCTGGAAGCACTTGGATCCATGGGTCCACCTATCCATGCAACCAACCGACATAACCTCCACAACCGCCATCAAGGAGCCATCCTGGACGTCCCTGCACACCATCGGTGCATCACACGGCGATTGGTGAGGTGCACCCGCACCTGTGACCGGTGGAGTTTCGCGCCACCGACTTGCAATTGACCAAGGACCAAGGATCAGGGCCGTCCACGGCGAGAGGCGGTTGATCATAGGTATGCACGCACCTATAAAAGGCACCCCTAACCTGTTGGAACAACACACACGAAGCAGGAGCATCACTTGAAGCCTCAATTCTACCTTAGAATAGGATTAGTGTAGTTTGGGAGTTAGAGTTGAGTCGAGCTAGTCTCGGGGTTCCAGAGGAGTCTTCTTCAGAGTTCTGGTACTACTCTTGTATCCTTTTCTTTGTAAGACTCAAGTTCAATATCAAGTTATCTTTCTATCTTACTTTTTGAGTCAATTATATTTAGCTTCTACTTAGCTCTAGTAGCTTTATTCTTGGTTTAGATTAAAGTGAGTTTAGTCTTGGTGAGTTTAAGCTCTCTTGAACCCTATAGTGTTGTGGTCGTTCTTCGCTTGACCTTCTACCGAGTGCTTTTGTGCTTAGTAGTAGGGAGAGATCTTCCTTTGTCACGTGCGGGGGAAGGTACTTTGATTCGTTGTGAGCGCGGTGCTCAGAGGTTATCTTAGTCTTAGATTGGTGTCCCGTTCAACGGCATAGTTGTGGTACCCTAGGGAGGTGACAGCATTGTAGTCCACCACGTTAGTCCGTGTCGGTAGGATTCAGTGCGTCGTAGTTCTCCCTTCTCATCCCAGTCTGAGAGCACAGCTTCGCATGCCACTGCAACAATAGAAGAGCTTGACGAACTTCTCTTACCTTGACTCCATCTTACCTTAATTCTTTTGCCGGAGTTGACAAGAATAGATAGATTGTACTAGGATCCTTTCTCGTCTCGTTGTCCTCCCAACTCACTAGGTCCTTTCTATCCTTTTATCAAGATCTCCTTGCGTGTCAGTTTACCCAGTGAATATCTTTATCGTTACCCCCGCCATAGCTTTCTACCGAGTTTCGATACTCTCCACTCATTCATTATTCGACTATCTATGTCGTAGTGTTGCCCTTGGGAAAATATAAATACGATAACCTGAATACCACCGTGTGAAGTTCTACAATGGTAATTCGTGCGC
Organism: Cenchrus fungigraminus; assembly: GCA_036936925.1. Lineage (NCBI taxonomy): Eukaryota > Viridiplantae > Streptophyta > Magnoliopsida > Poales > Poaceae > Cenchrus > Cenchrus fungigraminus. The sequence continues at coordinate 113,070,623 of CM072780.1, read as the reverse complement.
TTGCGGGCATTTTCTGTGATGTGTGTTTTACTGGGCATTTCTGGCGTCGTTGCTATCTTAGTAACGACACTAAGAAATACCAACACCCAATATCTCATGTCAATTGCTACGGCATAAAAACAATCTTCCTCTATCAAGAGTTAGAACAACCATAAGATTTCCTTTCGTATTTGGCCATTTAATATGATGTTGATATATATAGCTTTACTTAAAAAACTTGTGAGTGGATATATACTTGGATCCTAAACACAAAATAAAATTTTGGTGTTGACCATATCTCCCATCTTTAAACTCCGTCTTTAGATTACAACTTGCTATTGACAAGTGTTCATTACCAATGATGTCAAGATTGTTGACAATCATATAATACTAGGAACTCCAATCAAGCACTTCAAAATGAACACCACGTGTAACCAACTTTGTATTCCTTCAATTTAAGGAATACATACAAAGTCGATTGTACCAAATTTGACTTAACTGCTTTAAGACATATATTGACTTAAGCTATACACAATATGTGTTGCGCTTTTATGTATAAGTGTTTGGTATGTAAACTCCTTCCCGGAAGCTTCACAAATATACCAAATCAAGTGATTATTTCCAATCATTACATGTATCAACTGCAAAGATAGATGCTTTTGTACTGCCAATCAAAGTTACTATCGGAAATTTATAACTTACTATGGCGAATAACTGCATTGAAAAACAATGCTATGGGCTTTGCGTAAACCCCTTATGCTTCTAGTCTTGCTTTATATCTCACCACCATGTTGTTCTCAAACCATCCTAGGATGAAAACACTTATTACCCACAGTAAAGGTACATGAGGTGTTAGCTTTATAGCTCATAACTCCTCTTTTCTGGTGAGCAAGACTATCTCTATTTGTATAACTCAACAAGTTCCAGTAAGAGTGACAAAACACTCTACCATGGTCTTATTAACTAGATAACTTGGAATATTGTATACAATTTATTCAAAGAAGTATGTGTCGCGACATGTAGCCTTTATATGATATATATAATTCTCCGGTCATCAAAACTCAAAATATACCCAAAATGACTCATCGCGACTTCCCAAAGCAAGAGTCAGGGCTTTCCGATATCCCAACATCAGTATTTCGGTGCAAGTCTGAGCTAGGCTTGTGGATTATAAATATCCACGGGACATAAAATGTCCTTTGGGTCTCTTTCAACCAAAAGTTGAGTTGCATTTCCAGTCTTCTTTTGCATGCCAGCAATCACATCTTGCCTCTTGGAAGTGCTTCTCCCCCTCATATAGTCAATATGGGGTTGAGTGGTTCTATTAGGTACATCCACTCTTTCTGGCACGTTCCTTGCAGGATGGAGAGACTTTATTACACCTTTATAATCTACTATTCAAGTGTGTGGCAGTTTGTTTGCAATACTATGCAAATCAATAATTCTTTGAACTCGATGCTGATGTCCATTTTCAATGTGAGATATTGATACGATCGAGAGCGACTTCAACTAACTCCTCTGAATTCAATATCCACAACGATCGAGGGCGAAGGAATAGTGACGAATAGCGCATTCCAGAAAAATACACTATGTTGAGCCGGGTACTGTACTTTATCTTACCTAAACACTACCGTTGTCAAATTCCTGACGTAAGGAAGCTTACACTGTGATTATTCAGAATCTTAGTTTTATCTCAAAGGCATGTCAGAGAAGTTACTGGCTATGACAAATTCAGCTATAAACAACAGTTATCACCATGGCATGTATGTCTACAAATTAAGTGTTTTGTCATGCAATGATCCTTGTAGAGAAACATTGACATGGGTCTGGTAACTGGACCACATGACTACTCATGAATATTATTAATGTGCTTGCTCGTCATTTATTTGTGCTCTGAGATATTTATCTGATGCAAAGAACAATTTCAGAACCATTCTACAGCAATCATACGAATGAAAGATAAAATTCCTCACACATAAAATTTGGTGCAAAAACAAAATATCAAATATAAGGTCTGAGGTACTGAAAAAAAGATTACAGAGACATCTGGCCCAGCGCCCTGCATTTGAAGAATGCACACGGGGCCAGTTTATTATTACAAATTTAAATTGGAAGGAAAGCAAAAGGATTCAGAAGACATGTTTAAAAATGATGAAACACTCAAAAGACTTCACGACGAATAACTCTCAGAGAGCCAGGAGTTGTGTAAGTCAAATGAGGATCCTCACGCGTAGCTCCATTTGCACCATATTATTTGTGTTCCCGTGATCGACTTGGGTTCTATGTTCTGATACAAAGAGCCGACAAAAAATGAGATTCAGAAGAGAGAAGTATAAGTAAGCAGAGAATATTTATTCAAGTAGCAGGTAGAAGACTATCAGCGTCTAGAGTCCAAAGCACCAAGCTATCAACATTCCATTGCTCCTTGGTTAAAACAATGTAGGTACGACATACAAAGTTTAACCAGAATACAAAGACAGATAGGAGCTAATAACTAACCAGGAAATCAACAGCAACGACAAGATTAAACTGCAAGTAGCTCTTTGGATCAATTAGCTGCTCCATTCTTAATCATATAGAAAAGGGAATTGTTGACACCAAAAATTGGCAGGTCTGGGCGAAACCGGTCAGACCGCCCCACCAACCCGGTTTTACAGCCCTGGTCATAGTGCTCAAAAGGAAATTTGGACTTCACCATTGGATGGGACTCGTCGAGTAGATCAAGATTCATATATAGAACGTCCAATTCAGAGTCCGGATTAAAGAGATATGGCTTCGAGAAGGTCTGCATGTCGGGCATGCGGTTAGACCGCATCCCTAGGGCGGTTAGAGTTAAGAGTTAGGAGTTCTATTTTGACATGGTTTTGTAAGAGTTTCGACTCCTAATGGAGCAAGACCTCCCCTCCCTATAAATATAAAGGGCCACTGCCGATTGAGAGAAGAATCCAATCGATCAAATACATCTACTCTTTATCTTTTTGCTTTTACTTTTATCTCTTTGCCCTAGCTTTTTCCAACCTCATCTGATGTTCTTCGTTCATCTCCACGACGTTCGAAGGCGTTCTAGGTGGCCTGCCGATCCTAGACCAAACCTACGTGCACCAGCTCCGACGGGGTCCCTCCCGAGCCGGTGTTCGTAGGTCTACCGCTGAAATCCCGACACCCCAGTCCAACCGCACCTCGGATGCGGTTAGACTGCCCTGTGTAGAGGAGTTGCAGCGAGCATCTCTGTGCACCTGTTGATCCTGAAAAAAGGTATCAACAAATTGGCGACTCCGCTGGGGAAGAATGAACAAGAAAGATTCATCGGCTACCATGGCCAATGACAAAGGAGCTCTTTGTGATATCGACCCCAACAACATCATCGACAGACCGACGGTGACGTTCTGAATGTGAAGTGCCAAGCCTTCGAGGAGTATCAGAAAGATCGAAGGGAAGCTAAGTGGAAGGACTTCATATCGGATTTTCGGAAGTCTCGTGATGGAAAAGTGGTGGAAGTTCAAGGATTTCGGTTTCCGCCTCTTCATCAACCAAAGCTAACACCCAATGTGAGTAAACCACTCGAAGCAAATTCAGAAATTGTAAATCTTATTGATGGTGCTGTTAGTGCTATCTTATATAACAAATATTGTCATGAGTCAAAAATTTGAATCTACAATTAATTCTCGTTTAGATCATATAGAGGCCAAATTTGATAAGAAATTTTCTTGTAAAGATGTTAATGCATCTACTTCTAATACCAAAAATTATAAGGACAAAGCAGATGATTTCTCAAATTTGCATATACCTAAAGCTCCCATTGGTGCACCTCCAATCCACCACATACATAGTCGTACTACCATTTGTACTCGGCTGGTGGAGGGAATACAATGACCGCACTAATGCCATTATGCCGCATACAGTTGTATATAGCGAGCCACATGCAAGTGCGTATGTTTCTAATAGTTGTTGCATCATGTTCCTAATACATTGCCGAACCAAACAACAACATATAGCACACCACAACCTAATGTAACTCGAGCACCACAACATGGATCAGCTAGGCCTAATGTCGCTTTGGGATGGAGGGATTTAGAGAAGAGATGCTTGAGTTATTTAGACAAACTTTTGGTACGGAGCCTAAAACTAAGAGTTGGTCCTATTAAAGACCGTATCCTGAGAATTATGAGTATATCTCATACCCACCGGGATTTAAAATATCAGAGTTTACTTTAGTGGGGATGATGGTAGACGTACATTAGAGCATATAGGCCAATTTACTATAAAATATGGTGAAGCTTCTTCTAATGATATTTGTAAAATGAAATTGTGTCCTTTATCTCTATCGGGTGCTGCATTTACTTTGTTTATTTTTTTGCCACCCAACTCAGTTTATACCTTTGCTGATATAGAGAATAAATTTCATGATTATTTATTTACCGGTGAAACTAAGTTGAAATTGTCACATCTTGTATTGGTTAAGCAAAAATCTAATGAATCTATTTCTGAATATATTAGAAGATTTAGAGACACTAGAAACTGATGTTACTGTTTGACAATTTCTGATAGAAACCTAGCTGATCTTGCTTATTCTGGTTTGCTTGATATTCATAAAGAGAAGCTAGATGGTCAGGATTTTCTGTATGTGAGTCAGTTGTTGCAAAAAGCTTTAGCTAATGAAAGCCGACTTAAAGAATCTAGGAATTCTCAAAAACCTAATGAGAGGTCTAATCGTCCTATTTATTATGCATATGATGATTTGGATGATGAGAATAAAGAAGTGTATGCTGCTGAATTTACATGGTCACCTGATGATGAAGCAAACACTTGTGCTTCTCTCAAGCCGGGCCATAAGAGTCGGCAAGATGAAGTAAAATTCACTTTTGATGTGCCTAAGTGTGATAGGATCTTTGATGAGTTATTAAAGTTGGGTAAGATTAAAATATCTCATACTTTGCCACAGCCGGATGAGATAAAGAAGCGTGCATATTGTAAATTTCATCGTTCTTTTTCTCATGCTACTAATGATTGTAATAGTTTTCGTCGACAAGTACAACCGGCCATTAATGAAGGTCATTTAGTACTTCATAAGATGCAAGTTGACTAAAATCTTTTCCCTATTAATGCTTTTATGAATACTCTTGAGTTGTTGAATCCCAAGGTACTCATTCGGCCCGATCAAGCTGAGAAAGCTAAGGGAAAGAATATAATCATTGAAGAGCAAAGACCCGATGAGAAGGTTCTACTGGAGCAAACCCCAAGGTTGCAGCGAAGGCTTCATCGCTCGGGGGGCAAGGCAAGGAAGAAAAGGCCGACGGCGTGTTGACCGGTCTGGCCACTATCCAGGGCGGTCTAACATCCTCCCAGGGCGGTTTAACTGCGTCCCAGGCCGGTCTAACCTCCTCCCGGGGTGGTCTAACCTCCCAAGATGGTTTAACCGCGTCCCAGGCTGGTCTAGCCGCATCCCAGGCCGACCTAACCACTGTTTCCAGAAAAAATGGAGATGCTCTCAACAAAAAGATAAAGCCAAGTTTTGAAGAACTCTTGGCCAAATATAAGAAGGGGACTGCTCAGAAACAAAGTAACAAGCCAAAAAGTGCTAAGGGCGTAAAAGCACCATCAAGACATCGGAAGCAAGAAGGTATGCATCACCAACAAAGTAATTTTGCTTCTGCACCATATCCTTTTGTTGGATCAGTTATGCCGTGTTCTTGGTATTATCCTTGTTATTACTCACATGTCGATTATAGTAATATGTACATGAAACCGTATATGATTCAATATTCTATTGCATATCCAAATTATGGTACATTGCAAAGACTGGTCGCTTACCATAGCACTCTGGTCAAAAATGATGTATGTGATGCTATTAAGCAAGATGAGGGTAGCAACGAGCAAAACTCTAAGGGTATGCAGCTGAGGTGGTGTCCCTCAGGCTTATCCCATACTCAAAAAAGAAGATTGCAGCGGCTACGGAAGCAAGGAGCAATGGAGCAACAACCAGCAAGGTCAGTAATTACTAATCAGGTATGGAGGTCGAAGCAAATCATTTTTTAAGCTAAGAGCAAACATATGGCGGATAAGATGATTATCACCCTTAGAAAAAAATAATATTGCCGATGCAATGTTTATCATCGCGCTTGATCAATTATTGGTAAAAATTATTTTTCTGGCATGCAAGCTTTGCCATAAAACAGGGGGGCATATACTGACATCTAAAATTGGCAGGTCTGGGCGAAACCGGTCAGACTGCCCCACCAACCAGTTTGACCGCCCTGGTCAAAGTGCTCAAAAGTCAATTTAGACTTCACCATTGGACAGGACTCGTCGAGTAGATCAAGATTCATATATAGAACGTCCAATTCAGAGTCCTGATAAGAGAGATATGGCTTCGAGAAGGTCTGCACGTCGAGCACGCGGTTAGACCGCGTCCCTAGGGCGGTTAGACCGTCCTGCCCATCCAAATCCGAGTTAGGAGTTCTATTTTGACACGGTTTTGTAAGAGTTTCGAATCCTAATGGGGCAAGACCTCCCCTCCCTATAAATATAAAGGGCCATGGCCGATTGAGAGAAGAATCCAATCGATCAAATATATCTACTCTTTATCGTTTTGCCTTTACTTTTATCTCTTTGCACTATCTTTTCCAACCTCATCTGATGTTCTTCCTTCGTCTCCGCGACGTACGAAGGCGTTCTAGGTGGCCTGCCGATCCTAGAGCAAACCTACGTGCACCAGCTCCGACGGGGTACCTCCCGAGCCGGCGTAGGTCTGCTGCCTAAATGCCGGTAACCCGGTCTACCCCCCCCCCCCTCCCCCCACACACAGTTAGACCACCCTGTGCAGAGGAGTTGCAGCGAGATTCTCTATGCACCTGTTGATCCCGAACAAAGGTGTCAACAGGAACATATATCTCCAAACTACACCCCAACTCCGTGTCTCTGATTTTCAAAAACAGAGTGCCATGTTTCAGTTGCACTTCAGTTCCAAACAACACCCCACCTCCAGTAGTTACATCAATCAATCAAAAAAAATGCTGCTGGATTATTGTACATGGAATAGGTGGGAGAGGAGAGGGGAAGGAAGGGAGCATACCTCCAACGCATCTCGTGTTTCAACCAAATCAATGCAAGTTCTGGGTCGTCTTTATATGAGCTCAAGAAGATTTCTCTGTTGTTAGGGTCCTTGAATAGCATGTATGATGCAGCCTTTTCCTCTTTTGTGATTTCCATGGTGTTAACAACAGACACACAATTCTTGATTGAAAAATCTGCAAAACATTCATAACAGTGGCACCAACTTAATTTATTACATGCCACAAAAATCTTTTTTTTAACATTCATAATAGGTTTAATTTGTTACTTCCCACAAAACATTAATAACAGTGGCACTAACTTAATTTCTTAAGCAATGTCTTTTCAAGGATCTTTGGCTAATGAAGATGAGCATAATAATGCATGCACGCACTGAATTGAATGTTTGCTTGATAATGCCGACAAAAATATGGATCAACATAAATAATGCATGTTGATTATTTAGACAAAAATATGCTTGCTAATGCACTCAGTTGCATGCAACGATCGTAAAAGTTTGATGAATTGCAATATAGATGACCAAGAAATGGAAACCAATCCAATATACAGAAATCGTTCATAGTTTCAGAAATTTTAGTGAAAAGTATCAAGTTTTCTGATTGCATGATTTTTATTAGGGCATTGCTCAGGTACTCCTCCTACCTCCTCGGAGGTAATATGTTAAATAAAAATAAAAGTTAAAAAATTGCTAATTAGTCTGGTTACTATACATGCAGCTGTGCAGATGTAATGTTTTTTTGTTTGCAACTCATCCAGATATAAGAGCAACTCCAAGAGACTCACTAAATTAGACTAGCTAAATTCATATTTAGCTACTCATTTAGCTAGTATTCTTTCTCTATATTTCCTCTTCTTCCAACAGATTAGCTAAAATGACTAGCCACCATCCCACAACTAGGCTCACGTGTCAGCCGTGCGAGGGAGGTGGGAGCAAGAGAGGACCGCGCGAGAGGTGGTGGGGCCGTGAAGGATAGCTAGGAGAAGGCGCTAGCCATCTATGGCTAGCGAATGCACAAGTTTAGCTACCGAGGATAGCTAGCAGGGTGTTTGGCTAGTCTGTTGGAATGCTGTTTTTGTTGATTTTTTTTTATTTTTTAGCTAGTCAAGTCAAGATAGCTAGTCTCTTGGAGTTGCTCTAATCTTGAGTGGGAGCCTGCCCTTTCTTCCCCAAAGTTGTTTAATCTAATAAGCGTATGGTTGTGTTTTAATTGAGTTAAACTCAGAATTTTTTATGTCATGGCAAAATAGAATGACATTCTGTTGATGTTTCCAGAAGATAAAGTTTACCAGCATAGACCATTTTTAAGATGGTATTGCACCCAAATGATTGTGAACCGTCGATTTTGCATCACTAGATCAATCAGTACGGTTCACGCGTCCATGGATCAATAACTACGATGGAGGGAACAGAATTTTGTGCAGTTACGACGGTAGACAACTAACAATTCCACGAAGTACGATGTAACTTGAAACAAAAATTTCTCCAAGGCTGAGATCCGAAATAAAGGCATAGATGAGTATATAGGTACACAAAAGTTAAAGACATTTGACTGCACAGTTTGGAAGAAGCATCGGACAACAGAGGATGATATACGAGATGTGTGTGTGTGCGTGCGCGGCCAAATAAAAACTACGGATTTTTCCTTATCGTTACATTAATTCTTGATATTTGATTATTCTAGCTTTCCTCTAGGTTGCTTAATTATCAATCTCATTTGTGTCTGCCTTCTTGTTAATGGGACGACCATGAATCCGACAACCTGCATGGTAGTAACAAGATCTGCCTACCAAACCTGAACAAAAGAAGAGATGAGATATATGATGGTAGATGATCATTTTTAGCGGGGTAGCTAGCTCTTATTATCTGGTTAAACTTATATAATAACCCAGAAGCTCTGGCAGGAGGAACAGCAATAGCTTGCTACATGAATGAATATATATACATGCATGCTAGTACTATACATACCTTCGGCGGTTAAAGTGATAAGAGATGCAAGCATGTATACGTGGAAAACTATCTTTGCTTTAATTTGTAGCTACACATATGCGTTCTCAAACTTTTGTTGAATCTGTTACTGTGGCTATACCTTCCACTGCTTGAGTTGGTCTTGGAACAATTGGGGGTGGCACTGGCACCAAAACTTGACGAGTTTGCTCTCTATAAGTAGGTAATTCCTCCGTCTCCATACCAATAGAACCTTTGTCAAAAAACATAATGAATGAAAGTAAGAACTAATGCATTTGTTGCATGTATGATTTTAACCACGTCAATGGTAAGCCACATATGCAACTAACCACACGAGAACATAAGGACTTTTGGGCTTACCTCCGGTTTTACTACCTTCAGCCATTGTCCAAAGAGAAGAAGTTGCATCCGGATAAGTGCCCCTCTACAGTTTATATAGCCTGAGCTCATACGAGAAAACAAAAAGAATTGGAAGTGACTTGAAACAAAACGTAAGGTTCCATTGACTTACTGTAGGTCAGAAGGTAAGGTTCCTTCGAGTCCTGGACTCGGTACTTGTGTTCGCATTTTCCTGAATTTATAACATGATTTAACCAGTAATTTCTTTCAGTGATAGGCGACGTGCCCATCGACAGCAAAGTGTCAGTAGTGTCTTCATTAATCTCGAGAGGTTACCATCTTAGTCTTTCGTAGGGGCGAGTGTGCATGCATGTATGTGAGCGTCTGCGGAAATTACCGAGTAACTACGAACGTAGCTTAGTTGTTTGGGTTCATTTAGGTGAAATCTATTCACCTAGATTCGAGCAATATATTCATAGTTTGCAAAAAAAAAACCCAGTAACTGCCAACGTATAGCTCAGTTGTGGGTTCCTTGAGGTGAAATCTTTTCACCTAGATTCGAGTAATATATTCATAGTAACATGTGGTTTAATTTAGAATTTAACGGTACTACATGTGTTGATCAACGTCGAGATATCTATGTTGACTTTGTCAATCTCAAGATCTACCAGCTCAATCTCTAGAATATCTCCATAGCAACAGGGTGCGCATACCTTCATTAAATCCATAGGGGTAAGTGTGCTCAAGTATATCGGTCTATGCATGGTTGTGTACAGTGTTTCGAAAAAGGGTTCATAGGGGGTTGGTTGTGCATACCTACATTCACAGCAGATGGTGAGTGTGCGTATATATGCATGCTATGTGTGTCTACTTTCAAACAAAAATGCAAAAACACTAAGGGTGTGCATATCAACGTTTTCAGGGTGAATGTGCGTGTTATATATATATATATATATATATATATATATATATATATGGAGAGTATACTTGGTAGCCGGTTGCCGACGTTCATGACCGTGATTACTGACTATGCCTGGTTTAGAGGAGCCATTAATTACAGTAATGAACAATAGAAGAGTAGCTGACTGCTGACCATGCGTGCGAAATTTAGGCCAAATTTACGTGCATGCATCTGTATAGTGTAGGAGTATCGTATAGCAAGCAAGTTACTAGAATACATGGACGTGTGCTGACTTACTAAAATATTATATTATTAGAATAAATTATAACTGAGTTACGAGTATGCATTATACTACAATTTTCAGATTTACGAGAGTAAATATGCATGGATTCTAGTAATTCGTACATGAGTGCGTATATATTGTGGTAAAACATTTGTAAGATTTACTTCTAAAATAAAATGGTGTATAAAGGTCAAGGACTCCGGTAATCATTAATAATGAAATTCTCGTCAACCATAGTTGTCTGGAGTACAAGGATAGTAGGCATGGACTATAGTAGTAATTCATGTTATAGTACGAGTATGCATTTTTGTAAATAATTTACTACTCATATGTAGCTTATATATGAACTACTACGATGCATGCCTAGTAACTAACTGTTGTTCATGGAAAATTCGTAAATTATTTACTATATATGGCCCTTGTATGCTATTTTAATTTTGACATAAATCCTAGAAATAGTTTACTACAATCTGCGTCCCTTATATATATCAATTACTAGAATTAGATTAGTCTTGTCATTGGGATTTGGTAAATGATTTTAAAATATCCATGAAAACAGCTCCTGAATCTCCTGAATCAGCTCGATCGGCCGCTAATCGCCGGACATACGGATGCCTGATTCCCGTCAACTAATTAACCTGAATTCCAGTCATCAGCTAATCAATCTGAATTAACTACCAAATCTTGGTGTGTTATTTACCATAATCACGACCTAGTTAATGCGTGATCCAGTAGCTCACGCATGCACACGGTAGAAGCATAGCCTGGTTCGGTCGGTGGCTGTTCAGACGGCTTGGCTACAGAATAACTTATTTTGTGACCAGCCATAGGGTATAGGTGTGTGTGTGTGTTCCTGTACATGTGCATGTATACTGTAATTCCATAAAGAAAATTGTTAGTAGCCTTGTAAACAGATGATTACCAACACCATATTGATGCTTGCTCCCTCCATTTATGAAAAATACAATTCTAACTTTTGAAAAAAAATTCACAAAGAGTGCAATCCTAGAAAACAAATCTAATTTCCTTTCTAATTAAGTGCCCGGATCTAATTTGCATGTCAAAACTGACTCCATGTGGTCAATAAATGAGGGTATTATTAGAGTCATTTTATGCCACCGTTAATCTGTCTTTAAAAAGTTTGAATTGCATTCTTCATAGCTCGGAGGGAGTACATAAAAAAATTAAGTGGGCCTGATAGTGTATGTATATGCTAGGGAAGATGCCAACCATAATTCCATTTGATGACAATTTTTTTTTTAAAATGTGGTGAAAATTTTCAATCCCCACCCTCCTCCCAACTGAAATGGAGAGGCCCGTTTTTTGCCTCTCACATCCTCTTCTGTCCAGGACTACTACATGTGCATATGTCGTGTTCGGGTCGAGCGCTCACGCTGGCGCTAGAGGGAATGGCGACGCATGCTGGGACCGCGAGTGTGGCTTCTCTACGTGAGAGAGAGAGAGGGGAGGGAGGGACCATATACTTGTCAGTTTGGTGGAGCTTGCACTGGCTCCAGCTAGGGATGCAAGTTGGAAATGTAATGGGTCATTGAGTCGACCCAAAAAATTAATAAAATGAATTAGTATAGCATTTCTATCGTAATTAATCAGCTGACAAAAAACACCATTGTATAGCACCCCTAGCTCCAGGTCCACCTGACATGTTAATGTTCGTGTAATGTAGCGACACTATTCATAGAAGCTGATTTCCTCTCTCTCCTCCTCCAGCCCCGACTTCTCTGACGCAACAATGCGTGTGTGATGAGGAACCAGAGCTGGCCAGAGCTTCTCAACAAGTTGTGGAAGAAAATTTTTCTATATATAAAAAAGTTGTAAAGGAGAAATGATAGAGCTTCCACATACCTCAGATCTAGTCTATCAGTACCTCCAATTGTTGTGATGATGATATAACTAAAATGCGGTTTTATCAAATTATATTTTTCAGTTATAGTATTTTCTTTGAGCAACTTTATCTTAGTACGCTGCAGAATTTGACGGATTCAACAACTCTTGCCTGGTCTCCTTATATTTCCTATCCTTTTCAAACCAACCGGACCAATAAGCAAGTGGGCAAGCTGGATTTGCACTATTTTACTTACAACAAAGTCTGACAAAAGAAGTTTAAAAAAAATGAAATCTATATCTATATCTATATAACTTATATAGACGAAACCCACTAAAAGTCATTTACTTATATTTCTTTGCGACCACGTGAAGCCATGTCACTTCTATTCTCATTACCGTCAGATCATCAGTGTCCTCTGAAATCCATCCATCCGTGTATCATCCTCTCATTATCCACTAGCATCAACCATTAATGACATAATCCTCCACCAGTTTGGTCAGAAATGCTCCTGACCAAAGATTCTTAATGGCTGCTTTGTTAGTCAGTTGAACTCATGAGTGCTCGCCTCCATACAGTGAAGAAATTAGTTTTCGTATTAAATCTGAAAAATTTTGCACTATATAGATTCAAGTTCCACTGCTGACGGCTATTCAACCTCTCATACTTTATCTAAAAGTTTTCTCAAACCCCGCAGCAACGCGCGGGGAGTCACCTAGTTTCTACTACCACTACCGGAAATCTCATAGCTGCCGTGAGCACAGTGCTTTGCCGTGAGCTTTTTGTCGGGCTCACAGCAAAATAGCTTTTTGCCGACGGCCAAAATTAAAACTCAAGGCAAAATGATTGGCTCTCGGCAAACAAGTATTTTGCCGTGAGCCTTTTGTGGCCGACGGCAACATGCTATTTTGCCTAGAGTGGCTCACGGCAAACATGTATTGTGCCGTGAGCCTTTTGTGGCCGACGGGAACATGGTATTTTGCCTAGAGTGGCTCAAGGCAAACAAGTATTTTGCCGCGAGCCTTTTTTCTGGCCGACGGGTAAATTAATTCAAATAAAAAACTTTCAATTACAAAGTTTCATTACTTCTCACGATGAACAACTTTTATTAGGGTCATTTTTTTATTTGACAAAGTTGAAATAATTTTGTTCACAAATCCTATGTCTCTTATATAGTTTCACGAAACTATACGAGAGATGTATAGAACTTGTGAAGATTGTTAGTACCACGATACCGGATGGTCAAATGACCAAAATAAAAGTTGTCGGTCTTGAGAACTTATGTAACTTTGTAGTTGAACCATTTCTAATGTGAATTACTTTCGTCAATGAAAAGTACGTCTGAATTTCTCAAATTTGAAAATTTGAATTTTTGACACGAAATCGAATGGAGAAACATTGTAAATAAGAGTTGTACATCTTGACAAGTTATGAAACTTTGTTGCCCACAAACTTATGAATGTCAATGAAAATATTGTCAATGAAAAACTAAGTTGATTGTTTCAAATTTGAAATTCAAATTTTGTAAACTTCCTCGAATGGAGAAACTCGCAATATGAAAGTTGTGTATCTCAAAAAATTATGAAACTTTGTATTTGACAACTTTTTAATTTGAAGTTGTTTGCTATTTTTAACTAATTAAATATATTTGCTGCAATTATTTAAAAATTGATCCTTTCTCGTGGGCCGAAATTGGAACTCACGGCAAAGGTTAATTGGGCCGGCCGGCCCAATTTACACACCGGCCCAATTACACACAGGCCCAAAAAAACCCTAACACTACATAACCCCCCCACCCCCCACCCTCCCCGTCCCGCCACCCTTCTCACCGCCGCCGCCTCCTCTCCCCTCCTCTCCTCAGATCCTCTTCTCCGCCGCCTCCCCGTCCCCCACGGCGACCTCCCCCTCCCCCACGGCGGCGGCGACCTCCCCGACACATCCCCCTTCGCTCGCTGCCCCTCCTCTCCCCCTCCGCTCACTGCCTCTCGACCTGGCAAAGAAGAGCGGCGGCGGGGCGAGGGGTGGAGGCAGCCGCAGCGGCGCCCTCAGATCCGGCGGTGCGCGTCTCCTCTCCCTCCGGCGGCGCCCTCAGATCCGGCGAACGGCGCGAGATCCGGCGACGGGATCCACGAGGATGGCGTGCGGTGGCGGGCTCCACGAGGATGGCGTGCGGCGGCGGGATCCACGAGGATGGCGTGCGGCGGCGGGATCTACGAGGCGCGGGCGCGCGGCCTCTTCCTCCAGCGCGGACGCCTTCTTCTCCTTCCTCGGTGCACTCCTCTGTCTCTCTCCCTCCCTCCCTCTCTCATCTCGGTCCTCCATTTTTTCCACAGGTCGCAGCGGCAGCGGTCGGGTATTCCTGGTGGCGGGTGTTCCTGGTGGTGGCGTGTGGCGGCGACGGGGTGTTGGTGGCATGCGGCCAGTGCGGGGAGGGGCCGGCCGGTAGGGCCTCCTCTACCGGCGATAGCAGCCGCGCGTGTGGAGACCGGATCTGCGGCGGCGAGCTCTTCTTCATCCCGGCGGCCTCCTCTTCATCCCCTCCGGCGCGGGCGTGGGCGGCAGAGAGCCACGGCGGCCAGCATCTCGAGTACGGTGGCTCCCCGGATCTGCTGCATCAGGTGGTGGTGATGCTGGTGGTCCGACGGCGGTGAAGGCGGGCGGCGGTGGGACGGTGGCGGCCGGTAGTGGGCCCGGCTGTGAGCTTTTTTGTTTTTTTTATCTTTTGAAAAACTCGTTGCCGAGAGTCTTAGTTCACTCACGACACACCATTGCCGTGAGTACTTCTTTGAGCTCACGGCAAAGTGCTCTTTGCCGGCAGAACTTTGCCGTGAGGGCTTTGCCGTCGGCTCCTCTCAGCAAAGACTTTGCCGTGAGTGGACCGGCCTTTGCCGTGAGGAACCGGCTCACAGCAACGTTGCTATTTCCGGTAGTGTACAGCCCGCAAATACGCTTTACGGCCGGCATGTGCTTGTTACAGAGCAATTAATGGCGATGCATACGTTATACCAGTATTTGGAGATACAGTCAGATACGATGTACATCTAGATTACCTACAGAAGTTTGACTTCCAGTACAAAAATATATCCAGTTCGTTTAAAACTAAAAGCGGGTTGCTGCCAGAGCAGAGACCATGTATAGCTTATTCGGTATTACTCCCTCTTCCTGTTCTCGTGCTTCCCACACGTAAGTGGCGATTAAAATTGTTCATGAAAAAGGTAATCATTTTTTTCTGATGTGGACTTAAATGCTAGCAAGTATTAGGAAAAACAAATCCAGTCAAAATTTGCTTTATCTTTGAAGTAAGTTCATTTCTTTGATCTGGAATAGAGTCATATGCCCTAAACCCTAAATAGTGGAATAGAGCCCACTATTTAGAACTACGTAGTTGTAACGGCAAGTTGGCAAAAACACTATATTGCCGCTATAGCGCCACTATAGCCCGATGTGCGACATTGTCGTATGTCAATTAACCCTTGCAAGATGCTACAAGGAAATTGACCTTTAACACCGGTTGATAACCTCTTGAGTACTGGATGTGCAACATGTAACATGAAATCGAGACTAATAGCCTCGATTTTGAATTTGGGGAGGCCTACACACAAAGCACCCTCAAGTCACAAGTCATACCATTTTTTACGTGAAAAGTGTGCGCTCATGGTGGGTATGATTTTTTATGTGAAATGTGCGCACTCATAGTGAGTATGATTCGAGCCCAAGATCTTTCACCTTGTGTGTAGCATCATTATCATCTCACATACTCAGAAGATCTTATTTAGTTCGGCAAATTGCAACTATTCATCTATCACATCGAAGCGTATTGCTCTCTCTATGCACGCGATCTAATGTGGCATGTTACCAGTAAATTGCTACTATTCATCCATCATATCGAAGGCAATACGCCGAACTAAACAAGCCCTTAGATAAGAGATTCTTTCCTTTTTAAATTCACCCGTGAAGAACCTCCCAAAGCTCCATCCACCCGATATATTCATATCGGTCTGCATGCATGTGGTGGATCAAATGTACTTTCTCTAGTAATGAGAAGGCCACGGGTGGACTTGGGGTAGAGGGTTTGGCCCTACTAGATCAAAAGAACTTGTGACAGTTGGGGACCTAGAAGTTTAGCAAGATGTATATAAATGGAAAAACATACAAAGATTAGTATGCGCCAACGGCCAAAATATTTTTTAGATGTAATGATATACTCCGCTTGTTTGAAATTACTATTCATTTTGTCTTTTCTACATTCATAACTTTTGTTATGCATCAAGATATATAATATATCTAGACACACAAAAAGGTTATGTATCTAGAAAAGTCAAAGCAAATAGTATTTGGGATGGAGAAGTAAATTACAACAAAGAATCTTTGGATCAAATTCCCCATATAAAGTGATGATCGCAAATGACACTAATGATGATATCTATCAGACTATCAAGCATCTGACTAGTGATTCCAACTAGATATGGGTGCTAGGGCAAGGAATGTCTGTCGAAATGTCCATTTGATGAAAATTTGAAACCTTTGTAGATCAAGTAATAATCTTTAGAAAACATTTTTCAGAATCAGTCAATAGTAGTTCTTAACTCATGGACCAACATATTCAAATTATTTTTATTCAGGTTTGATTTTGGTAGGCTGATATAAATGTAACCCTACATTCTTATAGGTCAAAAGAATTCAATGAAAAGGTTAAAAAAAACAGAAGTTTTCACAAAAGATGTACTATTATTTATTGCTCCTAAACAAAATGGATCTGATTTTTTAAATTCCATTTCTGATTTTTTTAGATTCTGTTTTATTATAGTAGCATGACTCCCTGTGCAAATGCTCATGTCTACATGCACTTGCGTAGAGGCTGATGGCTTAGCTGCCTTTGCAAATGCTATACCAGTATGTACATATAGTTTTTGTAGTTGAGATAGCAAGCTCTGAATTAATTTGGGAAACTTTTCCTTGATAGAGACAGCATCCACTACGCCAGAATCGATTTGTTCTGGCAAATGGAAAATAGATTGCTGACACATAGCAATTGACAACCGCTCGCACTATCGTGTAGGCACAATGCTAGCGGTTGTAAAACAGTGTTGGCGGGCACTTATGTCAGCCGCCAGCATAGATGGCACAGTGTTGGCGGGCGACATAAGGCACCCGCCAGCACTGTGCCTTTGCAGAAGCAACAATCTCTTTTTAAAGTAGTAAAAGGTTGTCAAATCAAAAAGTTGTCAACTACAAAGTTTAATAACTTCTCAAGATGTACAACTTCTATTTGGGTTGTTTCTTCATTTGATAAAGTGGTAGTAATTTTGTTCACAAAACATATCTCTCTAATATAGTTTCATGAGTCTATATGAGAGATGTATAAGATTTGTGAAGAATGTTAGTACCACTATGTCGGGTGACCAAATGACCAAAATAAAAGTTGTTCATCTTCAAAAGTTATAGAACTTTGTAGTTGAACCATTTTTAATTTGAATTACTTATGTCAAGGTAAAGTACGTCTGAATTTCTGAAATTTGAAAATTTGAATTTTTCAAACGACCTCAAATGGAAAAACATTCAAAATAAAAGTTGTCGATCTTGAGAAGTTATGAAACTTTGTAGTATACAATTTTTTTTATTTGAAATCATATTGTCATTGAAAAACTAGGTTTGAATCTCTCAAATTTGAAATTCAAATTTTGTAAATGACCTCAAATGGAGAAACTCCCAAAATGAAAGTTGTAGATCTCAGAAAGTTATGAAACTTTGTAGCTGACAAGTTTTTAATTTGAATCCGTTTAGAGCCTAAAAAAATGATTTACACTCGGTGTAGTATAATACGAGTAGAATCAAAACTGCATATGGATGCATATGAGTGTGTGGTGTAGTGGTAGAGGAGGCTTCGTGCAAGGGGAGAGGTCACAGGTTCGAACCACGGGAACCCGCTGAGACATGCGACTTGAGACTTGATGACGGGGACGGGTGGGTGGCTGGCCGGTGGGGTTCCTCCCCTAAAAAAAGATTAATTTTTTTACTATTTATTTGGAGCTTTTTTTGCGCTGGCTCGAAAACCTCAGTGCTGACGGGCGACTTAAGCACCCGCCAGCACTGAAACGATTTGTGCTGGCACAAGGTCCGCCAGCACAAATCATTTTGTGGCCTAGTAATCTTCCCTCATGATGACTTTAAAAGCTTTTATGACAAATAGGCAATGATAAAACTTTTAAAATTATGACTTGCAAGATATTTGCATATTTAGACTTGATAGGGCAGAAAGAAGAAATGTGTCAAAAATCATTCATTATAAAGCAGTACTTTTGTTGGCATACCTATTGAAATTAATATTATTCATGTTGTCAAAATTATGTCGTAAACCATGTCAGTGCAAAAAATTCTATTTTTTGTGAATAGTCACTAATGTGTAAACAAGCTGTAGTCAGTTCTAAACTATTTGTACTGCAGTTTTTGAACCGACTGTAATCAAACATGCACCTTTACAAATAGGTATTATATTTGTACAGACAATTTGAGACGACTGTAAAATGATTTGTACAGTGGTTCTAGCTGGCCACAAACTGTCTTAAAAATAGATTTTCTTACACAAAAAATAGGAAAACAAATTTGCGTGATGAACCTGCAACCTCGTGCTGGCGCATGGTGCCGCACAGCCACTCCATCAGTACTTGTGATGGTAGAGAGATGGTTTTCCTTTTAACCATTATTAGCTTAAACTTTTGATGATTTAGATGTAAACAACTTCATAAAAAGGTTGTTTAACTACAAAGTTGGGTTTTCAATTCCATTTGTTAAGTTTGTTGCTCTAGTGGTTTTAGTGGTTGTCAACCATAGACTATAACCCTGATACAAATACATTGAAATTTTTTCCCTGTTTGATCTTTTTTTTTTGAGAAATTAATTTGTTCATACAAGTTTAATGTCTGGGTAACAACAGCTTTCTAACAGAGGTGAAAAAAATAGCGTGTACCGAGAAAACCAACTGTACAGTAATTAAGTGTTTTCATAGTCAGTTCATTGATCGAACCAACTGTGTTTATGTCATTTTTAGTCGGATTTTGTAGTGAACAAAATGCCTTCGACCTGTACCAATGATTGATGCCATTTTCACAGACCATCTTAAATTGCAATTGATCATTGAAAGTATTTGACAAAAGGCACTTAGCTCAAATCCAACTGTGTTGTTTATTTAGAAAAGACTGTACATGTTGATTCTTCTCTAGTGAGTTGATAACACCAATTAAATCACATTTTTACTTGAGACCATAGGGCTTCTCCAATGGCTAACTTATGGCTGCTAGCTCCTGTAATTTTTTCCTCTTATTTTAATAAGAGAAAGAGAATAGATATCTGTTGTTCAAGAGGTAGTATCATGCACGTACTTCGCGATTAGTTGAGGATGATGCATTGGGTCATTTATATTATGAGCTATATGCTAGAAGATACTCCCTCCATCCCAGAATATAGTTTCGTTTAGACTTTTTCAAAGTCAAACTTTTCAACTTTGACCATAAATAACGAAATAATCATAAATGCTAATAACATAAAAATGATATCAGTAGATTTATCATTAAACGAACTATCAAAATATGTAATCTTTTCTATTTGAAATAAATTAGTTTAAAATTTATTGTTGGTCAAAGTTGAAAAAGTCTAAACGAAGCTATATTCTGGACGGAGGGAGTAGATGATTAAAAGGGTTGACTCTTAGAGTGCTTAGAGTTAGGTATTAACTCATTTTTTTTTAGAAAATGGAATATATCCGGCCTCTGTGTTGAATACACAGTCAAAATCTTACAAAGTCTCGGCTCCATAGCTTACTCGATAGTTTCAGAAAAATAATCATAAACAATGTACTATATGCTTATCCATCCATCCTTGCAAGATGCCCTTAGCTGCCACCGAAGTCGGTCAGTACCATCGATTCTTGTGCAGATCCAACTAGTGCGATATTTATAATTTTCATCAACATTTCCTATGAACAATTTATGTCTTAATTACGTTGTGGGAGTTGACAGAAACTATAACAAGTCTAAGTCTCCTTTTAGTCATTTTCTTTGGAAGTAAACGGACGAACTAGTGAGCAAACAACTTGGTTTGGTAGAAATACAGTGTTTTACTTATACCGAAGTCTAACAGAGTTACAGATGAGACTTTCTATTACAGAGCCCGCGAATACGCTTCACTGCATGTGCATGTTACAGAGCAATTAATGGCATCGCACATTTTATACCTGCACTCAGAGAGACAGACTTGCGATGTTTGGTTTCTTAACTTCTTGGCTAGATTTTCATTTCCACCCGATTGGATTCCGACCGTAATTGATAAATATAACCAGAAATCATGATAGCTACTATAAGAGATCTAGATTTATTCCGGTCGAAAATTAATTTACTCATAATAGGTGCACCAAGAGACTCGGAATCAATCCACTAGTCAAGAGGTGTGGAATTAATCTGGTTGTTCGGTATCTTATTCTACCTATCATGATGAGTAAATTAATTATCGATCCGAAATATATCCGAGTCTCTATCATAATTATCTTGAGGCCTCATTCGTTTCCACCGGATTGGATGCCGATCGGAATTGATAAATATAACAAGAAAATTATGATTGCTACTATAAGATATCTGCAATTATTCCGGGTCGAAAATTAATTTACTCATGATCTTTTTAGGCTTCAACGGGGGGCCGAGATCACCCACCTGAACTTCATTAAAAAGGGCAAAAGCTCGGGTGGTTTACATCTCCGTCGCAGCGCGATAGAGGTTCAGCAGGGGGAACTACATGTAGTTTGGAGATTACAAAGCAACAAAAGAGCGCCATAATTCAAGAGGGGTATAGTCAAGCCGGCGGGGAGCGCAGACAACCCAGAGCTTGGCATTAGACACCGTCGCCGCCATCAGTGCCGGCAGGCTTTGCACTTGAGCATCGAACACCACCCTGTTCCTGCTTTTCCAGACGACCTAGCAGATCCCCTTGTCGGAGACCATGGTGGCACGCGATCCACAGCTCGGGGACCCCATTCAGAAGCACCATTGTAAGTCTAGTGGATAGGAGGCAGGTCATCCCAGTGTGCCACTGGTCTCCAAACACACGCGCAGCAAGGATGGCATCGAGGGCTTCCCAGCTGATGGAGTCAAAAGCCTTGCGGAAGTCCAGCTTCAGGACAATTGTTGGGGCGTCGCGTTTGTGGCAGCACTAGAGAAGCTCCGAAGCGAAGAGGAAGTTGTTCGTGATTGAACGACCCTTGATGAAGCCGGTATGAAAATCAGAGATGAGGCTGGTGACGATCCCTTGGAGGCGGTTGGTGAGGATCTTGGCCGCCATTTTGGGGGGCACAATTTTGGAGGCTGACAGGGTGGAATCCATCAGCGGTGGTGACGTCCACCTTCTTCGGCGGGATGACGATATGCGACTGGTTGATCCGGGCGACTTCCGCGCGCCCTTGGTGGAAGGTGTGGAGGAAGGCCATCACCGCCTCCCCCACGACCGGCCAGAACGACCGATAGAAGGCCGGGCTGAAGCCATCCGGCCCAAGGCTACTGGACGACCTCATTTGCCAGAGGGCCTCCTTGACCTCTGAGGGCGTGAAGGGGGCCTCTAATGTTGCCAATCCAGAGACCGAGATGAGGAGGTCGAGTAGCAGATCCGCTCCTTTGCTTCATGGAGGATCCGCTCCTTTTCTTCATGGGTGTACGCCGGCACACCCTCCTCATGGATCACCCGGATCTTGTTGCTTTGCAGGCATGACGAGGCCGAGGCGTGGTAGAACGTCATGTTCTCATCGCCGAACTTGCGGAGATTGAAGGAGAACCATTGACGCCAGTAGAGAGACAACTCCCGCACAGCCAGGGAGCGGCGCGTGGCAACCAGGCGGCAGAGAAGCAGTTCCAGGGGGAGAAAGGGGCGCAGTTCTTCCAAGAGGTTGACGAGCTCAATGACGAGGTCACAGGTGGCGATGATGGCATCAGGGCAATCCCGCCCTCGCTTCCACTTCTTGTACTCGACCCGCGTCCATTTGAGCGAATGTGCCAGGCGCACCGCAGGATCGTCCACCGTGTTTTGGGGGCGCGCCCAGACATTCTGCACATGGGCACCAAACGTCGGGTGAAGCCCCCAAGATTTCTCATACCAGAATACCTGTGAGACCGGAGTGGTGGATGACGCGGTGACGAGGAGGGGAACATGGATGGAGGTGGCCGTGGCAACAAATGGAGCGTGGAGTTGAATATCGTCGCCCCCACATGGCGTTGATGAATGCACAGTCGAGGCGGGTCAGCATGGGCACCTCGCATTTGTTGCTCCATGTGAAGCGATGGTCTAGAAACGGGAGCTCCTGAAAGAGTAGCTCATCGACAGTGTCGGTGAAGAGCACCGCACTCGCTACATCGAAGTTGCTCGTGTTCTTGTCCTTAGGCGTGTGTGCGACGTTGAAGTCCCCCAGCACCAACCAGGGGTAGGTGCACAGGGGAGTCGTCGACGAGCTCAGCAAAGAACTCTAGGCGCGCCGTGGCGTCGCAGGGAGCGTAGACGTTGGTGACGGCAATCGGATGCGCGTCAGCCATAGACGAGAAGAAGCAGGTGAGGGAGAACCTGCGGGGTTCGGAGCGGACAAGCGTGATAGCCCGCTGACGCGCTGTCGGCATCCACTACAAGAAATCATTGACTAATGACGCAATCACATTTTAGCGTTATTGATTTATGACGTTCCTGGCTGATCTCGTCATAATATTTCACTTCCGAGCAAATTTAGTGACAAAAAAAAATTTCGTCATTACGGTTGGTACTGTAGCCGGGCGTTCCCTGTTCCATGCTATTTTGTGACACTATAAGCTCTGAAAAAACGTCATAAACCAACATCGGTCCCACAAGTTAGCATTATTTTAAAAACATTGTGTTCCAAGTCGTCATAAAATTCAGTAGGGTCCCACATGTAAGCATTCTTTCGAAATTAGAGTGTTCCAAGTCGTCATAAAATTTTCCAGGGTCCCACATGTAAGCATTTTCGCCCGGTCAGCGGCGTCATAAATCAACTTTGGACCCACATGTAAGCATTATTTTAAAATAGAGTGTTCCAAGTCGTCATAAAATTCAGTTGGATCCCACATGTAAGCATTTTCACTAGATCAGCGGAGGCTAGGTCACGAAATGTTGCAAAAATAATTTGCCATGGCATGGGTTCGAACCAGGGACCTGAAGGAACAAGGTTGTGCTGTTTACCACTGCACCACTTCTTGGTTGTGCATGTTTTATGGAAACACAGCTAATAGTTCATGCGAATTCTTAACTGTGACCAGGTCCCACATGTAAGTTTCAGTTGAGTCTATAATTGCCTATCGAATGGTTGGCGAGATGCTTCACTCAGACTTCGCAAAGACTTTCAACTTCCGCTACGCAGATCTGCAACGGCGGCTTGTGGTAGGAATGGAGAATCCTAGTGGCGATGAGAGGGTGAGTTATGAGGCACCTCCCGGCTACCAGTACCTGAGTCAGCGCGACAAGGTCAGTCTTCTGGTTTGAGCCACTACATTTTATCCTACAACCTAGGGATGGAGATTTCTAGATTTGGGGATCTTGCGGATTGATGAGCATATACAAATACAATTGATTCAGATTTCTTTGTACCCTCATATTTGCACTTCAATTGGTGTTAGAAGTTGATTGGCTATTGACAATTCATTGGTGTTAGATTCAGTTAGTTTTCAATTTGCATCAGATTGATAGGTTGTTGTATTTTACTAGCTTCTGGAGGTGGCTCGGTCCACTGATTTCGTTACATCAGGCCCTCCTGATGCTGAGCTTATCCTTGTGGATTGCTATAACAAGTGCGAGCATGGGTATGCTGTCCTTGTCAAGGAACCCTTGTGCAGCCTTGGGCGCCGGTATGGAATCTGCAGTCAGGTAGACTTATAGTACTTGTACTCTTGATGTCAGTGTTGCAAATGGAAAATTGTATGAACATGTATGTATTTGGTGTCTACAGCCTGAAGAACAACGATGTGGGATGTTTATTTGGATTGATCCTCAATGGGATGCTAGGACTACTGCTGTTCTGGATAGGCTGACAAAGGTTGTTGAAAATGGTCGAGAGGAAGCAATTGATTTGAAGGAAGACTGTGAAATTGCTAACAAGCAGCTTGAAGCTACTACCACTGAGTTGAAAAAGGTGAAGGCAAAGCTGGAACGGGTTGAGAAGGAGAAGGAATCGATTCTTTGCGAGTTAAATAAAAATAGGTAGTTACGATTATTATGAAACTTGTTGCTTGTTGATGTTTAACTACTGGTTGTTGCTCACTTCATAGTGATGAACGGCCCTGAATGACATGTAGTGTTATAAAACTTGTTGCTGCTGATGTTTATTTCAGATCATGCAAACGACAAAGGGAACAACAATGGGAAGGATCGCAAGAAGCTCGCAAGAAGCTTGAAGCTACTTCTCCGCAGAAGCTGCAGGATGGAGCTATGGAAGGAGAATCAACACCTACAAATGTAATTGATGTTTAGTTCTTGAGTGTTGAGAATGGTCATGAGTTGATGGAACTTGTTGCTACTTGGTGTTGTGAACTTTGTGGTTGTGAGTTGAGAAACTTGATGCTACTTGATCATAATTATGTTTTCTACTTGGTGTTGTGAACTTTGTGGTCATGAGTTGATGTTTTGTTGGAAGGACCTTCCTGAGTAATGATCGCGAAACTGCTTATTTCCTACTGTCGTTCGAAGTCATCATAAAATGGAGGTCCCACATGTAAGCATTTTCGCTAGGTCACGAAATGTTGCAAAAAAAACTTACCATTGCAAGGGTTCGAACTAAAGACCTATAGGAACAGGACTGCGTTGCTTATTACCACTGCACCACTTCTTGGTTATGTCATTTTAACAGGAAACACTTTCCTTATGGTTGTGTAAGATGAATCTTTAATATAAATCAGTAATTCGCAGGCGAAAGCCTTCACTGCCTTCGCAAAGACTCTCAACGTTTGCTACGCGCAGATCTGCAACAGCTCGTGGCAGGAATGGCGTATCCTAGAGGCTACGGGAAGATGGTTCCGCCGCCACCTTCCAGCTACAAGAAGCTGAAACGGCTCGACTCGGTTGAGCAGCTAGTTATCAAGATCGAGAAGGAGAAGCAATCGATACAACAGAGTGTTATCCAGATGGAGAAGGAGAAGCAATGGATACTGCGCGAGAAAGATAAAAATAGGTAGTGCTTGATTATTATGAAACTTGTTCTTTGTTGATGTTTATTTACTGGTTGTTCCTCCTGATCATAATACATAGTGTTATGAAACTTGTTGGTGCTTATGTTTTCTTTAGGTCAGCCAAGCGAAAAAGGGATCAACAATGGGAAGGATCATCAGAAGCTACTGTCGCTGAGCTGCAAAAGGTGAAGGGACAACTGCAGGATGGAGCTATGGAAGGAGAATCAACACCTACAGATGTAAATTGATGATCAGTTCTTATCATTATGATTACAAATGGGTGGTTATGATTATTTTGAAAATTGTAATGATGATCATCCTATGGTGTTTGCTACTTGGTGTTGTGAACTTTGTGGTCATGAGTTAAGAAACTTGTTGCTACTTCGTGTGATGATCATCCTATGATGTTTGCTACTTGGTGTTGTAACTTGTTGCTACTTGGTGTTGTGAACTTTGTGGTCATGAGTTAAGAAACTTGTTGCTACCTGATCATAATATGATGTTTGCTGCTTGGTGGACGGCAAAGTTCTGGTCTGTTGATGTTTTGCTGGAAGGACCTTCCTGAGGAACGATCACGAAACTGCTTATTTCCTACTGTGGTTCCAACTCGTCATAAAAATTAATAAGGTCCAACAAGTCAGTCTGATAAAAAAACATAGGAAAATTAAAAGGATACTATGTCAATAGCAGGGGTCGAACCCGCGGCCAAAGGCTATATCAACCGCGTACCCTGCAAGGGGATTGCCAGCACGCTCCTGTGGGTCGTTGTGGCAAATATCTAGCCTAGAGGCCTTGGTGCGCAGATCTACAACCCGCGGCGGGAATGGCGGATCCTCGCATCGAAGGGAGGAGAGTGAGCTACGGTCAGGTCAGTACCTTGTTTTGTGTCTCTGCTTTCCCCTTTCATCAGAGGGAAGTGATATTTGGAATTGGGGATTTCGGTTCGATTGTTGTTACAAGTTGATTGATAGGCTTTAGTTTGGAAAGTGCAAAACTAAGCATTGATTTCAAGTTGCAATGAATTTTTTTGAAGCATCCATGTACTCCAGCATCTTCTTCCATTGGTAGTTACTGCTCGGAGACATCTTCCTGCAATAGTAGCCATTGGCATCCTAAAGACAAGTGCAAACACAGGTTGAGAGCTGTGGTGAAGTATGCTTGGACCTTTCTCAACCCTGGCCGTCGGTTTGCTGGCTGCCCAAAGGTAATGACTAGTTGGCTACCTGCTTATGTGGTGCCAGTGGTCAACAGCTATTGCTAATGGGTCGTTTAATTTGCAGGAACAAAAAGAGCAATGCGATTACTTCTGCTGGATTGATCCAGAATGGGATGAAAGGTCGTATGCTGTTATGCTGAAGGTCATGAAGAAGAAAGCGAAAGCTGAAGAGGATGCAAAGCAGTGTGAGGGGGAATTGGGAAAAGCTAACTGTGAGCTTAGAGAGATTAAGAATGAGCTCAAAATAGCGCGACAAAAACTTCAGAAGGTTACCGCCGAGCTGAAGTCAATTGGGAATTATAGGCACAATGTCAAACTCGCGCATGTGCTGCTTGCTTTATTTGTTTTTTCGTGGGAATGGAGGGATTGATGCTCGGTGGTAAGGCTAATTAGATGTCTCGATCATGTATTCTGCAAGTGACACCTTTGTATTGTGAACAATGTGTCGATCATGTATTCTGAACATTGTGCCTTATGCTTCTAAGCATTGTACTGATGATGTATTCCCAAAATCTACCAAAAAATGCGCGGCAGTTAGTATCCACCACATTGTACTGACCATTTAGTCCGTCCTGTTCACATTTCCAAGAACGTAATTTTTGTAAGGTTCCCCAACAGTCATAATGAATCATTATTGTTATCCCTAAATCAACAAAGCAGCAGCGAAGGTTGTTTTGGGTGGCAAAGGAGCGGTGAATTTACTATAAATGCGGAGAAAGGAACGGTGGATTTGTTGTAAATGGGGCATTGATCGACTTCTTCCGCCTGGGGTACAGAAAACATTTTTACAATTGCATCTCCTCCTCTCGGAAGGAAGATCCGTGAGAGTACAGTGCTCTCTTTCAAGTCTCTGTATCCATTTGAATGTGCATTTGACCTGGCACTCTGATGTTTGATGAAACTATTTTCAGGACGCCCGTAGGTCAGTAAGCATGTCGTCGAGGCGGTTGCCGTTATCGCTGGTGGTGCTCCCTACAGTGGTGAACATTGACATCGCCGGCCACCTCGTTGCAACCTCGGAGCGGCCCATGGACGACCTCCATAGCCTACGGGCGACCTACCGGGAGATGCGTCGCGTGTGCAACAACGCAGCCGTTGGTCGGCGCGTGGCACTAGAGTGATTTGCCGTCGAGCTGCAGTGGAACGACTGCAAGGGCTACGATGCCCACCTCGATTGCCTGACCCACATAAGAAACCCGGAGGCATGTTTCATCTCCGGGATGGACATCCTGTTCGGGGAAAACTACAGCTCCCGGTCATCCATCACCAAGATCGAGGAGGCCGCCCATGCCGGGCACAATGTGGCGGCCTACGTAGCCGCCATGGTCCTCTACAGGGCCAATGGCGGTGCTGGTGATGATGACACTGCGAGGCGGTACATCAGACAGGTCGAGGGTGAGGAAGAATCGGCGGCCGGGACATCGATGATGATGCGGACGAACAAGGGATGCCTGCGGTGCCGTGAGGCAGCCTCAGAGGTGATCTGGCGAGTGACATGGCGCCGACGTGCAACGCTGGGGCCGCCAGTGGCATGCGGCAATCATCAGTGCGCAGGCCGCCTATGCTTCAAGATGAGCTGGGAAGAATGGTCACATTTTTGTAACGAGGAATGTAGAATTCATGCTGAATGTGATCTGTTCTTTAGCAAAATAATTGGATATCTGCATCCAAACAAATTACCTTGACATGTGAGAGTGATTTTGGATATATTTGTTTCTAGATCAATCCACTGATATCTGTTTCTATCTCTCTTCCTTGATTCCCGTGTAGCAATACTCGCACACGCATTGACGTGATGGAAACCAACTTCTGGTCATCCCCCATTTATTTACCACGGCTGGTAGTTGGAATAGTTCATCGCAATTTAGAGAGGTGGGAATCAATATTGGACAATTAAAAAACAAATAATATGATCTCACTATCTCAGAAACTACGAAATCCGTAATCAGGTTTGCCCAATTCAAAACAAGCAACTTTTGCCAGGAAAGGAATGAAAATTTTTGTCCGGTCTGTTAATGTTTCGTAAACCCAAACATTCGGTCCTGCCCGGGTTATATTGCCTATCTCATTGCATGCTTTCATTTTGTTGTTACCAAGCATGACTTGTCAACAAGGAAGAATGAAGTCGTGGTTCAAACTCTAAGTCAGCTTGCTTGTCTTCACGATTCTTTCCTACTAACCAAGTCTTTGAAAAACAAATCTTTCCTAGATGGGGTAGTGTACACTAGATAGAGTAGACACCATCTTACTGAAAGCCAATTTGTTGCCCATCGCTTCAAATTGCTCTACCTAAGCCACGGCTCCACGTTCGAATTGTGAACGTTTTTGTCTCTCCCTAACAAGGATGATATCATATCTCACCTTATCCATATTTAAAACAAGCATCTTTTTGCCATCAAATGAATACAAATATTTCTCCAGTCTACTCATGGTTCGTAAACCGAAACATCCGACCTCGTATACCAGAATAACCGGTCTCGTGGGAACTTTCGATCTCATCATGTTCAAGTGAATTAAGTTTGCTCCAAGTTCAACGATATTGCAAGTTACGCGCCTAGGCCATTTTCCTGACGCGATCCCCCATGAGACCCTGCGCCTTTCCCTTGGCAAATGAGATCTATTAATATATACTGGAAAACACTTTTGCATCTCCTCCTCAATGAAAGAAAACCCCATCGGCATTTCCTCCTCTCGGCACTATAAGACCCCATCGGCATCGCCTCCTATCGGCGCAAGTACCATCGTCCTCTCTCCCAATTCAATCGATTTCTTTGTTCTTTCGACCTTTTCTGCCTCTTTGAGCAAACTAATTTCTATGTGCATTTCAGAGCATCTCCCCTAGTGGCCGGCAACAATGATCGCGTGCCTCCTGTGGAGCTCGCTCTCCTACCATCCACGCCGGCTAAAGCTCCGGCGGGGCCGAGATGCGGCGACTGCGGCAGGACATAAACGCTGCCGATGGGGCCCGGCATGCTCTGTGCCGACTGCGGCCTTTGTCGCTGGCATGCCGGGCAGCGGTGGGACAGGTGTTCTCTCCGCATCTATCAAACCACGATTCCCGGAGGCCGGGTTGGTCGCACGTGGCAGCCGTGGCCCTCCACTCCGCCATTGATGTTAAGTGCGCCCGCCGCTTGGACTGTCCCGGAGAGCTCAGGCGCACGGTCGTTCTCGTCCCTGCTCCACAGGCCGGCGGTGTTACCAGCCGCTCGGCCATTGATGTCAAGTGCGCCCGCCGCTTCGACTGTCCCAGAGAGCTCAGGCGCACGGCCGTACCCATTGCCACCAGAAGCTGGCGTGCAGTGGGTGGAGTGCCCGAGAGGCCGGGCTGGTCGCACATGGCAGCCGTGGCCCTCCACTCCGCCATTGATGTCAAGTGCGTCCGCCGTCCCGGAGAGCTCAGGTGCACGGCCGTTCCCGTCCCTGCTCGACAGGCCGGTGGTGTTGCCAGCCGCTTGGCCATTGATGTCAAGTGCACCCGCCGCGCTGAATGTCCCAGAGAGCTCAGGGGCACGGACGTTCCTGTCCCTGCTCGAAAGGCCGGCGGCGTTGCCAGCCGCTCAGCCCCCAATGTTGGACCCGTTCCTGCTCGACGGCGAGGCGGCGCCTTTCATCCTCGATGACCCAGACTGGATGAAAAGATAATTGCCAACAATAACAAGTGTCACTTTGCTATAATGCTTATTAGTGTATGATTAGAGAACTCTGTTTCCTCCTATGGAGTACTTTGTATGGATGTTCGTTCAACAAATAATTTAGTCCGATCTTGTCACTTTTTCTTAACAGTAACATCCGCCCGTTGCCATCCTCGTGCCACAACTTCCCATGGAAGGTGGTTGCCATCATCAAGAGATCACAAACGTGTTGGTCATATGGCGCGGGGACCCGCACATTAGCCCCTCAATGGTGGAAGATGAATGGAAGCCACTCAAGAGTCAAGACTCAAGAGGCGCCTGTTGCTTACCTTCTCACCGAAGCGGCACAACTTCCCAGGCAAGGCGAGTAACTCCAGATAAATCGCCATTCCTACCCCCTCACCATCGGCGTCCTCGCCAGTTCTGAACCACGCTACCACTTCCCAAACACTTGCGCCTCACTCCTACCCGGCCGACGCAATGAAGAGATCAGGCTCCCCATCGCACCGGCTATCCCCCACCGGCTCCCCGTCACGCCGGCTCTCACCCTCGCCCTTCAACCGATCCTCCGCCACATCCTCTTCGCGCGCCCGTGACTGGGGGCCGCCGCGCGACAACCAGCACTTCGCCCGCATGTTCACGGAGGCGCTGTGGGGCCACATCCACGACACGCCGCTGCCGTGCTCCGACGCCGCCAACGTCGACCCACCATCGCTCATCAGGGGTTTCCCAAGAGCCGGTGGTGGCTCGCCGGCGGATTCCCAGCCTCCTCCACCGTCACTGCCGCCGCCCTCCGACGACGCCAACGTCGACCCGCCGTCGATCGCCGACGCTTTGCCAGGAGCAGCTGGTGTCTTGCCGGCGGATATCCAGCATCCTCCACCGTCACCGTCTCGGAAGCTGAAGGTTACGGTTACCCTTCCTGCTGGTGAGTTTGACTCTGACTCCGATTCTGACTCCCAAGCTGACACAGACTCGTCTGAGGACCGTTGCCACGGCTACATCCCTCCGGTCCCCCAGGGCGATGCTTTGCGCGTCTTCCGGCGCCTCGACGGCACATACGGGTGCCCTGTCTGCCCCAACCTTATGCACCGGTGGCGCAAGCTGAATGAGGTCAAGGACCATGTCCTTGGGATGGCCAGGTCTGCGCCCCTGAGGGAGAAGTACAAGAAGAAGTGGAGCCGCCACCGCGTTGTGGCCAGGAATGAGGGATGGATTGAGTAGATGGAGTGAGGGAGCCGCGCCGGTGGAAGATCTATGCTGTTATGTTATCTGTGATGTTAATTAGTATCTTTAGATTTCGTTGGAACATTGTCTTATGTATGTGAACTTTGTGATGTTATGTTATCAGCGATGTTAATTAGTATCATTAGATTTCATTGGAACATTGTCTTATGTATGTGGAAATTGTGATGTTTAATTAGTCACTTTAGAATGGACTTTGTTTCCTACTTTGGATGGATGTTCGTTCGAATAATGCGATCGTATTTTCCTAACAACAATTGTTGATGGTGAATTTCCGTCAACCTAGCCGTGAGTTTACCTTCGGTGTTGGTATTGATTTAATATCCAAAATAACGATCCTAACCCTCATGATATGTCATGTTCGCACTCGCATATGGTTTTTGGAGTTTATTGTTTACGCAGGGTTTTAACGCTAAAAGGGAGACTTCCCGAGAAAGTTCATCAAGCACTTTGTGAGAAGATCATGAAGCCCGGCACAAGTCAAGATACGAAGTGAACATGACTCCAAGTGGCCCAAGGACCGAAGCGTGAAGCCGTGAAACTCCAAGGACCTGGACAGAAAAGGCTGAAGCTTGCACGACAAGGAGCCCTATCCAAACTGCGGAGAAACTGA
Organism: Cenchrus fungigraminus; assembly: GCA_036936925.1. Lineage (NCBI taxonomy): Eukaryota > Viridiplantae > Streptophyta > Magnoliopsida > Poales > Poaceae > Cenchrus > Cenchrus fungigraminus. Next base: position 113,038,336 of record CM072780.1, on the reverse strand, counting down.
CGCCAAGGGCCCACATGCAGGAAGTGGAAAATTCCAGAAGACACAAGAAGCAACCGGGAGGAAGCCGGGGCCGAACTGGGCCGAAACGGGCCCAGGCCGGCCGGCCCAGCCCATTCCGGGCCCGGTTCGGCGCCCCCTTTGACCTAGACGCCATTCGGACTATTTATAGCCCCCTCGCCAAGACAATTTTATTAACTCTTAAGTGGTTGAACAAGTTTTTGGAGAACCTTTTATTTGCTCAGTTATTATATTTGAATTTTTCTATCTTAAACCAATGACATGAGCCATCCCATGTTTTATTTGCCTCTTTTGGAGAAACTAGAACCAAAATTTCAGATCCTATATGAGCCTTCCATCCTCTCCACGATGGTAGGTTCAATTTTGTTTTGCATGTTAAAAACACACGAGTAGAGCCTCGATATGTTCCTTAATGTTTTTAAATCTTTTGACGCATGCTAGGACTCACGTGAACCTAGGGAATTCGATTTTTGGTTTGATTTCACTTAACATCTACCGGTTTCTCTAGAATTAGAGTTTTTCTAAGACCCATTGTTTTTATTCAAAATCTCTCTCTCATGTTTGGCCAAATTTAGAACCTAAACCCATAACCCCACGGACATGCCGGAGGAGCTTGCTATCAATCAATGAAAGCAAACGATCTCGGTGCAACCAAAATAAAGGTAGTCGGAAAGTTTTCGACTTACAAATTGTTTTTGATGTTTAAAAAACTCCTCTAATAATATATTTGGACTCATTGCTAGCTCTGAGTTAATCTTTAATTTATGAAATTTAGAGGAGTGTTTAGCATCTAAACATGATCAAGGGAAGGATTTGAGGTTTATTTAACACCTTGTGCTTGATGATGCATCACGGGAAGGCTTTATCATCAAAACATCTTGGGCACATGTAAAGGACAAGCATGGGGGAGGGCAACATGACTTTGTTTTGCAGGAAATAAGTAAAAGCACATGAACCATGGAAGACAAGAGGTGGCACAAAGTTAAGGAGGGAGGCATTAATCTCATCATTCAAAACAAAGGAGTGGCTGAGGGAGTTTGGCCGATGGATTCTTGTGGAGCATGAGGACACAAGGACATAATGCAGTAAGGGGCAAGTGGGAGAAGAGCCGATGCAATTGGGGCAGCAGGGACCCCAGGCCGGCCAGCCTGGTCCGGTCGGCCTGCCCTCTTTTTGTAGCCCCCGACGTCCGTCGTCCTCCGGTAAGCCTCTCGTTCAATTACAAGTTCATGCTCCCAAGTTCATAGTCCAGAGACCTTACGAACCACCCAGAAAAAATTCATGCCTCACTTCCTTTTCTAAAAATCCCTGAAAATTTGTTACAATTCTTGTCCTTCCATATACTTTCTTTGTGCGTTATCTCTACCGGCAAGAAACCCCCGGAAGAGTTGTTTGTGAATTTGTGCAGCAAGGCATGATGAAAAAAGAGCCATGAACATCATCCTCGGATGGAAAACACGATCATCATTGTCGGAGGTGCCATCTAGATCTTCGCGGTGGCACTCTATCCCAGTTCCCGCGAAGCATGGAGGAGGACGTGGCACCGTCGAGGGATGACACGCTGCACCTTGGAGGCATGAGGAGTACACGAAGCTTGTCCATGTGGGACAAACCGCAAGGGCACACGGACGAGCCGCACGTTCGACCTCGACACTTAACTCGCATCCACTCCGCCACCATATACTCTGAGGCACTCCAAGCTTGTTTTCATCATAAAGACGAAGGATCAACAATTGAAGGAAGAGTGAAGGAAGGAAGAAGAAATAATGCTTCCAATTCGGTTTGATTTTCCCTTCTCCTTTCCTTTATTTTTCAGTTATGTGCAAATTTGTGTGTGCGAGCATTTTCCATTTTATTTTATTTTATTTTCAGCATGTGTGTGATAGTAGTAGTTTTGTTTTCCATCACCATGAATAATTTCACCATCATTTTATGATAATTAATATGAATGGAAAATTGTGCCAAGTTGATATATGATGACCGTTGCCTAGATGCTCTTCTGTCCAGGACTACTACATGTGCATATGTCGTGTTCGGGCCGAGCGCTCACGCTGGCGCTAGAGGGAATGGCGACGCATGCTGGGACCGCGAGTGTGGCTTCTCTACGTGAGAGAGAGAGAGAGAGAGAGGGGAGGGAGGGAGGGACCATATACTTGTCAGTTTGGTGGAGCTTGCACGGGCTCCAGCTAGGGATGCAAGTTGGAAATGTAATGGGTCATTGAGTCGACCCAAAAAATTAATAAAATGAATTAGTATAGCATTTCTATCGTAATTAATCAGCTGACAAAAAACACCATTGTATAGCTTCCCTAGCTCCAGGTCCACCTGACATGTTAATGTTCGTGTAATGTAGCGACCCTATTCATAGAAGCCGATTTCCTCTCTCTCCTCCTCCAGCCCCGACTTCTCTGATGCAACAATGTGTGTGTGATGAGGAACCAGAGCTGGCCAGAGCTTCTCAACAAGTTGTGGAAGAAAATTTTTCTATATATAAAAAAGTTGTAAAGGAGAAATGATAGAGCTTCCACATACCTTAGATCTAGTCTATCAGTACCTCCAATTGTTGTGATGATGATATAACTAAAATGCGGTTTTATCAAATTATATTTTTCAGTTATAGTATTTTCTTTGAGCAACTTTATCTTAGTACGCTGCAGAATTTGACGGATTCAACAACTCTTGCCTGGTCTCCTTATATTTCCTATCCTTTTCAAACCAACCGGACCAATAAGCAAGTGGGCAAGCTGGATTTGCACTATTTTACTTACAACAAAGTCTGACAAAAGAAGTTTTAAAAAAATGAAATCTATATCTATATCTATATAACTTATATAGACGAAACCCACTAAAAGTCATTTACTTATATTTCTTTGCGACCACGTTAAGCCATGTCACTTCTATTCTCATTACCGTCAGATCATCAGTGTCCTCTGAAATCCATCCATCCATGTATCATCCTCTCATTATCCACTAGCATCAACCATTAATGACATAATCCTCCACCAGTTTGGTCAGAAATGCTCCTGACCAAAGATTCTTAATGGCTGCTTTGTTAGTCAGTTGAACTCATGAGTGCTCGCCTCCATACAGTGAAGAAATTAGTTTTCATATTAAATCTGAAAAATTTTGCACTATATAGATTCAAGTTCCACTGCTGACGGCTTTTCAACCTCTCATAATTTATCTAAAAGTTTTCTCAAACCCCGAAGCAACGTGCGGGGAGTCACCTAGTTTCTACTGCAGCCCGCAAATACGCTTTACGGCCGGCATGTGCTTGTTACAGAGCAATTAATGGCGATGCATACTTTATACCAGTATTTGGAGATACAGTCAGATACGATGTACATCTAGATTACCTACAGAAGTTTGACTTCCAGTACAAAAATATATCCAGTTCGTTTAAAACTAAAGGCGGGTTGCTGCCAGAGCAGAGACCATGTATAGCTTATTCGGTATTACTCCCTCTTCCTGTTCTCGTGCTTCCCACACGTAAGTGGCGATTAAAATTGTTCATGAAAAAGGTAATCATTTTTTTTCTGATGTGGACTTAAATGCTAGCAAGTATTAGGAAAAACAAATCCAGTCAAAATTTGCTTTATCTTTGAAGTAAGTTCATTTCTTTGATCTGGAATAGAGTCATATGCCCTAAACCCTAAATAGTGGAATAGAGCCCACTATTTAGAACTACGTAGTTGTAACGGCAAGTTGGCAAAAACACTATATTGCCGCTATAGCGCCACTATAGCCCGATGTGCGACATTGTCGTATGTCAATTAACCCTTGCAAGATTCTACAAGGAAATTGACCTTTAACACCGGTTGATAACCTCTTGAGTACTGGATGTGCAACATGTAACATGAAATCGAGACTAATAGCCTCGATTTTGAATTTGGGGAGGCCTACACACAAAGCACCCTCAAGTCACAAGTCATACCATTTTTTACGTGAAAAGTGTGCGCTCATGGTGGGTATGATTTTTTATGTGAAATGTGCGCACTCATAGTGAGTATGATTCGAGCCCAAGATCTTTCACCTTGTGTGTAGCATCATTATCATCTCACATACTCAGAAGATCTTATTTAGTTCGGCAAATTGCAACTATTCATCTATCACATCGAAGCGTATTGCTCTCTCTATGCACGCGATCTAATGTGGCATGTTACCAGTAAATTGCTACTATTCATCCATCATATCGAAGGCAATATGCCGAACTAAACAAGCCCTTAGATAAGAGATTCTTTCCTTTTTAAATTCACCCGTGAAGAACCTCCCAAAGCTCCATCCACCCGATATATTCATATCGGTCTGCATGCATGTGGTGGATCAAATGTACTTTCTCTAGTAATGAGAAGGCCACGGGTGGACTTGGGGTAGAGGGTTTGGCCCTACTAGATCAAAAGAACTTGTGACAGTTGGGGACCTAGAAGTTTAGCAAGATGTATATAAATGGAAAAACATACAAAGATTAGTATGCGCCAACGGCCAAAATATTTTTTAGATGTAATGATATACTCCGCTTGTTTGAAATTACTATTCATTTTGTCTTTTCTACATTCATAACTTTTGTTATGCATCAAGATATATAATATATCTAGACACACAAAAAGGTTATGTATCTAGAAAAGTCAAAGCAAATAGTATTTGGGATGGAGAAGTAAATTACAACAAAGAATCTTTGGATCAAATTCCCCATATAAAGTGATGATCGCAAATGACACTAATGATGATATCTATCAGACTATCAAGCATCTGACTAGTGATTCCAACTAGATATGGGTGCTAGGGCAAGGAATGTCTGTCGAAATGTCCATTTGATGAAAATTTGAAACCTTTGTAGATCAAGTAATAATCTTTAGAAAACATTTTTCAGAATCAGTCAATAGTAGTTCTTAACTCATGGACCAACATATTCAAATTATTTTTATTCAGGTTTGATTTTGGTAGGCTGAAATAAATGTAACCCTACATTCTTATAGGTCAAAAGAATTCAATGAAAAGGTTAAAAAAAACAGAAGTTTTCACAAAAGATGTACTATTATTTATTGCTACTAAACAAATTGGATCTGATTTTTTAAATTCCATTTCTGATTTTTTTAGATTCTGTTTTATTATAGTAGCATGACTCCCTGTGCAAATGCTCATGTCCACATGCACTTGCGTAGAGGCTGATGGCTTAGCTGCCTTGGCAAATGCTATACCAGTATGTACATATAGTTTTTGTAGTTGAGATAGCAAGCTCTGAATTAATTTGGGAAACTTTTCCTTGATAGAGACAGCATCCACTACGCCAGAATCGATTTGTGCTGGCAAATGGAAAATAGATTGCTGACACATAGCAATTGACAACCGCTAGCACTATCGTGTAGGCACAATGCTAGCGGTTGTAAAACAGTGTTGGCGGGCACTTATGTCAGCCGCCAGCATAGATGGCACAGTGTTGGCGGGCGACATAAGGCACCCGCCAGCACTGTGCCTTTGCAGAAGCAACAATCTCTTTTTAAAGTAGTAAAAGGTTGTCAAATCAAAAAGTTGTCGACTACAAAGTTTAATAACTTCTCAAGATGTACAACTTCTATTTGGGTTGTTTCTTCATTTGATAAAGTGGTAGTAATTTTGTTCACAAAACATATCTCTCTAATATAGTTTCATGAGTCTATATGAGAGATGTATAAGATTTGTGAAGAATGTTAGTACCACTATGTCGGGTGACCAAATGACCAAAATAAAAGTTGTTCATCTTCAAAAGTTATAGAACTTTGTAGTTGAACCATTTTTAATTTGAATTACTTATGTCAAGGTAAAGTACGTCTGAATTTCTGAAATTTGAAAATTTGAATTTTTCAAACAACCTCAAATGGAAAAACATTCAAAATTAAAGTTGTCGATCTTGAGAAGTTATGAAACTTTGTAGTATACAATTTTTTTTATTTGAAATCATATTGTCATTGAAAAACTAGGTTTGAATCTCTCAAATTTGAAATTCAAATTTTGTAAATGACCTCAAATGGAGAAACTCCCAAAATGAAAGTTGTAGATCTCAGAAAGTTATGAAACTTTGTAGCTGACAAGTTTTTAATTTGAATCCGTTTAGAGCCTAAAAAAACGATTTACACTCGGTGTAGTATAATACGAGTAGAATGAAAACTGCATATGGATGCATATGAGTGTGTGGTGTAGTGGTAGAGGAGGCTTCGTGCAAGGGGAGAGGTCACAAGTTCGAACCACGGGAACCCGCGGAGACATGCGACTTGAGACTTGATGACGGGGATGGGTGGCTGGCTGGCCGGTGGGGTTCCTCCCCTAAAAAAAGATTAATTTTTTTACTATTTATTTGGAGCTTTTTTGGCGCTGGCTCGAAAACCTCAGTGCTGACGGGCGACTTAAGCACCCACCAGCACTGAAACGATTTGTGCTGGCACAAGGTCCGCCAGCACAAATCATTTTGTGGCCTAGTGATCTTCCCTCATGATGACTTTAAAAGCTTTTATGACAAATAGGCAATGATAAAACTTTTAAAATTATGACTTGCAAGATATTTGCATATTTAGACTTGATAGGGCAGAAAGAAGAAATGTGTCAAAAATCATTCATTATAAAGTAGTACTTTTGTTGGCATACCTATTGAAATTAATATTATTCATGTTGTCAAAATTATGTCGTAAACCATGTCAGTGCAAAAAATTCTATTTTTTGTGAATAGTCACTAATGTGTAAACAAGCTGTAGTCAGTTCTAAACTATTTGTACTGCAGTTTTTGAACCGACTGTAATCAAACATGCACCTTTACAAATAGGTATTATATTTGTACAGACAATTTGAGACGACTGTAAAATGATTTGTACAGTGGTTCTAGCTGGCCACAAACTGTCTTAAAAATAGATTTTCTTACACAAAAAATAGGAAAACAAATTTGCATGATGAACCTGCAACCTCGTGCTGGCGCATGGTGCCGCACAGCCACTCCATCAGTACTTGTGATGGTAGAGAGATGGTTTTCCTTTTAACCATTATTAGCTTAAACTTTTGATGATTTAGATGTAAACAACTTCATAAAAAGGTTGTTTAACTACAAAGTTGGGTTTTCAATTCCATTTGTTAAGTTTGTTGCTCTAGTGGTTTTAGTGGTTGTCAACCATAGACTATAACCCTGATACAAATACATTGAAAATTTTTCCCTGTTTGATCTTTTTTTTTGAGAAATTAATTTGTTCATACAAGTTTAATGTCTGGGTAACAACAGCTTTCTAACAGAGGTGAAAAAAATAGCGTGTACCGAGAAAACCAACTGTACAGTAATTAAGTGTTTTCATAGTCAGTTCATTGATAGAACCAACTGTGTTTATGTCATTTTTAGTCGGCTTTTGTAGTGAACAAAATGCCTTCGACCTGTACCAATGATTGATGCCATTTTCACAGACCATCTTAAATTGCAATTGATCATTGAAAGTATTTGACAAAAGGCACTTAGCTCAAATCCAACTGTGTTGTTTATTTAGAAACGACTGTACATGTTGATTCTTCTCTAGTGAGTTGATAACACCAATTAAATCACATTTTTACTTGAGACCATAGGGCTTCTCCAATGGCTAACTTATGGCTGCTAGCTCCTGTAATTTTTTCCTCTTATTTTAATAAGAGAAAGAGAATAGATATCTGTTGTTCAAGAGGTAGTATCATGCACGTACTTCGCGATTACTTGAGGATGATGCATTGGGTCATTTATATTATGAGCTATATGCTAGAAGATACTCCCTCCATCCCAGAATATAGTTTCGTTTAGACTTTTTCAAAGTCAAACTTTTCAACTTTGACCATAAATAACGAAATAATCATAAATGCTAATAACATAAAAATGATATCAGTAGATTTATCATTAAACGAACTATCAAAATATGTAATCTTTTCTATTTGAAATAAATTAGTTTAAAATTTATTGTTGGTCAAAGTTGAAAAAGTCTAAACGAAGCTATATTCTGAACGGAGGGAGTAGATGATTAAAAGGGTTGACTCTTAGAGTGCTTAGAGTTAGGTATTAACTCATTTTTTTTTAGAAAATGGAATATATCCGGCCTCTGCGTTGAATACACAGTCAAAATCTTACAAAGTCTCGGCTCCATAGCTTACTCGATAGTTTCAGAAAAATAATCATAAACAATGTACTATATGCTTATCCATCCATCCTTGCAAGATGCCCTTAGCTGCCACCGAAGTCGGTCAGTACCATCGATTCTTGTGCAGATCCAACTAGTGCGATATTTATAGTTTTCATCAACATTTCCTATGAACAATTTATGTCTTAATTACGTTGTGGGAGTTGACAGAAACTATAACAAGTCTAAGTCTCCTTTTAGTCATTTTCTTTGGAAGTAAACGGACGAACTAGTGAGCAAACAACTTGGTTTGGTAGAAATACAGTGTTTTACTTATACCGAAGTCTAACAGAGTTACAGATGAGACTTTCTATTACAGAGCCCGCGAATACGCTTCACTGCATGTGCATGTTACAGAGCAATTAATGGCATCGCACATTTTATACCTGCACTCAGAGACAGACTTGCGATGTTTGGTTTCTTAACTTCTTGGCTAGATTTTCATTTCCACCCGATTGGATTCCGACCGTAATTCATAAATATAACCAGAAATCATGATAGCTACTATAAGAGATCTAGACTTATTCCGATCGAAAATTAATTTACTCATGATAGGTGCACCAAGAGACTCGGAATCAATCCACTAGTCAAGAGGTGTGGAATTAATCTGGTTGTTCGGTATCTTGTTCTACCTATCATGATGAGTAAATTAATTATCGATCCGGAATAAATCCGAGTCTCTATCATAATTATCTTGAGGCCTCATTCGTTTCCACCGGATTGGATGCCGATCGGAATTGATAAATATAACAAGAAAATTATGATGGCTACTATAAGATATCTGGAATTATTCCAGGTCGAAAATTAATTTACTCATGATCTTTTTAGGCTTCAACGGGGGGCCGAGATCACCCACCTGAACTTCATTAAAAAGGGCAAAAGCCCGGGTGGTTTACATCGCCGTCGCAGCGCGATAGAGGTTCAGCAGGGGGGAACTACATGTAGTTTGGAGATTACAAAGCAACAAAAGAGCGCCAGAATTCAAGAGGGGTATAGTCAAGCCGGCGGGGAGCGCAGACAACCCAGAGCTTGGCATTAGACACCGTCGCCGCCATCAGTGCCGGCAGGCTTTGCACTTGAGCATCGAACACCACCCTGTTCCTGCTTTTCCAGACGACCTAGATGAGGAGGAGTGCCGCCGTGTTGCGAAGCTGCCCGGGAGGGAGCGGCACACTCGCCACCAGGGATTCCATGTCGCCCGGGGGGCATCGGGGTAGAGATGCTCTCAGAACACCGCAACGCGAGGGCATTGGAAGAAGAGGTGGGCGAGGTCCTCTAACGTGTCGGCGCAACAATGGTAGTGCTCATCGGCGAGCACACCGTGGCGGTGAAGGAAGCTCCGTGTCCTCACATTGCCGTGTCACAACACCTAGAAGAAGAAACGCACCTTGATCGAAGCGAAGTTGTGCCAGTTCACGTCCGCAAGGGGAACGGAGCAGCCGGTGAACTTGAGCATCTTATAGACGGCGCCGGAGCGGAAGGCCCACTCGGGGCCCCATCGCAGGTGCCGAGCGTCAGGCACCTGCCCCAGCTAGAGGTCGGAGAGCCTGGAACTGCTTGCCGCCACAGAGCAGAGGCGGTGCTGCAAGGGAAGCACCAGCACGCCGGTGATGAACGCGCTCGCCACAGATATGGTGGGGTCGGTGTAGTGGGAGAACAGAGCTGACAGTGCCCCGGCGAGAGCTACCATGGTGGACTAGCTGTCGAGCCAGAAGGAGGTCGTCGCGCCGTCCCTGAGGTTGACGCCAGTGAGCCCTCTGTAGGTGGCGAAGAGCCCCTTGAACATGTTCCAGGAAGCCGTTGACAATGCTCAGCGGTCCGGCGTGTACCAGTATCGCACCGAATCATCCCACGGGTTGCGGTGCCCCGTAATGAGTTTGTCAACGGTCTTGAGGAGGAGTCTCTTGTTCTGTGCTTCGATGTCGATGTTGTCGATGCCATCCTCCTCGTAGCCTGCACGCCGTCATCCAGACGACCTAGCAATCACCGCCGGAACACCTGGCGGCGCCCTTCCAGAACATGACGCGGCATGGTTTGTCGATGCGGTCGATGGTGGACTTGGGTAGGGGAAGTGCGGCCGTGGTGTACAACGGCTTGAGCGACATGACTGCATTGGTCAAGGTGAGGTGCCCGCCACGGTTCAAGGTATGAACGTGCCAGCTGGGGATGCAGTACTCTACCGGGAGAGCGAGGGTGTTGATGACGCGCACCGGGAGCTTGGTGTCAAAGAGGGGGAGCCCCAGGTAGGTCTGGGGGAAGCACCCCTCCAAGTAGCCGAGGATGCCCGCCAGCGAGGTAGCTTGCTCCGCGTCGACATTGATCGGAACAAAGGTGCTCTTGGTGAAGTTAATTGCGAGCCTAGTCACCGCTGCGAACGCGTTGAGGACCTCTTTGAGGCGCCGAACCTGGGGCTCCTCTATGCGGAGGAGGACAAGGGTGTCATCTGCGTACGGATCACAAGGCACTGCAGGTCGTCCACCAGGGGGTGGAGAAGCACCGTCGGCGCCGCCTCGTCGACGATCATACGGTGGAGCAGATCCGCAACGATGATGAAGAGGTATGGGCTTAGCAGATCCCCTTGTCGGAGACCATGGTGGCACGCGATCCACCGCTCGGGGACCCCATTCAGAAGCACCGTTGTGCGTCTAGTGGATAGGAGGCAGGTCATCCAAGTGTGCCACTGGTCTCCAAACACACGCGCAGCAAGGATGGCATCGAGGGCTTCCCAGCTGATGGAGTCAAAAGCCTTGTGGAAGTCCAGCTTCAGGACAATTGTTGGGGCGTCGCGTTTGTGGCAGCACTAGAGAAGCTCCGAAGCGAAGAGGAAGTTGTTCGTGATTGAACGACCCTTGATGAAGCCGGTATGAAAATCAGAGATGAGGCTGGTGACGATCCCTTGGAGGCGGTTGGTGAGGATCTTGGCCGCCATTTTGGGGGGCACAATTTTGGAGGCTGACAGGGTGGAATCCATCAGCGGTGGTGACGTCCACCTTCTTCGGCGGGATGACGATGTGCGACTGGTTGATCCGGGCGACTTCCGCGCGCCCTTGGTGGAAGGTGTGGAGGAAGGCCATCACCGCCTCCCCCACGACCGGCCAGAACGACCGATAGAAGGCCGGGCTGAAGCCATCCGGCCCAAGGCTACTGGACGACCTCATTTGCCAGAGGGCCTCCTTGACCTCTGAGGGCGTGAAGGGGGCCTCTAATGTTGCCAATCCAGAGACCGAGATGAGGAGGTCGAGTAGCAGATCCGCTCCTTTGCTTCATGGAGGATCCGCTCCTTTTCTTCATGGGTGTACGCTGACACACCCACCTCATGGATCACCCGGATCTTGTTGCTTCGCAGGCGTGACGAGGCCGAGGCGTGGTAGAACGTCATGTTCTCATCACCGAACTTGCGGAGCTTGAAGGAGAACCGCTGACGCCAGTAGAGAGACAACTCCCGCACAGCCAGGGAGCGGCGCGTGGCAACCAGGCGGCGGAGAAGCAGTTCCAGGGGGAGAAAGGGGCGCAGTTCTTCCAAGAGGTTGACGAGCTCAATGACGAGGTCACAGGTGGAGATGATGGCGTCAGGGCAATCCCGCCCTCGCTTCCACTTCTTGTACTCGACCCGCGTCCATTTGAGCGAATGTGCCAGGCGCACCGTAGGATTGCCCACCGTGTTTTGGGGGCGCGTCCAGACTTTCTGCACATGGGCACCAAACGTTGGGTGAAGCCCCCAAGATTTCTCATACCAGAATACCTGTGAGACCGGAGTGGTGGATGACGCGGTGACGAGGAGGGGAACATGGATGGAGGTGGGCGTGGCAACAAATGGAGCGTTGAGTTGAACATCGTCACCCCCACACGGCGTTGATGAATGCACAGTCGAGGCGGGTCAGCATGGGCACCTCGCGTTTGTTGCTCCACGTGAAGCGATGGTCTAGAAACGGGAGCTCCTGTAAGAGTAGCTCGTCGACAGTGTCGGTGAAGAGCACCGCACTCGCTGCATCGAAGTTGCTCGTGTTCTTGTCCTTAGGCGTCTGTGCGACGTTGAAGTCCTCCAGCACCAACCAGGGGTAGGTGCACACGGGAGTCGTCGACGAGCTCAGCGAAGAACTCTAGGCGCACCACGGCGTCGCAGGGAGCATAGACGTTGGTGACGGCAATCGGATGCGCGTCAGCCATAGACGAGAAGAAGCAGGTGAGGGAGAACCTGCGGGGTTCGGAGCGGACAAGCGTGACAGCCCGCTGACGCGCTGTCGGCATCCACTACAAGAAATCATTGACTAATGACGCAACCACATTTTAGTGTCATTGATTTATGACGTTCCTGGCTGATCTCGTCATAATATTTCACTTTCGAGCAAATTTAGTGACAAAAAAATTTTCGTCATTACGGTTGGTACTATAGCCGGGCGTTCCCTGTTCCATGCTGTTTTGTGACGCCATAAGCTCTGAAAAAACGTCATAAACCAACATCGGTCCCACATGTAAGTATTATTTTAAAAACATAGTGTTCCAAGTCGTCATAAAATTCAGTAGGGTCCCACATGTAAGCATTCTTTCAAAATTAGAGTGTTCCAAGTCGTCATAAAATTTTCCAGGGTCCCACATGTAAGCATTTTCGCCCGGTCAGCGGCGTCATAAACCAACTTTGGTCCCACATGTAAGCATTATTTTAAAATAGAGTGTTCCAAGTCGTCATAAAATTCAGTTGGGTCCCACATGTAAGCATTTTCGCTAGATCAGCGGAGGCTAGGTAACGAAATGTTGCAAAAATAATTTGCCATGGCATGGGTTCGAACCAGGGACCTGAAGGAACAAGGCTGTGCTGTTTACCACTGCACCACTTCTTGGTTGTGCATGTTTTATGGAAACACTGCTAATAGTTCATGCGAATTCTTAACTGTGACCAGGTCCCACATGTAAGTTTCAGTTGAGTCTATAATTGCCTATCGAATGGTTGGCGAGACGCTTCACTCAGACTTCGCAGACTTTCAACTTCCGCTACACAGATCTGCAACAGCAGCTTGTGGTAGGAATGGAGAATCCTAGTGGCGATGAGAGGGTGAGTTATGAGGCACCTCCCGGCTACCAGTACCTGAGTCAGCGCGACAAGGTCAGTCTTCTGGTTTGAGCCACTACATTTTATCCTACAACCTAGGGATAGAGATTTCTAGATTTGGGGATCTTGCGGATTGATGAGCATATACAAATACAATTGATTCAGAATTCTTTGTACCCTCATATTTGCACTTCAATTGGTGTTAGAAGTTGATAGGCTATTGACAATTCATTGGTGTTAGATTCAGTTAGTTTTCAATTTGCATCAGATTGATAGGTTGTTGTATTTTACTAGCTTCTAGAGGTGGCTCGGTCCACTGATTTCGTTACATCAGGCCCTCCTGATGCTGATCTTATCCTTGTGGATCGCTATAACAAGTGCGAGCATGGGTATGCTATCCTTGTCAAGGAACCCTTGTGCAGCCTTGGGTGCCGGTATGGAATCTGCGGTCTGATGGACTTATATTACTTGTACTCTTGATGTCAGTGTTGCAAATGGATAATTGTATGAACATGTATGTATTTGGTGTCTACAGCCTCAAGAACAACGATGTGGGATGTTTATTTGGATTGATCCTCAATGGGATGCTAGGACTACTGCTGTTCTGGATAGGCTGACAAAGGTTGTTAAAAATGGTCGAGAGGAAGCAATTGATTTGAAGGAAGACTGTGAAATTGCTAACAAGCAGCTTGAAGCTACTGCCGCTGAGTTGAAAAAGGTGAAGGCAAAGCTGGAACGGGTTGAGAAGGAGAAGGAATCGATTCTTTGCGAGTTAAATAAAAATAGGTAGTTACGATTATTATGAAACTTGTTGCTTGTTGATGTTTAACTACTGGTTGTTGCTCACTTCATAGTGATGAACGGCCCTGAATGACATGTAGTGTTATAAAACTTGTTGCTGATGATGTTTATTTCAGATCATGCAAACGACAAAGGGAACAAAAATGGGAAGGATCGCAAGAAGCTCGCAAGAAGCTTGAAGTTACTTCTCCGCAGAAGCGGTAGGATGGAGCTATGGAAGGAGAATCAACGCCTACAAATGTAATTGATGTTTAGTTCTTGAGTGCTGAGAATGGTCATGAGTTGATGGAACTTGTTGCTACTTGGTGTTGTGAACTTTGTGGTCGTGAGTTGAGAAACTTGATGCTACTTGATCATAATTATGTTTTCTACTTGGTGTTGTGAACTTTGTGGTCATGAGTTGATGTTTTGTTGGAAGGACCTTCCTGAGTAATGATCGCGAAACTGCTTATTTCCTACTGTCGTTCCATGTCATCATAAAATGGAGGTCCCACATGTAAGCATTTTCGCTAGGTCACGAAATGTTGCAAAAAAAACTAACCATTGCAAGGGTTCGAACTAAAGACCTATAGGAACAAGACTGCATTGCTTACCACTGTACCACTTCTTGGTTCTGTCATTTTAGCAGGAAACACTTTCCTTATGGTAGTGTAAGGTGAATCTTTAATATAAATCAGTAATTTGCAGGCGAAAGCCTTCACTACCTTCGCAAAGACTCTCGACGTTTGCTACGCGTAGATCTGCAACAGCTCATGGCAGGAATGGCGTATCCTAGAGGCGACGGGAAGATGGTTCCGCCGCCACCTTCCAGCTACAAGAAGTTGAAACGGATCGACTCGGTTGAGCAACTAGTTATCAAGATCGAGAAGGCGAAGCAATCGATACAACAGAGTGTTATCCAGATGGAGAAGGAAAAGCAATGGATACTGCGCGAGAAAGATAAAAATAGGTAGTGCTTGATTATTATGAAACTTGTTCTTTGTTGATGTTTATTTACTGGTTGTTCCTCCTGATCATAATACATAGTGTTATGAAACTTGTTGGTGCTTATGTTTTCTTTAGGTCAGCCAAGCGAAAAAGAGATCAACAATGGGAAGGATCATCAGAAGCTACTGTCGCTGAGCTGCAGAAGGTGAAGGGACAGCTGCAGGATGGAGCTATGGAAGGAGAATCAACGCCTACAGATGTAAATTGATGATCAGTTCTTATCATTATGATTACAAATGGGTGGTTATGATTTTTTTGAAAATTGTAATGATGATCATCCTATGATGTTTGCTACTTGGTGTTGTGAACTTTGTGGTCATGAGTTAAGAAACTTGTTGCTACTTCGTGTGATGATCATCCTATGATGTTTGCTACTTGGTGTTGTAACTTGTTGCTACTTGGTGTTGTGAACTTTGTGGTCATGAGTTGAGAAACTTGTTGCTACCTGATCATAATATGATGTTTGCTGCTCGGTGGATGGCAAAGTTCCGGTCTGTTGATGTTTTGCTTGAAGGACCTTCCTGAGGAACGATCACAAAACTGCTTATTTCCTATTGTGGTTCCAACTCGTCATAAAAATTAATAAGGTCCCACAAGTCAGTCTGATAAAAAAACATAGGAAAATTAAAAGGATACTATGTCAATAGCAGGGGTCGAACCCGCGGCCAATGGCTATATCAACCGCGTACCCTGCAAGGGGATTGCCAGCACGCTCCTGTGGGTCGTTGTGGCAAATATCTAGCCTAGAGGCCTTGGTGCGCAGATCTACAACCCACGGTGGGAATGGCGGATCCTCGCATCGAAGGGAGGAGAGTGAGCTACGGTCAAGTCAGTACCCTGTTTTGTGCCTCTGCTTTCCCCTTTCGTCAGAGGGAAGTGATATTTGGAATTGGGGATTTCGGTTGAAGCACGATTGTTGTTACAAGTTGATTGATAGGCTTTAGTTTGGAAAGTGCAAAACTAAGCATTGATTTCAAGTTGCAATGAATTTTTTTGAAACATCCGTGTACTCCAGCATCTTCTTCCATTGGTAGTTACTGCTCGGAGACATCTTCCTGCAATAGTAGCCATTAGCATCCTAAAGACAAGTGCAAACATAGGTTGAGAGCTGTGGTGAAGTATGCATGGACCTTTATCAACCCTGGCCGCCGGTTTGCTGGCTGCCCAAAGGTAATGACAAGTTGGCTACCTGCTTATGTGGTGCCTGTGGTCAACGGCTATTGCTAATGGGTCGTTTAATTTGCAGGAACAAAAAAAGCAATGCGATTACTTCTGCTGGATTGATCCAGAATGGGATGAAAGGTCGTATGCTGTTATGCTGAAGCTCATGAAGAAGAAAGCGAAAGCTGAAGAGGATGCAAAGCAGTGCGAGGGGGAATTGGGAAAAGCTAACTGTGAGCTTAGAGAGATTAGGAATGAGCTCAAAATAGCGCGACAAAAACTTCAGAATGTTACCGCCGAGCTGAAGTCAATTGGGAATTATAGGCACAATATCAAACTCGCGCATGTGCTGCTTGCTTTATTTGTTTTTTCGCGGGAATGGTGGGATTGATGCTCGGTGGTAAGGCTAATTAGATGTCTCAATCATGTATTCTGCAAGTGACACTTTTGTATTGTGAACAATGTGTCGATCATGTATTCTGAACATTGTGCCTTATGCTTCTGAGCATTGTACTGATGATGTATTGCCAAAATCTACCAAGAAATGCGCGGCAGTTAGTATCCACGACATTGTACTGACCATTTAGTCCGACCTGTTCACATTTCCAAGAACGTAATTTGCGTTAGGTTCCCCAACAGTCATAATGAATTATTATTGTTATCCCTAAATCAACGGAGCAGCAACGAAGGTTGTTTTGGGTGGCTGTTGACGGATAAAACTCGTATCCACCTACGATCCGCAAGCGTACAGACCTACACCTTTTTCACCATGGGATTCCCTAGGTTCTTATCAATCCGCGGAGCAAGGGGATTACAAGCGTTTGATCTAGCACTACTTACTAACATAACCAAACCCTAATCTATGGTTAATCTAGAGAACAACTACGCTATACTAGAGAGGATGATTAAACCAACAAGATATATAAAAGACACTTGCCCATGGGTCCATGATACTTGAACATGCAACCGCTTAAGATATGAAAACCGATCTAATCTATCGGGGGTTGTGACCACGGTTTCGCCCTCCCCCCCCCCCCCCGTACTGTCACTACGCGGAGGTATTCATGACTAGACCTTTGATGGACACGGCGTATTGAGTGGTTCCAAGGGAGCATTGAGATCTTACTCCCTACACGGCATGGTAGCTAGCCTTAAGCAACAAAGCATCTTCAACACTAGATGATAGATAGACAACCATACAAAGTAGCGATTCCATCTCAAGATCGATTACAACCCATGGACAAATGAGAAGATTACCCCATCAAGGTGCTAGGCATAGCACCGTTGACCATGGTGACGCTTCCGACGGTGTCTTCCTTCTCCTCCGGGGGTGTCTTGGCAGGGCCTTGACGTCCTCCTCCACTTGTGGTTGCTTCCTTCGAGTTGAGCGATCCTTCTCGCGAATGATCTCTCCCCTCTTCTCCCTCTCTAGCTTGTGGACGGCCTCTCGGGTGAATGGCTCTCTCCCTGCGAATGGTGGCACCTCCACGTATTTAGGGTTGAAGGATCTTCACGCTCAAGAAAGGGGAGGCCGAACCGACGTCGAAACAGGCTGGGTCGGCCGGCCTGGGCCGACCGGCCCAGGCCCATTTCGGCCCGGTTCGGTCGCCCCTTCACGCACGTGGGTCCTCTTGACATTTTGCACTTTGCCCCCTCCATTTGCACCATTTTGACGATGTCATCCTCGCGTCCAAGAAGGAGGGTCTTCTCGCATGAAGTTCGGTCTTTTACGCTTCAATCCTCGGGGATGTTCCTTTGTAACACTTCGGTCCTTGCCACCTTTGGGAGTGATTTCATCATGCTCTCAAACACGAACGGGACTCCTCAATTGCTCCTTTGAACTTGTTGTGACTCCGTCCTTTATGTCCATGTTTTCCTGCAAAAACATATCACTTCCAAATGCACATACAAAGATGAACTTGTTATATCATTAGTGTGCCTTGTGGCGGGTTAGTTCCATAATCAAATCCAAACCAAAGTGTAATGAACATGTTTGGTGTACCAAAATACACTGTCAACAGTGGCGAAGGAGCAGTGAATTTACTGTAAATGCGGAGAAAGGAACGGTGGATTTGTTGTAAATAGGGCATTGATCGACTTCTTCCGCCTGGGGTACAGAAAACATTTTTACAATTGCATCTCCTCCTCTCGGAAGGAAGATCCGTGAGAGTACAGTGCTCTCTTCCAAGTCTCTGTATCAATTTGAATGTGCATTTGACCTGGCACTCTGATGTTTGATGAAACTATTTTCAGGACGCCCGTAGGTCAGTAATCATGTCGTCGAGGCAGTTGCCGTTATCACTGGTGGTGCTCCCTATAGAGGTGAACATTGACATCACCGGCCACCTCGCTGCAACCTCGGAGCGGCCCATGGACGACCTCCGTAGCCTACGGGCGACCTGCCGGGAGATGCGTCGCATGTGCAACAACGCGGCCGTTGGTCGGTGCGTGGCGCTAGAGGGATTTGCCATCGAGCTGAAGTGGAATGACCGCAAGGGCTAGGACGCCCACCTCGATTGCCTGACCCGCATAAGAAACCCGGTGGCATGTTTCATCTCCGGGATGGACATCCTGTTCGGGGAAAACTACAGCTCCCGGTCATCCATCGCAAAGATCGTGGAGGCCGCCCAGGCCGGGCACAATGTGGCGGCCTACGTAGCCGCCATGGTCCTCTACAGGGCCAATGGCGGCGCCGGTGATGATGACTCTGCGAGGCGGTACATCAGACAGGTCGAGGGCGAGGAAGAATCGGCGGCCGCGACATCGATGATGATGCAGACGAACAAGGGTTGCCTGCGGTGTCGTGAGGCAGCCTCAGAGGTGATCTGGCGAGTGACATGGCGCCGATGTGCAACGCTGGTGCCGCCAGTGGCGTGCAGCAATCATCAGTGCGCAGGCCGTCTGTGCTTCAAGATGAGCTGGGAAGAATGGTCACATTTTTGTAACGAGGAATGTTGAATTCATGCTGAATGTGATCTGTTCTTTAGCAAAATAATTGGATATCTGCATCCAAACAAATTACCTTGACATGTGAGAGTGATTTTGGATATATTTGTTTCTAGATCAATCCACTGATATCTGTTTCTATCTCTCTTCCTTGATTCCCGTGTAGCAATACTCGCACACGCATTGACGTGATGGAAACCAACTTCTGGTCTTCCCCCATTTATGTACCACGGCTGGTAGTTGGAATAGTTCATCGCAATTTAGAGAGGTGGGAATCAATATTGGACAATTAAAAAACAAATAAAATGATCTCACTATCTCAGAAACTACGAAATCCGTAATAAGGTTTGCCCAATTCAAAACAAGCAACTTTTGCCAGGAAAGGAATGAAAATTTTTGTCCGGTCTGTTAATGTTTCGTAAACCCAAACATTCGGTCCTGCCCGGGTTATATTGCCTATCTCATTGCATGCCTTCATTTTGTTGTTACCAAGCATGACTCGTCAACAAGGAAGAATGAAGTCGTGGTTCAAACTCTAAGTCAGCTTGCTTGTCTTCACGATTCTTTCCTACTAACCAAGTCTTTGAAAAACAAATCTTTCCTAGATGGGGTAGTGTACACTAGATAGAGTAGACACCATCTTATTGAAAGCCAATTTGTTGCCCATCGCTTCAAATTGCTCTACCTAAGCCACGGCTCCACGTTCGAATTGTGCACGTTTTTGGCTCTCCCTAACAAGGATGATATCATATCTCACCTTATCCATATTTAAAACAAGCATCTTTTTGCCATCAAATGAATACAAATATTTCTCCAGTCTACTCATGGTTCGTAAACCGAAACATCCGACCTCGTATACCAGAATAACCGGTCTCGTGAGAACTTTCGATCTCATCATGTTCAAGTGAATTAAGTTTGCTCCAAGTTCAACGATATTGCAAGTTACGCGCCTAGGCCATTTTCCTGACGTGATCCCCCATGAGACCCTGCACCTTTCCCTTGGCAAATGAGATCTATTAATATATATTGGAAAACACTTTTGCATCTCCTCCTCAATGAAAGAAAACCCCTTCGGCATCTCCTCCTCTCGGCACTAGAAGACCCCATCGGCATCGCCTCCTATCGGCGCAAGTACCGTCGTCCTCTCTCCCAATTCAATCGATTTCTTTGTTCTTTCGACCTTTTCCACCTCTTTGAGCAAACTAATTTCTATGTGCATTTCAGAGCATCTCCCCCAATGGCCGGCGACAATGATCATGTGCCTCCTGTGGAGCTCGCTCTCCTACCATCCACACCGGCTAAAGCTCCGGCGGGGCCGAGATGCGGCGACTGCGGCAGGACATAAACGCCGCAACGGATGGCCGGGTCGATGGGGCTCGGCACGCTCTGTGCCGACTGCGGCCTTCGTTGTTGGCATGCCGGGCAGTGGTGGGACAGGCGTTCTCTCCACATCTATCAAACCACGATTCCCGTCTCACCATCACCACCAAAAGCTGGCGTGCAGTGGGTCGAGTGCCCGATAGGCCGGTTTGGTCGCACGTGGCAGCCGTGGCCCTCCACTCCGCCATTAATGTCAAGTGCGCCCACCGCTTGGACTGTCCTGGAGAGCTCAGGCGCACGGTCGTTTTCGTCCCTGCTCCACAGGTCGGCGGCGTTACCAGCCGCTCGGCTATTGATGTCAAGTGCGCCCGCCGCTTCGACTGTCCCGGAGAGCTCAGGCGCACGGCCATACCCATCGCCACCAGAAGCTAGCGTGCAGTGGGTGGAGTACCCGAGAGGCTGGGCTGGTCGCACGTGGCAGTCGTGGCCCTCCACTCCGCCATTGATGTCAAGTGCGTCCGCCGTCCCGGAGAGCTCAGGCGCACGGCCGTTCCCGTCCCTGCTCGACAGGCCGGCGGCGTTGCCAGCCGCTCGGCCATTGATGTCAAGTGCGCCCGCCGCGCCGACTGTCCCGGAGAGCTCAGGGGCACGGACGTTCCTGTCCCTGCTCAAAAGGCCGGCGGCGTTGCCAGCCGCTCAGCCCCCGATGTTGGACCCGTTCCTGCTCGACGGCGAGGCGGCGCCTTCCATCCTCGACGACCCAGACTGGATGAAAAGATAATTGCCAACAATAACAAGTGTCACTTTGCTATAATGATTATTAGTGTATGATCAGAGAACTCTGTTTCCTCCTATGGAGTACTTTGGATGGATGTTCGTTCAATAAATAATTTAGTCCGGCCTTGTCACTTTTTCTTAACAGTAACATCCGCCCGTTGCCATCCTCGTGCCACAACTTCCCATGGAAGGTGGTTGGCATCATCAAGAGATCACAAACGTGTTGGTCATATGGCGCGGGGACCCGCATATCAGCCCCTCAATGGTGGAAGATGAATGGATGCCACTCAAGAGGCATCTGTTGCTTACCTTCTCACCGAAGCAGCACAAGTTCCCAAGCAAGGCGAGTAACTCCACATAAATCGCCATTCCTACCCCCCCACCATCGGCGTCCTCACCAGTTCCGAACCACGCTACCACTTCCCAAACACTAGCGCCTCACTCCTACCCGGCTGACGCAATGAAGAGATCAGGCTCCCCGTCGCGCCGGCTATCCCCCACCGGCTCCCCGTCACGCCGGCTCTCACCCTCGCCCTTCAACCGATCCTCCGGCGCCACATCCTCTTCGCACGCCCATGACTGGGGGCCGCCGCACGACAACCAGCACTTCACCCGCATGTTCATGGAGGCACTGTGGGGCCACATCCACGACACGCCGCCGCCGTGCTCCGACGCCGCCAACGTCGACCCGCCGTCGCTTGTCAGTGGTTTCCCAAGAGCCGGTGGTGGCTCGCCGGCGGATTCCTAGCCTCCTCCACCGTTGCTGCCGCCACCCTCCGATGACGCCAACATCGACCCGCCGTCGATCGCCGATGCTTTGCCAGGAGCAGCTGGTGTCTTGCCGGCGGATATCCAGCATCCTCCACCGTCACCGCCTCGGAAGCTGAAGCTTACGGTTACCCTTTCTGCTGGTGAGTTTGACTCCGACTCTGATTCCGACTCCCAAGCTGACACAGACTCGTCTGAGGACCGTTGCCATGGCTACATCCCTCCGGTCCCCCGGGGCGATGCTTTGCGCATCTTCCGGCACCTCGACGGCACATACGGGTGCCCTGTCTGCCCCAACCTTATGCACCAGTGGCGCAAGCTGAATGAGGTCAAGGACCATGTCCTTGGGATGGCCAGGTCTGCGCCCCTGAGGGAGAAGTACAAGAAGAAGTGGAGCCGCCACCGCGTCATGGCCAGGAATGAGGGATGGATGGAGTAGATGGAGAGAGGGAGCCGCGCCGGTGGAAGATCTATGCTGTTATGTTATCTGTGATGTTAATTAGTACCTTTAGATTTCGTTGGAACATTGTCTTATGTATGTGAACTTTGTGATGTTATGTTATCAGTGATGTTAATTAGTATCGTTAGATTTCGTTGGAACATTGTCTTATGTATGTGGAAATCGTGATGTTTAATTAGTCACTTTAGAATGGACTCTGTTTCCTACTTTGGATGGATGTTCGTTCGAATAATGCGATCGTATTTTCCTAATAACAATTGTTGACGGTGAATTTCCGCCAACCTAGCCATGAGTTTACCTTCGGTGTTGGTATTGATTTAATATCCAAACTAACGATCCTAAACCTCATGATATGTCATGTTCGCACTCGCATGTGGTTTTTGGAGTTTATTGTTTACGCAGGGTTTTAACGCTAAAAGGGAGACTTCCCGAGAAAGTTCATCAAGCACTTTGTGAGAAGATCATGAAGCCCGGCACAAGTCAAGACACGAAGTGAACATGACTCCAAGTGGCCCAAGGACCGAAGCGTGAAGCCGTGAAACTCCGAGGACCTGGATAGAAAAGGCTGAAGCTTGCGCGACAAAGAGCCCTATCCAAACAGCGGAGAAACTGACGCCAAGGGCCCACATGCAGGAAGTGGAAAATTCTAGAAGACACGAGAAGCAACCGGGAGGAAGCCGGGGCCGAACTGGGCCGAAACAGGCCCAGGCCGGTCGGCCCAGGCCGGCCGGCCCAGCCCATTCCGGGCCCGGTTCGGCGCCCCCTTTGACCTAGACGCCATTCGGACTATTTATAGCCCCCTCGCCAAGACAATTTTATTAACTCTTAAGTGGTTGAACAAGTTTTTGGAGAACCTTTTATTTGCTTAGTTATTATATTTGAATTTTTTTATCTTAAACCAATGACATGAGTCATCCCATGTTTTATTTGCCTCTTTTGGAGAAACTAGAACCAAAATTTCAGATCCTATATGAGCCTTCCATCCTCTCCACGATGGTAGGTTCAATTTTGGTTTGCATGTTAAAAACACACTAGTAGAGCCTCGATATGTTCCTTAATGTTTTTAAATCTTTTGACGCATGCTAGGACTCACGTGAACCTAGGGAATTCGATTTTTGGTTTGATTTCACTTAACATCTACCGGTTTCTCTAGAATTAGAGTTTTTCTAAGACCCATTGTTTTTATTCAAAATCTCTCTCTCTCATGTTTGGCCAAATTTAGAACCTAAACCCATAACCCCACGGACATGCCGGAGGAGCTTGCTATCAATCAATGAAAGCAAACGATCCCGGTGCAACCAAAATAATGGTAGTCGGAAAGTTTTTGACTTACAAATTGTTTTTGATGTTTAAAAAAACTCCTCTGATAATATATTTGAACTCATTGCTAGCTCTGAGTTAATCTTTAATTTATGAAATTTAGAGGAGTGTTTAGCATCTAAACATGATCAAGGGAAGGATTTGAGGTTTATTTAACACCTTGTGCTTGATGATGCATCACGGGAAGGCTTTATCATCAAAACATCTTGGGCACATGTAAAGGACAAGCATGGGGGAGGGCAACATGACTTTGTTTTGCAGGAAATAAGTAAAAGCACATGAACCATGGAAGACAAGAGGTGGCACAAAGTTAAGGAGGGAGGCATTTATCTCATCATTCAAAACAAAGGAGTGGCCGAGGGAGTTTGGCCGATGGATCCTTGTGGAGCATGAGGACACAAGGACATAATGCAGCAAGGGGCAAGTGGGAGAAGAGCTGACGCAATTGGGGCAGCAGGGACCCCAGGCCGGCCGGCCTGGTCCGGTCGGCCTGCCCTCTTTTTGTAGCCCCCGACGTCCGTCGTCCTCCGGTAAGCCTCTCGTTCAATTGCAAGTTCATGCTCCCAAGTTCATAGTCCAGAGACCTTATGAACCACCCAGAAAAAATTCATGCCTCACTTCCTTCTCTAAAAATCCCTGAAAATTTGTTACAGTTCTTGCCCTTCCATATACTTTCTTTGTGCGTTATCTCTACCGGCAAGAAACCCCCGGGAGAGTTGTTTGTGAATTTGTGCAGCAAGACATGATAAAAAAAGAGCCATGAACATCATCCTCGGAAGGAGAACACGATCATCAATGTCGGAGGTGCCATCTAGATCTTCGCGGTGGCACTCTATCCAAGTTCCCGTGAAGCATGGAGGAGGACGTGGCACTGTCGAGAGACGACACACTGCACCTTGGAGGCATGAGGAGTACACGAAGCTTGTCCATGTGGGACAAACCGCAAGGGCACACGGAGGAGCCGCACGTTCGACCTCGACACTTAACTCGCATCTGCTCCGCCACCATATACTCCGAGGCACTCCAAGCTTGTTTTCATCATAAAGACGAAGGATCAACCATTGAAGGAAGAGTGAAGGAAGGAAGAAGAAATAAAGCTTCCAATTCGGTTTGATTTTCCCTTCTCCTTTCCTTTATTTTTCAGTTATGTGCAAATTTGTGTGTGCAAGCATTTTCTATTTTATTTTATTTTCAGCATGTGTGTGATAGTAGTAGTTTTGTTTTCCATCACCATGAATAATTTCACCATCATTTTATGATAATTAATATGGATGGAAAATTGTGCCAAGTTGATATATGATGACCGTTGCCTATATGCTAATCTTTGTACTTGTTTTATGCACGATTAAGCTAATGCTCTCTTTAGTGCAAATCTGAGATTAATTTAAATGCTAGCTTAATCCTTTGCGGAGGTTATGATAAAGATAAAACCCATAGTGTTTTATGTGCTCTCAAGTTTTGGATGGGTTAAAGATGATTTATTTTTATTCTTAAAAGTAATGCTAACCTTGTCATTAATACCTCTTGCATGTTGCTCTACCTATCCAAAGCCTTATATATATTTGAGTGCAAAAACTTAGTATACAAGATTTATTTTTGAGTGAGTTAATTCAGGGCTTGATTTCTCTGGCCCGAGACTAAGAAGCTAGTCATTCCGTTTTTGCGTATCTATCTTTTTGCTAGCCTTTCTATCCGTGCATTGTGTATCCCCACATCGGAGATTTCACAAACCTCGCCGGATATCCACCCTTAAAACCAAAAATATCATCTTTGTGTTTACCTCCTTGACCACAACCTATCATTTGAGTATGGATGAATAATTCGAGGAAGATCACAAGAATGATGGTACCAAGGATTGAAGTATAATTTTGGGAGTCCTCCAAGACGACATGAGGTTGCGTGAAGGATCCCTAGAAGATTTCAAGTGTTTCTTCCCAGGAAAACATAGGACTTTTAGTACCTACCTTGGCACACAAAAAATTTTCCACCTCTTTGCCCGAGGACGTGCAATCGTCCAAGCATGGGGGGGGGAGTTGCCAAGAGGTAGGTACAATGTAATCTAGAGTTCAAGGGGAGTATAAAAAAAAGAAGACAAAAAAGAAAAAAAAGGTATGAAAGAAAGAAAGAATGAAAGAAAAAGAAAAAAAGTGTATATTAAGAGAGAGAAAATAATAATAATAAATAAAGCTCCCCGGCTCTCTAGATGCATTAGGAGTTTCAAGAGGATTCAAGATCAAGACCCATACTCATCTTTTCAATCATGTGCAATCCGATAACGAGGACTTTGTTTGTTCCTCGAGATCACTCTTTGCCATTTGCACATGTCCACTTATCTCAAAAATTGTGTGTTCATCTCTCCCCCCTCCTTGTAACATTATTTTTTGAATGACCTTTTTGACGAGTCTCGGTAAGACCATGAGAAGCTTGTCTTGTTTTGATAATATCTCAATTATAATATCTTGGTAGGACTAAACTTTTCCCTAAAGCTCCATATAAAGCCTACCACTTATATATGTTTTTGAGAGGGGAAAGGGGTAGAACAAGTAGGCTTGAGAGACAAGATGAGATGAGAGTTCATGAGCAAGATGCAAGGTGGTTCAAATTTTTGAACTTGGTTTAGCTCTTTTCTTCATCTTGCTCTACACTTCAAAATTCCTAAAATTCATTTGAAATTTGAGAGCATGACTAATTACTTGTGGGAAGAGCTTAATTGATATCCACCCTCCGTAGGGATGAAGGCTAGTACATTATGGAACTTTAACAAATATAAATTTAGAGAGCATTATGTTTTCTCATGTAATTGATCAAGTGCAGGGTTTAAATAATGAAAAGCAACACTGATATCCATCGAAGGCTTACTCGAGGACGAGCAAGGTTTAAGCATGGGGGAGATGTTGACGGTGAATTTCCGTCAACCTAGCCATGAGTTTACCTTCGGTGTTGGTATTGATTTAATATCCAAACTAACGATCCTAACCCTCATGATATGTCATGTGTGCACTCGCATGTGGTTTTTGGAGTTTATTGTTTACGCATGGTTTTAACGCTAAATGGGAGACTTCCCGGGAAAGTTCATCAAGCACTTTGTGAGAAGATCATGAAGCCCGGCACAAGTCAAGACACGAAGTGAACATGACTCCAAGTGGCCCAAGGACCAAAGCGCGAAGCCGTGAAACTCCGAGGACCTGGACAGAAAAGGCTGAAGCTTGCGCGACAAGGAGCCCTATCCAAACTGCGGAGAAACTGACGCCAAGGGCCCACATGCAGGAAGTGGAAAATTCCAGAAGACACGAGAAGCAACCGGGAGGAAGCCGGGGCCTAACTGGGCCGAAACGGGCCCAGGCCGGCCGGCCCAGCCCATTCCGGGCCCGGTTCGGCGCCCCTTTGACCTAGGCGCCCCCTCGCCAAGAGCCACGGATCAATTCATTTGTCATCCGCCGTCGAGGAGCAGAGAAGCTAGAGGGACACCATCTCGGAGAGGAGGGTCGTGCTAGTTGTCTAGGGTTTCCCTAGCCGACGTGGGAACCTTGCATGGAAGACCACGCCGGAGCTCCGGAGCAAGGATCAAGATCGAGGTAGGATCCCGGTGGTGATCTTGTTCATGTAATCATTCATGGTGAAGTTTTATAGTGAATCCGATTTCTAGTGATCAAGTGCCTTCTCTATGATTTTGTTCTCCCTTGGTTTTGCTTCTTCCTCAATCTATACTTAAGATAGATTGCATAGGGTGCTCTTGTAGCCGCGGTAGCTAGAGGTGCATACCGGACCGACCAAGTGTTTTCAACTTGTTCTTCTTGAACTCGCCCTAGGCTAACCCGCACGAATAGGAGTGCGTTCTGACAGAACGGTGGCTCTAAAAGGCGGGCGTCTTAGGAATCAGATCGGATGCCACGGTTTAAAAATGTTTTGTTGATGGATAAAACTCGTATCCACCTACGATCCGCAAGCGTACGGACCTACACCTTTTTCACCATGGGGATTCCCTAGGTTCTTATCAATCCGCGAAGCAAGGGGATTACAAGCGTTTGATCTAGCACTACTTACTAACTTAACCAAACCCTAATCTACGGTTAATCTAGAGAACAACTACGCTACACTAGAGAGGATGATTAAACCAACAAGATATATAAAAGACACTTGCCCATGGGTCTACGATACTTGAACATGCAACCGCTTAAGATATGAAAACCGATCTAATCTATCGGGGGTTGTGACAAAGTTTCGCCCTTTCCCTCCCCCCGTACTGTCACTACGCGGAGGTATTCGTGACTAGACCTTTGATGGACATGGGGTATTGAATGGTTCCAAGGGAGCACTGAGATCTTACTCCCTACGCGGCATGGAAGCTAGCCTTAAGCAACAAAGCATCTTCAACACTAGATGATAGATAGACAACCATACAAAGTAGCGATTACATCTCAAGATCGATTACAACCCATGGACAAATGAGAAGATTACCCCATCAAGGTGCTAGGCATAGCACCGTTGACCATGGTGACGCTTCCGACGGTGTCTTCCTTCTCCTCCGGGGGTGTCTTGGCAAGGCCTCGACGTCCTCTTCCACTTGTGGTTGCTTCCTTCGAGTAGAGCGATCCTTCTCGCGAACGATCTCCCTCCTCTTCTCCCTCTCTAGCTTGTGGATGGCCTCTCGGGCGAATGGCTCTCTCTCTGCGAATGGCGGCGCCTCCACGTATTTAGGGTTGAATGATCTTCACGCTCAAGAAATGGGGGACCGAACCGCCTCGGGGATGGGCCAGGCCGGCCGGCCTGGGCCGACCGGCCCAGGCCCATTTCGGCCCGGTTCGGTCGCCCCTTCGCGCACGTGGGTCCTCTTGTCAATATGCACTTTGCCCCCTCCATTTGCACTATTTTGACGATGTCATCCTCGCGTCCAAGATGGAGGGTCTTCTCGCATGAAGTTCGGTCTTTTACGCTTCAATCCTCGGGGATGTTCCTTTGTAACACTTCGGTCCTTGCCACCTTTGGGAGTGATTTCATCATGCTCTCGAACACGAACGGGACTCCTCAATTGCTCCTTTGAACTTGTTGTGACTCCGTCCTTTATGTCCATGTTTTCCTAAAAAACATATCACTTCCAAATGCACATACAAAGATGAACTTGTTATATCATTAGTGTGCCTAGTGGCGGGTTAGTTCCATAATCAAATCCAAACCAAAGTGTAATGAACATGTTTGGTGTACCAAAATACACCATCAACATCTCCCCCACGCTTAGATCTTGCTCGTCCTCGAGCAAGTACTCGTAAAAGAACTTTTGTCCAAGGTGTTGAAATCGTGCTCCGCTAATCCTTTCTTCACAAGTTAGTCAATCTTTTATCTTTAATATAATAAACATAAAGCAATGATCATCATACATAAACATGGGCATTTTGAATTTTTACTAAATCGAGATTTACCCCACAACTCATACCTTTCACTCGAGGTCTTCAATTTCAGCCATGCTTACTTCTTTGCTTCCATTGGAGGGTTTTCATGATTTTTCAAAAATAAAATTCATGCAACAAGTATTAGACAAAAATCTTTCTCCAAGTTCTCACATGTCACTCATATGAAGTGGCTATCCTAAACAATTCAAAACTCTCACCTCCCATAAGTCTCTAATACATTATGTAAAGTGGAGCTATAGGTATGGCTAGTGCAATCAACACAAGTATTGTCAAGCTAAGAACTTCCTCTAGTGGTTGTTTACCTTTCAAAGCCAATGATCATGAGAATTAAACCATAATGTAGGGATATCAAGGATAAGAAGATATGGAATGGTGGACATGTGCAAGGGCAAAAGAAAATAAGACTACGAGGCACCGATGACGTCCTCGTTGTCGGATTGCACATGGTTGGAAAAAGAATGAAAGTTTCGTCTCTCAACAACAAATGACATCCTTCCTTGCACTTTATTTATCCTTCACTTGATTCATCCCTCTTCATATCTTTCTTGCTTTTCCTCTTTCTTTCTTTCTCTCTTTTTTTTCTTTTCTTTTCTTTTCTTCTTTTCCATACATATATTTTTTTTCTTTACTTCTCTCTCTCTTGTGACACTTTTCCCTCTCTTTCAAAGCTCTTTACTCATCTCTTTTTGCATAAACACAATCTGAATTTAAAATAAAATCCATGCTAGAGACGAGACGAAACTTCGAACATAGGCTGTGTTCAAGGAATACGATGCACAAAAGAGATATTATGGTTTGGGTATGGAATTCGGCGATGTACGGGACTTTCGATGTGAGAGTCTCGTTATCGAATGCATGACGAGGCTAGCAATAAAAGATAAACACAAGGACATGATAATTGCTCGAAATTAAAACTTCCAAGAGAGAAGGATCCTAGCCCAACTCATTATGCTAACCACACTTATGGTGGAGCAATAATTAAATTTGCTTTGTATAGGATTTTTCTTAGACTCTCAACTTGGAAAAAGAGAATTCGCTAATCTTTATTACAAGAGTTTTTCAATAATTTTCAGAATTAAATTCCTCAAATTTTAGCATCAAACTTAGCACAACCAAAACAAAGTTCTAGATCAAAGCATGATGCGGGTACTTTTAGAGGTAGAAACTCCACTAAGCACCACGGTAAATGTTTCAAACCAATCGCTCAAGTTTATATATCAAAAATTAAAGACGAACATACAAGCAAAGGAAGAAAAGCATCGCAAGAGACAAAAATTTAAAGGACACTTTTTTTTTATTTTCTTGACACGAACACTAAATTTAAGACACTCAAAACTTTGAAAAAATTAAAAAGCACATACCTAAAACTTTAAGACTCAAAGCTCTCGCGAAATCTAAACCGAAACCAAACTAATCTTAAAAGCAAAAGGCTAGCTAGCTAGCATTCCCCCACGCTAAAACCATACGACGTCCTCGTCGTATCTTACAAAAAAAACCTAAGGGGGGAACTCTATTTCCTAGTGGAACTTTCCACAGCTCTTGCACCACTTGTTCTTCATGTTGCCCATCATGCCAAACAACTTCCGCACATTCCGATTCAGGAATTTGTAGTCGTCCTCGACCACTCGTTCCAAGTCCTCCATACGCTGCCTCATTGCCTCCATAGCCTGGAAACATTCGTCGACCGATGCGTAGAGCTCCGAGATGGAGTGACGGTAAGCCGCACAACAAAGCGGATGCATCCCGAAAGGGTCGACATCGCCAGGGTCGTCACCGTCGTCACCGTCGGGACTTCCACCGCCGTTATGATCTTCGGGAGTCTTCTCCTTGGGCACCTCTTCCCAACAATAGAGGTTGTTGTCGTCCCTCCCGGTGGCCGCCCACGAGCTCGGGCTACGGACATCGAAGTAGTCACTCCCCCCGTAATCTTTTGGCTCGGGCGACACCTCCTTGTAATCCTTCCTCTTCATGCCTCGGATGCGCTCCGACCTATGGACAGGAGTAGAGACCCTCTCCTCCTTGACGTGGTGGCGAGATGCGATTTGCCCGGTCGGGATACGCCCTCCGCAATGGATGCGGGCGGTCCTCCTGATCTCCATGGGTAGCTTGAGCTCGCACCGCTTCAACTCCTCCGGCTTCAATGGCTTCTCGGCGCCTAGCTTGATCTCCACGCTCCTCGGGGACGTCATGGCTACTGCTTGGGTGCAAAAGGATGTGAATTGGGATGGATTCCCGAGCTCCCATCTCGTCCCTTTAAATAGTCTGAAAAGGAATGCCCTAGAAACCATTTTTTCCTTTTCTTGACTTCCCTAAATTTTTCTGACCAAACAAGGAAGTCCAAGGCGCGCGTCCCAGAGGAAACCGGGGGCGAACCGCCGCCCAGGCCCCCTGGGCCGATCCGACCGGGCCGGTCGGCCTGCCCTGGTTCGCGGGCCGGTTCGGTCCGGTTTTTCGCGTGTCCCACTAATTTTGTATTCTTAGCCCATGTGAAAAAGATGGCCTGGTAAAACTTCACGAGAAACTCTAGAAAAATAAAAGAAGAGCTATTTACAAAATGCTCACCTTGTTTTACGTCATAAGCTTGACGTTCGGGCTCATCCTCCATGATGAAGACATCAATATGGTGAACGGGGACAACGTCGGGTTCGTAATAAACCTTAAGCCGTTGACCATTCACCATGAATTGATCACCTTTCACATCCATGATGGTTACCGCTCCATTAGAGAGCACTGAATGAACAATGTAAGGTCCATCCCACTTGCTTTGCAATTTCCCCTTTCCGAAGGTTTTAAACCTCGAATTGTAGAGGAGGACCTTATCTCCTTCTTTGAATTCCTTCTTCTTCAATCTTTTGTCATACCACCTTTTAATTCTCTCTTTGTATATGCTCGCATTTTCGTAAGCTTTTAACCTCATCTCCTCTAGCTCGCTTATTTGGATCCTCCGTTTTACCACCGCGGCGTCTAGATCGAGGTTCATCTCTTTAATTGCCTAATAAGCTTTATGTTCTAACTCAACCGGAAGGTGACAAGCTTTACCATAGACAAATTGATAAGGGGTCATACCTATCGGTGTCTTGAACGCCGTTCGATATGCCCACAAAGTTCCATCCAACTTCTTTGACCAATCCTTGCCTCCCTTCTCTATAGTTTTGTTAAGAATGCTCTTTAATTGCCTATTCGATGTTTCCGCTTGTCCGTTGGTTTGTGGATGATAAGCCGTAGAGACTCTATGTTCAACACCAACTTGGACAAGCACTTCTTGAAGTTCTTCCCGGTGAAGTGAGTTCCTCCATCGCTTATCAAAATTCTCGGAGTACCGAAGCGAGGGAAAATCATGCTCTTGATCATTGCAATGGATTCCTCCGTGGAAGCTTTACGACATGGCATGGCCTCTACCCACTTGGACACATAATCAACCATGACTAGGATATGCTCAAATCCGTGTGAGTTTTTGAAGGGCCCCATGAAGTCTATTCCCCAAACATCGAATAAATTGATTTGTAGATTATACTTCAAGGGCATGGCATTCCTTTGAGAAATGTTTCTGGTTCTTTGGCATTTGGGGCATGACGCAACATATCTTTTAGTATCTTCATGCATCTCCGGCCAAAAGAATCCGCTGGACCACACTTTTGCTTGGGTCCGAAAATGGCTATAGTGTCCACCATACTCCGCCGAGTGGCACTTCCTCAAAATTTCTTGCCTCTCTTCTCTTGGTATACATCTTCTCATAACTCCATCATTGCCAAGTTTGAAGAGATAAGGTGAATCCCAAAAATATTTTCGGCTTTCAGAGACTATCCTCCTTTGAGTGTTTTTATCTAAGTGATCAAGAGGCATCTTCCGTATTGCTCGAATGATATCGATCATCCAAGTATCTTTGTCGAGTATGCGGTAGAGGTGGTCATCTCTCATCTTGTCCTCTATGGGCTCTTTATCATCTTGTCCACGGTTCATCCTAGACAAATGATCGGCCACAACATTTTCCACCTCCTTTTTATCACGAATTTCAACATCGAACTCTTGGAGAAGAAGGATCCAACGAATTAATCTTGGTTTAGCATCCTTCTTAGCCAAAAGGTACTTGATGGCCGCGTGATCGGTGTAAACAATAACCTTCGAGTTCACGATGTAAGATCTGAACTTTTCAAAGGCAAACACCACCACTAGCAACTCCTTTTCCGTAGTGGCATAATTTAATTGTGCTTCACTAAGAGTTTTACTAGCGTAGTATACGGCATGAACTCGGCCTTCCTTTCTTTGACCCAAAACCGCTCCTACGGCGTAATCACTTGCATCGCACATGATCTCAAAAGGTTGGCTCCAATCCGGAGGTTGAATAATGGGAGCACTCACCAAAACACTTTTCAAGGTCGGGAATGCCGCTAAGCACTTCTCATCAAAGTTAAAAGCCACATCCTTTTGAAGGAGTTGTGTGAAAGGCTTAGTGATCTTTGAGAAGTCCTTAATAAATCTTCTATAGAATCCGGCATGGCCTAGAAAGCTCCTCAAGGACTTAACATCCGTTGGAGGTGGGAGTTGCTCAACCATCTCCACTTTAGCTTTGTCCACTTCGATTCCTCTCTCGGATATAACATGCCCGAGCACTATGCCTTGTTTCACCATGAAGTGGCACTTTTCCCAATTTAGCACTAAGTCTACCTCCGCACACCTCGTAAGAACCTTATCTAAGTTTGCCAAGCAATCCATGAATGTTTTCCCATAAACGGAAAAGTCATCCATGAACACCTCGACAATTTCCTCGATGAATTCCGAGAAAACTGCCATCATGCAACGTTGAAAAGAGGCTGGAGCGTTGCATAGACCGAAGGGCATCCTTCTATATGCAAACGTTCCATAAGGGCAAGTAAACGTTGTCTTGTGTTGATCATCCGGGTGAATGGGAAATTGCATAAACCCCGAGTACCCATCGAGAAAGCAAAAATAAGCATGGTTTGCTAATCTCTCGAGCATCTCCTCAATGAACGGTAAGGGGAAGTGATCTTTCTTCGTCGCTTTGTTTAGCTTACGGTAATCGATACACATCCTCCATCCGGTCACGGTTCTTTGCGGTATTAACTCATTCTTCACCACGGTTAAACCTCCTTTCTTCGGCACACAATGTACCGGGCTCACCCACTCGCTATGCGGTACCGGGTAATTGATTCCGGCATCAAGTAACTTGATAACCTCTTTCTTTACTACCTCTCGCATGGCATTAGTTAGCCTCCTTTGATGGTCCACTACGGGCTTACATTGGTCTTCCATAGGTATACGATGAGTGCAAAAGGCTGGGCTAAGTCCTTTGAGATCATTAATTGAATATCCAATCATTTTCTTCTGGACTTAATTCGTCGCTCACAATGACTGGATAAGTCTTGTCTGGGCCCAAAAATTCGTACTTTAATCCTTTGGGCAAAGGTTTGAGATCCACCTCGGGCACTTGCGGCTCTTCGGGTTGAATGTCTCCTAAGTCTTCGAATTTTTCTTCCTCTACGCTTCCATCTCGTGGTTCTAATCCCTTCGTTGCTTCCTCTAGTTCCTCGTCTCGTTGATCATTAGATTGATTCTCCATCGCTCTTTGCAGTAGGTCTCTAAGGGTTTCAACAAAACAAAGACTACCTACCTCCTCTACTTCTTCATCTTCGGGAGGAAAAGGTGAGGGGTGATTAGAAACGCGAAGAAAATTATATGTGTACTTCTTTCCATTAAGATTCATTGTTACTTTGCCTTCTCCGGCATCCAACACGGCATCAACCAACTTAAGAAAAGGCCTACCTAGGATTATGTGATCATGATTACTATGGTAAGCATCTATAACAAAGAAATCGGTTGGTATGCACTTTCCAGAGATGATTACATTAATGTTGCAAGCAATACCTAGAGGTCTAATAGTTCTACCATCTCCCATGATTAACTTAGTTGAAGTTGGAGCTAAGTCTAGGTTGTGGTCTTGAACTTTATCGTAAATTTTGGAGGATAGGACACTTACTTGGGCTCCGATGTCGCATAAGGCTTTGCGTTGAACTCCGTTGATCTCGCAACTCAAGTGTGGTGTCATCTTCTCCTCTTGGTCGGATCCTATTGCATAAACTTCGGCGAGGCGAGCGTATGGCGATGCTTCGGGCTTGATCCCCATGATTCTTTTCACCTCGGCTATGTGTTCCGGATCCACTTCATCATCACTAAAGAGCTTTGAAAAGATCTCACCGGTGGTTTCAAGATCGTACGCCTTTTCCGCTTGCTTTTCCGGTGGGAAATCCGCTTCCAATGCTCTTGCCATCCCCTTTTGGTTAGGGAACGGTCTTCTCTTGTCGAATACTTCTCCGTAATCGATTGGAACCCAATCCATATGCTCGAACTCCCTTAATGGCTTCGCGCTTGACATACTCCTTTTATTTGTTTCATCCGACTCGGCGAAGTCGACGCTTGGGGTAGTTCTTGTCTTGATGCATACTTCTTCAAGCTTTTTCGGGATTGGCTCATCTTTCTTGTCTTCCGGGGTTGCCTCTTTAGAAATTTCAGCACATGTCTTCGTCCTCGAATTGTGTTCCGGCTCTCCCGCAAGTCTTGTTTCCCAATCTCTTCGCATAGCCGCCGCTTTGCTAATCTTTTGTAAAAGTTGAGCGGCTTTCGTGAGTGTTTTCTCCATGAGATCCCCACCTGCACACATTTGAACATGTTCCATGCAACTAGGGGTTAGGGAAACGAAAAATGTATGCAAGAGTACGTCACCGGAGAAGCCGAGTCTTGGTCCTTGTTCAATTAACTCATTAAATCTATTCCAAGCTTGGTCTATCCCTTCCTCTTCTCCTTGCATGAAGGTGATCACTTGCCTCCTTAGATGTTGAACCTTGCTTATTGGAAAAAACTTCTCGCAAAATTTCTTCGTCAACTTGTTCCAATTGCCTTCAACTTCAAAGGACGCAAACGAGTACCACGTCTTTGCTTCGCCGGCAAGTGAGTAGGGAAAGAGATTCCACTTGAACCATTCATCGGGAACTCCTTGACGCACCGTGTTGCATAGCATCGTGAAATGCCTTATGTGTCTATATGGGTTCTCCGTGTCCATCCCTTCAAATGGGGTTGCCGCCGCCATCTCGATGATCTTAGCTTTGATTTCATACTTGGTCGCTTCGAGCTTCGAATCCAACTCTTGTACCTTTATGTCTTCACATCGAGGACTAGAGTAATCCCTTAGTGATTTCTCCGGTTCTTCCATGGGGTGGTTGACGAACGCCATCTAGACAACAAAATAAAAACAAAAACAACACAAAACAAAGTGGTTTTCTAGGTAATAGGGGTTAGATGTTAGCAAATAAATGATAAACAAAATCTAAAACAAAGTTAGATGCAAAAACCAAACGATGTAAACTGGCTTGCTCCCCGGCAACGGCGCCAGAAAAAGGGGCTTGTTGACGGATAAAACTCGTATCCACCTACGATCCGCAAGCGTACGGACCTACACCTTTTTTACCACGGGGATTCCCTAGGTTCTTATCAATCCGCGGAGCAAGGGGATTACAAACGTTTGATCTAGCACTACTTACTAACTTAACCAAACCCTAATCTACAGTTAATCTAGAGAACAACTACGCTACACTAAAGAGGATGATTAAACAAACAAGATATATAAAAGACACTTGCCCATGGGTCTATGATACTTGAACATGCAACCGCTTAAGATATGAAAACCGATCTAATCTATCGGGGGTTGTGACCACGGTTTCGCCCTTTCCCTCCCCCCGTACTGTCACTATGCGGAGGTATTCGTGACTAGACCTTTGATGGACACGGCGTATTGAATGGTTCCAAGGGAGCATTGAGATCTTACTCCCTACGCGGCATGGTAGCTAGCCTTAAGCAACAAAGCATCTTCAACACTAGATGATAGATAGACAACCATACAAAGTAGCGATTACATCTCAAGATCGATTACAACCCATGGACAAATGAGAAGATTACCCCATCAAGGTGCTAGGCATAGCACTGTTGACCATGGTGACGCTTCCGACGGTGTCTTCCTTCTCCTCCGGGGGTCTCTTGGCAGGGTGTCAACGTCCTCTTCCCCTTGTGGTTGCTTCCTTCGAGTAGAGTGATCCTTCTCGCGAACGATCTCCCTCCTCTTCTCCCTCTCTAGCTTGTGGATGGCCTCTCGGGCGAATGGCTCTCTCTCTGCGAATGGTGGCGCCTCCACGTATTTAGGGTTGAAAGATCTTCACGCTCAAGAAACGGGGGACCGAACCGCCTCGGGGATGGGCCAGGCCGACCGGCCGGCCTGGGCCGACCGGCCCAGGCCCATTTCAGCCCGGTTCGGTCACCCCTTCGCGCACGTGGGTCCTCTTGTCATTATGCACTTTGCCCCCTCCATTTGCACTATTTTGACGATGTCATCCTCGCGTCCAAGATGGAGGGTCTTCTCGCATGAAGTTCGGTCTTTTACGCTTCAATCCTCGTGGATGTTCCTTTGTAACACTTCGGTCCTTGCCACCTTTGGGAGTGATTTCATCATGCTCTCGAACACGAACGGGACTCCTCAATTGCTCCTTTGAACTTGTTGTGACTCCGTCCTTTATGTCCATGTTTTCCTACAAAAACATATCACTTCCAAATGCACACACAAAGATGAACTTGTTATATCATTAGTGTGCCTAGTGGCGGGTTAGTTCCATAATCAAATCCAAACCAAAGTGTAATGAACATGTTTGGTGTACCAAAATACACCGTCAACATGCTTTTTATGAGATTCGCTTTTCTATCTTCATCTATCTTGTTTGGAGCTACAACATAAGCATGATCTAGACTCTCTAGATCGGTTATCTCTATGCTTTCTCATGCTACCTCTTGAGTTTAGTAGATTAGATTCGATTAGATGTGTTCTCTTGATGATCTCTTAGATTAGACGCAACTTGATTCTTCAAAAGAAAGAGTTTCTTTGCCTTACTAGATTGAATCCTTGCGTTGCACATTGTTCCACAGACTCGATACCTTGGGTTCTCACACTTAAGGGAAGAAGGGTCCCTTGACTACGACGGGGAATTTTTCCACTTGCAAATCCAAACGAACTTTGATACGACAATCAACCGTCAACAACAATTCAACGAACAATTTAGTCCGGTCCACTCACTTTTGCAGATCAGTAAGATCCGGCCGTAGTCATTCTATTTTGCCCACAAAATCAACACTGAATTTAGTCCGGTCTGGTCACCTTTTCTTATCAGTAACATCCAACCGTAGCCTTCCTCGACAGGCCAAGGCGCTCGTTGCCTAATTTCCCATGGAAGCTTGCCACAACGCCCCATGGAAGCTTGTAGATGAATCGTAGCCACTCGATCTAGAGGCCCGTTGCTTAGCTTGTCACATAAGCTTGCACAACTTCTCATGGAATCTGGCCATTGTATTCCTACCACCAACGGCGTCCATGCCAATTCCGAACCACTCTACCCATAGTTCTCTTCCCAAACACTCGCGTTTCAGTCCTACTGCCCGTCCGACACAATGAAGCAATCAGTCTCCCCCAGACACACAGAGCTCAGGCGCATGGCCGTACCCGCCCCTGCTCGTCGGTCCGGCGGTGTTGCCAGCCTCTCGCCCACCGCCTCCCCAGGAGCTGAATCCGGGTCCTGGCTGTCACCGCGCGGCCTCCACTTCATCCGCTCCTACTTAGAGTGGCAAGGGCGTCAATTCCACGGCACGGAGCCGCCCCGTTGCGACGCCGCCAACGTCGACCCGCCAATGCCCGGAGCCACTGGTACGTTGCCGACGGATTCCCAACCTCCTCCACCACTTGCAGAGTTGGACTCCGACTCCAATTCCGACTCCAACTCTGACACCTTTGCTCTGCACGTCTTCTGGTGCACTACCAACACCTACGGGTGCCCTGTCTGCCGCAACCGTATGCACCGGTGGAGGAACCTGAATGAGATCAAGGACCACGTCCTTGGGATGGCCAGGTCTGAGGCCCTTAGGGAGGACAACATGAAGAAGTGGAGCCACCACCGCGTCCTGGCCAGAAACGAGGGATGGATGTAGATGGAGTGAGCGAGCCGCGCTAGTGGAAGACCAATGCCGATATGTTATCGGTGATGTTAGTTAGTATCTTTAGATTTCGTGGGAACATTGTCTTATGTATGTGAACATCGTGATGTTAATTAGTAACTTTACATTTTCATGAAACATGGTCTCATGTGTTGTCCGGCCTGTTCGTGTTTCTAGACAATAACATCCGCTCTTATTGTACTTATACATGATCGTGTTTCCTAGCTTGACACATTTTTTTCGAATCGAGGGCATCCCCCATTTCCATTGCAACAACAGAAATACCGAACAAGTCACAGAACAGGGATAAAAGAGGAGTTCACTGGCCCTTGACTCGCCCTAACCTACATTGACTCAAGCTAGAGTAGGACAACGATCGCCCCTA
The DNA here is from genome assembly GCA_036936925.1 of Cenchrus fungigraminus. Lineage (NCBI taxonomy): Eukaryota > Viridiplantae > Streptophyta > Magnoliopsida > Poales > Poaceae > Cenchrus > Cenchrus fungigraminus. The sequence continues at coordinate 112,998,747 of CM072780.1, read as the reverse complement.
GGACTCCCAGGGAGAGTAAGCATCACCAGACAATGAGTCTGAACATCATCACAAGTTTCCAACCCAAAACATAGCACCACTAGACAGACCTACACCAACATCTGCCAATCGCTTGACAATGTCAGTTTCCTAGCTTGACACATGATCTGGAGAAGTTGAAGATCAATATTGGACGATTAATAAGAAATAGCAATGTGATCGTTGCTCACCTTGACCAAATTCAAAACAAGCATGCGGTTATTGCCAAACATCCAAAATGCTAATGCATCCCAAACCCAAACCATGTTTGTGATTTTGGTTATCGTTTGTTTGTTGATCAATCCCCTTGTTTGAAGTTGTTTATGCTTTGTTTCCCTGACCATCTCTGTTCCTTGTCTCCCTATAAATGTTATCCTATTTTATCGCTCTCATAAACTATGAAATCATAGATCACCGTTTCCCAAAATCAAAACAAGCATCTTTTACAGGTCCTGAAATATTTGTCCTTTCTGTATCTTTTTCTAGACCAAAACATCCGGTCTGTTAATGCAAGCCATAGCCGAACATCCGGTTTAATGGCAGTAAACAGTTCATCTCTGCATGTTGAAGTGCTTGTAAATATAGTTTGCTCCAAATTCACTAAGATTACAAATTTACATAATTCTTTTCTTTGCAAAAGACCGTTACATTATTAGAGATCGAGGCGCCTCCTTGCATTAGCATGATACAACTCATGAAGAGACACCCCGACTCTCCCTGAAACTGAGATCTATTAATATACCAGACTCTCCCAACTCCCTCCATTGCCTTGTCTCAAACTCTCTTCCTCCAGAAAACCACAACCACCATGCCTTCTTCTCCGATTCGACTTCCCGCCTCCCCGTTCCCTTCCAACCCCTCCTCCATCGGGACACCACCCGACTCCCCCCAACCAAGCTCATGCGAGCCATCCGAGCCCTCCTTGAGTGAATCTGATGTAGAAGACATGGAAAGGCAGGAGAGCGAGGACAGCGAGGATGAGTACGACTACGTGGAAGAGGATGAAGAGGAAGAGGAAGAGGAAGAAGAAGAGGATGAGGAAGAGACGTGGGCGGCCATTGAGAAGAAGCGATTGGCGGCCAAGAAGAGAAAGCGGGTGGAGGCCAAGAAGAGGAATCAACAGACGGTGGTGTTTGTGAGGCAGCTTTTGAAGGATGACAAGGCCGGTAAGCTTGATTCGTTCAAGGACATTCTGTCGGCGAAGGAGAAGAAGGGTGTGGAGGAAGAGGAGGTGGACTCGAAGAGGACCAAGAAGAAGATGTACCTCGGCTCTGGTCCTTCAAATGCCGACCCCGCCAATCCCAGTCCCGTGGCTCCCCCAGGCATTGAAGCTCCCTCGACGCCAGAGTCATCGGGGAACTCCTCGGAGGGGTCGTCTTAGATTACTCGGATTTGGGTTTTCTTTTTCACTTTCAAATAGGTGGTCTTGTGGATGGAAAGATCAATTGTATGTTTTCTTTTGGATGGAAAAGATCGATCCCCTGTTTTCCTGCTCTGTGAATCTTGTAGTGGTAGGAAAATCCCCTGTATTCCCTGTTATCCATGAAGAACATGGGTGTTCTTCTTTTCCATGATCGCCTTCCTTGCTTCAGTGGATTTCCCTGGTCATGATGCATTGCCATAGTCTGAGATGTAATGTCTTGTCATGTAATATTTTATTTTTATCCCACCGCACCGCATTGCAGATACACACGTAAATGATGACCGATTTTACAAATTTACCGTTTGACTAAATTCACCATTTTGCCAAGAATATACATAACGTAAATGATGGTCACCTTGCCCAAATTATTCAACTTAAATGTGCACATACGTGATACATCCCCATAGACCTACACCCGTACAGTGGCACTGGCACAGGCACACACAAACACACACCCAGCAACGAAATCTTCGGACTTGGCAACGAGGAAGACAACAGACACGGTCATGGAGATGGATACAGCACACGCCTATCCCGCCATACCTAATGCACGACGGAATGTAGCATAACGAGGATCCGTGCGGAGATATTCCTCCAATGCACGGTGCCTACCCCTCGACTTCATGGTACGTCCCAAGCGACCAATGCCAGAAGCATGTTGTAGGATGTCACGAAAACCCCACTGCCGGTTAGCAAGATTGCAGTAAGGGCACACACAACGACCATGGCGAAGCACACGAGTGTAACCCTGCTCCTACAGCCAAGCCAAAGCATCTTTCTTCATCTCCTCTGTTTCTTCCTCGTCCGCTTCGTCCATGTCGTACAGATCATATGGATCCATGTATCCTGGCCGCTGCGGAGGTGGCACAACATGGGAGTTGGCGGTTCCTCCGTTCGCATCAGAAGCCATCCTCCTACACACTCACCAACAACGTAAACATGATAAGCACTGACCAGAAATAATGATTGTATCCTGTAAAAACACGACGCGGAAGCTAAGAGCTCACCTCTTTTCATAGAGCGCAGAACCAAATAGAGAGGTCTGCTAGCACAATGCGTGGAGGATGAAGAGGCGATGAGCAAAGGCTTGGGGGCACGCCTATTTATCGAACCATGACTGATACTAAGGCAGCGTGCACCTTGTGGCAGAGCATGCCCTCACGGGATTACAGTAGCCATGAAAATACGTGGGATGCTCGGAATACGAAGGCCTACACTGCTGAGGAATCCTGTCACAAGTATAGGGCGGAATATGCAGGCTTTTTCCCCGGTAGGCATGCGAAATATTTGGTGGGTACACGAGTGTGCTTTGGTCTTGATAAGAACACAGAAGGAAGATCCTTATATCCGTATGACTTCAAAAAATAGACGTGTAGGCATTGTAGTGGGAGAAGCAGCTGTTAGGTTTTGTGATCTTCGACTGGAAATGCACCCAGCTTCACTGAAGCGTGGGCCTCTTCCAGATATCCGTCTCCCGCCTATATTGTACGCCACCGGAATCCCACCCAAACTCGCTGACAATATGGGGCCGCCATTGCACGGCCTCACTTGTCAGTGGCCCCGAAGCAAGTGCAGCTTACCAAATTTTCATTTCGCGGTCAGGAAGTCGAAAGCGGGATTTTCAAATTCTGTATTCCTCTCCACCCCGAAATAATAAATACTCTACTCCATTGCTACCGCGTTGCGCCACTAAACTCCCGCCTTCCATTTCCAAAAAGCATCACTCTGCTCAGCTAGATCTGCGGTGGCGGTCCGACCTCGCCGTCGTCGGTGGAGGGGGAGGGGTATCTCAGTAGATGGTGAGCGGCAGATATCGGTGTTCTGCTTGCGTCTACTGTGCTAGCCAAGCTGAGCAGTTGAGCGAGGATACGGCGCAATCATCGGCTACCGATGCCCCCTAAATCCATGGGCCCCTGAATCTTGGAGCTTCACAAGTGAGAATCTCATTTCCTTTTCTTTCTAGTCCCCTAGTAGTATTTTTGTTGGCTTAGAAAGTAAATTGCTTCATGTATTGTGTTAGTTCTGAGATTCTTCTCTTAACTTTGCCGCTCTAGATGCAGTCACTGATTTGGAACACAAGTTAATCGATGAGCCATGCGTTGAAAGTAAATTGCTTTGTGTATTGTGTTAGATTGGAGATTCTTCTCTTACCTTGGCCACTCTAGATGCAGTTACTGATTTGTAACACAACTTAATAGATGAGTCATGCTTAGAAAGTAATTTACTTTGTTTATTGTCTTAGATTTCAGATCCTTCTCTTACCTTGACCGCTCTAGATCCAGTTCCTGATTTGTAACTTTTTGTGCAGGGCCTAGCATCCCACTCCTGCATTGTTGAGATTCAATCACATGTCGTGGTATGTAACAGAACGCATGATAATCCTGCTACTTTATTCTTAGGATTATTCTTAAGTTTATTTGCTTGCTTCGTTTAAGGTTCAAGTTTGACTTCTCCTTTCATTTTTAGGCTCAAATGTTGAGGACAATCCTTGCGGTTCAAATATCAAATTCCTGTCCCTGCAATGTGAAGTCAAAGCCATTCATTGATTACATGCCTCGAGATTATCCAGCTTTCGCTACATGCTCAAGACCTGAAGTTTCGTTGGGAGGGCTCGATGCAGCTGCTGACCTTGGTGAAATCTTTGTTGAACAGGACCAAGTTTTGACAGACTTGAAGATCAAGGCAGAAGCATCAGATGTAGCAATGAAAGTGCAGACTGATGAGATTGAGAGGTTGAAGAAACAAGTAGAAACTACAGAGACCCTCCTTCGTCAACTGCTAAGCTCGCGCCTTGGGTAAGGCCACTGTGTTTCTTAGTCTTCTGCTTGTGTCCTCCCAGCTAGTTGTGCTGGTTTGTGAGTACGGAGCTTTATTATCTTAGTAGATTCTATTTCAAAACTAGCTTTATTTGTGAGCATGGAGATATCATGTGTATTGGTTTGTGAGCTCCTACTTACAATCTGCTTGTGGTTGTTCTGTGTTCATTGATAATAATATGTCATGTGTGATCCGAAATATTAATTTGTATTAGTGGTATGGAAATATTATCTGTGATGTCTATTACTTAATTGATTAGCATGTAATATGAGATTGAATTATATTTAATTAAGCGCAACCTAGAGTGCAGCCCAAAATAACAGGGAAAAATATGTGGGCTTGCCCCATCGGCCCATTATTTTTTTACGAATTCAAAAATGATTTATTAATAAAATGGGCCGTATCAAAAATGACGTCAGCAAATGGTGGGCTGGGTCCAATATCAGTTGGGCCTTAATCATTTTATGACGTCATCAAATATTGAACTCTATCCAACCAGTACTGGACCCAAAACAAATTAATGACGAATGCAATTATTGGGCTCGGTCATACTAAAACCGGGCCTAAAACATTCTATGACAACCTCGATTATTGGGTCGGTCCAACCAGAATTAGGCCTAAAAGTGTCTACGACGACAACAATTATTGGGCTCCATCCAACCATAAATAGGCCTTAAACATTCTATGACGCAAATAATATTGGGCTCCATCCAATCTTAATAAGACCTAAAACCAATTTATGACGAAAGAAACATTGGGCTCAGCTTAATATTAAGTGGGCCAAATTCAATCTATGACGACAAGGTATTTGGACCTTGGCCCGTCAAAATATGGGCTGAATTCACTTAATGATGAAACGGTTTGTGACAAAACGCCGTGCCACATCAGATTTTGGTCCGACGTGGCAGGTACCTTATGACGCCTTTGTGTTACGAATTTATACGCGTCATTAAACTCATGACGCCGGGAAATAAGGTCTCGTCATTAATCGTGGTTTGTGACGCTCGATTAATGACGGCGCGTTTTCGTAACAACCGGTGTCATTAATCGCGGTTTATGATGAGAAACGGCCTTTTTTGCGTCACTAGTCGGCGTTTTTCTTGTAGTGATCCAAGGCGACGAAGGAGAAGGTGTTGTGGGGGAGGAAGTTGGCATCTTTGAAGATGGTTGGCGTGGAAAGCTTAGATTCCTAGAGGCAGATCACCCCAAGATCACGGCTAGCCAGGTTGCTCTTCACATCGGAGCACTTGTCAGCATCATTCAGCCCGCGCACAATCCAGTTGCAGGTTAGGAGACGACGAGTTCTAGCCATAAAAATGATAGTTCACCATGATTACAAAAGGGGTGCCGGCGGCACAGAACAGCCACGCCGACATGTCAGCGTGGCTGAGGGAGGAAAGGGAGCTGCGCAAGACAGCGGCGAGTAGGGAAAGCAAGAGTCTTCACCACAAAAACCAACTCGTAGACACTTGACGACCTGAGACGAGCATCAACATGGAACACCGAGGGTCACCATCGTGCAAGCCGTAGTGAGCTCCGCCATAGCCGCGGCATTGAGGTTGCAGCCGTCGCCGAGAGCATGAAGCTCGAGGTCAGAGAGGGGTGCTGAAGAGTGTGGCGGGAGGGGTGGTGCACTGCGTCCACCAAGCCAAACCGCCTTGATGTGCACCACCCTGGACAGCGCAATGGAGAACATGGAGTTCTCGCGTGCCCTAACGTGTGCGCTCGGCGGGCGAGGGGCAACAAGGGGCGTCAGCATGGGAGTGGCACAGGGAGGGGGGCATGCAGGGCCCAGCGGCCCTCCTGCAGGGGCTGGCAGGTCAGTCCTGCCGACCTGATCACCAGCACCTGGGCTGATGTGGGCACGCACCACGGCCTGGCATGTCGCAGCGAGAACCTCCGGAGCCGCAAGCAGAGTCGGCGGCGTCGTGCGTCATACCCTACATCCCAACTTCCCCCGGGGAGGGGGCCAAGGTGTGGATGGTGCCCACCAAGCAGGCAACAAGGTTGACGAGGGCGAGCCCGTGCACGCTCTCCGCGTCAGGGGGCAGGGCGAGGCGGCGGTGCAGATGAACACAAGTTCTCCAGCAGGCCCCGCCAGGAGAACGTAGAAGTTCACGGGCATCACGTGCGCCTACATGGCCACAGGCTGAGGGAGGTTGAGGTAGGACATTAGAGCGAGGTCGTCTCCGTGTGGTCAGAGTCGAACACCGAGACGACATCACGCCCCCCAAGGTCGCCCGCCTGGGAGCGTGGAGGGGCCGGCGGACGAGGAGCGAGGGGGTCAGGGGTATCACGAGACCCCCCAGAAGCGTCGTGCGCACCGCCTCTGTCGGGGCCGGGCGAGCCATCGAGGTAGTTTGGCCCTTCACCCAATCGGCGGACGTGGCAGACGTTGGTGACGGAGAAGGAGCCATCTTCCTTCTTGAGGAGCAAGACTGCAAGGATGTCCGAGAAGCTCTCATACCTGGCCATGACGATGACGGTGGTGAAGTCAGCCCCCCAAGAAGCAGACTGGCAAGATCTGGGTGGTGTCGGCCACCCTGCCCATGGTGACGAAGATGTCGGTCTTGTTCCAGTGCTAGAGCGGGAACCGCTCCAGGGCGAGGGTGGTGAAGCCGCCATGTTCGAAGGAGCCCTCATGCTCCGTCTCCTTCGGGCACTCAAAATGGATGGTGAACTATTGCACAGGGATGTTCTCCTCGTCCACCGTCGCATCTCAAGCCTCCAGCAAGTTGAAGACGACCACGCCGGCCCCGCGCGTCGTGGCGACGATGGACTGCAGGTCCCTTTGCGGGATATCGCCGAGGAGAAGCACCCAGCGCACCATCGCCACGGGGCTATGTGCTACAGGGCTGACAAAGGAGTAGGTGAAGCGGGCGAGGGCCAGCGAGTTGAACGGTGGCATGTAGACGTCTCATTCGGTCGCCGTCGAGAAGCCGCCCGAGGAGACTACGGAAGAGGCTATCGAGGAGCCGGGGGTCGAGCCGCCCCCGGTGGGTGGCATCTCACCATCGTCGGAGGAGATAGGCGACAGCAGGCTCAGCGGCGCGGCGGTAGCCAGGACACCGGGTGGTGGCGGCACCGGAGAGGACATCCCCTAGGTGTCGGAAGCCACACCGGGCGAGGAAGCGTCGGAGGAGGAGCCCGGTGGCACCAGCCCATGAGGGTACGGTGTGGCAGGGAGCGGCAGTGACCACGTGCGGTCAGACCCACGGAGAGGCATCTCGGGCATGCTCGAAGAGCGGTGGAGGCGACGAGGGCACTCGGGGAAGTGGTGACGACGTAGTGGTCCCAGCCCAGGCAGCGGAAGCAACGAGGTCGTGAGGTGGGGGGAGAAGGCAGGAGGGAGAGGGGTTTTGAAGGGAGTTTGGAGCATGGGCAAGGCAGCTGGGGAGCAGTGCGGGCGACGGCAGCGAACGTCGGCCTACCGAGACTGGCAGCATCGAGTCCCATCGCGGTAGGGGCGGCAGGCGAGCAGAGTCGCCCGGGTAGGCGGACGCGCCGAACTGCAGGGGAGTTCGCAATGAAGGCAGGAGATGGAGACTCCGAGCGCGGGGGCTGTCCATTGCAGCCCGCCATAACCACGATGGGACTGGAGGGTCCCAAAGGCGAGTGGAGACCCGAGGGGGATAGCCCAGGCGCCATGGTCGCTGCAGGGACTGAGGCCTCCAGGGCGGGCGCGGGGGCAGCAGAAAAGGAACGAGGTGGGTCATCGGAGGGCCCCACAGCCAAAGAGTCAACGACCTTTTGAGAAAAGGCATGTTCAATGGCTTCCACCCTGGAAGGGAGCACTAGGAGCGGCATCCCTCTGAAGGAGGTCTGGTCGTGGCGGAGCAGCGCCGCCGCGACCCCCAGACACGTGATGACAGTGGAGAAGACGATGGGAGCTTGCACCGAACTTGAAACCGATCACGCGGCGTGGAGAAGCGGAACGTGAGAGCACAAGCGACCCAGGAGGAGTTGACCTTGGCCACAGCGCCGGCAGTGTGGACAACCCAAAGTCGAGTAGGCACGGCGACCGGGGAGAGGGGGGCCAGGGGGCGGACCACTGGGGAGTGGTGGTCGAGCAGCATCTGGGGGGCGAAGGCGGCGCCAGGGCGCGGGGGCACCACCAGAGGCGGCGCCGCCGAAGGAGGCGAAGTGGAGGAGACGACCGGGGGAAGACGGGGAGGCGGCGCGGGGGCACCTGGGCACCACAAGCTGCTGGGGAGGGGAGCGTCGCCCCGCCCTGGAGGACCGCGGGAGGGGTAGGAGTCCCACCAACGAAGGGTCGGGAAGACGGAGGGAAAGCCGCTGACCGCGGAAGCGGCGGCGGTGGGAGGACTCACTAGAGCGGCGGGGGTGCGCCCGAGATGGCGCAGGAGCATTGGGGGCTAAGGGGGCCGTCGGTGCTCGAGGAGCGGAGCCGGCGGGCTGCAGGGGCGGCGATGCCGCAGGGTCGCCGGGGGGGGGGCTGCTGAGGACGCACCTAGCCCCGAATTTACTCTTGATAGGAATCGATCCACTAGGTCAAAAGGTGTAGAATTAATCCGGCTCTTCGGTCTCTTGTTCTACCTATCATGATGAGTAAATTAATTCTCGATCCGGAATAATTCGAGTGTCTATCATACTTTTTTTGATATATCTATTATTCCGGCCGGATTGAATCGGATGGAAGCGAACAAGCCCTAAGTAGACTAAAAAAGATGTGACAAATGAGTGGACTGATGAACGTGAGAACAGCTTCAAGAACTAAACAACATAGTAACAATTACACCAGCATTGACATTGCCAGAAACCACATGTGTTGGGTTGTGTTTTGACCCCAGATAGAAATGTCATTGTTTATGCATCTCACCTACTCATGCAGATTAAATAAACTACCCTACCTATGACTTGGAGCTAGTTTTAGTAGCTTTTCTTCAAAGATCCCGAAACTGTTAGAATCAAGAGTATATCAGTGATCAATAGATGGATAATTATTACTCTTGAAGGGATAACCTTGAGGCCATGTTCGGTTGACATAGTTTCAACCCCCAAAGGGATTTAACACAGGGAGGGATTTAGTAGATCCCTCCTATGTCACCCAAACCCTGTGGGGGGATAAATCCCTTCTTCCCTCTAATCCCTTTCTTGAAACCATGTCTTCGGTTGTGGCCGATATTGATGAACTTAAACATGCGCACATGGCCAGTGCTGTACTACCAAGAAAAGCAGCCGTATCAAATGAGCACCAACAGACAGTGCAACATCCAGGCAAGCTGAGTATACCAAATTGGAATGGTTGTTGTTTAATTATGCAACATATACAAGGCAAATGATGAAAGGAGTAAATTGGCGGAAGTCAAAACGAATTGCAAAAAAAAAACACACAAAGGCCATACGACAGATTACAGCTTTTGATCATACAACATGGCACATGTCTAATGCCAAAGGCAAAAAACTGATTCTGGTCTACTTCAACTCTGACTTCAATTCTACCCACCTTTTTCACTCCTTGTGAATCAAATGGTCTGATAGAGATCACTGCACATATCAGTTAATTTTAGAATGTACAAAATATACCTGGAATACTAAATTGGAATAATCCAAAGAGCTACTAGTAGCAATTACACCAGCAGCAAGTACTTATATATTGTGCTGCAATACTGAACTGGGATAGTCGAAAGTGGCACACGAGCACATACTTTTTGGACTCTGAAGTTTGATTTGCCAAAGACCATTTGACGGAATTTTGGGGGCTACCATAACAATAGTAAAACAAATTCAGCAAACAGAAGGTCAATGATTGGCAGCACAACACTACTCAGTTGAATATATTGTTCTTAGGTAATGGGATCTGAATAAATGCACTTACCAAAGTGCTTGATGTGTTGTGACAGATTCAGATGGAGGGAGACGGAGCACATGATGCTTCCTAATGTTCCAGTCTTGTGCTATAACAGTAGCAAGGAAAATCAAACTGAAGTGATCCCCCTTCAGCAAAACTAAACTACTCCTCAGTCCTCACAGAAGTGCAACATCGAGCCGCTCGACCACGGCAGCCGCTCGACGCCGCAGCTATCGCAAGTCCCAACGCACCAGAGCAGAGCACATATTAAATGTGCATGATATGTCATTAATAGTTCTTAGAGGATTAGGGTGACATGGAGTTATACGTGCATGTCTTGGTGGATGTATGTTTTACGTACTAACTTTTCCATTTCATTTCATGTGCATACAAAACTTATACCAAACTGCAGGCCTCAATGAGACATACAAATTTGAAGTTATGAAGTTTTTCTTTTGAGGCCATTTAGTATGTCGAAAAAATATTTTCCCTCAAAAAGAAAATAGGGGTATGAATTTTCAGGTGCGGGTGGCCATAACACCCGCACCTGAAAATAATTTCTAGGTGCGGGTGACGCCAACACCCGCACCTGGAAATCATTTCCAGGTGCGGGTGTTGGCGTCACCCGCACCTAGAAATACCTTCACCCATATCTCTTCGTTCTTCGAGGACTTAGAACATGTTTTCAGACCCGTGCGGAGAGGACGCGGCAGGCTGCCAAAATTTCCCACGCCCCGCCGTCCGCGCGCTCCGCCGGACCGCGCCACGCCGTCCTCGCGCTCTGCCATCCTCGCGCTCGGGTCGCACCGCCGGTCCGCGTGCCGTTCTCGCCCTCGGTTCGCGCCATCGGTCCTCGTGCCCCGCCACGCCGTCCTCCCACCCCCGCCATCCTCGTGCCCCGACACGACGTCCTCCCGCTCCGCCGTCCTCATGACCCGTCGGCGTGGTCTATCCCCGCCGTCCTCCCGCCCTGCCGTCGTCTATCCCCGCTGCCGCGCCGCTGCCGATGCCGCCGGTCGCCGCGCGCCTCGATCTCCTCCCGACGGTACATCATCGATCTACGATTCCCGCCACCAAGCATGCATCCATCACATACTTACATACCTTGTATGTTGAGATTTATATATAGGGTTTCATGTCTATTTTACTTTGTTTTGGTCAAATGCACGGTGTGTATATGATGTCTCTCGGTGAAATGTGAATAATGATGTGAGGTATTCGATCTCTGCATATAGTTTGAGCTAACAATGTCATTGTCAAGTGGTGTTGGTGGTGGTCATGGTCATGGCCTTCGGGGTGTTGTTCTTGGTGGTGGCCTTGGCGGCGGTGTTGATGGCGGTGGCTTGGAGGACCCGTTGGCTCGCCATCCAGGCCTTCACTATCACCGCGAGATGGCCGCTCGCCATCCAGGCCTTCACTGTCACCGCGAGATGGCCGTGCCACTTGGTAATCAAACACGTGGAACAATAGCCAACGTGGTAGTGATCGCCATTTCCTTTATATTTATATATGTTTTAACACTTGACATGCAAAATTTCTAATTGTAGTTACATATAAATTATTGTAGATTATCAAAAATGTTAGATGGCTCAAAGATATTCTCGACGATATGGGTGGTACTCCTCCTATAGTGCAAATGGAGGAAATTGGGAATAACTCCAAAAGGTTGCATATCTCTTTCTCTGTACCTGCTCGAGGTGTAGATTACCAGTATTTGCCAATAGGAGTGCCACATCCAATGGTGCCATTGCAGTAGTGGGTGATGCAGCATTTTATAAGATTACCCAAGAGAGGACCGCTGTGGAGAGATGTCTAGAAGCGCTTCAGAATATCGGGTGCTTTGTGCCAGACTTTTCATATTTCAAAATAATGCAGCATCAGATGGGCAAAAGTACCATGGTTCAGTCTGTTGAGAGGCTTTGCAGGGCTCATCCTGATGTGGTATAAAATATATCTTTTTATTCATTCTTAATTAATTTGTTTGTGTTACATATATTGTTAACTTTTATATGTTTATTATCTCATCACATCATCTTATTGTGTAGGATTATATGTCTGGTTCAATCTATGCCTCAATGAGCTTCCGTGCGATTCTTAATCAAGTTGTGGAAAAAATTGGGTTGGATTACTATGGTGGGCAGTCGTGCGTCACCAGAGATTGGAAGCATCAAGCAACACTAACTTTCTACAAGACAGACCAACCCGATGCTCCACCAATGTTTGATATTTGCAGTGCTGTGTGTGACACTTATCCGGAAGCAGAGCTGAGCGCATTAGCACATGCTTTATCTTATTTTGACAGAGTTCTAGGCTAGACCATTGGAGACATTAACTATGTTCCGTTTCTACAAATATGTGTCGGAGTAATACCATTGATGCCTTAGCTGGTGGTTGATGTAGAAACTTATTTAAAAGTAGTAGTGGTTGATGTATGAATTTATTTATGAGTAGTGGTTGATGTATGAACATATTTATAAGTTGTAGTATGGTTGATGTATGAACTTGGATTTATAGAGTAGTAGTGATTGATGTATCACTAGTCAATTACCATTGTCGTGTTCAATTTGAAGGGGTTAATTCTTTTGAAAACCGAGAAAATTGCATTTAAGAAATTTGGTACGAAAAAATTGGCGGGAACATTTTTCAACTAATTGATCAAATTTTAAACCCGCACCTGGAAAAGCATTTCCAGGTGCGAGTGACGGGGCCACCCGCACCTGGAAATTCTTTTCCAGGTGCGGTCGCTTACCCGCTCCTAAAAAATTGGCGGGAACATTTTTCAACTAATTGATCAAATTTTAAACCCGCACCTGGAAAAGCATTTCCAGGTGCGGGCGACGGGGCCACCCGCACCTGGAAATTCTTTTCCAGGTGCGGTCGCTTACCCGCTCCTAGAAACTGCTATTTCTAAAAGCGACAGCTATGAGCGGATTTGGCGCCCGCACCTAGAAATGCTAATCAGCCCGGTGCTAAAAACGTTTTCGGTAGCAGTGGAGCCATGTCACGGGGGACAAGTACAAAGTAGAGATCTTCTCCGATAAGTCGATGAGCACACTAGGCTTTTGGGAGGTGATGATATTACAGTAAGGTATATGAGCAGACCCAATCCATGCACCAGCCTCCGATGAGTACAATTGTGATCGCAGGATATTCCGGACACGATCAAAGCCGGCTAGTACCACGAGGAACGGGCCGCCGTGGCAGCGGAGGTTGTCACAGCCGTGCACGGTGGCAGCGCAGAGCACCGCCGCGGCCTAGTGCCAGAAGGGGATATGGGGCTCCAGCAGCCGTCACCGTTTGCCGGTGGTGGGTCCCAGACGATAAGGTTCACGCTCTCGTCCGGGGTGTTGAAGAGGACGCGGCCATGGCGGCAGTCGAGAACGCGGCAGCAGCCATCGTAATCGGCGAGCGTGCGGTGGGGGGACGGGGAGGGCTTTAGGGTGGGGATGAAGCTGGGTGCGGCGTCGCCGTCGCCGAAGGTTCGGCAGTCGTGTAGGAAGCCGAACAGGGTCGGCGCTCGGTGGAAGGCATTGCAGCGGCGGCGGAAGGTGGGGTCGGAGAGGAGGCGGCACCAGCGCTTGCAGACGACGGCGACGCGCGCGAGGATCGCTGGGTCGTCCAGCGGCCGGGAGGCAGAGGAGGATCTCCTCTATGAGCTCGGCCATTAGCTCCGGCGGCTGGCGCGGCCGCCGCGGCGCCATGGAGCGCTGGTGGGCGATGGAGATGGAGCGACACGAGACGGCGAGACGTGGGGAGGCCGCGAGGGTACGGGTGGGCAATTCGGGAATTGCGATTGGGATCAAGAAGTCAGTTTGAGTTTCGAATTTTGAAAGATGACAAAGTGTGGTCCAAAACAGAGGATACTGCGAACGGGCCTTTGGCCTGGTGGTGGGCACTCACGGTGGTGAGGCCACCCGCCACGGTTGGATCGAACCTGGTGTCGCACGGGGAATTTATTCCCTAGCAGACGCACATATGTGCGGTGGTTGAGCGGCCAGATGGCCCTCCCGGTAGTCTTCTGTTGTAAAAAAATCTCCTCGTCTGTCCCATGCCAAAGCACAGGTCTAAGGCCAGCCTTATCTCACGTGTGCTGCGGTGCCGCTGTGTATGGGTGGGGCAGGGGTTCGGAGATTTTCTCGGCCTGTGTGAGAAGGTCTTCTTCTTAATACAACACCGTGGGGGTGGTCTTACTCCCCGCAGGCCGAGTTTTTTTTTAAAACAGAGGATACTCAACACCGTATCTTTCTTGCAGAGCAGAGGCTTTCTAGTTTTCAGGACTTTCACAGCTCTTGACAAAGTTTCGATGTCATTTATCCGAATGTACCCAGCAGGTCCATTTGTCTATCTGCTCATTTTCGTCAGTTGCAACTTGCAACAGGTTCATTACAGCAGCTAATTCTTTGGACAAGCTGTAATGGTTAGGTCCCTTTCAGATGAAAGCAAGCAACAATTGCAGATGCATTCTGAAATTCCACAGACAGAAAAATGAAGCGACAGTGCTCCTGCAGCCGGCTTCAAACAGTACGCAATCGGACTGACATGCATTCCAAATGTATTCCTGAAAATGCTGAAACTGCTATACTCATTCCAGAAGTGAAAATAAAACCAAAGCACTCAGATTCATACTTGAGTTTAAAAAAAAACAAAATGTATCATCAGATCTATGAAGTCAATCACCATATAACACTAACAAAAATAAAGATTGGCAGGAGACCTGAAACAAGATTAACAGTAAACCTGAAACAGTCTTCACAGACATGATCATTACCAACTAGAGAAGAACGGCCATAGATCAAGCTACCCAACAGAAGACGAGACATTTAGAAACACAACCCTGTCATATGCCTACAAAAGCAGACTCATCCTGAAACTCTTGTGTCGATATACTTCAGCTTGCTCAACAGTGATTAGTTTACCTCGTAGTACAGCATATCCTGAAGATTTTGAAGACAGTACTGTTTAACAATTTAAACATTACAAAAAAAACCAATAATGTAACATATATTCAGGCTGCTCTAAGATTCCTTTCAAAAAAGATTCTCTAATATCAATCTCATTTCCATGGATATTTTTAATATGGGACTCCTATTTACATTTCACTACAGGTATCTACAAATCAGAACTTAGCGAATGTGAAGAAGCTGTAAAGTGCAAGAATACATCTATCTAAAACACTAGCACAATACCTGGTGTGTAGAAGCTCAGGAAGGGGGATATGATATAGTGTACCAAAGAGGGCTTTGCTACCTTCCTCACCTGGCCTGACTTGAGCTTTAATGTGAAAACACCAACATCTGTGGTCACAAAGATGATAACCAAGCGTTCTGCAGAACCAGACACTTTTATGCTACAGCTATTCCTAAAGGGGATCAGTGTCTTAGGCTCAAGCTCAAAGACCCTAAATTGTACCCATCCTGAAACTGCCTCAGCATTTCTAGACCACAGGCAGAGCTTTGAACATAGAACACCGGCAATTCCCAGTGAGTCATCATTCATTGGCATGAGGGCAGTGCCTCCATCGATATCATGCTCCTCTGGAGGGTTGATGATGGATAAGCAATTCCTCCCCAAGTTGTACTTGAGAATTGTGTCCCTTGGGAAAATTACAAAGTAGATATCATCTCCGATAAGCACGCTACGCTTACAGGTGGCAAAATGAAAACCTTGATCTAGATGGGAAGATGCAATCCAAGCACCAGCCTCTGATGAGTAAAGTGTGACCACAGTATCTGGTTGTAGCCCACCAAGACCACGAAGAACCGGCCACCACGGCAGTCGAGGTGGTCGCAGCCGCGCACGACACATAGCACCACCGCATTGTAGGCCCGAAGGTCGACCAGGGGCTCCGGCAGCCTCTGCCGTTTGCCAGTAGTGGGATCTCAGACTACAAGGTTCCCACCCTCGTTGGACCCACAAGGTTCCCACCCTCGTTGGAGTTTTCAAAGATGACACGACCATGGAGGCAATCGAGTATGTGTCAGTTGGCGCAATCAAGAAATGTCTGCTGGGGGAATGGGCAGGGTGTTACGGCCGGGACGAACCAGAGCACGTTGTCGACGCAGGCAACTATGTCTTCGTGGAGGAAACCGAGCAGGGGCAGCACTCGGTGGAAGCCGCGGTACCGGCGCGGAACTATGTTCATGATCTACACCAGCGGAAATGACATTTCAATTTGCATAAGTGAGTACTTTGAGGTCTCAGAAAATACAAATTTATGAAAGTCCAGTGCAATCTTGTAAACGACCAATATTGTCCTCAGAAAGCAAATAAATTTGAGGGTTCTTAATCCTGACTGCAGAACTGATTCAGTCTTTTGTCAAGGCAACCACGACATATCTTCAATTTTCAATCTGAGAAACAGAGAAGCTAGCTTCTGCCAATGTATTACATGCTACACCAGTGAGGCCGCAATGGCGGAGAACAACAATGATCCATATGTTAGTTATGAGTTGCTTGACTAATTGCTACATTTACACAATCAGGTAAGTATCAGCAGATTTCAAGCAATACCAATGTGACACTGCACTGCACATATGATGCCTCATAATTTGTGAATCTCATGCAGTACCCATCATAGCTGATTGTATTCCACATCTTAATAATTTGTACCAATAAATTATAAGATTAAAAAATTCTTTCATAACAAAGCAAGCTACAATTTGTCTAGCAAACTGAAATGAACACGAGCACTCAAATTAAGATGCATCGCAGTTGTTTCTGATAAATGGAGACTATCCTCAAATAGATACGTGAGTTTTTCTTATCCCAAAAATAGTCATGATAACTCAGTAGTTCTCGTTCCATAAATAAAAATTGAAATAAGCACTCAAATTCAGTTGTCAAAACAACCGCTATCATCTTTCAGCTCAAAGTGGAACTGTCAACCATCAAATTAACTGAAGCACTAATTCATTTTTCAGTTGAAAGAACCTACATTAGTTAAAAGAACCTACCGTAGTTTCAAGGATTCTTGTGAATCATCAGTGTACACTAGGAACTTAATACATTGACTAGGAGTCTTTTGGACCATCAGTGTACTCTGATCAAAGTAACTTAAATACACATTTGAAATATAGTTTTCACAACCAGCCAAGTAGAGAAGAGAAACTGATAATTGTACAACTAATAAGCATGCATGGCGGCTTACACTTGATACAAATTTCCAAACATAATACTAAACATTTCAAAGAATCAACACCAGCACACTCAACTTATACATTTGTGAACTCTTCGAAGCCTACTACAATTTGAGCTCAGTAGTGATTAATAATGTGTCGCCTCAGAGATGGCCAATTTATGCTAGACAATCTGAAAATCGAAAAGTATGACAAAAAAGTTAAAACTGTTCCAAACTTTATATACAATCTTTTAATATAAACAATAGAGTGTCAAGTGCGTATATAATACTTACATGGATAGTAAATCAATGAGTATGAACCAAAAAAGCTACAATGAAAATTAGCTAGTGACTTCACAAAATTTCCAAAGGCTCACAAGGTAGGGTTTTGTGATGTGAGTTCAGATTTGCCAAATATGATTTTCAAAATATTAACTACTAAAAAAATCAACTACTAATTCCTAGGCATATCTTTGAATATGTTGAGAAATCAGGTTCTCCAACCTCGACACCGACTTCCTATGAGTGGCACCAAAGTAACCAAAGTAACCCTTACTCACACTACTTCGAGAAGACCGAGACCAATTCTCTTTGGGAACAACTTCTCCATTTGTACACAACTTAGTACACTACTCACTCTTACACTCTTTGTGTGGCTATCCTATCATGACACCACTCCACTATGTGACAACTTTTCTATCTCCTACTTGACACCTCTTATGCCATGGTATTGCTAGGAGGGAGGGGAGCACTAGGAGGGAGGTCACTAGGAGGGAGGGGAGCACCTTAATTTGTAGGTGCTCATGAACATTGTGGTGTTGCCATGTGGCAACTTCCACACTCTTCCTAAATATCCCATCTGTAGAAATATCCTCATCCTTATCTACTTTCTTGATATTTCTACCATGCTAAAATATTTAGCTTCTAGAATCTTCTATATTTGTCATGAAGCATGGCAACTATGGCTCATGTAGTTTCTTCAATCTTCTAGAAACTTCCTTCTTTGCCATGATCTTTATCCTCTCATGCATGGCAAAGTTTGTATCTTCCACAACTTTCTAAAATGTTCCAAGTATGCATTGCTATTTTTAGCAGAATATACGGAGAATGGTCCTTACCAGGTTGAACATGACCAAAATGAGATACAGAGTCATATGTTCAATTTTCACAAGTACATGTATCATTATTTATGTAAGTAAATATATATCCGCATATAAATATAGAAGTAGAAGTTGTACACTTATGGTCAAGCAAACAGCTAGAAAATTGTACCTTGGTATAGAAGCTCACGAAGGGGAAGACCGTGTCATAGTGCCCTGGCTCACTTATCTTCTTCACCCGTCCTGATTTGAGTTCAATCGTGAAAACTCCAACATCATTGCTCACAAAAATAACATTGGCACCCTCCTCAAAACCAATTAGGCATGCTTTCTTACAGGATTCAGGGATCAATTTCTGAAGCTTAATGACTCCGCATCGTTGCCACCCAGCACTTAACTCTGTATCTACATTCTTCGACCACAGACAAAGTTCCGAGCCCCTAATGTCAGCAAACCCCAGGGAACCATCCTCCATTGGCATGATTGCAAAACCTTCTTTACGCGTGTGTGACGCTGGTGCGTTGATAGTGGACAAGCGATTCTTGACCAGATCATCCCTCAGAAGAGAAGTGGCAATAGAATCCAGCCTGAAGTAGATATCATCTCCGATAAGCGTGCTCAGCTTGCGTGCGACATGGTGGCGCAGATCTTGATGAGCAGATACCTTCCAAACACCAGCCGCCGACGAGTACATCTGCACCTGCATCACACTGGTATTAACATCCAGTGCAGTCAGAACCACGATGAACGGGCCGCCGTGGCAATCGAGGTGGTCGCATCCGCGCACGGCGCAGATCACCGCCGCGGTATAGAGCTGGCGCAGCATCGGGGGATCAGGCAGGAAGTGGCGGGCGCTGGTGACGGGGTCCCACACGACGAGGTTGACGTTGTACTTGGAGCCGAAGATGTCGAAGAGGACGCGGCCATGACGGCAGTCGATGACGGACCAGTCACGGCAACCGAGCGTCGGCTGTGGGACGGGGGAGGGCGCCACGGTGGGGATGTAGCGGGGCTGGGCGACGGCTCCACGGATGTAGTGGTCGTGGAAGAAGCCGAGCAGGGGCGGCAGAGACGAGGTGACGCCAGAGCTTGCAAACAAGGGAGGCGCGCACGAGGGATGCCGGGTCGCTCGGTGGGAGGAGGAGCAGGATCTCGACGACGATGTCAGCTACCAGCTCCGGCGGCTGCCGGGGCGGCACCATGGCTACGACGCCGAGCCGTCGAGGGTTAGGGGACACTTGAGTCAGTCCGGTTTGACCGGATTGGTCCTCTTTAAACTTCCCCTGGCCTGGTTGGTTACACAAGCTCCAGAACAAAGCAGAAGTTCGGCCCATATTCGTCCGGAACCACATACATATATATAATACTGCGAAAGAGGATTTTTAACATATTTTTTTCACGATTTTTCAAAAATAAATACCTGATTTCGAATTGTCAAAACTAGTCTACATTCTACAACTGCTGTCTGAAGTGGCGGTTGGGTACAACGGCCGCATCCAAATGGCGGTAGGGCAGAGGAACCGCCGTTGGCAATAGTGGATGCCTCACCCGCTAGGCGGTAGGTGGGCTGAGGAGGGCAGGTGGGCCTGAAGCGTCAAGCGGCGGTTGGTCCAGACTACCGTCGTTGCCAGAGGCGGTACCCCTGTCGCCGTTTCCAAAGGCGGTTAGTGCTATAAGTCGGCACGCCCCCCCCCCTCCCCCCTCCCTCCTGTTCACCTCCTCCCTCACTCGAAGCCCCACGAGCGGGCAGTGAAGCAGCATTTCAGTCATGTATGTCTGTCAGATGGTGAGATCTGGGCAGCCCACCGGGGTGTTAATCCCTGTGGTTTAGTTGTTCGGTGAGGGGTAATCTAAGGCTAAGAACTCGAGGGTTGCGCACGAGCACACGGAACACAGAGAACACGGCGAGTTTATACTGGTTCGGGCCTCCGGAGAGTAAAACCCTACGTCCAGTTGTTGGTGTAGATTGCTTGAGGATTGCGTGATTCATACAAGGGGTCGCCCTGCCCGCCTTATATTGTCCCAGACTCCAGGTCGGACACGACCAGGAGACCTAAATCTAGCTGACTACGACACTTGCCATATCCGTCGATCTGCTTTGGTCGAAATCCACCGATGTCTTGTCTTGCACGCCAAGTCTTGAAGTCGTTCTGGATAAGGTCGTCTGGAATCTTCTGGAAGGTCTTTGGGAGGTCGTGTGGGCCGCCAACTAGGTCGGTTGGGCCCACTGACAGGTCGGCGGGTCTTTTGGTAGGCCGAACCCACTTGTCGGGGACGGTCGTGAGCCTGGTCGGTGGGGACCCAGGGGTACCCATGTCTCACAAGCCCCCGAGCGAGGTGTATGCGCAGCGATCTTAGAAAGGTCATGACGGAGTCGTGGAGCACTCGACAGGTCGAATAGCATGCACGTCGGTCAAAAAGAACAAATCAGCTTGGCAGCCGACCTGTTATAGTCTTGCCGAACGAAGAGAAGTCGAGTGACGACCTATAGGAAGCAGACTTCCAATAGATCGAAACGACGATGAAAAAATTCAGAGGGCGTCAAGGACACACTCATAGAGTAGTATCCGAGCATCATGGTGGGCAGGATGGCCGGTATGATGAGCAAAAAAAGAAAGAGGAGAAAGAAGGTAGGTCGAGTAATGATGTGATGAGAAACAGGTCTCCCAACTGGTCGGTACGACAAGGGAAACTAAGAGGGCGTCGAAGACGCACTCGTAGAGTAGTCCCCGAGCATTGAAGCAAACAGCATGGCTGGTTTGATGCTCATAAAAGAGAAGAAAACTGAGTCATGGTCTTGATCGAACGAAGTGTAGAGGCACCCAGATCTCCTAGCATAGCTGCCAGGAGTCTGGCAGGGCCGACCTCAAGGAGGCCGTGTAGGCGTGCCGACCTAGAAGAGGCCTCAAATCAACTATGCCCAGTATCCGAGGATACCCAGCAAGGTTTTGAAACGCGCGTCGCATGAAGAAGTCATCTATGGTGGTCTAAACGATCTACGATGAAGCTGTAGAAAAATATTGATCTTGAACATATGGAGTGTAGAGACTCCAGATATCCCGCATAGCTGCAGAGAGTCTGGCAGAGCCACCTGAGGCATGCCGACCTTAGGAAGGTCTCAAATCAAAAAGCGCCCAAGCACCCGGAGATACTTGGCAGGGCCATTAGGCGCGCACCCCACAGGGAGGCCTTCATTCCCGACGTAAAATCCTGGGTGTCCAGAGCAGGCTGGGAGGGCTACAAGAGCACACCGACCTCGGAAGGTCACGCATCCGGGGCGCCCAACTAGGTTGGCAGAGCCGTAGTCATACCGAGGTATTGGAAGACCTAGGTATTAAGGCACGCCGACCTCAGGGAGGTCATTTTGGTGCCCAGACGACCAACATAGCTGCTGACCATCCAGCGGAGCCATGGCACTAAGGTATTGACAACCTCAGCAATAGGCACACCGACCACGGGGGCCCGACGAAAATCGTAAATGTGACGAATCTGGTCTCCAAGCGCCCAGACGGATCTGGCAGAGCAGCGAGGCACGCCTACCCCGGAAGGTCTTCAATCGAACCTACGACCATTCTGCTCGGGAAACAGAAATATAGGCTGATTGGAATAAGTCCGTTTACATGCAGAGCCATAGCGGGTGCATCAGGACGCAGAGCCTAGCGGGTGCAAAAAACGTCGAGTCGTAGAAGGAGTGCATATAATCATCGTCGTCATTCGCAGTTCTAACAAGGCATTGAGCCCTTTGACACATGGTCAGGCTTTGTCTTGTTCCGTAGACTACAGGGTCATGGGTCAACAGTGGTCGGAGATTTTCTTGCCACCCAGAAAACGACAAACTGCCCACGAATCGAGGAGGGTACTGTAGCCATGTGACTCTGCGGCGGGCTCAGGCATCATTGATACGCTAGCGACAAAGACGTCGTAAGACAGGTATAAAATCGTCGCCTTTAATCACTCACATGTCTACAGGCCTACTGGACCCATGTGATTTCAGTGTCATTACTTCGCCAGCTACCCAGGGTCCTGGCTTTTGGCTATAAATAGCACCGTGAAGCTTGAGGGAGGCAAGCACCGAGCATTGTTGAGCTATGAAGCTGCAAAGTAGTTTTGAGGCCATGCCATGGGCATGTGTCCATCCACCAGATTGTAGGATGTCGTGTTTGTAGAAGCTTAGAGCTAGAAGAACTCTTGCGAAATATAGGCAGCACCCCACTCTTTGTACCATGCCTCTGCGTGGTACCAGGTAGAGTTTGGAGGTGATGCTGTAGAGGCCCGAGGTGAAGCTGTAAGTCCTCGACGACCATGTGGTGCTCGTCGAAGGTCTGCAGTCCGTGCCGAAGAGCAAGCTCGTATCTGCATTCCATAGTCAGGCACAAAGTGTGCCCAACTACGTGCAGCGTCGTGCAGTTGTTCACCGCAAGGCCACCATCGAGGTCCTGAGGCATTCCATAGTCGTGCAGTTGGGTGCCAGCAGCATTAGCTATATTGTTAGCGACGTTGCCTGCGGCGTTGGCGACAGGGTTGGCTGCGGCGTTAGCGGCAGCATTGGCGCCGGGGTTGGCTGCGGCGTTAGCGGTAGCATTGGCAGCGGGATTGACCGGCTGTACCACTTCGTTTTCTCCACCTCCCTTTTCGGCCACAGGCTGAAGGGGAGCATTGGTGTTGGAGCGATGTCGTTGCCGAGGGTGTTCCGACCTACTCCTGGAGTAGGATCTTGCGGTCGATCTGCTGTACCCTGGGCCCCTTTCTTCGACCTGAGCAGTGGCGACGCGAATGTGGGCTTGAATGTGCCGTATTGCGGGGGTGTCTTCAAGTTGACCAAGTGCGGCAAGGGCTGCACCCAGGTTGGCTTGAGGCGAGTTATAGACTTCGTGGCCGTCTTGTTCGAAATCGCGCAAGAGGTCTCTGGCACGCAGGCGGTTTCAACGAGGTTCGTTGCGTTGTTGGGGAGCTGCTGGAGCCGCGGGTGCTTGCGCTCCGTTGTTGCCTGCTGGTAGATTGCCGTCACCTTGACTGACATTGCCTGCATGCTGACCTGCAGCCAGGGCGGCTGCAGCTAACTCCTGCTGACGACATATCGCTCTTGCAGCGTTGGCATTCTCGCACTCCACGCGCTGCTCATCTGTCTCTCCATCTTGAGGTGGTACATCCGCAGAGACAACCAAGACCTCGCGATCTGGAGTCTCGAACGCTTCTCCCGGATAGTTCGGGGAGATAGTCGTGCGGGCGATCTGAAACGCGAGGCGGTCCGGGGATGGCTCTCGGTTGATCTGGCGGCGATGAGCCGCGGTGAGAGGTCATCGAAGCTTCTTGAGCACACGGCACTGGCGAGCCGTGTGTTTGGGGTTCTCATGGATGGGGCAAGGGTCATCGAGGTGACTCCTGTAGTTTCCACGATCTAGTGTCTTGGGTCCAGATTCGATCTGGATCTTGCGCTTCATTTAGCGAGACGCTTCGTGAGTTGCGTTTCGCAGGCCAAGAGGCATGCTGAATGAGGACGGAGGGGTCCTGCGAGGGCATTTGACGCGTTCGCAGACCTTGATCATGTCGGAGAGCATGCCTTCAACACGATCGAGCCCCGCGATCAGGTCGCTAGGAGTGGGTGGGTGGGTTTCCGCCAGCAGATTTGTACCGACCTGCTGGTTGGAGGTGACCACAATGCTCTCGATGACGAGGCAGGCGGCTGGAGCGGTGGGTTTCGCCGGTATCGAACTGAAGCAGATGTCGACGGGATTAGCGAGGATGTCCGCCATGCTCAAGGGGAAGATGACGCCGTTGGTCAGAGCCATCGAGTTGCACGAAGAACCTTGGATTCCACCCCTATCTGGCGCGCCAACTGTCAGATGGTGAGATCTGGGCAGCCCATCGGGGTGTTAATCCCTGTGGTTTAGTTGTTCTGCGAGGGGGAATCTAAGGCTAAGAACTCGAGGGTTGCGCACGAGCACACGGAACACAAAGAACACGGCGAGTTTATACTGGTTCGGGCCTCCGAAGAGTAAAACCCTACGTCCAGTTGTTGCTGTAGATTGCTTGAGGATTGTGTGATTCATACAAGGGGTCGCCCTGCCCGCCTTATATTGGCCAGGAACCACGCCGAATCATCTATACATGCCATGACGGTTCATACAAGGTCTAGCTTGCCACCCGATCATCCATCCCTCTCTCTAGATCTCACATGAAGCTCTCAAGCTAGTCCTAAGAAAATCCTAAGGAAAATAGGAAGAGAAAATAGGAAAGCAAATGAGCTAGGGTTCCCAGAGTTGGCTGCCATCCATCCCCTCAAGTGTTTATATGGAGGCACCCAAAAGACTAAACTACCCTTACTAGATAACTAGGGATACATGCCCCTCAAGGGCGAATTTGGAAGTCTTCAGATTTTCCCCATCGGACGGATGCCCAGCGACCGCAACCTTGCTTAGCCTCGACGCAAGCCTTGCGATCCCGACGCGTGTCCTCCGCTTCGAAGCTTCTCGGCGGCTGCGACCTGGGCGGTCAGACCGCCCCCCCTGGGCGGTTAGACCGGCCCAGGCGGTCTGACCGCCCCTCCTGGGCGGTTGAACCGGCCTGGGTGGCCGCACCTCCTCGTCGAGTCTTCGGCCTCGGTTTTGAGGCTCAACCGAGTAACCCAGTGGTTTTCTGGTGAACCACTGCAAACCCCACGAACTCAGTGTAGCCTCCGCCAATCACCACTCATGACTCGGCTCCAACGTAGTCCCGGCTCGACCTTGGTTTTGAGGCTCAACCAAGAAACCGTCCATGACTTCATCCCGCTGTTCTTGCCACCATGCGGCCCGCACTTGACTCCGCTGGCCACCGAGTCCCTCGAACCAAGCCTACTTGTCTTCTCCACACCTGGAGGCCTCACCGGCAACGACCTTTCGTGCTTATTCTTCACCTGCACCAACACCAGTCAAGTCGCAACATGCACCTGCAATACTTAGCCAAGAGTCAGTCTACACCACATTGTCAATCACTCATCACACCAGGAAGCGACCATCCACCGGTCCTCGAACCACACATGGTCCTCGTAGTTTTTGCTTAGAAATTCCTAGAAATGCTTTAGAAATTCTAGATTTTTTTAGAAATTCCTGGAAATACTTTAGAAGTACTAGTTTTCCTTAGAAATTTCTGGAAATACATTAGAAATTCTAGATTTTGCTTACAAATTTCTGAAATTACTTCAGAAATTCTATATGCTGCTTACAAATTTTTTGTTGCAGCTATAGCAGAGCAGGGTCCTCCTCCTCCTCGTCCGCCGCCGCCTCCTCCTCCTCCTCCCCATCCTCATCTGTTGTATGTGCTTTTTTGAGCTCTTCAACGAGAGGATTGACAGGGCGCACTGGTCGTACATGTCTGCGATCTGCGGTGCGGAGCTAAGCACTGTACGTGCTCGAGCTCCGTCGTACTACATACCGCTTCACCCTTCTTGGGTTCCCAGGTACGTAATATTTCTTTCTATTTGTTCGTATTTTTTCATTACATTGACACCTATTACATTTTCTGGAGGAGGCTACGCATAGCAGGGCTTCTTCCGCTTGCACACTTGGTCGAGGGGGACAACTTCCGGCAGATGATGCACCACCAGGACCACACCTCACGGTTTGGGTTCGACTACCCCCTCGTTTGCGCACTCCTGGCCCGATGGCGTCCTAAGACGCACACTTTCCATTTCCCCTGGGGGAGATGACGATCTCTTTGGAGGACGTGGCCCTCTTGTTTGGGCTACCCTGTGCAGGGGAGGTGATGGGGGCGACTGACCTCCCCGAGTCATGGCGTCAGGATATCCTAGCGAGGTTCGCGCTAGTGGTGCACAACGCCCACGCGCCAGGGCCAGCCAACGACTTCACCAACACCCACGGGCCCACCAGTAGTTTGTTGTGGCAATACAGTGTACGTACCTCAATCTATTTATTTATTGTGTTTTCATACAAGCGCAAGCAATTTAACAAATTCTGACTTCTTGCAGGTCGTCTACATGAGAGCTGACGCCGATAGGCACTTGGAGGTGTACCTATTGGGCTGTTCGGCTACATCGTGTTCTGCAGGTCGCAGGGCGATGCGGTATCGAGGTTCCCGATCTCCATGCTCAGAGGATCGCCGACGCGGACTTGCTGGAGGTCCCTCAGGTCAGCTGGGGCGCCGCTATTTTGGCAGCGAGCCAGCGACGTATAGGGGCCTATGCGCTAGCGTCACCAAGACGGGGCAGGCGTCGATTCTCCTCGGTTGTCCGCTACTCCTGCACCTGTGGAGCTACGAGCGGCTTCCCGTTGGTTGACCACGTGACGACCGAGGAGAGTATGCTATGCTGCCGCCAGACCACAACACAGTAGACCAGCCCACCATGGGCTCGATGTGGTGCCACCGACAGGTACGGGCTTCTTACATTTCGTTCATTAACTTTCAGAAATTCAATCCTTCGTAACAACTAACTTGTGCTCTCTTATGTAGCCCTCTTGGACAGAACATACCAGGAGATCATACGCTGACTTCGTTGGCCAGATCGATGCGCTCACAGACCACGACGTCATTTGGAGGTCGTACACCGACGCCTTGATCGCGACGCGCGCACTTAAGGGCCTCTCGTTGTTGTACTTTCGAGACCGCCAATACTGAATGACGAAGACACCGCTGGTGTGTGACATTTACGTGGAGGAGTACCATGTGCACCATGTAACGAGGCAGTTCAGCCTCTACCAGGAGTCGCCCCTCCCCGTCGTACACACCGTCGACCGTGTTGTCCATGAGTTAGTTGAAGTTAATTGTTTAAGTTTTTGTTCACGTAAGTAGATTCATGTCGGGGACAGCCATACGGGATCCCCTAACTGTAGGGAAAAAATCACCCTCTTCAAAAACAAAAACCGCTAAACACACCCCCAAATCAACCCAAGCCAAGGCACAAACGAAACTCGCGGCCTACTACGGCCCAACGGCCTCCGTGGCCCATCAAAGTGGCCGCACCAGTCGCCCTCGGGCAAATCTCCACTTCGCCCGAGGGTCAGACACCACGTGGGCGAGTTTCTGCCTCGCTCGAGGGCCCAACACCCCTCGAGTGGCTTCCCGCCGCGCTCGAGGCTTCCCCTCAGCCCGCGGAGCCTCACCTGCTCTCCCCGACCGGAGCATTAAATGCCCTGTCACACCGCAGGCGCCAGGGTCGAAGGGCGGATCCCTGCCACGCCGAATCCCTGACAGCGCCCGGGAATCCGGCCCCGGCGCTGTGCGGACAGCCCGCCACTGTGCGGCCATCCTCGGCACTGTACGGGCGCTGTGGGGAGTGGCCGGTGTCATCCCGCGGCACTATGCCACCTGCTCCCGTCTTTCCTCCACGCCGCACCCCTCGAAAGAAGATGGTGACACCCTCGAGGAGCGTACGGTCACCGACCTAATGCTCGCCCAGGACGGCGCCGTGACGCGGGGTGAGCGGAGCACGTCCCCTCCGTCACCTCCGGCCCTGCACGGCCATCCCCGGCCCTGTGCCACCATTCCGGGCACTGTGGAACCATCCCCGGCGCTGTGAGGCCCTGTTTCGACGGGTCCCCGCCACGCCGGCCCCTATGCACCCCAAGCTCTCCCGTTAGCAAGACCCTCGAACCAGCGTACGAACAACAACCAGATGCAGGCGCCGGCTAGACCGTCCTCGAGGCCGCCCCCGGACAAGCACAGGAGTCGCCACGACGCCCGCGAGGGCCGGGATTCGCCAGGACATCTATCAAATCGCAGGCACTATTCGCCGGTACTACGATACTGTACAAAAAACCATGCGGCACGTCTGTAAACCGCCTCCCCTTAGCCTATAAAAGGAGGACGTGGTCGCCCAGCCATGAAAAAGGGCATCATTCCCACTCGCACTCGCTCACTCACCTATATACTGATATTGGCACTTTGCCTCAATCACTTAGTAGGGACTTGGGGGCCTTTCCTCCTCTCCCGCCTTGCTTGTAGCCCCTCCCCCACTACAGGCACCCCCGGTGCAACGCAATACAGCGCGCACGCGCAACCTGCTGGACGTACAGCCCCATGGCCGGAACCAGGATAAACTCGTGTCCCTGTGTTGCTTAGCATCGACCATCGAGAGGTTGATCGCAGCGCAATTCACTAGTTGGTGTCAGGACTAGTCCTAACAACGACACTTGGTGCGCCAGGCAGGGGGGCGCGTGCTGTGATCGACTCCTCACCAGCAGTCTCGATGGTGATTCGCACCAAGATGCCATCCCAGAGGTACGCCTGGGGCAGCTCCGACCCCTTCCCAGCTGGGTTCGAAATCCGGTATGGGAGCCTGAACTTCCAGGCCACGGGGAACGGCTACCTCATGTGCCTCACCAACAGGGATGAGCTCCACACTTGGCGTTCGACCGGGCCAGGCCCGGTGCCCACCGCACCAGCGCCGGACGAACCGGCGCCAGCACCGGTGGTAGCAGCGGCTGCCTCGACGTCCCGACGCCGCAGACACTCTGGTCAGCGCTCGCATCAGGCTCGTATGGAGCGGTGCCGTGGAGCACACGCTGCAGCACGGAGGGACGCACCCCCTCCAGCGGACGCAACGGCGCCTCCTGCGGGGGAAAACGCGGTCGCGGGGCCGCAGTTCTCTCACGGGATGCGCAACTCCGCCGCGACGTACGCCTCATCAGTCAGCACGGACGTGGCCGCGTATGAGGATCTCCCGGGTCACCACCTGCTGTCGATCCGGAATCTCATCGCCACCACCAACGACGAGTCGTACCATGGCTCGGTCAGCGAGCTGCCACCCGCGACCTCGCACGGGTACGCGGAGTGGGACTTCTCCGGCGTACCGGACCCTGTCATGTTTTGGCGGTTCCTCAAGGCCAAGGACTACTGGTTCGGCTACTCTGATGGCTGCAGCGAGGGGAGCTACGATCCCGCGCATGAGTGCTTCGTTGTCATCATCAACAAGCACGCTGACGGAGCAGATGGAGTAGGCGACGGAGATGCGCCCCACAACCCCGAGCCAAACCCACCACCGGCACCACCGGTGGGCAACCCGGACATTATCGCACAGCTGGCTCAGGCCCGCGAGCCCGAAGCAAAGCTCGCAGAGGAGTACCGGCAAGTGCGGCTCCTGCACGCCACTATCGCAGGAGAGGCCTTGGCACGTAGTGAACGCGCCCGAGAGGCGGGAAGGCAGGCTCGTGAGCGTATCAACACCGACTTCAACGTGGACGACCCGCACACACCACCCCGAGCCAGCCAGAAGCTCATCGCGGCGGCGACGTTGCTCCGGGCCATGCCTGAGCCGTCAACGCCGGAGGCACGCAACCTGCGTCGCGAGGCACAGGCCCTTATTGAGCAGGCCGCCATGCAGCAAGCCGAGAGCTCCGCGTCCCGCATGTGCAACCAGTCCAGCGCACGGGGCGGTGGCAGCGCACAGGACCAGGATGAGCTGATTCGAGATATCCACGCGTGCGTATGCGGCCATCACGCGGCACCGCGCACCCTTGTGGGCAACGCGTTTGAGGACCATGTGTTGTTCGAGGACCGGTGGATGGTCGCTTCCTGGTGTGATGAGTGATTGACAACATGGTGTGGACTGACTCTTGGCTAAGTATTGCAGGTGCAGGTTGCGACTTGACTGGTGTTGGTGCAGGTGAAGAACAAGCGCGAAAGGTCGTTGCCGGTGAGGCCTCTAGGTGTGGAGAAGACAAGTAGGCTTGGTTCGAGGGACCTGGTGGCCAGCGGAGTCAAGTGCGGGCCGCATGGTGGCAAGAACAGCGGGATGAAGTCATGGACGGTTTCTTGGTTGAGCCTCAAAACCAAGGTCGAGCCGGGACTATGTGGGAGCCGAGTCATGAGTGGTGATTGGCGGAGGCTACACCGAGTTCGCGGGGTTTGCAGTGGTTCACCAGAAAACCACTGGGTTACTCGGTTGAGCCACAAAACCGAAGCCGAAGACTCGACGAGGAGGTGCGGCCACCCAGGTCGGTTCAACTGCCCAGGAGGGGCGGTCAAACCGCCTGGGCCGGTCTAACCGCCCAGGTCGCAGCCGCCGAGAAGCTTCAAAGCGGAGGACACGCGTCGGGATCGCAAGGCTTGCGTCGAGGCTAAGCAAGGTTGCGGTCGCTGGGCATCCGTCCGATGGAGAAAATCTGAAGACTTCCAAATTCGCCCTTGAGGGGCATGTATCCCTAGTTATCTAGTAAGGGTAGTTTAGTCTTTTGTGTGCCTCCATATAAACACTTGAGGGGATGGATGGCAGCCAACTCTGGGAACCCTAGCTCATTTGCTTTCCTATTTTCTCTTCCTATTTTCCTTAGGATTTTCTTAGGACTAGCTTGAGAGCTTCATGTGAGATCTAGAGAGAGGGATGGATGATCGGGTGGCAAGCTAGACCTTGTATGAACCGTCATGGCTTGTATAGATGATTCGGCGTGGTTCCTCAAGGCCTTGTGTTGTTTCTCCTGTTCTCTTTTTGGTGATTTTCGGAGCCCTTTCTTGTGATTTTCTTGGCGGAGTTTTGAGGGAAATTTCTTGCGGGATTCTTGTTGGGTGTCACGTATGAGGACCTTGTGCCTCTTTGGCTGGTGACTTTGCCCCAAGAACTTCCTTGAATCGACCTCGATTTGGTGGTTTTTCGAGTTGCTCGAGTTCTTGACCTAGAGGGCCTAAATCCGCGATTCCCTTTGATTGTGGGCATTTCGGTTCGATTCCTTTGAGGGAGAGGTTGTCCAGGAGCTAACCCAGCTATCCCCGAAGTTTCGCCGCAATCCGTGGGGTGAATCGGGAGATCGGGCGATGGGAAGTTGAGGGTTGACCCGCGGCCAGATTTTCTGGGTAGGGCGGTCTAACCGCCGTAGGGGGGCGGTCTAACCGCCCTGGGTCTTCCAGGTGAAGGTTTTGATTTTGCCGGCTTTTCCTCTGTGAGTTCGTTCGCCTTGATCAGAGGAGCCTTCTGGTGAAATCTCGGTTCGTTTCGGTGCAGTTTGCTAGGAGTTCTTGCCTTGAGTTCGTTGCTGGGTACAGGAGGTTAGACCGCCTGTGGTAGCCGGTCTAACCGCCCCTAGGCCCCTGGGTGAAGTTTTGGTTTTCGCCAAGATTTCCTGATAGCTAGCTTAGCCTTGATCAGAGATTTCTGTTGGTGAAACCGTGGTGCGTTTTGGTGCTCGGAAGAGGTGTTTCGGAGGATTTCTCGGTTACCAGGTGGAGGCGGTCTAACCGCTCCCCATACCCGGTCTAACCGCCCCCTCCAGACAGCCTGCTCCCAAGTCGTTTCCGCTGCCGTGTGCGTGTAGGAGTTGAGGCTGCTGGTAGTGTTTGTTCCTAGGACCAGTAGCACTTCAGTGGCTACGTGGTTTTGGCAAATGGAAGGTTGCGTGCGGAGCGTGTGATTTTGGGTGTCCGACCGAGTTCATCTTGTTTGGGAAGTCATCCCATTCGAGAAGAATTTTTTTATCGGCTCCCATTCACTCCCCCCTCTCTGGTCGCCTAATCGGTCCTTCAAACTAGTATTTCTAAAGTATTTTCAGGAATTTGAAAGCAAAATCTAGAATTTCGAAAATATTTTCAGGAATTAAAATCTAGTATTTCTAACGTATTTCCCGAAATTTCTAAGCAAAAAGTATTTCCAGGAATTTATAAAAAAATCTAGAATTTCTAAATTATTTTTAGGAATTTCTAAGGAGAAACTAGAATTTCTAAAAGTGTATCCGGGAATTTCTAAGCGAAAACTAGAATTTCTAAAGTATTTTCAGGAATTTATAAGCAAAAACTAGTATTTCTAAAGTATTTTAAAAAATATCTAAAAAATATAGTAGTTCTAAAGTATTTTCAAAAATTTCTAACAAAAACTAGTATTTCTACTATTTTTAAACTATTTTCTACTATTCCTCAACTAAATTTAAAATTTCTAAATGTTTTCATACTAGTTTAGAGACATTGTGAGACATGGGTACCCCTGGGTCCCCACCGACCAGGCTCACGGCCGTCCCCGACAAGTGGGTCCGGCCTACCAGAAGACCCGCCGACCTGTCAGTGGGCCCAACCGACCTAGTTGGCGGCCCACACGACCTCCCAAAGACCTTCCAGAAGATTCCAGACGACCTTATCCAGAACGACTTCAAGACTTGGCGTGCAAGACAAGACATCGGTGGATTTCGACCAAAGCAGATCGACGGATATGGCAAGTGTCGTAGTCAGCAAGATTTAGGTCTCCTGGTCGTGTCCGACCTGGAGTCTGGGAACCGACCTTGTCCGCTGGCCAATATAAAGCGGGCAGGGCGACCCCTTGTATGAATCACGCAATCCCCATTACATGGTCGTTTGCCGTGTGGGGGTTAGACCTCGTCGGGCCCCTGCGGAAGGCGCCCGGGGGCTACACACACTTGTTGGTCGCGATCGACAAGTTTTCAAAATGGTTCGAGGCACGCCCCATCACCAACCTCTAGTCCGAGCAGGCTGTGTCGTTCTTCACTGACATCGTCCACAGGTTCGGGGTGCCAAACTCCATCATCACCGACAATGGCACCTAGTTTACCGGCAAGAAATTCCTGGAGTTCTGCGACAACTTCCACATCCGCGTGGACTGGGCAGCCGTCGCACACCCATAGACCAACGGCCAGGTGGAACGTGCCAACGGCATGATTCTACAAGGCCTCAAGCCCAGGATCTTCAACAAACTGAACACGTTTGGCCGAAAATGGGTTCAAGAGCTACCGTCGGTCATTTGGAGCCTCAGAACTACCCCGAGCAGAGCCACAGGGTTTACACCGTTCTTCCTCGTCTATGGCGCGGAGGCCGTCCTCCCCACGGATTTGGAGTACGGGTCCCCCAGGCTCAGAGCCTATCAGGAAAGCCTGAACCAGCGGACTCGCGAAGACTCGCTGGACCAGGCGGACGAGGCCCGCGACGTGGCGATGATGCACTCGGTAAGATACCAGCAGTCACTCCGGTGATACCAGGCCCAAAAGATCCATCGTCAGGACTTCAGCGAGGGCGACCTAGTGCTGAGGTTACGACAAGACAATCAGGGCCGACACAAGCTGTCGCCGCCATGGGAAGGGCCCTACATCGTCATTGAGGTGCTCAAGCCCGGCACGTACAAGCTTGCAAACGAAAAGGGCGAAGTCCTCACCAACGCTTGGAACATACAACAGCTAAGTCGCTTCTACCCTTAGATTTCCAAGCTTTCTTTGTGCATCTCGCACTTGAAATCATAAATAAAAAGGGCGACTCGGTTTCACCCTCAGACAGGGCTTCGATGCAAACCAAGTCCCCCTCGGGGGCTACGACGGGGGTTCCCTCCGGAGTGTCCCAAATTTTCGCAAAAAATACTTTCTTTCTTCCAAAAAAGGTTAGAATGTTACACCTCGATCATTTTGGGGAACACAGGCCAAGCGCGAACTAACTAAGCCTAGGGCCGGTCGAGTCGTGGGACCGCTGACGCCTCCGAAAGGATAAGCATCCCCCTCGCTACCCTACCACTAAGTTGGCTCGTGAGGGCTAATTTCTTGGTCGAAATTCCCCCGAAAAGCCCTAGGAAAACATGATAACATACGAGATAAAATTTACAAATAAACTCGTGCACAGCATAACACATTGTTTACACAAACGACCAACATTCATCCAAAATTCTAACAAAATACTAACGGGTCTCGAGACCCAAAGTCCTCAGGGAGCGTGGGGGCTTGGAGCGGCGGCATCTTCGCCCTTAGCCTCGTCGGGGAACAGGTCCACTTCGAACATGTCGGTGAGGGTCGCGGCGGGCTCCGCCATGGACACGTCAACCACCCTGACAGCTTCAAGCTCAGCATCCTCACCCACGACTCCTTCAGGAAGAACATAGTCGTCCCGCAGCAGAACAAAGTCGAGGATGTAGTGGGTTGAGGTCAACCCCAAGGTCTTCTGGATGCCAAATCGAAGGGCGCCGCGCAGGCGCTCAGTAACCTGGCCACCCAGGGACCGCAGCGCGGCTCGCTATCGAGCTACCCGAAGATTGACCCTCAGCCCCCTCGAGCTCGCGGCACACCTCGAGGGCAGCGGCCTCCAGGGTCTTGAGCTCGCCTTGGGCTTCGTCGTAGGCGACCTGGAGGGACCACATCTCCTCCGAAGGATCTGCCGAGCTCTTCTGCAGCTCTGCGACACGAGGGCAAATATCAAGCCTCGAAAAAACATAACAAAGAAGCCAAAATGGCTGAGGAACACGACTTACCCTCGGCCCGCATCTTCTCGGTCTCGAGCGCGGCTCGCGCGGCGTCGACGTCCTGTCGGAGCTGGGAGATTGAGGTGTCACTCTGTTGAAGTGCGTCTCTCGCCCCCCCCCAAGCTCCTCACACGTGAGCTGAAGCTGAGATTGAGCCTCCTGGAGAGCGGCGCCCGTCTGCTCAACCTCCCGGACCTTCTCCGCAGCTTGGGAGAGCTGGGCCCGTGCCTTCTCGAGCGCCTTGCGCTCCCGCTCGAGTTCAGCCTGCGCCTCAGCGAGAGCCGCGTCCCTCAGCGAGAGCTGAGATTGCGCTCCCTCGCGGGTGGTGCGCTCCTCGAGAAGTTGGCCCTCCACCGCCGCTAGCGCGTCGCTCTTCTCCTTCAAGGCGGTGGCGAGCCCCTCAACCTCCTAAGCCTTTTGCTTAGCCTGGGCAAGGCGCCCCTGCGCGTCCTCTAGGGCCATGCGCTCGCGCTCAGCGCGAGTCTGCGCCTCGGCCAGGGTGGTGTCCTTCAGCACGAGCTGGTACTTTACCTCGTCGAGGGCTGCGCGCTCCTCCTGGAGCTCCCCCTCTTTGCCCCGCAGCGCGGCGCGGAGCTGCTCGGCCTCCTTGGCCTTCTGTTCCGCCGCGGCGCGGTGGATGTCGCGCTCCTCCTCCGTGCGGCGCAGATCGCTCTTCTTCAAGTCGAGGCTCGCGTTCGCCTCGTACATCTGGTCGCGGAGACACTCCATCACCGGGCCCAGGTGCTCATTCTCCCGGCACGCCTCCTCCAGTTTGGTATGAAGGGTGGCGATAAAGGAAATCTTGTCCCCTGCATCACCCCGCAACCGCTGCCCAAACAAAGGAGATGGAGACGACTCAGACGAGGCAGAAAAAAGAGCAAAGGAGCGACGAGACGAATGTGCGAACCCGGAAGAGCGGCACTGCCACGTCGCTATGAAGCCTCGAGGCCTCACGAAGCAGGCCCTGCACCCGGGACCCGACCCGGAGAAACTTCTGCCAGTCGAGGAACTCCGCGTGTGCGCGGTCCACCGTCTGCCAGGGGACCTCGGGCCGTTCCAGCCCAGTGCACCAATCACCGGGGAAGCCGTTGTAGTCGGGCTGGCACGATGAGGATGCGTCGGCCCCCTGTGGCCTCCCAGGCTAGTCCTGCGGCGCCCCAGGCGCGAACCTAAGCGTGGCGTCCCCCCACACTCCGTCGTCCTCCACCGGGGCCCCGTCCTGCGAGCTGGCCACATCTGCAACGGGTGGGACCTCCCTCGCACTACTTGTTCGAGGGGCCTCACCCCTCGAACCACCTCCCGTCCCGGACCTGGCCATGCGGGCCCGCTCATCCTCCCGCGGAACGCCCTATGACGCCACCATCTGAAGGGGCGGCGCCGTCGCCGTCGCCGACCACGGCGTCCATGCCGAGCTAGGCCGTGTTGTGTGGACCACGTCACGAGCCCCCGCCCTCAGCACCTTGGTCGGCGCTAGGTCGGGCGCGATGGGGCCACCAGCACGGCTGGGAAAAGGGAGAAGGGAGACGTCAGGAACTCGATTGAGCGAAATCGGGCAAAATGAGTACGATGCGACGCTTACCGTCGGGTCGACACCTGACGCTTGCGTTTCCTCGAGGCCTGCGCGGGCGGTGCGCCCCCCGTGCCGGGCGCACCACCCATTGCAGTGCCCTCACCGGCTGAGGCCGCGCCTGCCGCGGAGGCAGGCGCGGCGCGGGCCCACACCGTTGATGGCGCAGGCTGAACAGCAACCTCTTTGCCTTTGACCCCCGAGGCCAAAGGCATTTCATCTTCCTCATCCTCCTCCTCCAGCTCCGACCAACCCATGTCGCCGTCACTGCTACTCGTGTTCTCTGGAGTCAGCGGGGGAGAAAGGCCTTCTTTCTCTTGCTGCACCCACTCCAGGTTGTGTGCCTGGCGGCGTTCCTCGCGCCTCTTCTTCTTCGCCATATCGGCGTCCGCCCTCTCCTTCTCCCCTTGTTGCTTCTCGCGGTTGGCCGCGTGGGAGTTGGGCGTGGGGGGATCCGAGCCGTAGGCGCTCGTTTCCATCGCTGGCTGCCACCACCACAATTGGCAAGAATCAGCCGCCGAAATCAAGATCGAGTCGAAAGCTAGCAAGATTGGCATAAATTCCTTACCAGCTCGATGAACCCGTCGTCGGGACGTATCCTGGGCGCCCACAGAACCTCATCGGGGTCGCACACCATCTTCTTGGTGTCCACCGCCCGCATCGCCCTCTGGGCCGCGTACACCGGGGCGAAGGGCTCGGCCAGCAACCGCGACCGCGCCAGCGCGTCGGGGTCCGCACCCTCCGCCATCCCGTAGATGGGGAGCGCCCTCGCCATGAGGGGAATCACCCGCCGTCGGTGACATTGTGCGAGGACGGCCACTGCGGTCAACCCCGCATCTATCAAAGTCTTCAGGGCCTTCATGTGAGGCTCGAGCTTCGTCCTCCGCACGGCGTCCGACACCCCCAGCCCCCAGTGGAACGGGCGGCTGTACAGGACCTTGCCGGTGTAGGGCGAAAGGTTGTCGCCGTCGTTGCGGAGGTAGCACCACCCTCTATCCCACTCCGCGTTGTTAGTCATCATGTTGCAGGGCGGGTATACGCCAACCCCCCTCCCCCGCAGCGGGAACGTGAGCCCGCCAGCGCGAACGGGCCGGCGCTTACCCTTTCCTCCGGTGGCCAGCGTGAAGAGCTCACCCCGGAAGAGGTGGAGCTACAGGTCCCATGAGACAGCGACGCCCAGGAAGCCCTCACAGACGCCCACGAAGGTCGCTGCCTGCGAAATGGCGTTGGGGGCGAAGTTGTGTAGCTCCACACCGTAGTGGTAGCACAATCCCCGCATGAATTTGCCGGCGGGGGCGTTGAATCCCCGCTCGTGCAGGCAAGCGAAGCTCACCACGTACCCCTCTGGGGGCTGCGGCTCCTGATGCAACGCTGGTGGAACGATCCACGCTGGCCTATTCGGGTCGGTGTTGGCCGTCTGTTGTCCGCCGGTGACGAGCCCTTGGAGAGTGTGCGCGTCCACGTTGGACCGACTCCATGACCCGACCTCAAGATACTCGATCATGGTGAGCGCGGAGCGAAAGGCGAGCACGAAGGCGGGAGCTGCAAGTGGACGCGAGCTCAGAGGGCGAGAGGAAGAAGAAGGCGAGCGCGGTGCGAGCAAAATGACTAAGGTAAAAATCCTCCCCTTCAATCATTGTCTTTTATAGAGCAATAGGGGACGGGGGGATCGAACGGACAGGGGCCGGGGCGGGTGGCCGTAGTTAATGCGATAGACGTTACCCGGGCCCCATTATCCCGAAATCACCACGCGCACGCACGGACGCCATCATTACGGTGTGGTAAAAACACAAACCGCCGCGCATCACCTCCACACCGCCTAAAAAGGCGCGCGCATTGCCCTCGCTAAACGCCACGTGGGCCACGACCCCACGCGCGTGGTCAATACGGGTCCACGGCTAGAAACGAAGGGACGGGGGATTCCTTCCAAGAGAAGGTGCCCCCGTGGGTCCCGTCAAACAGGGGCTAGAGGCCCGATCCCTCGAGGGGCCTTTGAGGGGCAATTCGAGGGGTCGGGGGCAACCTGGAACACGCTTGCTCGAGATGGCCCTCGAAAGCGTGATTCGAAGAATGCCTAGTGCCTCGCCCTAAGGCTCTTACTGATCAGCAGCTCGAGGCTCAGCCCGCAGAGGGTTCGATGGAAGCCGTAGATGCACCTCCTAACGAGGTCGCAATTGACCAGTGGTTCGAAGCCCGACCAAACGAGGGTACGACGGGCGCCACGGGTCAACCGAAGACGAGGACGCATAAGTGCGCCCCGCAAGGCCCCTACTGTTCAAAAATCTGAGCCCTGACCTGCGGAAGGTTCGAACAGGCGTTTCAGATCAATAGAGTCAGGGATGACCAGGGCGTGCGCGACCGAGCCGATCCCTGAACTCAAAGTTCGGGGGCGCCCCATAGTTCGTATTCAAGGCCAAACAAGGGCAGCTAGTCGAGGGATCCCATCGAGGGAGAGCTTCCGCGCCCTCGGTCCTCATCGAACAGGACCGAGCCCTGCCTAGCACACCCATGTGAAGTACTCTCATGGACGTGTCCCCGGACCACGAGCCGACCCTTATCGAACGGGGCACGGACATCCACTTGAATCACACGCTAACAGCTCGACGAGGCATCCATGACTCACGGCCCGTTCGATGGGAAGCATGGACCGCCTCACCCCTCCCCCCTGCGGAAGGGCGGCGAGGGTTGTAAGGTTAAGTCGAAGAGTTCGCCCCGATCGCCCCCATACGGGCCCGGGCTCGGGGGCTCCTCGCACGGCTACACCCTCTGGGCGTGTTGCACAAATCTGTGAAGGGCTATTCCCCCTCAGAAGCAATGAGCAAACCCTTTAGGACTCGTCCTAGGCGCGGTTAACGCCGTCCCTCACGCGTAGATCACCGAGGCCGGCAGAAATAACGCCGAAGCCGGCTGAAACAAACGCTCTATGGACCCGTCGCTCAGCATAAAAACCTTGCACGAGTGCACGCACTCCTCCAAGGCTTCGGGGGCTACACCCGCGGGTGTGCTAGCGCGCCCCCACGGAACGTTGCACACACTCGAGGGGAAGAAAGGTCCTACCAGAAGCTTCCAGCCTTTGCGGAACTTTCTCACCGTTCCAGCAAAGGCTCGGGGGCTACTGTCGGGGACAGCCATACGGGATCCCCTAACTGCAGGGAAAAAATCACCCTCTTCAAAAACAAAAACCGCTAAACACAGTCCCCAAATCAACCCCAGCCAAGGCACAAACGAAACTTGCAGCCTGCTACGGCCCAACGGCCTCCGTTGCCCATCAAAGTGGCCGTACCAGTCGCCCTCGGGCAAATCTCCGCTTCGCTCAAGGGTCAGACACCGCGCGGGTGAGTTTCCGCCTCGCTCGAGGGCCCGACACCCCTCGAGTGGCTTCCCGCCGCACTCGAGGCTTCCCCTCGGCCCGCGGAGCCTCACCTGCTCTCCCCGACCGGAGCATTAAATGCCCTGTCACACCGCAGGCGCCAGGGTCGAAGGGCGGATCCCCGCCACGCCGAATCCCTGACAGCTCCCGGGAATCCGGCCCCGACGCTGTGCGGACAGCCCGCCACTGTGCGGCCATCCCCGGTGCTATGCGGAGTGGTCGGTGTCCGCGGCACTACGCCACCCGCTCCCGTCCTTCCTCCACGCCGCACCCCTCGAAAGAAGATGGTGACACCCTCGAGGAGCGTACAGTCGCCGACCTAATGCTCGCCCAGGACGGTGCCGTGACACAGGGTGAGCGGAGCACGTCCCCTCCGTCACCTCCGACCCTGCACGGCCATCCCCGGCCCTGTGCCACCAATCCGGGCGCTGTGGAACCATCCCCGGCGCTGTGAGGCCCTATTTCAACGGGACCCCGCCACGCCGGCCCCTGTGCACCCCAAGCTCTCCCGTCAGCAAGACCCTCGAACCAGTGTATGAACAACATCCAGACGCAGGCGTCGGCTAGACCGTCCTCGAGGCCGCCCCTGGACAAGCACAGGAGTCGCCACGATGCCCGCAAGGGCCGGGATTCGCCAGGACATCTATCAAATCGCAGGCACTATTCGCCGGTACTACGATACTGTACAAAAAACCATGCGGCATGACTGTAAGCCGCCTCCCCTTAGCCTATAAAAGGAGGAGGTGGTCGCCCAGCCGCGAAAAAGGGCATCATTCCCACTCGCACTCGCTCACTCACCTATCCACAGATATTGACACTTTGCCTCAATCACTTAGCAGGGACTTGGGGGCCTTTCCTCCTCTCCCGCCTTGCTTGTAGCCCCCCCTCTACAGGCACCGCCGGTGCAACGCAATACAGCACGCACGCACAACCTGCTGGACGTACGGCCCCGTGGCCGGAACCAGGATAAACTCGTGTCCCTATGTTGCTTAGCATCGACCATCGAGAGGCTGATCGCAGCGCAATTCACTAGTTGGTGTCGGGACTAGTCCTAACACCGACAATTCATTTCCTGACAATTTTGCAAAATTGTTGATAGGTGGACGCGGAAGAGGGCGAAGACTTCGGTTGTGGCATGGGAGCCGAAGGTGCAGCATTTCCTAGAAGCGTGGCCGAACGCCGCAAACAACGTCGTCAACGAGGAGCGGCCCCACGACGATGCGGCCTGGAGAGTGTAATTGCAGTGGTACCCGCAAAGGACTTGGACGCGCGTGATGTTTATCCCACCAGAGCCTGAGTAGGAGGATATTCCTCAGCAGCAGCAGGAGCCAGCGGCGCTGTACCCCCTCCGACGGGGTCGGAACTACGGCACGGCGGTAAGTTTGTGACAACAAATTAAATTCATCTACATTTGATTATGTTAGCTCGTATCTTATCTTTGACAGTTCGACGTCATTGTCGAGATGATTGCATTGGCGGAGGACACGGATGCGAATGCGATGAACATGACGATCGCACAGCATCAAGGGGTGTACCGCAGGTAGGTGGAGGTCGCCAAGAGGTTAATGTGTGTGGTGAACTTCCGCAGCGACGATTTGGCTCCCGCTCCATGTCA
Organism: Cenchrus fungigraminus; assembly: GCA_036936925.1. Taxonomy (NCBI): domain Eukaryota; kingdom Viridiplantae; phylum Streptophyta; class Magnoliopsida; order Poales; family Poaceae; genus Cenchrus; species Cenchrus fungigraminus. Next base: position 112,957,761 of record CM072780.1, on the reverse strand, counting down.
TCCCTCGCCCTGCAGCAGCTCTACCTCCACTCCAGCTTCGTACCAGGCACCGTCGTCGTACACATGTCCACCGTACTTGACCACTGTGTCTGCTCTAACGACCATGTACGTGCCGCGACCGTCTGGTTTCTACACCGCAGGTACGTCTTCTTTTTTTCATCCCTAGTTTGCACGACATGTTTTTTGTTGTTTATTGATGTACGACATCTAATCTTATAGGGAGACCACCACCGATACCGACGGGAGCTGGACCTTCGTCTTGGTTAGGCCCGGCACACATTCCGCCGACACGACCACCTATTTCTCAGCACGCCGCGCCTTGACCACCTGTTCAACAGCTCAGCTTTGGTGACGTCTCCTAAACCATGTCCAAACGCATACTCTCTTCAAACGAACGTGCTCACTAAATTCTATTTATTACAGCTTACGTGTCTGGAGAGACACCACCTGAGGGGGGTCTAGATCAGAACATATCATACTCTTTGGCTGACTTCTTTGGGGACGTCGAGATCCCAGACGACCGAGAGATGCTCGTACCGACCCAACTGGGAGGGGCCCCGGTTGGGACCCAGATGACGCAGGCAGACCAGATGGTAGCCTTGTTCGAGGCTGCAGCGGCGGCGGGGGGGGGGGGGGGGGGTTGGCGGCGGTGGGGACGGTGGGGTTGGCGGAGTTGGCGGCGGCTGCGGCGCGGTCGACCGGAGAGGAGGCGGGGGCTTCTGGATCGGCAGCAGGCTTAGTGACACCACCCCGATCTGGACGCTGCACGACGCCGCGTCGTCCCACGCGACCCCCTCACGTACCCCACCCATCACACAAGGGCAGCACAGCTTGCAGCCAGGAGGGCGAGGGGGCCAAAGGACCCACCACGACCTACGAAGCATGGTTGTATTTAGTTTTGTTTGTTGGACACTATTTTGTTGGTGTAAGCTATAGAGTATTGTTTTTTATATAAATTACTATTTGTTCGTATTCTCGTTTTTCTCGAATTCCAAAAACCATTTGTCCCAAAAAAATCCAAAAACAAAAAAAACAACCAACCGCCATTTGCAAAGTCGGTTGGTCTGTGGCCGTCATTTCAAATGGCGGTTGGGCACGGTCGGCCTACCGCCGACCCAACTCTGCAGCCGCCAGGTTTGTGCTTCAGCCGCCGTTTGAAATGGCGGCTGGGGCCAACCGCCTTTGACAGTGGCAGTTGGTTCCAACAACCATTTCAGACGGCGATTGTAGACTAGTTTTGACAATTTCGAAATCGTGTATTTATTTTTGAAAAATCACGAAAGAAATATTAAAAATCGAGAAAGAGAGAGAAATCGACTACTTCAAAGTTCGGCCCATATATATTCGCATATGCTCTTGTAGGCCCATATTCACACTGATAATAGTAGAGAGATAAATAGTTGTGTAATAATTTATACGTGAGAGCAAATCTTTGGCTGAACAATGTCACGGTGAAAGAGACATTGCTCATCATTTCTGCAACGGTGTAGACTAGGGACATCTCGTGGGGACGCAAATTCCATTTCTTTTTTGTCACTGTGAAATAAGCATCACTAGACTACTTGTATTGAAAAAATATGTTACAGTGACGTCATCACACTTGCGTGACATGTAACGTGCATATAATACACAGATATATTTGGTCATGTAGTTTAAAATATTGCCATAATACATTAAATTAATTACATATACTAAGAAAATATATTTAAATCTTCTTATCATGTACACCAATTTTTAAATGATCTACTTGCATTGTGGAGAGAGTGGATACTCTAACATAACCGGAATTCTTATATACTCCCTCCGTTCTTAAATATATGACGTTTCGGAGAAGGAAGTTAGTTCGAAATGAACTAATTTTTTTGTCCTAAACATCATATATTTAAGGACGGAGGTAATATATAATTAAAGGGGTTACTAGTACAATATAATTCATCACTTTTTATTTATTATTGTATAATATAGTACACAAATAGGACAAGTGCACTTATCTTTATAACAGATACATCAATAGTGAAAAATGAAAATTATAAGAAATACAATTAGACCCCAATTTGTGCCCTTGATTGCCATGACATATATGTTTCATGAGCTAGAAGAATTTCCTGATAACAAGAGTGCCGGGAAGTGCTGCTGGTGATGCCCCCTTGTAGGCCTTGTTAGAGCTCAGTACTGGGGTAAATAGCTCGTATTTTACCCTCTTGGATTCAGCAGCTTTGCCACGTCCTCCAATTCTTGATGTGCCGCCACCATAAGCCATGCAGGTCGTCGTGCTACTGCAACGATCTTTCATGTCCATCCCGTAGCCAAATATGTCCCTGAACGGCCTGCTAGGCACGCCTACCATGACAAGCTCGGGCGTCGTACTACCCTCCAAATATCCATGCCGATGCAAGGCGCCGCCACCGTTCATCTTCGGTGCCGGCGGCTGGTTGATGAAGCGCACGATGCTCTCCATGAGTCTCCTGCTGGTGGCGCGCAGCGGGCTGTAGAGATGGAAACCATGGTCCTCGCCCTCAGACTCCACCAGCGTGGCCTCGCCGCCGGCGTACGCGTAGTAGTCGTTGAGGCGGCCGAACAGGCGGCGCCCGCGCTCGTTCAGGGTGTCCTTCTCGGCGACGGCGACGAGGACGCGCCGGCACGTCAGCGACGCGATCTCCTCGTGGGGAGGGTTGAGCCGGGGGTCATCGTTGCCGCCCTGCCCCGCCGTCACGAACGGCCAGAGCCTGTCCACTCCGTACGCAGGCAGCACCGCCGCGCCTTCGCAGGCCACCTCGGACGGCAGCCGCTCGGCACCCCAGAAGTAGGGCTGCACGATGACCAGCCCCTCGATGCCGACGCCGCCACGGCTGGCCTGGACCGCCGTGTGGTAAACGATGTTCCCGCCGGCGCTGTCGCCGGCGAGGAACGTGCGGGCGGGATCGGCGTGGTCGGCGAGCCAGGGGTCCGCGAGCGACGCCGCCCACCGTAGCGAGGACCAGGCGTCGTCGTAGGCCGCGGGGATGGGGTGCTCCGGCGCGAGGCGGTACTCCACGGACACGACGAGTGCGCCGGCGGCCGCGGCGAGGGAGGTGGCGTAGCGGTGGTACGTCCGGCAGAAGGCGCTCTCCGTGCAGAAGGAGCCGCCATGGACGTACACGACGAGGGGGAGCCGCCTCCTGCCACCGCCGCCGGCGGCCATGGCGGCGCGGGAGGGGAGGAACAGACGCGCCGACACGCCGGTGCCGGGGTCGATGATGACGTCCCTCGTCGCCGCCCCGCGGTTGGCTGTCGGGTTCTCGGACGCAGCCACGAAAGGGCTCCTCAGCAGCCGCTCCACGCGGCCGTCCTTGTACCGGAGCAGGAACGGGTGGAGGTCGACGTCGACGTCGCCGACAAAGTAATTCACACACTTCTTGTTTGCATGCATGGCGTGGTGCTCCTTCTGCTTTTAATTCAGCCTATGTTTGCTGCTTTTTGTTGTGTTGCGGGCTTGTGGGGTTTATATAGCTGGAACCTGGTTTTATTTCATTCCAGTCCGTTAGGTACCATCATATTACACATTGGATCCATTTTGAAATGTTGTGTTGGTATGAGGAGTCTTGAGTTGCATATTGCTTGCCTAATTGAATCCAAATCTTAATTGAATGTGACATGGAGCTAGCAGCAATTTATTTTATTGTGCTTATCAAGTTTTGAACTCGAGATCTCCACTGATTTGGGCCAAAGGTCCCTGTGTGCGAATAATCTTGGCTGGTGCAGGTTCCATCATTTAGGCCGTGGGAGAGTCTCCCCATGGGGTCATCTTGAGTGTTGATGGATAAATGAATGCCTGCATATTTTCATATTGAGTTTCATCGCTAACATCTTTAATCCAAAAGTTTAAGCTAATGAAAAAAGGCGGGCAATCTACCTTACGTCTACAACTAAATTGACAAATTAATAAAGAGCCTATAATCTCATACAATAATTATAATGGATTATGTGGTCTGCATGCATAACTTGACACATTCTACAACAAAATAGCTTATATGGGTATATTACTATATTAGTATTTATGTTAGGTTCTATGGTAAAGTATGTGCTTTAATGATTCGTTCTACAAAGATGTATTCCATCCATTCCAAAAAACATATTGTCATTTTAGGTTTGTCCTAACTCAAACTTTCACACTTTTGACCAAATTTATAGAAAAAAGTATCCATGTTTATGACACCAAATACGTATATTATAAAAATAGATCTCATGATTAATTTGATGGTACTTATTTCATACCATAAATATATGTATTTTTTTATAATCTTGGTCAAACTTTTAAAAAAATGACTTAGGACAATCCTAAAATAACATGTTTTTGGAGTACAAGCATTCCGTGATCATAGATGTGAGAAAATTATAATATACTAATGATTTATTCATTTACTTTACCTCGTTGACTATATTACTTGTATTGTCGGCTTCTTTACCTCGTTTTATTTCCATTGGATGGCTGAACATTCTGCTATTGCTTCGATCCTGAAGTTGAAGCATTCACATGTCCCTCTTCTACCCCACAAGCCCTTAAGCTCTTCATGTGCAATTATTATTACTATTTTATCAAAACAAGAGCGCATATCGTGCATGTATGATGCCTTTCAACATCACAATGGCCGCACTCCTAGATTTTACGTTTAATTTCGAATATTTTCGAAAGATGAATGTGGCAACTGTGTTTTGCATGTATTTGGTAGACCATGACTTGTGTGGAAATTCATTTCCCACAGTGTCGATGCGAAAAACGTGGAGCCAAGACCTCGAAACATGTCGTGTTCTGAAAATTTTGTCCCCAGATGATGTGTTGTGGACTATTATTATTTGCTTTCAATAAAAATAGAGACGAACTCGTTTAGAAAAAGTATCACAAAACTGATGTCTTTGATATGATTACGGTTCGAGATATATAAAGAATGGAATTGAATCTCTTCTATTTGATGATTATTTGTATAGTATTAAATATATGTTCTATAGTGAAATATATATTAACTTTGGTTTGAGGTAAAATATATATATACAGCACGTTGACAGTCCTCGTGATACCATCATGTTACATGTTCAGGTGGTTTCTTAGGTTCGTCATGAAAATCCATATTCACAGGCGAACTAGGCAATATTCTACACATGTGAACCCGCTTCACCAAGAATTAGCTAGCTGCTGCCTTGACCAAGAAGCCTTTTTTTTTTGCAAACAAAAATTAGATCTTGTTGGTTGTAAACAGTTATCACCATTAAGACTGCATAGTGACAGTGGCGGATCCAGGATGGAAGAAAAGGGGGGCTCATTTCTTCCTTCTCCTTCTTCCTCCCCTTCTTGTCATCTTCTTCCTCCTCTCTTCCTTCTCTTCTTCTCATCCATAGCTCAAAATTTCTAGGGGTGCTCAGGGGGGCTCCAATGGACAGCATGGGGGTAGGGGGGGCTCCAGCCCCCAGCCCCCACGCTGGATTCGCCCCTGCATAGTGACATCAACGAGAACCAAACTGTATGCATTAATGATGCATGCAACTATGCAAGCACATTCCCGTAGTACAGCAGTAGCTGATGCCAAAGAAGGAAAAAGGTTTAAAAAAAGTTGTACATATAACTTTTCAACTCAGAAACATTTTCAGAAGAGAAAACATAAAAAAAGGGGGGAAATGCAGATTCCATGACCAGCGGAGGAGAAAAGAAAACGAAAAGGTCTGGTGGGACTTGCGCCGAGTTGGGCAGTCTAGAAGAGAAAACGAAAAAGGTTTGATCTATACCGGAGCATTTTTCGGGCCGGGCCGGACCGGACCGGGTTCGGGCCGGACAAAAAACCCGGTTATTTCGGGCTAAAAAAATCCTGCCCACGATCGTCCCACTGGACACGTCGGGCCTCAATTTTCAGGCCGGGCCCGGGCTTAGGCGAGCCGCCCATGCGTTTTGTAATGCAAAATAGCTAAAAACAGCATTTCGGACCAGGCTCGGGTCAAGATTTATTTTCTGGGGCTGCAAGATCTGTGTCCAGGCCCGTCTAGTAAGGTCCGCCGCGGACCGGGCCAGCAGCCTGAGCCGGGCCGGGCTAAAAATGCTCAGGTGTGCCCCACACATGGGGACGAGTTGGGCAGTCCGCCGGTGAGGCCATCGATCGCCAGGACCCTCGCTGGAGCATGCGTGATATTGACTTTTCATTAGTGTACCTCACGTAAAGTTCCTTGCAGTGAACACTCATCAGACTTTGAGTCCTCGACTCTACACTAATGTTCGCTTTTTTCATTGAATCAGTGCAATCAGTGCTATTCTTTCAGTGGTATCTAGGAGATATGCTCGTAGCATCGAGGTGGTGCAAGTGGTGACTTCATCAATCCCAAAGATTTACCAACTGAACTTAATCTTTCAGAGGTGCTCATAAAGGTAGGATTGCGTGTGTATGTCCGTGGGCGAGTGTGCCTATGTGTATACGAGGATCTTTTTTTAAGAGGCTACGGCGGGCAAGATGTCAGCCTGAACATTTCATTAAAAGTGTGGCAAACCACAATTACAACTTTACAAGAGCAAGAGATACAATAGGACAAATCCAAAGAACAAAGGAAAACAACATAACAGACCGTTCAAGATCGACTCATGACATAATGAGAGACTCCTACTAATCACCAATTAGCACTTCCATCGAACAACATGCTCGCCGATTAGGCCATCACCACTGCAACTCGCACCCCCCGTCGTAGCTACGCCGCCCCGCTGACACCCTCGAACTGAGGGCCGCCCAAAAGAATGGGGACTAAGGGTGATGAAAGACACAGAAGTCATAGCTTCACTGGACACGACGACCTCCCTTCAAGACAGTGGTAACACCTTTCAGCACATCTAGGCTCCACTGCCTACCATCATCCAACACCGCACAGTGGAAGGAAACCCTGAGGGGGAATGGCAGAATCGAAGGAAACACCCGGCATAAAATTTGATGGAAACACCAACAGGAGAGTGTCGACGGAGTAGAGGCGCCAATGAAATATACCCACTGAGCCATGAGAGATGTCAAACACCAATGGCAATCAAGATCAAGAACATATGGCCATTGAGGGAGAGATGAAGCGCACACAAATGCGTGTAGCAGCAGAAGACGAGACATGCAACCTTGTTTGCAATGGATTCATGCGGAGGCTTGGGACCTCCCCGCGCACCGAGCGCGGCGCTTTCGCTACAATTCCACTGCATCGCAAGCTGCAGTAGGATGACTAGCGATTCCAAGGACACCATGAGAGTAAGGATGTGCAGAGGTAGGGCACCTCCCCAAGCGGATGTGGGGCACCTCCCACACACTGGGCGTGGTACTTTCATTGCACAAGCCCGGACATCTCAGATCGGCGAAGCTCTACCAATGAGCACCCACTAGGAGGACGAAGCACACCAAGATGAAGAGAAGGATCCTCATGCCACCACCACAGTCCTCCACAGCGGTGGCCAAAGTAGAGCCTTTGGGATGCCAACACAGCGCCACCTGCCGTAGGAGCACAGGGCCGACCCGAACCAGGAGCTCTACCAATGGGCACCCACCAGAGGATGAAGCACACCAAGAAGAAGAGAAGGGTGCACGCGCCGCCACCACAGTCCTCCACGGCGGTGGCCAAAGCAGAATCTTTGGGATGCCAACACAGTGCCACCGGCCGCAGCAGCACAAGATCGACCCGAACCAGGAGCTGTGAATGCCCGCCTGCGAGCACGACGCGTGTGGAGCGCCGGTCATGCTCGCCCAGCCCGAGCAGAAGGCGAGCGAGCTCCACACGCAACACGCCGGCCACATCCTATGCACAGCGGGGGAGACACAGACGGGGCCCATGGACTTGATGGAGGCGCTGCCTGAGGCAGGACCCTCATTGCCCCACCAGACAGCCGCCAGATCTGGCCAGGACAGAGGCGGATCTGGGCAGCAGCAGCCCAGGGATTTCGGCTGTCGTCGGCAGCCCCCACGACGCCTCAGGGGCTTCTCGTCACAACCCAGACGGAATCCCACCCACTGGGACCAGATCTGCAATCTTCGCGACTGGATCCGGCGGGGGAGAGGATAGGGGAGCTCAGACGGCATCGACGGAGCTCCGGATTGCAGCTACACAGGTGCTTGAATGGAGAAGAAAGTAGGACAGTGGGAGAGTGGAGAGAGATGTGCCACGAGCAGAACCTTTTTTTGGTGCCGCCACTGGCCACCGCCGCCGCCACGAGTCCGGCGGCCAAAGGTGGGTGGGGCGGGGGGCTTCGTTCGGGGGAGGGGGTCGCCCTCGAGTCGTCTGTCGAGGGAGACGACGCGAGGGGAATGACGCGAGGATGAGTATACGAGGATCTGCATGTGTACTGTGTGGAAAAAGTTCACAGCTGGCTGACTGTGCCTTCCCAGTGGTTGGGTCATTCATCAACGATAGCTTGTCTCGTGTGGACCCACCTGATATGCAGCCAGAATTGGATAAACATACATAACTATAGCTGTAGCTATTCATATATATCATTTCGGTATGGATCTAGGTAGAGTTAGATACACGTACCTACATCACGCGTCATAATTGGCCCATAAGGCGGCAGCACCTAGATTAAGGCGTAATACTACTTGACATGCTCCTAACATGATAACGATTGGCACCTAAAAAAGATTGTTTGTTGTCGTCATAATTTTTCATGCCATATAGAAGACCACTAAGATTTTGTTATCGTAGGAGCCGATTTAAAATGTTTCTAGGGATATTTCGTAGGTGTCATAGAAATTGGCCGAGTAATTTCTAAATGTTTACCTTATGCATAATTATTCTTTTTTTCTAGGGATATTTTGGACTTGAAGTTTGTAGAACACACCTTATGCATAATTATTCTTTTTTTCTATAAAAAATTTGGAGGAGGCTTCCCTCCTAATCTGCTCAAAACATAAACCTAGAGCAATTTAATAGTAATTGGCGATGTAGTTAAATTAAACAGAGTGCATTCCATATACGCAAGAGAAAAAGTGTACCACATTAAGCAGCGCTAGCTGAAAAAAGGATGGAGGTGTGGGAGCAGGAACTGTGCTCGGAGCCAAGCCTATGATTGGAGCTTGAGGGAGAGAGAAGGTGTACAACGACAAAAAGTTGTTGTCAAAAAAAACGACAAAAAGTTGTGGCAAGCGGGATTGAAATAAACAAGGGATAAGGCTTTGTATCCTCCATTCAAAATTGTAAGACTTTTTAGTATTGTATCATATATCAAACTTCTTCAACTTTAACCAAATATATAGAAAAAATATGTATTAACATAAATAATAACAAATAAGCGTGCTGCCAAGTTATATTTCAATGTGGATTCAACAAAACTAATTAAATGTTTATAAATGTTTATGTGTTTTTGCATAAACTTGCCTAAAGTTAGAAAAGTTTGATTTAGAACAAAAACTAGAACTTTTGTTGGGAGTATCTTTTTTGCGTCTAGTATAGGAGCATCTAATGTTACCATGATGAGCTGTAAACTGCTATATTGATCATTTCGTCCAAACGCAATGCAGATGGACTACCTTTAATTCTAAAAAAAAGAACAAAACTAGAATGACTTGCATTTGATAACAGAATGGATGAAATATCTTTGATAACGACCGGATCGGTAGCAGTGTGCAGGTGTGGGCGAGAATGCGGGATAGCGGCGGATCCCAGATCCCGCGGTGTCCAGCTAATAACAAATCGTACAGAAGAGGACGTAAGCTTGTGCAGGACCGACGTCCAACTAACAGCATGTGTATGGACGAAGAAAAAGTGTCCGAGGACCATGGTGGATTGGTGGTCAGCCTAATTAAGTTTTGTCACGATCATTTCCCGATCAGGAAATTAAACAAAAAGGCATGTCAGTCTCATGTGGGTGAGAGTATCATTACGGAAACCAGAAGTTTGCCGAGTGCCTGAAACACTAGGCAAAGAGCCAAAAACACTCGGTGATTTTATACTCGACAAAGAGCTCTTTGCCGAGTGTTTTCTGTTGTGCACTTAGCGATGGGCCTAGTGCTAAATTGGACAATTGACAAAGGTTATGAGAAAAGTACAAAAAAAAAGCACGGTCTGCCGCAGCTCCCCGCCACCGCCGCCAGCCCCCTCCACCAAGTACATGTCGTCTTCGGTATTCATCACGTAGTTGTAGGGCCGGGACGTGAAGAGGCGCGACACCAAGGAGAGGTACGCTTATGTCTTGCTTTTGTTCATGTTCTCGATGCAGTCCAGCACCACAATGTCGTCGTGCAGTCGGGTCTCCAACGCAACAAGCGCCTAGTAGGAGCTCCTCCACAGGACGCAGTGCTGTCGGGGCGGCCACGAAGCTCCCGCGTGAGGTCGGCCATGCACGCTGCCCGCGGAGATCCATCGCAGGGACGCCCCTGGTGTGCTCTGTCAAGGAAGACCGACGCGGAGGGGCCACAGGTGTCACACCGGGAGGAGGCGTCGCGTGAGAGGAGGGAACGGGTTCGGCGTCAGGGAGGAGGGGTCGCCGACGTCGCGCTGGGAGGAGGCGCTGTGGGAGAGGAGGGGACGGATTCCAGGCCAGCGGGAGAGGGAGAGGAGTGGGCACGGCGCCGGGAGAGAAGAGAGGGGGCACGGCACACGACTGGATCTGTGTGAGGGAGGGAGAAAGATAAGGGAGGAGGACAAATGAGATGAGAGCATTTCAGGGAATTGGATCGATGACATAGCACCTATTGCCGAGGGTCCAGGTTCTTTGCCAAGTGTCAATATTAAACACTCGGCAGATGTTTTTTCTATTTTTCTTTTTTCAGATTTCTCCTTCTTCTTTTTTTTCCATAACATAAACTTAAATCAACATCAATTAATTCAACAATAACTTCGGCAAATTCACTCAATAATATGTATTTGATTTTTCTACTCATATAATTCAATTATTTTATGCTTATAACTCAAATTCAATTTATATCAACTAAAATTTTATAATGACAATACATTAAAGTTATCAAATGGTTTAAAAATTACCAAAAAAATTAACGTGAAGTAATCATTGTTCTCTATTGCCTATACAAAAAGTTTTGTAGTCAAATCATAATTCAACCATAGCTTTGACTCCAAATCTTGTTCAATCTTGCTCAACGCTACGATCCTTCCTCTCAGATGCTTCGATTTCTAAACATCGTATGTGACAAAATGTTTAAAACCTTCTCAAATTTTTACCACAACCTCCACGTATATATCATCGCATCATGACAAATCTCAAATCTGCAAACTTTGTTTGTTTTCTTAAAAAAATATTAAATCCATACAACAACACGTTTGTAGTCATGTTTCCTGAATAAGATGTTCAAAATTCCTTTTCATTTCATAGATTAAGCCTAAAGTATGGATGAATAATTTGAATATCAATTTTCTAATCATTTTAATATTTAAATAACTTGCTGTTGAAATTTGACTTAATTAAAAAATTACTTGAAATACAATTAATTATTTAAATATAGCAACAAGATAAAAAATACCAAACTTTAACATAGAGTGCCACATGTTATATATGGATGGTAGAAAAAGTTTAGAGTACCACATGTTATATGTGGATAGTAGAAAAAAATGGAGAGGTAGAGAAAAGAAAAAATATTTATTTGTCGAGTGTCATAAAAAAATACTAGGCAGCGATTGGGCTTGTAGTCCAATAGTAGGACGGTCCAGTGGGACGCTACCCACCAGGGTTCAAATCCTGGTGCTCGTACCTTTTCCTGGATTTTCCAGGATTTACCGGCGTTATGCGTTAAGTGGTAAGCGACGTTCCCGTCGACGACGAGGCGCCAATGGTGACTTCGGAAATCTCCAGGATCTGCCGATGCTCAGTCCTTCGGAGGTGCTCATAGGGGTAGGGTTTGCGTACATGTATTCATAGGGGTGAGTGTGCGTGCGTGTCGTGAGCGTCTGCGTTGTACTGTGTGATTCTCAAAAAAAAATACTAAGCAAACTTGCTTCTTTACTGCGTGTAAGAGAAAAACACTCGGCAAAAGCTAACACTTGCTGAGTGTTTTTCGTGTAACACTTGGCAAAAAGGTTATTTGCTGAGTGCCTGAGCAATAACACTCCGCAAACCCTCTGACACCCTAGCATCTATGGAGTTTCCGGTAGTGTATATGTATATATCGTCATCATCTTGATACTACCAGCAGCAGCAGCAGCTAGCTCCACCTACGAAACAACCTCCAACATGGCGGCGGCGTCACAGACCGTGAGCCCCGTGGAAAGACTCATGAAGGATCTGTACGTGGTCGCCGCCGTCGGGCTCGCCGTGCCGCTGGACCCGTCTGCCTTTCGCGGGCCTGGAGGCCCAGGTTGATCGCCACCCCCACTTCTGCAGCATCCAGGTGACGGGCGAGGACGGCGGCCCGCCGCGGTGGGTCCCCACGGCGGTGAACGTCGACGACCACGTCTTCGTCGTCCCGAGCCTGGACGGCGCCGAGGCCGACCCGGACCGGGCCGTCGAGGACTACCTCTCCTCCCTCACCACGCTGCCCATGGACCCCGCCACGCGGCCGCCGCTGGAGTTCCACCTCATCGGCGTCCGGACCTCCGAGGCGGCCGCCACCGTGGCGATGCGCGTGCACCACGCGCTCGCAGACGGCATGGCGCTCATCACACTCCTCGTATCCACCTCCCGCAGCGCCGCCAACCCGGCGATGCCCGCGCTGCCGCCGCCCCCGCCGGCCCGGCGCGCGGGAGCCATCTACGCGCCCGCGCCGCCGCGCTCGTCCGGCGGGTTGATGATAACGTTCCTCGTTTGGGCCTGGTCGTATCTCCTGCTCGCGTGGCACACCCTGGTCGACGTCGCTGCCTTCATCGCCACCATCTTCTTCCTCAGGGATCCGCCCACGCTCTTCAAGCAGCAGACACACCGCGATGGCGAGCCATGCGGCCGCATGCGGTTTGTCCACCGGAGCTTGATCCTCGACGACGTCAAGTTCGTCAAGAATGCCATGAACTGTGTACGTATAGAAGAGCTAGCACTTGTTTTTTTTCAACAAATTAAATTATTTGCACAAGTTCTGCATATGTCTTTAATTCTGAATGGTGCATGTGTAGACTGTCAATGATGTGCTAGTTGGAGTGACTTCTGCTGCTCTATCACGATATCTCTTTCGGAAACCGGTGACACCAAGACAAGGAAATTGCGATCAATACTCCCTGTCAACACAAGGCCAGCCACTAGCCTACAAGTAATTAATAACTTGTTTGCCTTTTCATCGATCTCACTATTAGATAGTATATAATTTCTGTACAGTAGCTCATCATAATTATTACTAATTTTATTTCAATATCTGTATGGGCAGACGGATGTTGATATGATAGAATCTGGAAAGAGTAATGCTGTGAGATGGGGAAATCGGCTTGGCTACATCATCCTTCCATTTCATCTAGCCAAGCATGATGATCCGCTCGAATATGTTCGCAAGGTGAAACAAATCATAGATAGGAAAAAGAGTTCACTAGAAGTGGTCATCATCCATATGGCTGTTCAAATTGTCTTCAAAATATTTGGCCCAAAGGTATATTTACTGCCATTTTTCTCTTCTAAGTGTAAGATATCAAATTGCAAAAGACCTTCAACAAGTCAAAAGTCTCCATTTTGTAACTACATTACCACTTTATTAATTACTTCCTTGACAGTTTACATGTTTCAACTAATCACACTGCAACTTTTCACTTGAAGCAGGCGGGAGCTTATATCTTCAATAATGTGCTCAGAAATACAACCATAACTTTCTCAAACTTGATTGGGCCACCTGAACAGATAAGAGTTATTTGGGCATCCAGTCGCTTACGTTGCACCCAGCGTCTATGGGCTTCAACAAGTAAGCCACCCAGCCATCTATCTTCCGTACAAAACTTCAAGTCTCAAGTTACTTTCAAACTAAATGCAACATTGCAATTGGTCGTGTAGTTTTGTCAACTTACAACAACGATCCACCAGACAATGCATAATATAATGATTTCAAATTTTGCTGAAAATGCAAGAGAAAATATAATTTTTTTTATTTATTTGGCTATGTTTTCCTCACAAAAGTCTCATTACTTGCTTTCTTTACTCTCTGTAGGCTCTTACCGTGCACTACCAAAGTTACAACTACACCATCAAAGTCATTCTAGCAGTTGATGAGGCACAGTTTCCAGATTATCGCCAACTCTTGGATGACTTTGCTGAGTCCCTCAACCTTACCAAGGACGCGGCTGCAAAGACTTCAACGAAATCGGTTAAGAATGAGTAAGGAAGGAAGCAATCGTTGGATGAATGCTCCAGCTCAAGAGCGAGATGTATAAATGTACTTACAGATAATGTGTACTACATTAATATATGTGATGTTGAGTAATTATTAGTAACTATGTAAGTTCTACCGAAACAAGGAGTTCAATGTGTTTACTCTTATTGTTAAATAATGAAGTTTGCCAAGTGAATTATATTGGGTTGATATTTTACGCATCTAGATAGTGTGTCTATTTATAACTATATATATGTAATATGCGTGTTTGTATATATAATATATAAGAAATTTTAGAGTGCCTGAAATTAATGGGAATCGTCCATCTGACGAAATCGAAGTACCAAGAAATACTTAAAGGGGAATACCATCAAGTACCAATAAAAAGTGAGAAATTACTATGGTACCCTTTTAATTATATGTAAATATATTGATTTTTTTTGTAAGAAGGATAACAAATTAAAGGAAAGTACCTGTAAGTACCGCAAGTATTTCCAAGTACCTTATGGTACTTTACAAGTATCGTAACAAAGCCTTATATATTCATTCAGATGCACACATACATCACCTTATTATATTATTGCCTTCCCAACCGAGCCAAAATTGTAGAGAGCACCATATGATTGTTTAAGGTGGTTTTCAAACACGAGATATCGTATTTAATAACAATATTTACATGAACTGAATGTCTCCTAGCGTGTCGGCGGCAACCCCAAACTCATTGGCGGTCAGCATAGCATCAACAGCAACAATGACAACAAATGTACATGTTGATGGGCTTGGAATGATAAGACTTAGATATTTGCAAAAATTAGGGAGAATGTCCATTAGAATCCTAACTTCTTTCATACATCTCTATATGAGTTTCTTCGTAAGGGTTTCTCATTCAAAGACTCTTAAAAAGACCATGTTGACATACTCCCTCCGGTTCCCTATTAGAAGTCGTTTTGGATAAGGTTTGAGTCAAATATTGGGAATATAAATCATGAATAACTTTTAAGTCGTTGAGTTTGAAAAATGTGAAAATCATATAAATAGATTTGTCTTGAAAATTACTTTCATAAGAATATACATATATAACTTTCCAATAAAGATTTTTATAGAAAAGAGAAGTCAAAGTTGTGCTTTGGTGATCGTGTCGCTGTCCTAAACGACTTCTAATATGGAACCGGAGGGAGTAAGGTTATATGTTATACTCCTATTTTTACAAGGTATTGTATAACTTGGCACGATCTTTCACATAACATTTTGACCATTTATATTATATTATATTATATTATATTGTTTATTATTGTATAATCATTGTATAGTATATTTGATTACGAATCCAACCATATAAAATTTACATTATAAAATAAACAATTATTAGTCGTGGATTGCAAAGTTTGAATATTGATATGCGTGTGAGCCTTATAAATATAAAGGGAGGGAGTATCATCTACTTTTCCCCATTTGGTTTTTTAGGTATGGTAACTTAAGCCTTATTGGTATTTGTCCAAAATAACTATGAATAGGGTATTTTACATTATTTACCTATATCTATATTTCTTAGATTTTGTGCACATCATTTTTTAGAGAAATTGTTAATAACTATAGGATGATAAAATGAAGGACAGAAGGTTAGAAACAGCTTCTGATCAAGTGTTGGAAATAGATCAAGTAACTAACAACTACTACCTCCGGTCAAAGTTGAAAAATCATATTTTCCCTATTTGCCATCGATCGAACCATGGCAATAAATTACATCGATAACAAGGAGTTGTCGCGGCGACCACTCGAGGAGGGGAGAAGAATTTTGCATTAATTAGATATAAGCAAGGTTGTTTCTCTTGGTCTATCTACACGGAGAACAAATGATGCAGTAGATAACAATGACACTTGTGATCAATTGCTGTGCATCCCTTACTTTTCCGATAATTTTTGGAAAGTAATGGCTTACTTGTAAGCATTTCACGTATATATATCGCTTCACACACACAAAAGTAGGATATGGCCACTCCCAATAAATAGGGCAATAAAAACTTTATTTTCCCTATTTGCCATAGATCGAACCATGGCAATAAATTACATCGATAACAAGGAGTTGTCGCGGCGACCAGTGGAGGAGGGGAGAAGAATTTTGCATTAATTGGATATAAGCAAGGTTGTTTCTCTTGGTCTATCTACACGGAGTATTGTGACGATGAAATATGTCTATCAAAAGAGAACAAATGATGCAGTAGATAACAATGACACTTGTGATCGATTGCTGTGCATCCCTTACTTTACCGATAGTTTTTGGAAAGTAATGGCTTACTTGTAAGCATTGCACGTATACTCCATATCGCTTGACACGCACAAGAGCAGGATATGGCCACTCCCAATAAATAGGGCAATAATAATTCAGCTCCAACCGAAATAGGATGGCCATAATTAGGCTGGCATGCAGATGTGTTGTTTCAATAATTGTAACCCTTATCTCAAAAATAATATTTTAAATCCTCTTGCATTGACAATAGATATATATAGTACCATCACTTGATCACCTTATGCTCACATATATACTCACTAGTCATCTCTTTTGATACCCTTGCCTTCACAGCAAGTCCAAGACGATGCCAAGCACATTGGCCCCGGTCCGTGAGATCCGGCGTGCACAGCGTGCTGATGGCCCGGCAGCCGTGCTTGGTATTGGCACTGCAAATCCAGCATTCTGTGTGCTTCAGGACGAGTTCGCCGACTACTATTTCCGTGTCACCAAGAAGGAGCACCTCGTCGACCTCAAAGACACATTCAAGACACTATGTATGCACTCCCTCTTTTAGCGACTTAATAGTTTCAAATTGCATAAACTTCTTTAAATTTGATCAAATTTGTAAAAGAAAGTGCACGCCAACATCTATAGCATAAAACAGTTTTCATTAAAAAAAACATGCTCATGTTCTGACTTGATGGCGATCGATCGCGACCATGCATGCTCCCGACAATTGAGTTCATATTTACTACTGTACTAGGTCAGATGACGGGGCTGGAGAGACGTTTCTGTAACATCCTAGAAATTGTATGAATGCAAAAATGAGGATTTCAAATTTTTTTCTTTGAGCATGAGTGCATATGAAACAATTTAAGAGTGTCTTCTTTTTCCCTTCCCTTAAATCCTAGATTTAATTTCAATTCAAATAATAATTTAGGACTTATAAAGATGCTAGTGTGAGAAGTTGGATTTTCATTTGGTTTTATTTGGATTTTATTGGTTGAGATTCATAGGACTTAAGGAGATAAGGTTATAGGAAAAACCCTTTTAACCCTGCGTGGGCCGTTACCCAGCCGAGGAAGTCCTTTGGGCATCCTCCAATCCTTCCACCCGGTGCGATTGGCCACCTCATCCCAGCACCGGCCCGCAGCCGAGCAGCCCACCTAGCCCATCGATCCCTTAGTTCCGCCCGAGTCGCTGACGCGCGGGTCCCAGCCGTCAGTCGTCTTCAACCCCACACCTTTTCCTCTTTTTCCCCGTTCCTCTCTCACGCGCGCGGGCCGCCGTGGAAAGGCCGGCCGTGCGGCCATGCCCGCCACCGCCGGATGCAGTCCACGCGTCCCGATGCGACATCCGCCGTCCACCCTAACTACCGCCGCTATAAATGCACCACCGCGGCCTCCGATCCCAAACCCTAGCCGGTTGGGGATTTTCCTCCCCAATCCCGCCGCCGGTGACGTCAGGGGGGGAGGAGGAGAAGGAGGCGGGGAGGCCGTCCGGGGAAGTCAAGCCGTTCGCCGCGAAGACCGGAGGCCGTCCGCGGAGGAGGAGCCGTCCGAGGGAGTCGAGCCGCCCGTGCGCCGCGCTGCAACCTCTTCTTCCCGCTGCTCCGAGCCGCTCCACCGCGTCGAGCCCTTCACCGACGCCTCACCGCCGGGTCACTTAGACCGCAGGTGAGCGCACGCCAGCCCCCTCCTTGATGTGGCGCCCGGCCTTCGAGCCGCGAGCGCGTTTGGCTTTGTGCGCCATGGATGATTCCGTTCTGCGCTGCGCCGCCGCGCGACCCGCCGTCGAATGTGTGCGGGCCTTCGAGCCTCGCCGGACGTTTGCAGGTGCCGCTGTCCTCACCAACTCGTGCGCCTCGCCTGCCTTTGTTTTCTCCTTTGATCGATCGTCGCCGTACGCACTCCGCCGCGACGTCGCCGCGCACCCCAGCGCGCCGGCGCACGCGCGCGCGCCGTGCGGAGCCAAGCCCGGACCGCTGGCCGCCCTTTCTTGGCAAGCCTGGTTCACCCGCGCACGCACGCGCGCTCACGCGCCTGCGCTAGGCGGACAAGCCCAAGACCGCCCCTTTGGTCGCCCCGAACCGGACCTCGCCGACGCTCTGGCCGCCGCGAGCCGAGGCATCACCGCCGGGAGGGGTCTTCCCGCCCGGAAGCACGAGCGCCAGGATGATCTCGGTTTCGCCCGTGTGTCCCCGCGCACACCCCGCCGGCACTGGTCTCCCCAGCCGCACCGCCGGGTTACCCTGTTTTCGCCGCCGCGCCGACCGTGGTCTCAACGCCGCCGTGCCGGCATCGAGCCAAGATCCGCCCTTTTACCTTGCCCTAGAGAAGCCCTAGCACCCGCGTGCCCGCGCCATGTCATACGTTGTTCAAGCGCAGACTCACCTCGCCGCCGGCGAGCATGTTCCCGACCGCCGCCCCTTAGGCGCATTTCGGCGAACACCAGGCGCGCCACCTCGAAAACCCATCTGGGTTTAGCTACACACGCGCACCTGCACAGCACCGCGCCGCACCAGCTCCCGCCGGATCCCATGCGGCCACCCAATCATCTCTCTCTGCCACATGCCCGCCTGCACGACCCCGGCTGCAGAAGATCCTCCCCCGGATCTTTTGCCCCCGGCCACACCAGCAGCCACGCGTGCTGTAGCTAGCTTAAGGCCGCCTCGTTGGCAGCCACCTCAGCCGCTGGAGTTGGCTTCCAGCCACCTTGCAGCTAGCTTAAAGTCCCTTGTAGACAGCCCTCAGTTAGCTTAAAGTTGACACTATTGGGTATACGTATTTTATTTCCAGAAAACTATATTATCTTTGGAAAATCTCAATAAATCCGTTTTAACTCCGAAAAATGCAAAACCTTTTCCGAAAATTCTCTAAAATCTCAAACTCTGTGTTAGGCTAGTGTTTGCTCTCTTTTGGATCTTAATTGCTGTTCGTTTGGAGTTAATTGCATTAGGACCGCTCTTTATTTTCTTTTACACGTTAATAGGAGCAGCTGGAGCCGGGGAGCTCAACCCGGAGTACGACTACGCCGACGACTACGCTGCTGAGGACTACCCGACCCCAGGTTCACGCCCGACTGATTCTGAATACCTATTAGACATTGCAATGTGGTATGCTAGCGCTTTACTTTATATGCATGTTGATGAACCTTGCACTGCCTACTTTAATTACCCTGTCCTTGATTGCCCTACTACTACTATATATGTTTATAAGTGTGTATATACGCTGAGCTTCGCGATGCATGTGTTAGGATGGGAATAGTGGTTCTTGGCGTGTGTGGGGTAAAAACCGGCAGGAGAAGGCGTTTTGGGTACTTTGGCAGGGGTGATCTCGAAACAACCGATCTGGGATCGGGGATGGGGGTACACTCCTCAGTGTGTCCCCACTTTTATGGTTTTCGGAGCCTAGGTGTTGGGGTTTTACTTGCGCTTGGAGGATATGAGCTCGCCCCGGTCTGAAAGCGAGTGGACAGACCCTTTTCACGGGACCTTTACGTACACACCACCTCGCCGAGCGTGGGGTTAGGGCCGAGTTGAGCTCGGCAAGTGCGGAACCATACCTGCCAGCAGGATAGAGGGTATCAGTGGGGGAGAGGTGGGAGTGAGACCACCTTCTCTCAGTGCGTCGCTCGTGTGGCCACACGGGGGCATTTCACAGTTCCGGTGCAATTCCCTTTGCGGAGGGGATCGCTTTGAGGGCCGGATGCAGGATGGGACCGTAACTACCGAGAGTTCGCACGGTAGGATGGGCTCGGTCGGCCGTACACCGACTGGGTGCCATTCCGGGTTGGGTTCAGGTGTACACGCTCTGCAGAGTTGTTCGATCTATAGCTATAGCCGCGTCCTCGGTCACGGACACGTCCCCTGATAGCTTTGTTCTCATGTTTTGGGATTTCTACCTTCCCCCTGTAGTTGAGAGCGTGGTGAGCCGTGGTTGCAGTCGGGGAGAGGAGAGTGGCTCCCTCTACCTCGCCGATCCGATTGTAATCATTGAGGTGCGAGGAGAGGAAGTTCTCGCATCGACCCTAGATGGAGGTAGGTTTTGGAGACGGGGCCCTGGGATACCAGGTGGTTCCGAGCTGTGTTGAGAGCTTTGGGTTGGGATCTTGATGGAGATATCTTGATGTTACTCTGCTGCTGCTGCTTAGGAAACCCAAGCTTCTACCTTGTCTCTTTTCTTCCCTTTAGATGTTAGGCCACTTAAAGCTGCATACAGTTGGTGACGTGGACCTATCCCACTCCTTGGGGATAGACTTTGGGTGTGCAGGGTACGAGTCTGACTACGACAACAACGCCGACGGATGGTACGACTGAGGATGGGTCGCTTCGCTCAAGGATGCCTGTGGCGTGAAGAATAAAAGATGGAGACCCTTCTGAGATGCTAGCTACCGCTGCGTAGAATTTCACTCTGATTCAGCCAAGAGGCTTGTAATGATGTACTCCATAATGGACATGTAATAAATTTATGTACTTATGTTTGTGTGATGCGATGTATGGCTGTGATTTACTATCTGTGATGCGTTCTGTACGCGATAGCCACTGATCCAGGGACTATCGCGAAGGTACAGGGATTCGGGTTTTCTTCTGAAAATCTGGGGCTTTACAGGTGGTACCAGAGCCATACTTGACCGTAGCATGTATCCCTAGAAATGGCCGATAGAAATAGGACTCTATACGCTCTATTTCTATATGTATACCCTTGAGCTATGTTATAAAAACTTATCTTTCTTTAAAACTTCTCCCTTACCTGCGCTAACTGAAATTTCTTACGTGTCACAGGAAATGGAGCGCCAAGTTGCGGAGATCACCCCCGAGACGTGCGGGGCGATCTACCACTGGATGGAGAGGGCCCTTCTCAAGCTTGGGGTCCCTCCTACCTATGTCACGTACCGCGCTGAGTACGTACCCGCCGTGACGGGACGGCTGGTGCTCTGCACGGTTGCCGTCCTTCCTCACCCGGTGCTTCCAGGCTTCAAGGGGGAGGTCTGCTACAGCACCGCCCTGACCATCGCGACTGCGATGGACGTCGCCTGCTGCCAGGCACTGGGCTGCCTTCTCGCCTAGTACCGCGCCACGTTCGAGACCGGGACGCTTCGCCTTCTACCGCGCGACTACTGGCGCCTGGCACCGCTCGTGGACGGAGTCCCTTCGCACAAGGGGATCTAGGACGACGTCGACGCCGCACCCTTCCGCGAGTCTGACGAGACTTTGGTGGAGACTGCTAGCTACTTGGTCGACCTCAACAAGTACGCCCGCCGCCTGGAGGACGAGTCGCGGACCCTCTTCCGTGATATCAAGGATGCCACTGGAGAGGCCCGCCTTCACCTGCCATGCTGCCTTCAGCTGGAGAGGGAGAACAGCGCGCTACGCTACCGTGTTCGCCAGCTTGAGCAGAGGCTCAGCCGCGCGAACTCCACCCTGCTGTAGTTGGAGAGGGAGCATGTGGAGACACGCGAGGAGCTGTTGTACGTCAAGGAGGACCTTCGCAAGATGACCGCGAGTCAGAGCCGACTGAGAGACAAGCTGCAGAGCAAGGACGACTTGCTCACTGTACGCGCCCACCTGCTCGGCTGTGAGCGGAACAAGGTGGAGAAGCTGGAGAAGAACAGGGCGGAGAACGTCGCCAACCTCGCGTGGCTCACGCGCACGGCTGTCTACCTGAGAGACAAGGCCGAGAGACTGAGGAGGACTTGGGAGGACGCCGACTCTCTCCGCGTGGACGAGCTCATGGAGCTCAACGGAGAGCTGCCCTTCGAGTCCCAGTGTGCGATCCGCACGGAGACCTTCGAGCTGCACCAGTCCAGGCTCAAGCTGCACTTGTGTCCGATGGCTCGGATGCCGACCCCCGTCGAGACTGAGGAGGTACGCGAGGCACACGCCTTGGTGTCCCGGATCTTCCCTCCGGACTACCCCACAGAGGACCGTTACCCTGTCTCGTACAAGAGGGCTCACACCGAGTAGCGTGCAGAGTGAGGACATGACCTAGAGTAGAGTTGTAAGATAGTAGTTCCCATGAGTTGTTCCGTGCAGCCGCGAGCATGTTCCGGTGCATGAAGAGAGTCATGTCACACCATGTAGGCACCACCCTTTTGAGCATGTAACGATGTACTAGAGCGTTGATTTGAGCTGCTACCCCTAAGGTCTGAGTCAGCCTCGGGGAAGCATATGTACTACTCATGTTTGTTGTATGCTTGGATCTTAATGGAGTTATTTGTGTCTTAATGCTTTTTTCTCTTTGAGTGTTGGTCATATAAATAGTTTTATTTTCATGCTTGTCTCAGACTCATATGTGTTGGTGAGTGAAGTTGTGTAAAAGTCTTTTCTTCCCTGGTCGTGTTTTCAGAAGGATGTCGATCCGACGGTCCAACCGTCTGCTCGCCCGCCTCGAGCAGGCTGCCGAGGAGGAGGAAGCCCCACAGGGTTGTAGCCGCGGTCGTGGCCGTGCCGTCACTCGTGGACGCGGTCATGCACCTGCCCGTGGCCGTGGACGCCCGCCCCTACGTGGAGGAGCTCTGGGAGCTCGAGGCCGGGGTGTCGGAGCACCGCCACCGCTGCCCGAGGGCCCAGAAGCTGAAGCCGAGAATGGAGAAGCTGAGCAAGATCTGGAGCAAGACCAGCCTGAGCCGGATCAGCCTCCACTACCACCACCTAACTTGGTGGACGTGATGGCTGTCCAGACTCAGCTGATGCAGAGGATGGCGGAAGCCATGGAGCACCGGGGCAACGGTGGGAACCGCGTCGCTCCGCAGGACGAGGACCTCACGAGGAAGATCGAGAGGTTCATCCGCATGAAGGCCCCCACCTTTAGCTACTCGGATGACCCGCTCGACGCCGATGACTGGCTGAGGGTGATCGAGACCAAGCTCGACCTCACCGTCTGCTCCGACGAGGAGTGCGTCGCCATCGCCGCGCACCAGCTGGAGGGTCCTACCAAGTCTTGGTGGGACAACTACACCGCCAGCCACCCGAACCCAGCCTTCATCACCTGGCTGGAGTTCTGCGAGGCATTCTGCGAGCAGTACCTGCCCAGCGAGCTGTTGATCCAGAAGGCGCAGGAGTTCCGCACCATGACGCAGGGTGCGATGAGGGTGGAGGAGTACGAGCGTCACTTCATGAAGATGATGCGGTACGCCCCCAACGACACCAACACCGACCAGAAGAAGCAGTTCTGGTTCCTGCGAGGCCTTCACCACGGCCATCGCCAGGGACTGAAGGCGAGCGAGCACAAGTCCCTTCGCCAGCTCGTCAACCGCGCCATCGCGGTCGAGGAAGAAAGGAGGGGCCACGAGGAGCGCATGAAGGGCAAGAAGAGGATGGGAGATCGGGATCACCACGACTGATCCTTCCAGAAGCCGAGGAGCGGACAGAGCAACATGCTGAGGGGGAGCTACCGCCCGGGGCACAACCAGCCTGGGCGCAGCTTCGGAGGAGGCTGTGGCCAGTTCCCCGGAGGGAGGAGCTCCGGCTACCCGTAGCAGAGTGGAGGCTACAACCGTCCGCCGCAGAGCGCCACGAGACCTACCACTGGAGGCTTCACCGTGACCTACTTCGCCTGTGGCAAGCCTGGCCACAAGTCCTTCGAGTGCCCCGACAAGAAGACCGCTGCTACACCCGCGAGAGCTCCTGCTCCAGGAGGAAGACCTCCTCAGGCTGCACCACTGCCGACCGCCGGTCGTGGGAGGCTTAACCACCTCACTGAGGAGGAGGCTGTCGACGCTCCTGACATCGTGATCGGTGAGTTTTTGGTTTGTGGTACTACTGCTTTGGTTCTTTTCGATATCGGTGCGACCGGGTCGTATATCACCTCTAGGTTCGTAAACAAACTCTCCCTCCCTACAACCACCCGATCGATCCCTATCATCACGAGTTCACCTCTCAGAGACATCAGATGTACCTTGCTGTGTAGAGGAGTGGATGTGGTCATTCAGGACCACAAGTTCTTGGGGGATCTGACAGTGTTGCCCTCCAATGGCATCGACATGATTCTGGGGATGGATTGGATCACCGCTCACAAGGGTGTCATCTCCACTTCACCGCGACTAGTGACCTTGGTACACCCCGGTGGAACGAGGGTCACCTTCGAGCCAATGAAGTCTCGAGACATACCAGCTGTGTACAGTCTTCACACGAAAGCTATCTCAGATGTGCCAGTGGTTTGTGAGTACGAAGATGTGTTTCCAGAAGAGCTGCCGGGTTTGCCTCCAGACCGTGACGTGGAGTTCGTGATCAACTTGGTACCGGGAACTGCACCTATAGCTCAGAGTCCGTACAGAATGGCAGATGTTGAGCTGAAGCTGTTGAAGGCAGAGTTGGACTCACTGCTTGAGAAGGGGTTCATTCGACCGAGTGCTTCACCGTGGGGTTCACCAGCTCTGTTCGTGCCGAAGAAAGATGGGACTCAGCGTCTGTGTGTTGATTACCGCGCACTCAATGCGGTAAAAATCAAGAACAAGTACCCACTACCCCGGATCGATGACCTGATGGATCAGCTAAGGCAAGCCAAGTTCTTCAGCAAGATTGATCTCCGATCAGGCTACCACCAGATGAAGATTCGGTCGGAAGACATCTTCAAGACCGCGTTTGTGACCCGGTACGGACAGTATGAGTACACTGTCGTATCGTTCTGTCTCACGAACGCCCCGGCGTACTTCATGAACATGATGAACAAGGTGTTCATGGAGGAGTTAGACAAGTGTGTCGTTGTCTTCATTGATGACATACTGGTCTTCTCCAAGACTGCAGAAGAGCATGAAGAGCATCTGAGGATAGTGTTGGGAAAGCTCAGGCAACAGCAGCTGTATGCCAAGTTCAGCAAGTGTGAATTCTGGATGGAGGAAGTTGCTTTTCTCGGTCACGTGTTGTCAGTTGAAGGAGTGGTCGTAGACCCGAGCAAGATAGAAGCAGTGTCCAAGTAGCAGTCACCCAAGTCAGTGACAGAGATTCACAGTTTTCTCGGTCTAGCCGGTTACTACCACCGGTTCATCGAGAACTTCTCCAGGATTGCGAAGCCCATGACAGAACTGTTGAAGAGCAACACACCGTTTGTGTGGTCGGACAAGTGTGAAGCAAGCTTTCAAGAGCTCAAGACTCGCCTCACCACTACACCGGTCCTAACTCTTCCCGATGCGAGCAAGGACTTCGTGGTGTACTGTGACGCATCGAGACAAGGACTCGGTTGCGTGCTGATGCAGGGGTGCAAAGTTGTTGCATATGCCTCGTGACAGCTTCGGAAGCACAAGGAGAACTACCCCACACATGACCTCGAGCTAGCTACTGTCGTTCACGCTTTGAAGATATGGAGGCACTACCTGATGGGCAACAAATGTGACATTTACACCGACCACAAGAGCTTGAAGTACATATTCACACAGTCCGAGTTGAACCTGAGACAGCGAAGATGGCTTGAACTAATCAAGGACTACGACTTGAACATCCACTACCATCCTGGTAAAGCAAATGTCATAGCCGATGCACTGAGCCGCAAGCATTACTGCAACAATCTGATGGTGCAGAAAGAGCAACTGGCACTGTATGAAGAAATGGAGAAGCTGAAGTTGGAAATAGTTGAGAAGGGACAGTTGAATGAGTTGAGAGTGAAGTACACCCTAGAAGATCAGATTCGGCAAGCTCAGAAGGGATGTCCAGAAATTGAAGAAGTGAAAGACTTAATGGGAAGAGGCAAAGCAGCTGACTACCACCTCGACGAGCAAGGCACTCTGTGGTTGAAGGATCGCATATGTGTACCCCAAAGCAAGGAGATCCAAGACTCGATCCTGAAGGAAGCTCACGATTCTCGGTACTCGATTCACCCTAGTTGCACGAAGATGTACCAAGATCTGAAGGTACGATTCTGGTGGGAGAAGATGAGGGAAGACATTGCAGAGTACGTCGCCCGATGTGACACTTGTCAGAGAGTCAAGGCAGAACATCAGCGACCTGCTGGTTTGCTACAGCCGCTTGAGATACCCATATGGAAGTGGGATGATATCAGCATGGACTTCGTAGTGGGTTTGCCTCGCACACAGAGGGGACACGATGCCGTATGGGTGATTGTAGACAGACTGACCAAGGTAGCTCACTTCATTCCAGTGCGGGAGGATTATCGAGTGCCGAAGCTTGTGGACCTCTACATAGAACACATCTTGAGGTTACACGGAGTCCCCCGTAGCATTGTGTCAGATCGAGGGCCTCAGTTCACAGCTCAGTTCTGGAAGAGTTTGCATGGTTCCCTAGGCACGTCCCTCGACTACAGCTCCGCCTTCCACCCACAGACTGATGGTCAGATGGAGAGAGTGAATCAAGTACTTGAAGACCTGTTGAGAGCTTGTGTGCTCACCTACAACGCTGACTGGGAGAAGAGCCTACCTTATGCCGAGTTCTCGTACAACAACAGTTTTCAGGCAAGCCAGAAGATGGCACCCTTCGAGGCACTGTATGGCAGAAAGTGTCGGACACCGTTGATGTGGTCCGAGGTGGGGGAGCGAACCTTCTTCGGTCCCGCCACCATTGTTGAAGCCGAGGAGAATGTGGCTAAGGTCAGGGAAAACCTGAAGATAGCTCAGAGCAGGCAGAAGAGCTATGCCGACCCAAAGAGGAAAGACATCTCGTTTGAAGTGGGAGAGCACGTCTACTTGAGGGTTTCACCCCTCCGAGGTACAAAGAGGTTCCATGTCAAGGGGAAGTTGTCTCCAAGGTATGTTGGCCCGTACCCGATCGTGAAGAGGATCGGAAAGGTGGCTTACAAGCTAGAGCTACCACCGGAACTCGTCAGAGTTCACCCAGTGTTCCACGTGTCTCAGCTCCGAAAGTGCGTGGTTGTCGAGAAGAGAGTGCCCGCTCAGGCACTCGACGTCCAGGAGACCCTGGAGTACTTAGAGTACCCAGTCAGGATCCTGGACTGGGCGGAGAAGTTGACCCGGAGGACCACCACTCGCTTCTGCAAAGTGCTCTGGAGCAACCACTCCGAGCGCGTAGCGACGTGGGAGAAGGAGTCCGACATGAGGGAGAAGTATCCTCATCTCTTCGAACCGGAGGTAACTTCTTAATCCTATTAAGCTTGGGGTTGATCGACGAGGACGTCGATCTTCTAAGGGGGGTGTATGTGACATCCTGACCCAAGGCTTAATAGGATTGATAAGGATACTCATACCAACAAGTTGCAACTTCTTTTCCGGAAGCCCATCTCGAAAAACTCCAAAGTTAAGCTTGCTTGGCTTGGAGCGATGGGTGACAGACCGGGAAGTCCTTCCCGGGTGTGCATGAGTGAGGACAAAGTGCGCAGAAAAGACATGTGTTGGGCTGTGAGGATATTCTTGGGGTCTTAGAGAGCTGCAAGGCGTAGGCGAGCCCGGCCTCGAGGAGGCGGGTCGTTACAGTTTCTTTCACCACTCGGAGCAACTCCTCAACGCCCACCCGGGCTTCCTCCACAGGACGACGTCTTCCCTAGACGCGCGGCTCGACATTGTCGCCGAGGCAGCTCCAAAGCTCGCCGCGGCAGCGGCGACGAAGGCCATCGCGAGGTGGGGCCGCCCGGCCGCCGACATCATCCACCTCGTCGTCGCCACGAGCTCCGAGGCCCGCTCCCCCGGCGCCGACCTCGGGTTCGCCGCGCTCCTCGGCCTCCGCCCCGACGTCCGCCGCACCTCGCTCCAGCTCAACGGCTGCTCCGTCGGCTGCGCCGCCCTGCACCTCGCCAAGGACCTCGCCGAGAACAACCGCGGCGCGCGCGTCCTCGTCGCCTGCGTCGAGCTCACCCTCACCTCCTTCCGCGCGCCCCGCGAGGACGGGGACACCTTCGACGCCCTCATACCGCAGGCACTGTTCGGAGACGGCGCCGGCGCGGCCGTCGTCGGGGCCAACGCCGCCGCCGGCGAGCGCCCGCTCTTCGAGATGGTGTCCGCCTCCCAGACACTGATACCCGGTACAGAGCACCTCCTCAGCATGCGGCTGGGGGAAGGCGGCATCGACGGCGACGTCTCCGCCAAGCTGCCGAGCTTCGCGGCGCGGCACATGGAGCGCTGCCTGGTCGACGCGCTCGCCATTATTGGCGGCGGCGAGGGGAGGAATTGGAACGACCTGTTCTGGGCAGTCCACCCGGGCAGCCGTGGCATCCTGGACCACATCGACTCTTCTCTCCGGCTGGAGCCCCGGAAGCTGGCGGCGAGCAGAGCCGTGGTGAGAGACTACGGGAACATGCTCTCGGCGACGGTGATATTCGTGCTCGACGAGCTGCGCCGGCAGATGGACGAGGAAGGAGATGAGGCTGCTGAGTGGGGGGTGATGGTGGGCTTTGGGCCGGGATTCACCGTCGAGACCATGGTGCTGCACGCTACAAAGTACTAGCAAGTATTAATTACATTACACGTCAAGAAAGAATTACTATATTAGCATTTGATTAAGAAACAATGCAAATTAAAGCAGGCAAACTAGGGAATGGTCTTCCCTGTAGTATGTGTTCATGTTTCTGCTTGAATCTTAAATAAATATGTTAATCTATGTCTATGTTCATGGTTATGGTTAATTAGCAAATAAATGAAGCTGGTTATTGGCAATTAATGCAGATTAAATAAACAGATGAACAAGAGTCTCTTTGAACATATACTAGATTACTAGCTGGGAAAATTTGTTTATCTTTCTAGTACATTGACAATTGACATGATGAACTCCATCGAGGTGCTATACCATTGCCAATTTGCCATCACATGAATCCCTTTTTAATGGCTTGGGTGTCGTAATTGTTGGGAACGATGAGTGCAAGCTGCATACAGTAGCGATTGAAGTCACGTCGTGATCGATCGATTTCATCCTCGCGGTTCGCTGGCCTGGTGGACTCGGTTGGGTCGCACGTTGGGCCAAATTAAAAGCTGAACGGAGGAGATTCAAAGAAGCATCCCAATGTTGACCATGGACCATAAATATGCACCCCATGGGCCCTACCACCTACTAGTCCATTCGGCCTAGGATGTGGATCACCTGCCCACATATGGTGGAATTTTTTTTATTTTTATATATATACTTTTTACCTTTTTCAAAAATATGCACCCCGTCTCAAAATTTCCAAAACTATACCACAATCGACATATGATACGGCAGTAGAAGGTGCTACAGTGTTACAACCGTAGTACGATGCGCTGGTTGTGAACAGTCTGTTTTCAAAAAATCGTAACTTTTTTGTATGAACTCGGATGTAGATAAACTTTATATGAAAATTGTAGTTTTCGATAAGATCTACAACTTTGTAGCTCAAATATTTTTTCATTTGAAGTCATCTTGAGGCTCAAATCACCGATATACTATCTAGATCTCAGTTTTTGATATCCAGATTTGGATATTATATCGATTATTTAAGTCTGAAGATGACTTCAAATGAAGA
Organism: Cenchrus fungigraminus; assembly: GCA_036936925.1. Taxonomy (NCBI): domain Eukaryota; kingdom Viridiplantae; phylum Streptophyta; class Magnoliopsida; order Poales; family Poaceae; genus Cenchrus; species Cenchrus fungigraminus. The sequence goes on along the minus strand of CM072780.1, from coordinate 112,927,951 downwards.
AAGTTTGAACTACAAAATTGTAGATCTCGTCGAAAGCTATACTTTTCCTATAAAGTTTCTCTCCATCTGAGTTCATATAAAAAGTTATAATTTTTTGTAAACGGATTGACCTCCAACCGCCATATGATATGACGATTGTGTTGTAGTTTTGAAAATTTTGAAGTGGGACGTATATTTTTAAAAGAATATAAATAAAAAATTTCCCATATGGTGACATGGAGTAAGTCTTAGAGATAAAGCAGGAGCTAGCGGCCTGTCAAGCAAGATGACAAACGGGCTAGGAACGAAATTTTGGTGCTACGACCAAATAAAGCTAAGTTTTAAATGATCGGCTATAGGTGCTGTTATCTTTCGCTATAGTGTTTTTAGAGCCTATCGTTAGGTCAGTCTCATTGTAAGGTTTCATCACACTGTTACCAATGTTTCTATGTTATCTATGAAACAAGATAAAATTGTCACTCTCGGTGCATGATTTCATTGCACAATTTCATAGAGAGCATAGAGCATTCAGTTTTCACATAGAGTTATGATCAAATGTGTCTATGAAACGATAACATCCTCAGTGCAAGTTTCATGTGGATTTCATAGACTTGATAACTGTGTCATCTGGGTTTCATGGTGATAAAACTCTACTCACCTCTCTCCTCATAATTAGTCTGCCAAGTCAGCAAAACTAATGATGTGGCGTACTATGAAACCTCTCATGAAACTCCCACTAAGGGCCTGTTTGGAACAAAGGAATAGAAAACAGAGGAATGGAAAAAAAACGTAGGAATGAAAGGAAGATGAAGTAGCAAAACAGAGGATTGGAAAAACATAAGAATTGACATTTCCTCCATTCCAAACGCTCGCTCAAACTTCCTTTCCTCCGTTTTGTGATTCCTACGATTTTCCTTTGGAAACCCCTGCGTTCCAAACGGGGCATAAGACTGACCTTATCAGCATGAGGACCTCACCGCTAAATGCTATAACTTGTTATTTAAAACAGAAATATATCGGTTTTAGATTGCCGTACGAACGGATGGATGGTATGATTTTATTTCAGACCTTTTACAAGGAGAAGTTGTTTTTATACTGTGTGAAAGAAAAGGACAAGTTGTATAATCACGACGCACGCATGGATCCACCACCATTAATTTGCTGGGTCACGTAAGTCGGTAATCAGTGTTAGATAAAGAAGATATGTATGTGTACAAGATATGAGTATTGGCTGCTTGTCAATGTTGGTTGTAGATGTATCTATCTGTTGTAATCTAGCTTGTTGTAATCCCAACAAACCAGCGGCCGATCCCAAACTTGTGCGCTAAGATGTAATCCATACAAGGGGAGTTTCCTTGCCTATATTAACACGTACCCGCCGGCCAGAGAAGGTAACGGCGTTTCCATCTAAAGCTTCTGCTCCTCTGATTTCTTTCATAGTAATCAGAGCCTAGATTAGGTTAGCCACCAATCAATTTTCATCATGGGCACCTCAACCGCCGCCGCCATGATCAACCCGCCCTCCTCAATCTGATGATGGGCATCGTCATCACGGAGAAGTTGGGCAAGTCGAACCACGCAATGTAGAAAGCTCAGATCCTTGCCGTCGTGCGAGGGTCACGCATGGAAGGGCACCTCACTGGTGCCGCAGCCGTTCCTGCCGAAGAAATCGCCGGCAAGGACAGCGTCGGGAAGGACACCCTCGTCCCCAACCTAGAGTTCGCAGAGTGGTACTACCACGATCAACAAGTCCTGAGCTTCGTCCTGGGTTCCCTAGGGTGCGAAGTGCTTGCTCAGGTCGCCGCTCAAGACACTACAACCAATCTGTGGGCTGCAATTGAAGCCATGTATGCATCTCAGAACCGAGCGCGGATCGTGAATACACGGCTTGCGCTCGCCACCGCACAGAAGGGGTCCCAGTCAATCACCAAATACGTCGGCAAGATGCGAACCCTTGGTGATGAGATGGCGGCCGTCGGGAAGCCGATCGACAACGACGAGCTCCTGACGTACATCCTCACCGGCCTCGACATGGAGTTCAATCCGGTTGTCACCTCCCTCCTATCAAGGAAGGAATCCGTCACTGTAAGTGAGGCCTATTCTCAGCTCCTTGCCTTTGAGAGTCGTATGGAGATTATGAGTAGCGGTCACTCCGGATCTTCGGTCAATTCGGCCAATCGCGGAGGACGTGGAGGTTCAGGCGGTCGTGGTAGCGGTAATTTTACTCGCGGCCGTGGCCAAGGAGGAGCGCGAGGGTGCGGCAACTTCAATCAGCGCCAGAGCAGCAATGGAGGGAGTCATGGTGGTCAAGGTCACGGCAACTCCAGCAACTCCAGGCCGGTCTGTCAAGTGTGTCTCAAAACTGGTCACACCGCAGATAGATGCTGGCATAGGTTTGAAGAAGACTTCGTTCCTGAGGAGAAGCACGCCGGCGCAGCTATGAACTCCTACACCATCGACAACAACTGGTATACTGATACTGGTGCCACTGATCATATCACTGGTGAATTGGAGAAGCTGGTTGTTCGTGAGAAGTACAATGGTGGTGATCAAGTCCACACCACCAACGGTGCAGGTATGAACATTAGACATATTGGTCATTCTACTATTCATACCCCTGATAAAAATCTTGAACGTCACAATATTCTGCATGTTCCATCCACTAAAAAGAATCTTGTCTCTATTCATCGCCTTGCATCTGATAATAATGTGTATTTTGAATTTCACCCTGATTTCTTTCTCATAAAGGATCGGGACACGAGGAGCACTCTGCTTAGTGGGCCATGTCGAAGAGGGATGTATCCACTTCCCTCTGCACCAGCATCATCCAAGCAAGCTTGTGGAGTCAATAAAGTGCCACTTGATAGATGGCATCATCGTTTAGGGCATCCTTCCTTTCATATTGTTGAGAGAGTTCTTAGAGATCATAAACTTCCTTGTTCCTTTGATTTGAATAAAGATGCTGTGTGTGATGCATGTCAAAAGGCCAAGGGTCATCAACTTCCATATCCCACGTCGACTAGTGTTTCCTCCCATCCTCTTGAGCTCATTTTCTCAGATGTTTGGGATCATGTGCCTGAGTCGGTCGGTAGATCCAAATAGTATGTGAGTTTCATAGATGATTATAGTAAATTCACATGGGTGTATCTCTTAAAATATAAGTCTGAGGTCTTTCAAAAATTCCAAGACTTCCAAAATTTAGTTGAGAGAGTCTTTGATTGTAAAATTATTGCCGTCCAGACTGATTGGGGGGGAGAGTATGAAAAGCTCAACCCATTTTTTGCAAAGATTGGGATCTCTCATCTAGTTTGTTGTCCCCATGCACATCAACAAAATAGGTCGGCTGAACGAAAGCATAGACACATTTGTTGAAGTAGGTCTGTCCTTGTTGGCTCACGCACATATGCCACTCAAATTTTGGGACGGAGCCTTCCTTGCAGCTACCTTTCTTATAAATAGAACACCAAGCAAAGTTATCAATTTCAAAACGCCTCTAGAGCGTTTGTATAATACCAAACCAGATTATAAGTCCCTGAGAGTGTTTGGCTGTGCGTGTTGGCCCAATCTACGCCCCTACAACAAGCATAAGCTTGCTTTTCGGTCAAAGGAATGCGCCTTCCTTGGCTATAGTAATCTCCATAAAGGGTTCAAGTGTCTTCATATCTCTACGAGTCATGTATATATTTCTCGTGATGTAACCTTTGATGAAAGTGTTTTCCCTTTTTCAAAAACTTCACGAGAATGCAGGAGCTCGCCTTAGAGCTGAAATCCTTCTTTTGCCGCCTTCCTTGCGTAATTTATTATCTAGGGACGAATCAGTAAATGATCTTATGTCTAATGGTGAACATACTAACAATTTTGGTGAAAATACTAATGCTTTTGGTGAAGAAACAGGAGATATAGAAGCAGGAGCATCAAATATCAACGTTGGCACGAGTTCCGGGGCTGATCTGCTCTTTATTCCATGTGGATCTGCTCCGGGATCAGAGCCTGCTCGCGTCGTACCACAGGCAGCAGGAGAATCCGCATCGGGGCCAGGAGGGGCTCTCTCGCGCCGCTCCGGTGCTGACACGCGGCAAGGCCGCGCCTCACCTCCACCAGGATTCCCTCCGCTCCAATCCGGGGCTGCCACGACGCCCGAAAACGCAACGCAGCTGACGGCGGCAGGGAGGACAGGATCCACATCGCTTGAGCCGCCAGCGACCGCGCCATCAGCACCTGAATCATTTGGTGCTGCCCCCCTGGATCTTCTGTGGCTGCAGGATCTTCATCGCCAGCTCCTGCGTCTTCTCCTACGCCTCCACCAGCAGTTGATCGACCTCGTACTCATCTTCAGGATGGAATTCGAAAGCCAAAGGTATACACAGATGGTCACGTTCGTTTTACATCCTCGTAGTGTAGAAGAAGCCTTGGCAAACAAACATTGCAAGGAAGCAATGGATATAGAGTACGATGCTTTGATGAAAAATAAAACATGGCATCTTGTTCCACCAAGAAAGGGGATTAATATAATAGACTGTAAATGGGTATTCAAAATTAAGTACAAGGCAGATGGATCATTGGATAAATATAAAGGTCGGTTGGTAGCAAAGGGCTATAAACAGAGGTACGGGATAGACTATGAAGATGCCTTTAGTCTTGTGGTAAAAATGTCTACAATTAGAATTATTTTGGCCTTAGCTGTCTCGAAAGGATGGAGCATGCGGCAACTTGATGTACAAAACGCCTTCCTTCATGGTGTTCTAGATGAGGAAGTGTACATGAGACAGCCTACAGGCTATATAGATAAAACAAGACCAAATTATATATGCAAACTTGATAAAGCATTATATGGATTGAAGCAGGCACCGAGAGCTTGGTATGCCAGGTTGAGCACAAAGTTAATTGCGCTTGGTTTTCATGCATCCAAAGCAGATACCTCACTATTTTACTTTAACAAGGGGTCAGTCACAATTTTTGTGCTAGTATATGTTGATGATATTATAGTTGTTAGCTCTACCCCAGAAGCTACTACAAGTTTGCTGCATGAGTTGAAGAAGGAGTTCGCACTCAAAGATTTGGGAGAGTTGCACTATTTTCTTGGGATGGAAGTGACCAAGATACGTGATGGTATAATCTTGTCACAAGATAAATATGCAACAGATTTGCTCAGAAAGGTAAACATGTCTAGTTGCAAACCAGTTTCGACCCCTATCTCTACTAGTGAGAAACTATCAGCCTATGTGGGAGCTCCTCTGAGTCCCAATGATGCCACAAATTATATGAGTGTTGTTGGTGCCTTGCAATATTTAACTCTCACAAGACTTGATATATCTTTCGTGGTCAATAAAGTTTGTCAGTTTTTTCATGCTCCAACTGAGGTGCATTGGTCGGCGGTTAAACGGATATTACGATATGTGAGATCAAATACAATGATTGGATTGGTTTTTCTGATGCAGATTGGGCAGTCCCTCTTGATGATAGGAGATCTACAGGAGGGCTTGCGGTGTTTCTTGGATCAAACTTAGTGTCGTGGAGTGCACGAAAACAAGCTACGGTCTCTAGGTCAAGTACAGAGGCTGAGTACAAAGTTGTAGCAAATGCAACTGCAGAAATTATGTAGATTCAAATCCTGTTGAAAGAAATTGGTATACAAGCGCCAAAGGCTGGTAAGTTATGGTGTGATAATTTAGGAGCAAAATACTTGTCCTCAAATCCAGTGTTTCAACTAGAACTAAACACATTGAAGTTGATTATCATTTTGTTAGAGAAATTTGCTGCAGATAGATTTTGTTCAAACAGGTGATCAAGTTGCAGATGGTTTTACTAAAACAATTACAGTTTGACGACTGGAGAATTTTAAGTACAATCTCAACCTTAGACATGTGTGATTGAGGAGGGGTGTTAGATAAACAAGATATGTATGTGTACAAGATATGAGTATCGGCCGCTTGTCAATGTTGGTTGTAGATGTATCCATCTGTTGTAATCCCAACAAACCAGCGGCCGATCCCATACTTGTGCGCCAAGATGTAATCCATGCAAGGGGAGTTTCCTTGCCTATATTAACACGTACCCGCCCATCTAAAGCTTCTGCTCCTCTGATTTCTTTCAATCAGCGCACGCCCGGTTGGTAGAGAAAATTAATTGGCTCTGTTCCACAAATTTTGTGCTGATTTTCACGATAGATTTGTTCTACTAAAGAGTACGGTTGACTGATTTGTACGACAAATTTATTTAAGAGAAAAATATCGTAGAATAAACAAACAAGCCGAACAGAGCCTTAAGCATGCACCTCGATCGTTGTTGTCTAATAAAAAATAGAGAAAATTACTCCTGTAGCATCAAAAAAAGTTGGCCTTCCCTTTGTAACACCCAAACTTTAATTCTTCCCTATGTATGCATCATCTAAAATTTCCTTCCCCCTCTAGCACTTCCGTTAGCTCTGGCCTGCTTTGCCGTGAAAACAAAATCAGGCCCACCGTACAAAGACGAAATTACCCTTCCTCCTTTGCATCTCCTCCCGAACGAGTAGCACCTGAACCAAATCGACCTATCTGTGCCCTCCCGAACCCTAGATCGAGGGCGGCCTGTCCATGGCCGACCCAGGCGGCGGCGGCGCGGACCAGCCCCAGGTGGCGCGAGCGCGGTCCTAGCGGCGCGAGAAGACACCTCCGGGCGCTAGCGGCGAGGCTCGGACGGCGCAGGCAGAGATCAGGCTGGCGGGGTCTCGGCGCCGGAAGACAGGGTGGAGGCGGGTGGCGCGGGAAGATGGGGTCCAGACGGCGCGGGCGGGGTCGAGCCCCAGGCGCCGTGTGCCGGCAGCCCTAGGCGCTGGCGGGCAACTCCGGATGTGGTGTCAGGCGCCGCTTCCCGTGGGAATGCTCATCCGGCTGCCGCTGCCCGGAGGTCCGCCGTAGAGTGACGTCGAAATTTTTTTCTCCTGGTCACGATCAAAGGATATGGATCTTTGGAGGCGGACAGGATGTTCAACATCCTGCTGCAGGACGGGCCGGGGTTCAAAGCCTGCCATTCCAGACGCTCGATGAAATGCACCCGAAGGTGTCCAATGCATGGTGGGTTCATGTGTCGCTTGAGTTCAATGTACTTTGATAAATTGTGTCAGATCTGAATAATGTATAGGGTAAAACCGTAGGTAAATCTGTAATGGCAAAGTTATCTTTTCTACCAATTTTAGCACTGTTATGTCCACTTCACAGAATATGGGCAAACTCTTCGATTTCAAAAGGTAAGGGCAAAATCACAATGTTGTAAAAATGAGGGCAAAATCATCATTGATGTTGAAAATATGGGTATAAATGCAAATGCCCATTTTTTTAAAAAAAATACTACATGCAATAAATTTGATGTCAAACAACCTTGATGAAATTGTTACTAAATCTGAAAAATTACGTGTCGGTGTTAGGATTAGTCCCGACACTAACTAGTGAGATACGCTGTGATCAGCGTCTCGATGGTTGGTGCAAATGACAACACAGGGACACGGCTTTATCCTGGTTCCGACCGCGGGGTCGTACGTCTAGCAGATTGCGCGTGTGCGCTATATTGATTCGCACCGGTGGTGCCTGTAGAGGGGGGCTACAAGCAAGGCGGGAGAGGAGGAAAAGCCTCCAAGTCCCTGCTAGGATGATCGAGGCGAAGTGCCAATATCTGGGGAACGAGTATGCGGTTGAGTGCGGGTGTCTTCACGTCCCCCTAGCTAGGCGGCTGCCTCCTCCTTTTATAGGCCAAGGGGAGGTAGCTTACAAGCGTGCTGCATAGTGCTGCATAAGGTGACGACGTACTGGCGCACAGTGCCCTTGACATGACGGTTGTCCTGGCGGATTCTTGCCTCTGGGGCGGTTTAATGGCGAGCTTCGGCCTCCGCAGGTGGCGTGGCGACTCCCGCGCTTGTCTAGGAGTGACTTCGAGGGTGGGCTTGACCGGCGTTTGTGTTTGGTCGTCGTCCGTACGTCGATTCGAGGGTGCGCCCATGCCCGTTCGGGGGTTCCGCTACGGGGGGAGCCCTGGTGGCACAGGCATCGGCGTGGTGATGTCCCGTCGGCACAGGTCGCCACAGCGTCGGGGATGGTCGCACAGCGCCGGGGATGGTCGCACAGCACTGGGGATGGCTGCACAGCGCCGGGGATGGCCTGTACAGCACCGGGGATGGCTTGTGCAGTGCCGGAGATGATGGAGAAGACGTGCTTCATGCGTTCCGCGCCACGGCGCCGCCCGGCGTGCGCACTTCGTCACCGCCCGTACCGTCTTCGAGGGTGCGCCCATGCCCTTTCAAGGGGCTCGTCGTGGGAGAAGGACGGGAGTGGGCGGCGCAGTGTTTGGAATGACACTGGCCTGTCCGCACAGGGCCGCACAGTACCTGCACAGTGCTAGGAATGGCGGCATAGTGACGGGGTTTGGCCGCATAGTGACAGGGTCAGAAACCCAGGTGGTGTCAGTGGTGTGACGTGGGGGAGGATTGCCTTTTGACTATGGCGCCTGCGGCGGGCAAGGGCGTTTAATGCCCCTGTCGGGTGAGACAAGCGTGGTGCTGTCGCTCGAGGGTTGGCCTCGAGCGAGGCGGAGATCCGCTCGAGGGGCGCCAAACCCTCGAGCGGGACGGGGATCGGCCCGAGGGGCGCCAAGCCCTCGAGCGAGGCGAAAATCCGCTCGAAGGGTGCCAGGCCCTCGAGCGAGGCGAAGATCGGCTCGAGGACGGCTGGGGATGGTCGTCTGTTGGACCGTGGCTGTTATCGGGCCGCGGCGGTCCGTGGGCCTTATTCGAGTTTGGGCCGTGGCCGGCTCAGGGAGTGTTTTTATGGTTTTGTGTCAATTTTTTAGGAAGGGTAATCTCCCCCATAGTTAGGGGACCCCTATGGCTGTCCCTGACAGTAGCCCCCGAGCCTTTGCAGGGGATCCGGAGGGACCCGCAAAGGCTGAAGCTCTCTGTTAGGACTTTCTTCCCTTCTGGATGTGCATGACGTTCCGTGGGGGCGCGCTAGCGCACCCGCGGGTGTAGCCCCCGAAGCCTTGGGGGAGTGTGCTCACTCGCGCAAGGTTTTTACGCTGAGCTGCCAATCTGTAAGGCGTTTGTTTCAGCCGGCTTCGGCGATATTTCAGCCGGCCTCGGCGATCTTACGCGTGCGGAATGGCGTTAACCCTATCCGGGACGAGTCCCGGGGGGCTCGCTCGCTGCCCTCGAAGGAGCGGGGGAATGTGACTTTTGTCAGACACGTCCGGGAGGTGTAGCCGTGCGATGAGCCCCCGAGCCCGGACCCACACGGAGCGATCAGGGTAAGCTCTTCGACTTATTTGCGCACCCTTCGCCGCCCTTCCGCAGGGGGGAGGGGTGAGGTGATCCATGCTTCCCATCGAACGGGCCGCGAGTCATGGATCCCTCATTGAGCTGTTGACGGGTAATTGAAATTGCATCTAGGCCCCTAAGTGGATTTTGGTGAATTGAATGATAAGGCGATTAAAGGACTAATGTATTTGTCTAACATTGTGAGCAGGTTTTATTTATATATATTCATGAGCAACTATTGAAGTATTTATTTATGGATGAATATTATATGGCTCACATTGGAGAAGACAAATATATGGATGATCCTAATGCACAGGTGACAAATATCAAGCAATAATGGAAGATAAATATTGGGATAATTTGAGAAGGTCAATTCATAGTCTCCCATAGCTAAATATAGCTTGGTTAAAATCACAAGGATCACATAAGAGAAGATGTTAATTCTCTAAGTCAAGTGCAAGGCTTCATGTGTTTATTGAAAGAGGACACAAGGATGAGTGTACACATTATGGTTCTAATTTGGAAGCTTGCACATTCGTTGTCAATCAAGATCAAGCATTTGAAGCGGGTTTTCAAATGAAGGTTAATTGTGTATGAAGCAAAGTGGAACTCAAAAGTGGATTGGATAAGTGATGAAGAGATCAACCGAGATGTCTAGGGTGAGGGACTAAGCAATCTTTGGAGCCGTAGCTAAGCCGCCATTAGTGTTTTGCTAAGGTGAAGTTTTAGCATCCGTGGGGTCTCCAAGTATCATATCCAAACCTTAACCGAGGGAAGCAATGCAAGTCATCAACATGTTAAGATTGGCAATATGGAGTGACTTATGGATCCAAGTGTGCATTCCTATGCTAGATGGAAAGATCCTAAGTCATTAGCTCAAGTATGGACGTGCTCAAGTCAAAGGCTATGTTGAAAGCCCTCAAGTGGATATTGATCAAGTGTGGCAAGATTGAAGACATTCAAGCTCAAGAAGTCAACAAGGTGTTTTTATTTATTCTTGAGTATAGGTATGCCGTACTATCAAGAGGGATGCAACTTAGTGAGTTGACCAAGTCAAAGTGCTCATTAGTTGACCTAAGTGAGACCTAGCCTTGAGAGCCTTAGAGTGTGCTAACAAACCCTCCTAACCTAACCTGAGCCATTTCATCTCTGTGATGAAGTGTTAGTTTCATAAAAAGGGTTTTGGGGGTATCTCGGGCCTGACCGGTCTGACCGGTCAGGGGCACCGGTCTGACCGGTGCCGCTAGCCCCAACGGCTAGTTTTTCAAACACCGGTCTGACCGGTGTGGGGCACCGGTCTGACCGGTGCCGCCCGAGGACCAACGGCTAGTTTTCTCCTTTGAGGGGTATAAATACCCCCAAGCCTTCTTCAAGTGAGGGTTGCTGTTTCTAGTGACATTGCTGAGGTCCCAAGCCATTTCTAACAAGCTCTAAGCCTTAGTGGCTCTCCCCAACCCTCTCTTTGTGAGATTTGTGGTTTCAAGCCATATCCTTGGTGTTGGGTTGAGAGAGTGAGCTCAAGAGCGACCTTGTGAGCTAACAGGAGCATTTCCATAGCTTGAGCACTTTGGTTTCGCGTCTACAAGCTTTGAAGCGTTTGTTACTCTGGGAGGTTTGCCTCCTAGACGGCTAGGCGTCGCCGACTAGCTCCCAACGTTGTGGTGAGCAGCGGGAAGTTTGTAAGGGCTGCGATCTTGCCTCTTCATGGAAAAGATCCCCTTGGTGGAAAGGAGGAAAGTGGTTGAAAGAGACCCGGCTTGTTGTGGGAATTGTCCCTTACAAGCTCCTCAACGGAGACGTAGCCATTCCTTCGTGGGTGGTGAACTTCGAGAAACAAATCCTTTCTTCTTCGTGTGGTTTGACTCTCTAAGTTGTTTTTTTCTAGCATATTTGATTTGCTTCCGCTTCGATCTACTTGGGTGTGCTACTTGTGTGTGCAAGGCTCATTACCTTGCTTGTGATCATCTACAAAGGCCACTCACCAAGTTTGGTTCGTGCTAGAAGTCAAGAGGTGCTTGAAGTTATTTTTGCAGGTGCTCTGTGCTACACCGGTCTGACCGGTGAGGCGCACCGGTCTGACCGGTGCCTCCTGTGAAGTCCAGTGCTTGACCGGTCTGACCGGTCATCACCACCGGTCTGACCGGTGGAACACTGTCAGCTCAAGTGTTCGGGGAAGAAGAGTTTAATTTGGTCGTCAAGCCTATTCACCCCCCCTCTAGGCGACATCAAGGTCCTTTCAATTGGTATCAGAGCTTGGTGCTCCGATTCGAGCTTAACCGCTTGGAGTTCTTCGATGTTGACAACTTGTGAGGTACCGTTTGAGCCTCTAGCTCTAGATGGCTCAAACTACTCTTCTTGGCGCTCCAATGTTCTCATTGCACTTAAGGTTTTGGGTCCTACCGCTGAGGGTATTATGGTTGCGAGTATCCTTCCGGAGGATGGGACTTGTGTCTCTCCAAAGGAATTGGAGAAGAAGCGACTCAATGCCGTTATTATTAACCTTTTGTGTAGTTGTGTATGTAGAGAGCTAAAGCATCTTATTCTAAAGAGCAAAAAGATTAGCGAAGATGCTCATCTCATTTGGGAATTGCTATTTGAGATAGTTCACACCAAATGGGATGAAGTTGGGAGTGATGATGAAGATGAACCAGTGGAGATTTGTTCCACAACCTCTACAACATCCACCGATCATCAAGCATCAACCCTCAAGCAAGGGGAAGATCAAAGAAGCGAAGACGCTGTCCCTCTGCAGGGACCGGTCAGACCGATGACACACACCGGTCAGACTGGTGCCGACAGAGGCACATCTACTTGCTTGATGGCCAAGAAGGAAAAGAAGAGCAAGAAGAAGAGGCAGGCCAAGGGAGCTGAGGGCCAGAAGATTGAAGCATCAAGCTCTCCGACAAGAGAACTTGAACTTCTCAAATCCGAGCTTGCATCCTTGGTTTGTAAGTATGAATCATTGGCTAACAAATATGATCATGATATCAAATCTTTTTCATATAGAGCTAAAGTAGAAGAAGAAGCCAATGATGAGCTAGAAGCCCAACTAGCGAAACTCACTAGTGAGCATATGGCTCTACAAGACGATCACAAGGGACTTGAGTGTTCCTATGAGAAGCTTGTCGATTCTTATGCAACACTAGAGATAGCCCATGAGGTTGTGCTTTCATCGGTAAAATCTATACAACCTCTATCTCACACATGCACATGCTCACAAGCTCAAATTAATTTATCTTGCGCTAATGATTGTTTGTCTCAAGCAAGACAATCTAGCATTGAACATGTACTTGTAGAATCTTGTAATGACCTCATTGCTAAAGAAAATGATGAACTCAAGCAAGAGGTTGAAAAGCTTCAAAAAGACTTGTATGTGTTGAAGGAGAAGAGCAAAGTGCAACCTTCTCAAGATAACCGTGAAGACATGGTGAAGAAGCTTGAGAAGGGATCAACTACCACTAGCTCAACCTCTGAACAACATACAATGACCCACAAGAACAAGATTCAAGAAATGAGCAAGGTTGGGCAAGTCAAGTCCCAATATCGCCCAACCAAGCACAAGGCACAAGAATCACTCTCCAAGAAGCCTAGAAGCTCAAACAAATAGAGAGTGTGCTACAGGTGCAGAGAGAAGGGTCACTTTGCCAACTTGTGCCCAAGTGTGAAGATGGGCAGTGGCACTGACCGTGACCGGTCAGACCGGTGCATGCCACCGGTCAGACCGGTGCCGGCCAGGGTAGCCCCACCTCAAGCAAACAAGGCAAAGAAGACCTCTTCAACAAGAACAAGGCTCAGAAGCAAGCATGGACACGAAATTACAAGGAATGATGTGACCAACAAGAACAAAAGCTGCATTTGCTATGAATGCCGTCAAAAGGGTCACATGGACAAAGATTGTCCAAATGGTAACATTCCTAAATCAAATCTAGTCCATTATGATTTCCATAAGCTTAGGAACGATAAAAATGGAACTTGTGCTATGAGGGAGATTAGTTCACCTCAATGTAGCATGAGAGCCATTTGGGTTCCTAAGCACCTTGTGGCTAACCCAATAGGACCCAACAAGTGTTGGGTACCAAGAAATGCTTGCTGAGCTTGCAGGTTGGAAGAGATGCATTGAACACATGGTTAGAAGGCTTGAAAATCACGGTTGATCAATTGGCCATGTGAAGGGCAAACTTATAAATCTTGAAATCAATGGCATCTCGGTAACTAGTACTCCTTGGTTGAGTCTAAGTCACTCTTAGCTCTTCTTGAATACTCATGTAACACCTATCTTGTATGAGTGAAACATGAGGTAGTGACTTCGACTGTTTCATGAAAATTTACTCTCTCATGCCATTCGATGCGTTTAATGGCTCCCTAGTAGAGCATTGCCTTGTCTATGTTGCAGGACTTGAATTAGTAACTTATTCAAACATTCAAGGGACAAGAAGAGCAAAATCACCAAATAAGCGTGCACTGGTGGTCACCGGTCTGACCGGTGACAAGCACCGGTCTGACCGGTGCCGGCCCAGTGAGGCTGTTGGGCGGGTGACCCGGCACCTGTGCCCGGGTGACCCGGTACGCCTCTGTGTGCTGCAGGGTAACCCGACCCCTATGGCCGGGTGAACCGGGAATAACCCAACTTTCAAGAAAAAGAGTGATTTGCCATCAAAGGTTATGAGAGACTCGACACATTTCAATTAACAAATCATTTATGTGTCTTGACCAAGTTTGGAATGAGCCTCACCAAGTTCTTAATTGAATAAAGTGCTTTGCTCGAGAAATTCAAATATCTCTAGCACTATTTAAGGGGGAGCTCATTGCAATACTTGAGTCACTTGTGGGACTAACAATTTCTTCTAGTGATCTTGTAGTCTCACTCTTTTGTGCATATCTAAGCAAGCTCTTGATAAGTATAACTCCCAAAAGAACAAGTAAGAGCTAGCACCGTTCAAAATTTAAATATATGCACAAATGAAATGGTCTTAAGGCAAAGGTATGTTCCCATGAACCTCTTTGGATACCGTAATGCATCTAGGCCATAAAACCATGCTAGTGTGCTTTCTTTAGCATGTAATTGCTTCAAGTGAATTTTTGTGTGCCTCTCTAGATATTTGATTGATACCTTTGCTTTCACTCATCTTTGTGTTTCGAGGTTGAAGGTATGAGCCAAATATACTTGAAAAGCTATTCATTTGAAGTGGATGCATGCACTTTGTGGCATAGGATAGACTTCTCGAGAAATCAACTAGCATGTGCAGGAAGAGTGCTCATTTTGAAAAATATTTGATTCTTGGTCTTTGTGACCCAATCAACTTAGTTGTGACTATGGTTCCCCTTGTTTGATTGATGGCTAGTCACAATTAAGGAGATTTTCTCAAGTCCATTAAATCCATCTTTATCTCTCTCTCTTGGAAGAATCAAGAATTATCAATTAAAATGGATTATCCTCCATTCTTTCAAGACTATGGCAAAATTTGGATCAATATCACTTCTATATCCTTTATCCAATCTTTGAGAAGGAGTAAGGAGCCAAAATCTTCTCAAGGTGTGTCTCAGGGGCGCACCGGTCTGACCGGTGTAGCTCACCGGTCTGACCGGTGGCAACCCTAAGTCACAAGTTCGTTTTTCTGAGGTTTAAGTGGAAGAAATTGGTTTTATAAAATATCTGATGAAGATTTAAGGAGCAAAATCTCAAAATGGAAGAGAAGGATCGGAACTTCCGAGGCTAGGTCGGTTCTACCGATATGGTTTCTCTGTTGGAATTATCAAAATCCTCAGTTTTACCGATCCCACGCCGGAACTACCGATATAGCTTCACTGGCTAGACCCTGGGGGTCACCGGTCTGACCGGTGCCCCTCACCGGTCTGACCGGTGTCACCCGGGAGCAACCCGTGGGGCCACTGTAGATGGAATCTATCTCTTTACCCCTTCCTTCTCTCTCCTCTATCATTTCACCAGCCCCTTCTTCCTTCCCAAACCGTGAAGGGCCTCTCCCCTCCCTCCTTCCACCTCTCTCTTTCCCCATGAAAACCTAAGGATTCAACCATGGAGAAGGTGCAAGATTGGATGGAAATCACTCTCCCAAGGACCCTCCATTGATTCCCCCTCAAGTTCTTCGGTTCCCCTTCAAGTTCATCTCTCGCAAGGTATTCAAAACTTTGTTTTGCCCGATCTCCTTACTTGGTGCAAAGATTTGAATTCCCTTTGGTAGAACATCTTCTGAGATCACCTAGAAGACATACCTATAGATCCATAAAGTTTTGTTGGACACATTGTGAGAACTCAAGATTTTGGGGGCGGACGGCTTGCACCGGTCTGACCGGTGCACCCCACCGGTCTGACCGGTGGAGGCTATCAAACCCTAATCCTGTTTTCCTTCATGTTTTCGGCACATATCTGTATAGGAATACTTCTAGATCATCAATATCCATATCTTGTCATCCCAGCTACTGAGATTAACAGTTGAGGCCATTGGCTCGATTCTGGACGGCACCGGTCTGACCGGTGCCCCTGACCGGTCTGACCGGTGGCGCACAGAACCGACTCAATTGTCCCGACTTGTCGATTTCAATTTCAATTCAATTCAAATCTCATTCCTGTGTCTTATACATTCCTGTTATATCCTTTGTGACTCAGGACCATCGCTATGCCAAGGATGAAGCAGTCCGGGAGCAAGAAAACAAGATTGACACCTCGAGAGCTCCTGCATGATCGTGAGGCAGGCGGCAGTGGCAGTGCGAGTGGTATGAACCTGCGAGAGCGTGCACCAAAGAGAAGAAATGAGGAACAAGAAGTAGATTTGGGTGGTGACACGGGGACGAGCAGTGATGATAATGTTGAGGATGAAACCTTTGTTGATCCTAATGTTTATCGTGTGAAGCATCAAGGAAAAGGGCCAGCTTTAGATGATGAGGATGAAGAGGAGGACCTAGGTGGTCAGGAGAGGGATGAGGATGATGATCCCATGGATGATGATGATGGTACATGCAGGCTGAAGGTTGTCAAACCTATCTACATGTTTCCCAACAAGCCAGTAAAGTATCATGGGACAGGGATGACAAAGAAGCTGCAGAAGTTGAGGGATAAAGATCCCTATGCCAGTGAGAGGACAGCCACAGATAGGAGGTTTTGGGCTACTTTCCAGCAGGACTACTACGCCATAGTTATCATAAAGAAGCCCAAGATCACCCACATGGCACAGTACGTGGATTGGACCTATATGGAGAGCAAGAATGACCCTATCTTCACTGAGCTCAGCACTGTGTGTGGTCACCAGAGGGTGAAGGAGCTCATGGGCTTTAGACAGGATTGGAATAGGGAAATCATTGCTCGGTTTTACGCCACAGTTCACTTTGGCTACATAGAGACAGAGAGAGCTATGACTTGGATGACTAATGGGAACAAGCATGCCATTCGCTTTTCCCAGTTCTTGACTCTCTTTGGTTTGGGGGCTGATGATAAGGATTACCCTAAGCTGCATAATGGTGGTCTGCTTGAGCCAGAGGCTTTATACTTCATGTATCCTAGGGATCAGAGGGCTAATGTTGGTCACGTAAAGGGGCTCTACACTTACTACTCAGTTCTTAACAGGCTTCTTCGGGCGACCATTGCTCCTAGGGATGGAAATCCCTCTGATATTTCTAGGTTCATGAAGAACCTGATGATAGCGTTGAGACCAGGGGCTGACCCATTTAGTGTGGGCGACTACATTTGGCAGGAGATCAAGTACTTATCAGAGGATCCTAAGAAGATCTACAGCTACAGCCCGTACATTATGTATATGATCGAGAAGGTGTCTAGGGTTGAGTTTCCGAAGGATGTCACTCATAAGCCTCTGAGGCCCAACCTAGTGAAGAACCCCATTGTTCCATCTCCTAATAGAGAGCCTGAGATCACAGCCGAAGAAGGAGCAGAGGCTGGAGTCGATTGGCAGCAGTTTCAGCAGCGACCTACTGCCCAGGCCGACACCGGTCTGACCGGTGCCACTCACCGGTCTGACCGGTGGGGGCCTGGACAGTATGGCCGGCAGAAAAGTCCACCTCTCCGCTCCGCCGTTTTCTGAACTTGATCTTTGGCATGTGTAAAAGCCAATATGATATAGAGGTGGAGCAGCAGCGGACAAGGATAGAAAGGAAGAAGGAGAGGGACACGATGAAGCAGCTACACGCTCACTTTGGATTTCAGCCGCCCCGTTCGCCTATCTCTCCCACTCCTCCTGAGGTTGAGATCCCGTCGTTTGATCAGAGGGTGAGGACAATGATAAATTCGAACATGATCAACGAGTATGGCACCATGTTTTTCGAGTCAGGCGAGGGTAGCTCCTCCTCAGCTGCACCTCCTCCACCACCTAATTCAGAGGAGGTCCCTCAGCCCTACGGTGCTCCTCAGGGACCAGCAGCGTACCCTCCTCCCTTCGGCACCCAAGTTGCCCCACCTCCACATCCGAATGATGCAGAGGGGTCAGAGGCTCCTCCAGACTGGGCGGGACGTTTTTCTACTAAGATCTTTGGTTGGTCAAGATATCCACCTCCTTATCAGGGTATGGATGATGTTCTTCATGTTCCTATCTATCTTTTCACCATATCTAGCATATCTCTCCTACTTTGTCTCATTTCCTAACTCTTATATAGGAGGGAGCTCGCACCCTGGCGGTCCAGCGTGGGACTCGTGGCAGGGACAGTGACGGGACTCGACATCTTCTCTCCAGACCTTCTTTGATGCTTGATGACAAAGGGGGAGAAGAAAGGATTAAAGCAGCTTCGGCATTATCTTGGTCCTGTCTGTCTGTGTTGCACCGGTCTGACCGGTGCCCTGCACCGGTCTGACCGGTGCCTGTTGGCTGAAGAGAGCAGTCTGTAATAAATTCAGAACCTTATCTTAGTGGACTTGAGAACATTTGTGTGAGTGCTACTGTGTGTTTGAACTTTATTGTAATAATTAAGTGACTTTATTGCTAGATTGTGATGCATGTGTTGATTGGTGTATTGTTTGTGTTGGCTAAATGGTGCAAAGTGATCTAAGCCGGCTTGCAACCCCGGCCTGATCACTCTGGACTAAATAGCACGCACACCCTTTGCTTTGTGCTCTGGCTGGACCTGACCGGTCGGGGGCACCGGTCTGATCGGTGCCGCCCAGTTGGGTGTGCTGGCTGGACCTGATCGGTCTGACTGGTCAGGGGCACCGGTCAGACCGGTGCCGTCCAGTCAGTGCACTTGTTCTTTGCTTTGTGCATATCTTGTCATACGTATCACGGTTTTTTATTTATCGCTCACACATGTTGCACTCCACTGATTCTAAGATATAGGAGGAGCTTACACGCGCTTTCTTCCAAATTTGTGCAATTGGCATTTAAGGCCAAACTTTTGAAATTCAAGTCAATGCACAAATTAAGGGGGAGCTCTAGCTATATCTAAGAATCTAAATGCGCTCTAATATTTTATTTGTAAGCTTTAATCGAGTTGTCATCAATCACCAAAAAGGGGGAGATTGAAAGTGCATCTAGGCCCCTAAGTGGATTTTGGTGAATTGAATGACAAGGCGATTAAAGGACTAATGTATTTGTCTAAGATTGTGAGCAGGTTTTATTTATATATATTCATGAGCAACTATTGAAGTATTTATTTATGGATGAATATTATATGGCTCACATTGGAGAAGACAAATATATGGATGATCCTAATGCACAAGTGACAAATATCAAGCAATAAAGGAAGATAAATATTGGGATAATTTGAGAAGGTCAATTCATAGTCTCCCATAGCTAAATATAGCTTGGTTAAAATCACAAGGATCACATAAGAGAAGATGGTAATTCTCTAAGTCAAGTGCAAGGCTTCATGTGTTTATTGAAAGAGGACACAAGGATGAGTGTACACATTATGGTTCTAATTTGGAAGCTTGCACATTCGTTGTCAATCAAGATCAAGCATTTGAAGCGGGTTTTCAAATGAAGGTTAATTGTGTATGAAGCAAAGTGGAACTCAAAAGTGGATTGGATAAGTGATGAAGAGATCAACCGAGATGTCTAGGGTGAGGGACTAAGCAATCTTTGGGGCCGTAGCTAAGCCGCCATTAGTGTTTTGCTAAGGTGAAGTTCTAGCATCCGTGGGGTCTCCAAGTATCATATCCAAACCTTAACCGAGGGAAGCAATGCAAGTCATCAACATGTTAAGATTGGCAATATGGAGTGACTTATGGATCCAAGTGTGCATTCCTATGCTAGATGGAAAGATCCTAAGTCATTAGCTCAAGTATGGACGTGCTCAAGTCAAAGGCTATGTTGAAAGCCCTCAAGTGGATATTGATCAAGTGTGGCAAGATTGAAGACATTCGAGCTCAAGAAGTCAACAAGGTGTTTTTATTTATTCTTGAGTATAGGTATGCCGTACTATCAAGAGGGATGCAACTTAGCGAGTTGACCAAGTCAAAGTGCTCATTAGTTGACCTAAGTGAGACCTAGCCTTGAGAGCCTTATAGTGTGCTAACAAACCCTCCTAACCTAACCTGAGCCATTTCATCTCTGTGATGAAGTGTTAGTTTCATAAAAAGGGTTTTGGGGGTATCTCGGGCCTGACCGGTCTCCGGTCAGGGGCACCGGTCTGATCGGTGCCGCTAGCCCCAACGGCTAGTTTTTCAAACACCGGTCTGACCGGTGTGGGGCACCGGTCTGACCGGTGCCGCCCGAGGACCAACGGCTAGTTTTCTCCTTTGAGGGGTATAAATACCCCAAGCCTTTTTCAAGTGAGGGTTGCTGTTTCTAGTGACATTGCTGAGGTCCCAAGCCATTCTAACAAGCTCTAAGCCTTAGTGGCTCTCCCCAACCCTCTCTTTGTGAGATTTGTGGTTTCAATCCATATCCTTGGTGTTGGGTTGAGAGAGTGAGCTCAAGAGCGACCTTGTGAGCTAACAAGAGCATTTCCATAGCTTGAGCACTTTGGTTTCGCGTCTACAAGCTTTGAAGTGTTTGTTACTCTTGGAGGTTTGCCTCCTAGACGGCTAGGCGTCGCCGGCTAGCTCCCAACGTTGTGGTGAGCAGCGGGAAGTTTGTAAGGGCTGCGATCTTGCCTCTTCGTGGAAAAGGTCCCCTTAGTGGAAAGGAGGAAAGTGGTTGAAAGAGACCCGGCTTGTTGTGGGAATTGTCCCTTACAAGCTCCTCCACGGAGACGTAGCCATTCCTTAGTGGGTGGTGAACTTCGGGAAACAAATCCTTGCTTCTTCGTGTGGTTTGACTCTCTAAGTTGTTTTTTTCTAGCATATTTGATTTGCTTCCGCTTCGATCTACTTGGGTGTGCTACTTGTGTGTGCATGGCTCATTACCTTGCTTGTGATCATCTACAAAGGCCACTCACCAAGTTTGATTCGTGCTAGAAGTCAAGAGGTGCTTGAAGTTGTTTTTGCAGGTGCTCTGTGCTACACCGGTCTGACCGGTGAGGCGCACCGGTCTGACCGGTGCCTCCTGTGAAGTCCAGTGCTTGACCGGTCTGACCGGTCATCACCACCAGTCTGACCGGTGGAACACTATTAGCTCAAGTGTTCGGGGAAGAAGAGTTTAATTTGGTCGTCAAGCCTATTCACCCCCCCTCTAGGCGACATCAAGGTCCTTTCAGTAATTCAAGTGGATGTCCATGCCCCGTTCAATAAGGTCGGCTCGTGGTTCGGAGACATGTCCATGAGAGCACTTACGTGGGTATGCTAGGCAGGGCTCGGTCCCGTTCGATTAGGACCGAGGGCGCGAAAGCTCTCCCTCGATGGGATCCCTCGACTAGCTGCCCTCGTTCGGCCTTGAACACGAACTATGGGGCGCCCCCGAACCTTTGAGTTCGAGGACCGGCTCGATCACGCGTGCCCTGATCGTCCCTGACTCTGTTAATCTGAGGCGCCTGTTCGAACCAGTCGGGGGTCAGGCTCCGTACCTCTGATTAGTAGGGCCTTTGCGGGGTGGCACCGGGTGCCCCCGTCTTGGTCAATCTGTGGCGCTTACCGAATTGTCATCGAGTTGAGCTTCGAGCCACTGATCAGTAAATCCCCAGATCGAGGGGCATCTGCGGCGCCCACCGTACCCTCAGCGGGCTGGGCCTCGAGCCGCTGATCGGTATAGCCGTGCAGGCCAGTAAATCCCTAGATCGAGGGGCATCTGCGGCGCCCACCGTACCCTCAGTGGGCTGTGCCTCGAGCCATTGATCAGTATAGCTGTGTAGGCCAGTAAATCCCCAGATCGAGGGGCATCTGCGGTGCCCACCGTACCCTCAGCGGGCTGGGCCTAGAGCCGCTGATCAGTATAGCCGTGCAGGCAAGTAAATCCCCAGAAATCCTTGAGTTCGTTCTTCGAGAGTGTACCGGTAGGTCATGACTTCGCGGCCCTGACCCATTTTAGATCAGGGTGTTAACCACGCGCCCTCGAGGAGCTAGCCCTCGAGGTTCCGGCTCTGGTTTTTATGGGGGCTATCCTTATGAGAGAAGGAACCCCTGTCGTTGACGAACGGTCGACGTGGCGCAGGTCGTGCGGGGTGAGCGCTCCTTTTTAGGCGGCGCGGCGCGGGCGACGTGGGCGACGTGGGGAGGTGATGAGATGGGGCGCTGCGTCCCCTGGGTTACTGCGCGGTAATCATGGCACGTGCGCGTGCGCGTGGCCGTTTCGGTACGGCGGGGCCCAGCCGTCAGCGACGCGGGGTGTTGCCCGCATTAACTGCCGCCGCGCGCGGTGTTCCTGGGGACTCCGCCCCTTCCGATTCTATAAAATACGGGGAGAACAGGGGAGGAACTCCTTACCTCTGCCATTCACACGCATTCCCCACACTTCATCTTCCTCTGCGCCGTGCGTCTCGCCGCCCCGGATCCGTCCGCGCCCTTCCGATTCTCGTAGCCACCCGCGCTCCTCCGCCTTCCCCGTCATGTCTTCGATTAGAGTGCTGGACGCGTTCCCGTGGCCCCGGTCGACGGTGGATCAGCGGTCGCTGGAGGCGCTGGTGCTCGGTGGTCAGTTGACGCCGGCCGGTGATGGCCCGAATCCGGCGTGGATGGTCCCGCCGCCGTCGGACAAGGAGCCGAATCCTCCGCCAGGCTACGTCGTCAGCTTCCTGCGGCTGCACGAACGCGGCTTCAACGCCCCCGCGAGCAAGTTCATGCGGGGGCTGTGCCACCATTATGGGGTGGAGCTCCACAACTTCGCCCCCAACGCCATTTCGCAGGTGGCCTCTTTCGTCGCCGTCTGCGTGGGAATCTTAGGAATCCCGGCGCACTGGGACCTGTGGGTCCATCTCTTCCGCGGCGAGCTCCACACACTCGCCACAGGAGAGAAGAAGACACGCCGAGCGGTTCGCGCCGGCGGCCTCACACTCTCAGTGCGCGACCTCCGGAGGGAACTATACCTGCTGTGCACGATGACGTCGAACAACTCCGATTGGGAGAAGGGGTGGTTCTACCTCCGCAACGACGGTGCTGGCCTTCCGCCGTACACCGGGAAGGTGCTGAAGGAGAGGCCCAGCTCGTGGACATACGAGGTGTCACCCCCGGCGAGGCAGAGGAGGCTCGAGCCTCTCACCAATGCCATAAGCCAGTTGGCGATCGCCGGGCTGACGGTGGCGTCCGTGATCGCCAACTTCCATCACCGACGGATCATTCCCCTCATGGAGAGGGAACTCCTCATCTTTGAGATGAGTGAGGCGGCCAACCCCGTGTCGTCGGCGCGTTCGTGGTTGCTGGAGGAGCCGCTCACCCGGGGGTACGCGGCCACGCGGGCGAGGCGCGCGATGAACCTCAAGGTTGTGCGGAACAGCGACGACGACCTGTGGTCATTTGCGATGCTCCCCGACGCTGGCCAGGTGAGTACCGTCCCTTCACCTTTTGCTCTCTTTATCTCCGTGTTTGGCCTAACGGTGGCTGCTGGCGACAGGGGGTGGGCGTCAATGTCTCCATGTCGGATCCGCTGACGCCTCGGTCGCAGGTCGACAACCGTGCCAGGCAGCAGAGGGAGCAGGACCGAGCAGCCCGGGCGAAGGAGAAGAGGATCAGGAGGCACGAGCGCCTCGACAGGTACAACGAGGAGTACCAGCTGCTGGAGCAGCAAGGCCTTTCCCCTCCGCCAGAGTTGGTGAATTCGTCTTCGGACGAGGAGGAGAGCGAGGGGGGGCGGACCACCTCCGACAGGTGGGAACCTACGCCGCCCCCGTCACCAGGGGTCACCCCGGAGCCCACCCCTGAGGCGGGCGCGGTGTCGCCCGTCGGAGGATCGTCACCGAGGGCGTCGACGGGCGCTGAGGCGGCGCCTCCCGAGCCCTCGAGGAAGCGCAAGCGGGGTTTCTCCAGTTCAAGGTGCGTTACGTTCCTCCCCCCGTGTTCTTGATATCATGATGCGGTCACTCACATTTCCTCTTTCCCGTTGACAGAGCGTCACCCACCACTCCCGCCCTCGCGCCTGTTAAGGCGCTCAAGCTGGGGGTGCCGCGGGTGATGGGGGCCCGCTCAGAGAGGATGCCGCGGGTGGCGACGGGCATAGTGGCGATGGGTGAGGCGTCGCGTGCCACGGCCGCGGCCACGAGGCCACAGCAGCGGGAGGAAGCTGCGGTGGAGGAAGTGACGGTGACCCGTGGCGCTCGGCAAGGGCGAGATCGAGCTCGCACGGCGAGCCAAGGGGTCGGGGGCCACGGGGCGGCCGAGGCCCCTGCTGATGGTGGTCGCACCCCCAGCGGGGGTCTGACGGGGGTAGCAGTCGGATCAGCCCCCGGGCCTGCGCCCGGGGTACTGGTGGTGCGGTCCGACGGCTTCGTGATGCCGCAGCAGCCGGCACCTGGTGCCGGGGCGTCGACATCCGGTGCCGCGCCCCCGACGTCCGAAGGTGACGCGCCGCAGTGGGAGCAAAGGCTCCGTCTCCCCGAGGTGCCGGGGAGTCTGATCGAGGAGGCGAGGGCTGAGAGGGCGTTGTGGCAGGAATTCCGTGCTCACGGCTCCTCTCTCAATACTGCTCTGACCGAGGCGCTCCGGCTCCACAGAGGCAGGTCGCTCCAACTCTTTCTGGTAAGAACCTCCGTCTGACCGTCACTTGCTCCCCCGCCTTTCTTGTTTGAGCGTTTCTGACTTATCCCCTTCTTTGCCTTCCCATTACTGCCCGCAGGAGCTGCAGGGCCAGGCGAGCGAGAGGCTCAACCGCATCGCTGAGCTGAGCTCTGACCTCGATTGGTACCGGGAACAGTACGAGTCCCTGGATGCCATGGTGGAGGCCTTGCGGGAGGACAACGGTTGGCTGGAGTACAGGCTCATGGGCGTGGAGGACGCCTACACCGACTAGCGTACCTTGGTGGCGGAAAAAGCCAGGGAGGTTGAGGAGGTGAAGGCCGCACTCCAGGAGAAGGAGGGGCGCTGTCGACGGCCAGCAGCGAGCTGCAGAGGGCGCGCGACGCCCTGGCCGAGGCACGGGCTGCTCTGGCATAGAAGGAGACAGCCCTCGAGGAGGCGCAGGCCCAACTCCTATAGGACCGCATGACCCTCGACGGGGCGTGGTCCTGGCAGACCCAGGCTGAGCAAAAGGCCCAGGAGGCCGAAAAGCTAGGCGCTGCTCTTCAGGAGAAGGTTACAGCGCTCGAGGAGGTGGAGGACCAACTCCGACAGGAGCGCGGCGCCCGTGCGCAGGTGGAGACTCAGCTCCAGCAGGAGCGAATCGCGCTCGAGGAGGCTCGGTCCGCCCTCCAGCGGGAACACTCGACGCGGGAGGAGGCGCAGTCCCAGCTCCACCAGGAGTGTACCTCGCTGACAGAGGCCAGGGCTGCGCTTCAACTCCGAGAGGCGGAGATCGAGCGGCTCACCGGGGAGCTGGTGGACGGGGGCGTTACCGTCGAGGCCCTGAAGACTGCTGGCGCGAAGAAGGACGCCTCGGTCCTGCAGCTGCAGCAGGAGGCCGAAGCCGTGTGTGCAGACCTCGAGAAGGAGAGGAAGCAGGTCGAGGGTGAGTTGCCGCCCCCGGCCCTTTGTTTGCTGATCAGGTTTGCCGAGATCCACTCTCGACTTACCCTTTCTTCTCTCAGGTTTGCGAAAAGCCCTGGGGGAGTCAGCGACGCAGGTGGGAGTGCTCCAGACGGCCTACAACTCATCCCAGCAGGATTTGGGACTTCTGGAGCAGGCGGCCCTCGAAGCGTGCCAGAGCATTGACGAGGGTACCGGTCTGTCGGGGAGCTCGGTGGCGAGTCGCCTTCGAGCTCTGGGCGGTCCCGTCGCCGAGCGCATGAAGTGCGCCCTCCGCCTCGGCATCCGGAAGACCCTCGGCATGGTGCAGTCGCACTACGTTGTTGACCTTGTGGCGCTGGCCACGGGCTACATCGTCACGGACGATCTTGATGATGACGGGGCGCAGGCCGCCGTGAACCGCCTCGACACTGCTACCGCGAATGCTGCTGCGGACCTCGCTGATGCCTTTGAGGAGGACCTCTTCCCGAACGCTCCTCCCGCGGGTCCCCTCGAGCCCTGAAAATGGTCGGGCGCTGAGGCCCTTAGATTGTAATTAGGACCTGAGTCAGGTGGCATTTGTAATAAGACAATTTGCTTTAGAGATTTGTAAGTTAAGCTCGGTTCGTTTTATTTATGCTGTTATGTCCCTTTCTCGCTGCCTAGGCAAGTTTCGGCTGGGATTGATCGTTTTCACGAGCGGCCCGTAGGCAAAGTGGTGAGGAGGAGAAGCCGTATCCTGCCGGAGGCATGGGCCGTCCCTAGCTCGCCCGTCTTTGCCTTTTGGCTGCTCGCGCCCTGCTTCTTTTTGCCCGAGCTCCCGAGTTAGGACATACTTAGCATTTTTGGAACAAACAATTTTTGCGAAAAAAAGGGGACCATTTAGGGGGGGTGCCCCCCAATAGCCCCCGAGGGGGACTTGGTTTTCGGAGAGAAAGCCGAGTCACCCTTCACTTTATTCACAAACTTAACATATATACAACCGACCGGGGCGTCGGATATGCACAAATTGACTTGGAACTTTTTAAGGGTAAAAGCGACGTAGCTGTTGGATGTTCCAAGCGTTGGTGAGTACTTCGCCCTGCTCGTTCGCAAGCTTGTATGTGCCAGGCTTGAGCACCTCGATGACGATGTAAGGTCCTTCCCATGGCGGTGACAGCTTGTGACGGCCTCGATTGTCTTGTCGTAGCCTTAGCACTAGGTCGCCTTCACTTAAGTCTCGGCGCCAGATCTTCTGAGCTTGGTATCGCCGGAGCGCTTGCTGGTATTTTGCCGAGTGCATCATTGCCACGTCGCGGGCTTCATCTATTTGATCCAACGAGTCTTCGCGAGCACGCTGGTTCGAGCTTTCTTGATAGGCCCTAAGTCTGGGAGATCCATACTCCAGGTCCGTGGGGAGGACGGCCTCCGCGCCATAGACGAGGAAGAGCGGCGTGAATCCCGTGGCTCTGCTCGGGTGGTTCTGAGGCTCCAAATGACCGACGGTAATTCTGGAATCCATTTTCGACCGGACTTGTTTAGTCTATCGAAGATTCTGGGCTTGAGGCCTTGCAAAATCATGCCGTTGGCACGTTCTACCTGGCCATTAGTCTGTGGATGTACGACGGCCGCCCAATCCACGCGGATATGGTGGTTGTCGCAGAACTCCAGGAACTTCCTGCCGGTGAACTGGGTGCCGTTATCGGTAATGATGGAGTTTGGCACCCCGAACCTGTGGATGATGTCGGTGAAGAATGACACGGCTTGCTCGGATCTGAGGTTAGTGATGGGGCGCGCCTCGATCCACTTTGAGAATTTCTCGATTGCGACCAGCAAATGCGTATGGCCCCTGGGCGCCTTCCGCAGGGGCCCGACGATGTCCAATCCCCATACGGCAAACGGCCATGTGATGGGTATGGTCTGGAGGGCGTGAGCCAGGAGGTGGGTCTTGCGGGTGTAGAACTGGCACCCCTCGCAGGTGCGTACGACCTCGTTGGCGTCGGCGACCGCCGTGGGCCAGTAGAAGCCCTGGCGGAATGCGTTGCCTACGAGGGTGCGCGGCGCCGCGAGATGGCCACACACGCCTGCGTGGATGTCCCGGATCAACTCGCGGCCCTCGGGGATGGGGACGCATCGCTGTAGGATTCCAGACGCGGCGCGCTTATACAGCTCGCCGTCGACCACGGTGAATGATTTGGCCTTTCTGGCGATGCGCCTCGCCTCGGTCCGATCCGAGGGTAGCTCCCCTCGATCGATCCAGGCGAGGTACTTGCTTCTCCAGTCCACCGCGGGGGGGGCCCTCTCGATCTCCATGGCCTCGGCTTTGTCGGCCCCATACCCCTCGAGCAGGGAGAGTACGAATGCCTCGTTCGAGGGGTCCTCATCCATGGGCTCCGCGCCCATCGGATTCGAGGGAGCCCCCGAGGGTTCTCCCGGACTCGAGGTGGTTTTGCTAAGGTCGACAGAAGGATTGGCGACATCACGCGCGAAAACGTTCGGAGGAACGGTGATCCGCCCCGACGCAATCTTCGTGAGCTCGTCCGCCTCCTCGTTGTACTTGCGGGGAACGTGATTGAGCTCAATGCCGTAAAATTTGTCCTTGAGCGCACGCACGGCATTGCAGTAAGCTTCCATCTTCTCGTCATGGCAGCTCGCTTTCTTCATGACTTGGTCGATCACGAGCTGCGAATCTCCCCTGACGTCGAGGCGCTTGATGCCGGTCTCAATGGCGATTCGGAGGCCACAAAGGAGGGCCTCGTATTCCGCCATATTGTTCGACGCGGGGAAGTGCAGGCGCACTGCATACCTCATGTGCTCTCCGAGGGGCGAGATGAAGAGCAGGCCCGCGCCCGCTCCGGTTTCCATCACCGACCCGTCGAAGTAGAGGGTCCAACACTCGGCTTGGATCTATAATTGGGGCAATTGAGTGTCTGTCCATTCAGCGACGAAGTCCTCGAGGATTTGGGATTTGATTGCCTTGCGCGGCGCGTAAGTAAGTGTTTCCCCCATGAGTTCCACGGACCATTTCGCGATCCTACCCGAGGCATCCGGATTGCGGATTATCTCCCCTAGCGGGAACGATGAGACCACCGTGACCGGGTGCGCCTCGAAGTAGTGCCGCAGCTTGCGCCGTGCAAGTACCACAGTGTAGAGCAGCTTCTGGATCTGTGGGTACCGTGCTTTGGTTTCGGATAGCACCTCGCTAATGTAGTATACCGGCCTTTGGACTGGCAGGGCGTGACCTTCCTCTGCCCTCTCTACCACGATGACCGCGCTGACCACCTGGGTGGTTGCCGCGACGTAGAGGTACAGAGGCTCACCATCTTGGGGCGGCGTGAGGATTGGCGCGTGTGCGAGCGTCGCTTTCAGCTTGTCGAGCGCGTCCTGGGCCTCGATGGTCCAGGAGAAGCGCTCGTGCTTCTTCAGGAGTCGGTAGAGGGCAGGCCCTTTTCACCGAGCCGCGAAATGAAGCGGCTCAAAGCGGCTAGGCAGCCCAACACCTTCTGCACCCCCTTCAAGTCTCGAATTGGCCCCATCCGGTCGAGGGCCGAGACCTTCTCGGGGTTGGGCTCGATGCCCCGCTGGGAGACAATGAAACCCAGTAGCATGCCGCGCGGCACCCCAAAGACGCATTTTTCGGGATTTAGCTTTACCCCGTTGGCCCGCAAGCAATCGAACGTGACACACAAATCGTTAACCAGGTCGTCCGCCTTCCGGGTTTTGACAACGATGTCATCTACGTATGCCTCCACGGTCCGCCCGATGTGGTCCCCGAAAACGTGTTGCATACATCACTGGTATGTAGCTCCTGCATTTCGAAGACCAAATGGCATCGTTACGTAGCAAAACATGCCGAATGGCGTGATGAAAGAAGTCGCGAGTTGGTCGGACTCCTTCATCTTTATTTGGTGGTAACCCGAATAGGCATCAAGGAAACACAAGAGCTCGCATCCCGCCGTGGAATCCACAATTTGATCGATTCGTGGCAAAGGAAAAGGAACTTTAGGACATGCTTTATTTAGCCCGGTGTAATCTACACACATCCGCCACTTCCCATTCTTTTTCTTAACTAATACGGGGTTAGCAAGCCACTCGGGGTGGAACACCTCCTTGATGAATCCGGCCTCCAGGAGCCTTCGCAGCTCCACTCCAATCGCCCGGCGCCTTTCTTCGTTAAACCGTCGCAGGCGCTGTTGCACAGCTCTGGAGCAAGGTAGGATGTCAAGGGAGTGCTCGGCGACCTCCCTCGGAATGCCCGGCATGTCCGAGGGGCTCCATGCGAAGATGTCTGCGTTGGCGCGGAGAAAGTCGATGAGCACCACTTCCTATTTTGGGTCGAGGGTGGAACTGACCCTCAACACCTTGCCCTCGGGGGCAGCGGCGTCGAGGGGTACCTCCTTGGTCTGCTCGGCAGCCTCGAAGCTGCCCGTGTGCTTGGCAGGGGAGTCAAGGCCCTCGTTGGCCAACTTTTCCATGTCCGCGATGAGCGATTCGTCCAGTGCGAGCGCCTCGGTGAGCTCGACGCACTCGACGTCGCAGTCGAATGCAAGCTCGATCGACGAGCCCACCGTGATGACGCCCTTTGGCCCCGGCATCTTCATCTTGAGGTACGTGTAGTTCGGGACCGCCATGAATTTGGCGTAGGACAGACGCCTGAGGATGGTGTGGTACGCGCCCCGAAACCCCACCACCTCAAAGGTGAGGGTCTCCTTGCGGAAGTTATCCGGCGTGCCGAACCAGACCGGCAGATCGATCTGCCCGAGGGGCTGGACGCGCTTGCCCGGTGCGACGCCATGGAACGGCGTCATGCTGGGCCGCAGCTGATCCAAACCGATCCCCATCAGCCACAGGGTGTGCGCGTACAGGATGTTGAGGCTGCTGCCGCCGTCCATCAACACCTTTGAGAATCGCGCGTTGCCGATGATGGGGTCGACGACCAACGGGTACTGGCCCGGGTTGGGGATGCGGTTCGGGTGGTCCTTGCGGCTGAAGGTGATGGCCTCCTCCGACCAGTCGAGGAAGGAAGGAGGGGCCTTCTCAGCGGTGAGAACTTCATGCCGCTCGTGCTTGCGTTGGCTGGTGGACATGTCCACCGTCGGCCCCCCGAAGATGAGGAAGACGTTCTCCACAGCGGGGAAACCGTCGGCACCTTCGTCACTCCCGCCCTTTTTGGCCTCGTCCTCCTTCGCGGCGACGCGGCTGTAGTACTTCTTAAGCATGTCACATTGCTTGAGGGTGTGGTTGACCGGGGTCTTGTGGTACGGGCATGGCTTCTTCAGCATGTCGTCGAACACGCCGGGGCCTCGAGGGGGCCCTCGAGGACCCTTACGAGCAGGGTCAACGGCGAGGGCCTCGTCGTCGTCTTCGCCGCGTCCCTGCGCGCGCGCGTCGTGGTGGGGCTTCTTGCCCTTCTTGCCCCGCTTTTGCTTCTTTGCGGGCTCCTTGGACTTGCTGCCCTCCGCGGGCGCGTCGTCCACACGCTTGCCTTTCTTGCCGTCGAAAAAGGCACCCGCCGCCTCCTCTCCGGAAGCGAAACTGGTGGCGATATCGAACAGCTCGTTGGAGTCGACCGGTGGGCTCCTCCCGAGCTCACGCACGAGGTCCCGACAGGTCGTGCCCTCGAGGAAGGCGTGCACGATCTCCGACTGAGCGACGCTCGGGAGCTCGGTACAGCGCTTGGAAAAGCGTCGTATGAAGTCCCGGAGCGACTCGCCGGGCTTCTGAGTGCACCCCCGCAGGTCCCATGAGTTCCCGGGGCGCACATACATGCCCTGGAAGTTTCCCACGAAGGTGCGGACTAGGTCGTCCCAGCCGTGGATTTGGCTGGGCGGCAGATGCTCGAGCCATGTCCGGGCCGAATCCGCAAGGTGCAGCGGCAGGTTGCGGATGATCACCACGTCATTGGTGGTGCCGCCCAGCTGACAAGCCAGGCAGTAGTCGTTGAGCCATACCCGAGGGTCTGTTTCCCCCGTGTACTTGGTGATGGTGGTGGGCTGGCAGAAGCGTTGGGGGAAACTCGCCGTGCGGACCTCCCGGCTAAACACACGGGTTCCCGGGGGTTCCGGCGTTGGCGAGCGGTCCTCCCGACTGTCGTAGCGACCACCTCACCGAGGGTGGTAGCCCGCCACCGTCCGCGCCTCCGCGTCGCCCCTCCTTTTGGCGTTCAGGACGTTGCGAGCATCGCTGTCGTGGGCCTGGCTGCGTGTGTCAAGGATCCGCTCCCTGACAGGCGTCCTGCCCCGATTTGACGGCTGTCCCGCTGTGCCGTCCACGTGGACGGATGCCTCCTGGTCCTGCGCGTCGCCGTCACCCCGCGCGTTGGACTGGTTACGTATGCGGGACGCGGAGCTCTCGGCCTGCTGTACGGCCGCCTGCTCGATGAGGGCCTGCGCCTCGCGGCGCAGGTTACGTGCCTCGGGTGTTGACGGCTCGGGCATGGCCCGAAGCAGTGTCGCTGCCGCGATGAGTTTTTGGCTGGCTCGTGGTGGCGTGTGCGGGTCGTCGACATTGAAGTCGGCGTTGATGCGTTCACGGGCCTGCCTCCCGGCTTTCCGGGCTCGTTCGCCGCACGCCGAGGCTTCCCCTGCGATGGTAGCACGCAAGAGCCGCACCTGCCGGTACTCCTCTGCGAGCTTTGCCTCGAGCTCGCGCGCCTGGGCCAGCTGCGCATTAATGTCCGCATTGCCCGCTGGTGGGGCCGGTGGCGGGTTTGGCTCTGGATGCTGGGCCGCATCCCCGTCGCCTGCTCCGTTCGCGCCATCAGCATGCTCATTGATGACGACAACGAAGCACTCACGCGAGGGATCGTAGCTCCCTTCGCTGGAGTCGTCGGAGCAACCGAACCAGTAGTCCGCGGCGTCAAGGAACCGCCGGAACACCACAGGGTCCAGTACGCCGGAGAAGTCCCACTCCGCGTAGCCGTGCGAGGTCACGGGCGGCAACTCGGTGGCCGAGCCGTGGTACGACTCGTCGTTGGTGGTGGCGATGAGGTTCCGGGCTGATAGCAGGTGATGGCCCGGGAGATCCTCGTATGCGGCCATGTCGGTGCTGGCGGATGAGGCGTACGTTGCGGCGGAGTTGCACATCCCGTGGGGGAACTACGGCCCCGCGGCCGCGTGCTCCCCTTCAGGGCGTGCCGTCGTGTCGCTCGGCGGTGGTGCGTCCCTCCGGGCCGCATCGCGTGCTGCTCGGCGCCGCTCCGTGCGCGCCTGATGCGAGCGCTGACCCGGGCGTTTGCGGCGTCGAGATGTCGAGGCACCCGCCGTCGTGGGTTCCGGCGTCGGGACATCGGTCGTCGGCGTGGCGGGGATCGGGCCCGGCCCGGTTGACCGCCACGGGTGGAGTTCATCCCGATTGGTAAGGCGCATGTGGTAGCCATTCCCCGTAGCCTGAAAGTTCAGGCTCCCGAACCGGATTTCGAATCCGGCAGGGAAAGGGTCCGAGCTGCCCATGGCGTACCTCTGGGACGTCATCTCGGTGCGAATCACCATCGAGACTTCTGGTGAGGGGTCGATCACAGCGCGAGCCCCCTACCTGGCGCGCCAACTGTCGATGTTAGGATTAGTCCCGACACTAACTAGTGAGATACGCTGTGATCAGTGTCTCGATGGTTGGTGCAAATGGCAACACAGGGACACGGATTTATCCTGGTTCCGACCGCGGGGTCGTACGTCCAGCAGATTGCGCGTGTGCGCTGTCTTGATTCGCACCGGTGGTGCCTGTAGAGGGGGGCTACAAGCAAGGCGGGAGAGGAGGAAAAGCCTCCAAGTCCCTGCTAGGATGATCGGGGCGAAGTGCCAATATCTGGGGAACGAGTATGCGGGTGAGTGCGGGTGTCTTCACGTCCCCCTAGCTAGACGGCTGCCTCCTCCTTTTATAGGCCAAGGGGAGGTAGCTTACAAGCGTGCTGCATAGTGCTGCGTAAGGTGACGACGTACTGGCGCACAGTGCCCTTGACATGACGGTTGTCCTGGCGGATTCTTGTCTCTGGGGCGGTTTAATGGCGAGCTCCGGCCTCCGCAGGTGGCGTGGCGACTCCCGCGCTTGTCTGGGAGTGACTTCGAGGGTGGGCTTGACCGGCGTTTGTGTTTGGTCGTCGTCCGTACGTCGATTCGAGGGTGCGCCCATGCCCGTTCGGGGGTTCCGCTACGGGGGGAGCCCTGGTGGCACAGGCGTCGGCGTGGTGATGTCCCGTCGGCACAGGGCGCCACAGCGCCGGGGATGGTCGCACAGCACCGGGGATGGCCGCACAGCGCCGGGGATGGCCTGTACAGCACCGGGGATGGCTTGTGCAGTGCCGGAGATGATGGAGAAGACGTGCTCCATGCGTTCCGCGCCACGGCGCCGCCCGGCGTGCGCACTTGGTCGCCGCCCGTACCGTCTTCGAGGGTGCGCCCATGCCCTTTCGAGGGGCTCGCCGTGGGAGAAGGACGGGAGTGGGCGGCGCAGTGTTTGGAATGACACTGGCCTGTCCGCACAGGGCCGCGCAGTACCTGCACAGTGCTAGGAATGGTGGCATAGTGACAGGGTTTGGCCGCACAGTGACAGGGTCAGAAGCCCAGGCGGTGTCAGCGGTGCAACGTGGGGGAGGATTGCCTTTTGACTATGGCGCCTGCGGCGGGCAAGGGCGTTTAATGCCCCTGTCGGGTGAGACAAGCGGGGTGCTGTCGCTCGAGGGTTGTCCTCGAGCGAGGCGGAGATCCGCTCAAGGGGCGCCAAGCCCTCGAGCGGGACGGGGATCGGCCCGAGGGGCGCCAAGCCCTCGAGCGAGGCGAAAATCCGCTCGAAGGGTGCCAGGCCCTCGAGCGAGGCGAAGATCGGCTCGAGGACGGCTGGGGATGGTCATCTGTTGGGCCGTGGCTGTTATCGGGCCGCGGCGGTCCGTGGGCCTTATTCGAGTTTGGACCGTGGCCGGCTCGGGGAGTGTTTTTATGGTTTTGTGTCAATTTTTTAGGAAGGGTAATCTCTCCCATAGTTAGGGGACCCCTATGGCTGTCCCCGACATTACGCGAAACATAGCAGTCTACACAGTACCGGAGATGTTCAAAACCATAGAGGGGTAAAACTGTCTTTTCCTCTCTAAGTTAACACTGTCACATGATAGAACTAACGGAAGTGCTAGAGGAGGAAGAAAATTTTGACTGTCGCATCATAAGGAAGATTTGAAGTTTGGATGCTACAAAAGGAAGGCTAACTTTTTTTGATGCTATAGAAGTAATTTTCTCTAAAAAATATTTGGCTTGTGATCTTGCGATGCGGAAACGGACACGTCTCTTTTTTTTTTCTCTCTTCTCTAAAAAAAACATACTCCCTCCGTCCCAGTTTAAATGCCTTTGTAGCATTCAAAAAAGTCTCAGAATAAACACTTAATAGCCAGCAGTGCTCATCCGTTCAGCGTTCTGATATGCTGTGCACCTGTCCTGATGTACACGTGTGCTCATTTCTTACCACAAGTTGGTCACAACCCATTGCAAAATCTGAAACGTTCTAACTTCTTCTTCACTGCTGGCACCTCGTTACCGCAGCACAGGGTGACTGCTAGTAGTATCTTTCAACTGAGGGGTAGAAATGTCATTTCCTACCGCTGCTAATTTTGCATTTCAAAATGCTACAAGTGCACTCATAATGGGACAGAGAGAGTACAAACACGTCAGGTCTTTCCCGTCAGGTGCAGCTCATGTATGTCGTGGTCTTCATTTTTTTTACATCACGTGCATGCACATCAATCATGTCCTTCTTCTTTTCTCCAGCCTGGGCCGGGGCCCAGACCACCAATCGAATGCAAGCAAGTTGAATGCCTGGGCCACGGGCCATCCCGGTTTCTCGTCCGTGATTCTGGCAAGCTATTCAGCTGGTCGTTCTTCTGGTCTAAAAAAAAAAAGTGATCGTTCTTCTCCCCGTCATCACGCCTCACCTAATCTTTTCGAGTTAGTCCAAAATGCCACAGGAAATTCACCGCAAGAATTGGCATGTCTACTTTTTTAAAAAATATATATATAGTCATTGCATTCACGTAAGATATATGCCGTTCATCCATTTGCTGGTAAGATATATGCGTAAAGAATAGTTCTTTTTGGCAAAAAAAAAAATCAGCAATCATGTTGGTTGCCCCTGTTCGCTCCACAAGTATTAAATTTTGTGGGATTGGATAGGTAATAATCAGTAGTGATGAAATACCATTTTAAAGTTTAAATAATGATATGATGCCTCCTCTTGTTTATATAAGAAAGTGTTTTCTCCTTTGTCCCAATGCAAATGGCGAAATTCTTGATGTACCAAACGGGCCGGCGGGGTATCAAGAATTTCTAACGTGTCATAAATAAAAAATAAGAAGCACACTAAGCAAGACATTTAACCATCTGTGGAACCATTAATTGCAGAGTTTACAATTTCGACTACCTGTCGCTTTACGTATAGGAGGACGGACAAAGTGCTCCGCTTCGGTCGTAGAAGATCGGCGGCTCGCGCTCTCTTCCCGACCTTCTAATAATTTCGAATGAGTCTCCTCTGCAGTTAAGTGCAGAGAGACTGGAAGATCGTCGGCTCGCTCGATCGATCTCTTGCCGATCTTCTAATTTCAGCTAGCTTTCACGTCACGTGCAGCTATACCACAAGATGGAGAGCGTGAGATGCAGCAGCACGTGGGGTTTAATTTCCCTGCAACCTGATGAAAGCGAAGCACTGAAGCCGCTTTATTAGCTGCATGCTTGCATTGGCGGTTTGTGCTCTGCTCTTCTTCGTCGTCTTCTCCTTTGTTTGTTGTTGTTGAATGGAGAAATGAATGATACCGGTTGAGGGGGGCCCGGCGTGCGGAACCGGTTGGTTTGAACTGGCATGCGCGCGTACCACCACCCACCCCGTGGGCCATGATCCATGGGCCAGCCCGGTTGTCTTGTCTGTACCGGCCGAGCGCGATTCAGGTGCCTGATTCAGATCCTGAAATTTTTTTTTATATTTATTTTATCGCGATTTTGCAAACTCGGCGGCCGCGGCTCTCTGGTGGCGTCCATTTCTCCTCCCTCGTCTACTCTTCTCCTTTTTGGGCTCCTCGTTCTGTTCGTTGCTGCCGCCTCTTTCTCTTCCGACCTCTTCTCTTCTCCCTTTGCAGACCCTGGTTCCAGATCTGGCACCTGCTGTGGCGCGCCGTTGTTGCTCGGGTGTCGCGCCGCAGCTCGAGCAGCTTTGCTCGCGCCCGCGCCCGAGCCCTTTCCTTGCACTGCAGGATGATTTTGGGAAAGATCAGGGACTTCTTTGTAAGAAAACCGCTACTCGCCTGATCCAGACCGTTCATGCGCCCGATTCGACGACCAGGAGCTGCGTGCGACGTGGACACGCTCCCAGGCCGCGATATTGGCCAAGTTTCGTAGGTAAAGATTAGCAGGTCAAGTGAAGGTGAAACCGTGGCATCTCTCTCTCCGGAGAGAAAAATTAGCAGACGAGACGCCGCGTCAGACGAGCAGCAGCATGCAGGGCAACGACGCAGCAACGTCCAATCCACCTCCGCCAAGTGGATCCATCGTGCATGATTGGGCTCGCTCGCGCTCCGCGTGGCTGGGGGCTGTGGGCCTGTGGTTGGGACCCACCCACCCACTACCGGGCCAGGCAGCCACAAAGGCCGGCTTCGGGCGGACGCGACAAGAGGAGAGCTTGGCCCACGTTAGGCATCGGCCCTGGCTGGGCCCATATACTCCGTACTCACAGACGCGCGGGGGCGACGTGGCCACCTAGCTACAGTAGACACTAGCACGACGGGTGGGTGGGCCCAACCAACGGGAAAAGTGTCGTGGACTCGTGAAGGCACCGCGCGCGCGCCTGCATTGCATGCACGCCGCCACGTACGTGGGGACGCCGGCTGACGTGCCGGGCCCCTCCTGCGCCAACACGTGGATTCCGCCAGCCAGCCTGGAACAACGGAATCGACGGTGATGCATGAAAACGAAAATGATTATTGTACTGCTCCTTTCGTCCCGATCTGTATTACACAATCACGCACATGTTTTGCGTTCCCGCGCTCGATCGATCTCCTGGATTATATGTCGTGTCAGGGCGGTCTCATCAGCCTCTCTCAGGGGATCACTATAGCAGCGAGCCACCCAGCAACCGTGCGTACGCTTTTGAATTAATCGTTGTGTGTGTACAGTAACAGGGCGGGCGGCGCACGCGATCTTGTGACTCGGAAGCGGACACGTCGTCGGCTGTGGGGCGTGCAGCGTCGGCGTTACGTGCGGTGTGAGCGCTTTATTTTGAGGGCCAGGGCAGGGCAGCACAACAGCTCGTCAGGTACGGTGTCGTTTCAAACAGCATTTGGATGATATCTATCCTGTTGTGTGGCGATCGAAACATACATATATCATGCAGATTAATTATACAAAAATAACACAATACTTTATGTAATCTCGAAATAAATTGTCAGTTAGTATTTATTGTGATCAACTCTAAAGATATATACTATATGTGGCCGAGAGAGTGATGACGAATAAACAAAGATGACCACAGTACAGTACATGTTGTGTTGGGCCCGGGCCGGGGAAAAGACAAGGATCGTTCGTTTCTGATGACGTCAGCTACTACTTGGACGACGTACTCCTGTGCCGCAAGACATGAAACACGTACCGAGCGAGCAGTGTAGCCGGAACAATATCCGGAGCGCCGGCGTTGATACTCATGACGCGTGACACGGCATGGAGGTAGATATTTCTGTGCACCGAAACCATGCACACAGTGTTCTCATGCATCCATGCAACGACGTATCCCACGTTCGCGACTCGCGAGATGGAACGTATCTATCTACGGCACACAGTGCTACTGTTCGTTCATGTGAACTAGATCATGCGTACTACATGACAATGACATGACGTAGAATAATACGCGGGTGTCGATGCATGTTACGTGCACTATCTTGCAGGTTCGGAGGTGACAAATAAATTTCGCATCGCGACGGTGCGTGCACGTCGTCACGTACGTTACGCTCCAAGTTTATCCAGTACCGTGGCGCGCAAAAACAAAACAGCCACCAGATCAGGGTATAGTCTCCGGCAAATAGTCCAAGAAGGTCTCATAACCAGCGGAGTAGCAGCAACAGAAACAATATCCGGACTTTCCGGAGCGCCCGCCGAATGCACTGCACCGCGTCTCGGATAGGATGGGTACATGCATGCATGCATGCATGTTTCTCGTCATGAAGCACGGGACTGTGCTACTGCTACAGTGCTACGTGCCCCCAGGCGGTCCTCACGCCCTCCGCCACGCGTCCAGCTGAACCAGCTGGTCTTCCGCGCGGGCGGAGTGACAAAAGTCGCCGTCCGTATCGTCGTGACACGCCCATACTGTTGT
The DNA here is from genome assembly GCA_036936925.1 of Cenchrus fungigraminus. NCBI lineage: Eukaryota > Viridiplantae > Streptophyta > Magnoliopsida > Poales > Poaceae > Cenchrus > Cenchrus fungigraminus. The sequence continues at coordinate 112,889,456 of CM072780.1, read as the reverse complement.
ACTAGCTACATACAATGCAATTAGTATGCAAAACTATGCAACCGTGAACAGTAGCCCTCCATACATGCAACTACAGTGTCGGCCATGCACCTCGTCTTCGTCCACGAACTGGATAAGGCGACATGTGCGTGCGTACATCAACGTAGTACACACACACATCGTCCGGGAGAGAGAGACGACATTTTTGCATCACGACGAGCTAGCCGACGGCGGTGCGTCGTCGTCGTCACGTACTCCCTCCGTCCCAAAATAAGTGTTCATCTCGCATTTTGAAAAGTCAACAAGTTTTAGGTTTGACTGAATATATAGAAAGTAATATTAACTTTTGTGTCTGTAAACAAGTTTGTCATGAAAATATATGACGTGATTAATCTAATGATGTTTATTTAATATCATAATTATTAATATTTTTTAATGTATATTTGGTCAAACTTTAAAATGTTTGACTCCTCAAACTGCGAGATGTGCATTTGTTTTGGGACGGAGGGAGTACGTAATTAAACTCGATCGATCCGGTACGTTTCGCCAGTTTCGATTCTGCTGACATGCATAGTCCGATCCAACAACAATAATATCCAGAGCCTCCGAATGCGTTGCGTGCGTGCCGAAACAATAATATCCAGAGGAGAGGGGTGTACCTTTTGGGGTCGTCGATGCATGCATATGTTTCTTGCCGCGGAGCACGGGACCGGAACCGGATCATGCAGAAGACGACGACGACGACCTCCGACGACTGACCATGTGATGCCCATCCGACGGTCGTCCTCACGCGCCCCGCCATGCACGCGTCCAGCAGCTTGATGGGGCCGGCGCACCACCAGGTCTCCCGCGCGCAGGCCGGTGGTCGTCTCGTGGAGATGGAGTCGTCGTAGTCGTTTTGTCGTGACGCGCCCATACTACTACTGCAAGCCGCAAGCGTGTAGGGCGTGAACCGTCAGGCTCAAGCATGCATGCATGCATGGTGACGCGCCTTGTGCCAGCCGTGTCTTCTCCCTAGCTATGCTACGGATTACTCGTAGTAGCTCGTCGTTCCCGACTCGCTCGCTCCTCCCGAGGAAACAAACCCATATGATCCGAGCCTCAGCTCTACTGTGGCGTTGAAAAAATTATCTTTTTAACTGCTGTAGCACACTGTAGCACGTTTCGTTTGTTTGTGGTAAATATTATCCTACCATGGCCTAATTAGGCTCAAAAGATTCGTGTCGCAAAGGACATCCAAACTGTGTAATTAGTTATTTTTTTATCTATATTTAATACTCCGAACATATGTCTTTTGGCGTATTTAATGTGATGTGATGGAGAGAGTGGAGAAAAGGTTAGAAATTTTAACCTACTAAACAAGGGTTATGTTTTTCTTCAATTCAAGAGGAAACAAATAAAAGAGAGGACAAAGCAAAGTGAACACCACTAGTAGCAGATCGAGCTAGTAGGGGCGTAGGGCGATAGATCAACGCCACCGAGGCCTTGTTTAGTTCGGTGAAAATTTGCATTTTCAACGTTTCGAACTCCTGTAGTATACTGTAGCATGTTTCGTTTGTTTGTGGTAAATATTATTCTACCATGGCTTAACTAGGCTCAAAAGATTCGTGTCGCGAAGTACATCAAAACTGTGTAATTAGTTATTTTTTAACTATATTTAATACTCCGAACATATGTCTTTTGACGTATTTAATGTGATGTGATGGAGAGAGAGTGGAGAAAAAGTTGAAAACTTTAGCAAACTAAACAAGGCCCGAGTTTCTGCGAAAAAACATTTGCCTCCTAGGCTCCTACTCCTTTCTGCTTTCTGCATGCTTCCGAGTTTTGCAGCAGCTGGGATCGGACACGCCCCGCCCGCTGTTTTCACAACTTTCACACAAGTAGCAGCACGTACAGCCTTTTCTGTTTCTCGAGAACACTGATCTCTTTCTTGATCACGAAGCTACTGCACCACGCACCAAAGTTTGCACTAGCACAGCTTACTAGCATAGCGCAAGTTGGCCTTAATTTGGCCGGCCGGCCGTCCCAAAAGTTCGTGATCACCGATCGACGATATTTCGGCCTCACACGCACACGATCGGAAAAGTGCACGATCGACGCAAGTCAAACTAGCTACTCTACATAGCAGCCTGAGCTCAGCGTGCAGCTAGAGCAAAAGCTGCCACTATATACCCCGCGTACGTGCGTGTCCTACCGAAACACGTAGCCGCCGGCCGGAGCGAGCAAAGGGAGCGTGTATATATTTTCCGCTCCTGGTTTTACACTGTGATGTGATGACAGCGACCCCGTCGTGTCTCGTCTGGCGCTATGCATGTTTCTCTTCCTTCGTCTATACTGGCATCATCTGGCACAGTCTTTTTAATTTTTTGAAACGGTAGCGGAAAAAGCTTAATTACTTTTTTCAATAAAAAGAAGCTTAATTACCTTTCTTTGAATTTATAACCATCCCTGACAACTTCGATCTATCGAACGCACAATAGTAATACCATCGTCGATCGCGATCGCGGTAGATATGCTTACAGACGGCCCACTGGTCTCGATCGAAGAAATATCTGTTGGAATGTAATCTGGCACATCACCTATATATGTAAACGCTGGTCCCTCACAGTAATCGATTGAGTATTCCCTAATCAAACTCTTTCATGGTATCATGAGACGGTTCGTTTCCACGACCTCTTGCTTCCGCACCACCTAACCCTAGCCGCTGCCGCCGGTCATTCTGATCGCGCCGCCGCTGCTACTGTTAGAAGACAGGCAATGTTTTGGTATATTTTAATTCCATATTTAAATAGACATTTCAATATTGCGGTGAGTGAAACAATCCATGTGCATGTGCGTATGTTTAAACAACAATTAAACATAACAATATTCATGATTATACAACTAATAAACATGAAGATTGTTTTGAGAGAGTACCCTGTGGAAGGTTGGGTGACGGCGTCACCCGACTTTCCGATATCACTCATTGTGAGTGACCTCAATCGGTGTAGCCGTACACAGTCGATGCAGGCAGATGATCGCAGTGCAGACCCGCTGACGTAGAGGAAGTAGTCGTTCGCTCGTTCGTAGTCGACGTAGAGGAAGTAGTTGTACGGGAGCGAGCAGTCGCGTGAAGACGCTCCCCAAAAACCTTATCGCCCGCCTATCCCGAGCAGGATCTCAGCAGCAGGACGAGGTTCCGGAGGCTCTGCTCTCGCCGGTACCGTGCGCGCGGTGCAGGCGATGGGGATGCTAAGAGAAAGCAGCAAAACGGAGGGAGAGAGGGAGAGGTCTCCTGAACAGGAATACCTTAGTGTAAATTGGCAACCTGAGCAGGAGGGGAAGGGTGCCTTATATAGGCGAGCAGCAGGCGCGGGGGGATGAACCTGGACGTCACGGTTAATGCGCCTCAGGTAGTAACGGTCGCGGTTAAGGCTCAGTAACGGCTCTGTAATTGTCGCGGGGTTAAGGCTCATCGTTAAGGTCCAGTAATGTCGTGGTTTTAAGGCGCCATCATTCCTCTCTAACAGCCAACAGCAAAAAGGTGCTCCCGCCCCGCAACACATCACGTCCGTCCGTCCGACCGCACCGCCCGCCCGCTCATCTCGACACGACACGACACGACACGACACAACACGTCACGTCACGCCCACGCCCACGCCCACGCCCACGGCCCCGGCCCGGCTCGGCGAGGCGAGCGAGCGCGCGCGCGCGTGTGGCACGCCTATCTCCTTTATTCAACTTCACAAGAGGTGTACCGAAAGGTTACCTAATAAGTTGGATGGGAGACTCCTCCAATACCCATACGGTATTTCTCTCTTTTCCTTAGCATTAAACACATGGGCTTTTAATTCTTTCATTATTACAATAAATGGCCCTAGGCCCATTTATTCTAACAGCTACTGCCGTCGCTGGTGTCATTCACTCGCCGGCAAACTGCCCAACTCGCGCCCCACGCGCCCACGTACCGTCGTCCGATCCGGTCGCCGCCGAGGTCATCTCGCCGATCCAATCGTACCTTTCGTCCTCCCGTCGCCTGCCTATCTCCGATGGTGGAGACTGATGCCGAGCGCCAGGCTCGTATTGCCCACGAGAACCGCGAGCGTGAAGCCGAGGAAGCCCGCCGCCGCCAGGCGGCCGCTGATCGCGCTGCCGCCCTGGACGCATATGAAGCCAAGCATGCTACCATCCACGCCGCCGCCATTGCTGTCCTCAACATCAAGGTTCTTGTGCCCCTGGTCCTGGATCGCGCCACCGACAACTACAATCGCTGGCGCTCCATGTTCCTCGTCGTCCTGGGCCGGTATGCCCTAACGGATCACGTCCTCTCCGACGACGCCAACGACGATCGCCCGGCTTGGGCATCGACTATGATGAGACTTTCAGCCCGGTGGTCAAGCCAGCTACCATCCGTGTCGTGTTGACTTTGGCATTGTCTCATTCTTGGCCGATCCATCAGCTTGATGTCAAGAATGCTTTCCTCCATGGCACCCTGGATGAGACGGTATACTGTGTTCAGCCAGCTGGTTTTGTGGATTCTTCAAAGCCCAACCACGTCTGTCGCCTGAACAAGTCACTTTATGGGTTGAAGCAAGCTCCTCGTGCCTGGCGCAATCGCTTTGCCTCCTACATCACATCTCTTGGATTTGTGGAGGCCAAGTCTGATGCATCATTGTTCATATATTGCCAGGGAGCTGACATGGCGTTTCTTCTGTTGTATGTTGATGATATTGTGCTCAGTGCTTCCTCGCCGGCTCTTCTTCAGCGGATCATCACTGCTCTTCGTTGTGAGTTCTCCATGACTGATATGGGGTCGTTGCATCATTTTCTGGGTGTCAGTGTCACGCGCCAGGGTAACAGCCTGTTTCTCTCTCAAAAGCAGTATATGTTGGATATTCTGGACCGTGCTGGTATGAGTAACTGCAAGCCTTGCAGCACTCCTGTGGATACGCACTCCAAGCTTCCTGCTGATGGTACTCCTGTCACTGATCCCAACCATTATCGCAGTATTGTTGGAGCCCTACAGTACCTCACTGACGAGGGCCCAGATTAGGGTCCCCTTTGACGGAGTCCACCCTTCACCTGGAGCTGCGTCTCAGGGAAGGCATGCAGATCTTCGTCAAGACCCTCACTGGCAAGTCGACCAGTCCTTGGCCGGACGGCTGCATCTCCGACTAGTTTCCCACTAGAGGAACCCTCGCACGACAAGTCTCCGCCTCGCACGACAAGTCTCCGCCTCGCACGGCAAGTCCAGGCTCCGACTAGTACGTGGGCACGGGCGCACTACTCGGGCGGCGCTACCGATGCGCGGGGAGGAGCGAATCTCCACGTCACGCAGAAACAACAGCTGGAGGCCATGCAAGCGGCCCGCCCCGGCAAGAGCCTTAATGCAGGTCTGACAAGCCGCGCAGCCATCACATCGCCATCATCTCCTACTCTGCCACACGCAAGACTCAACCCGAGGCACTCAAGCACCCTCTACGACGCGCACGAGCCTAGACTTAGGCTCGGGCGTGGCAAGCTAGGCAAGCACTCGGGAAGACTAAGACAAGCCCAAACTACTCGGGGAGAAGGCCAAGCGTCCCGGAGGGAACAGTCCAACCCGGCCACGCGACGGCTTCCCCGACAAGGCATCGCGACTCGGCTTCAATACGCCCCGGCGGACAGCGACGTACGACGGGACATACCAGCTGCCAAGCACTGTAACTCTTTTGTATTCCCCCTTGTGCCCCTCCCCTTGAGACTATAAAAGGGAGAGGAGGGAGACGGTCACAAGGGTGAGACCTTCACATAACCAGACACCACCTCCCGGGACTTGGGAACGAACTCCCTCTCCCGACTAGCTTGTAACCCCTACTACGAGCACAAATTAGCGCAAATAACACAGCAGCACGAACTGGACGTAGGGTGTTACTCTCCGGAGGCCCGAACCAGTATAAATCCTGTGTACGCCAAGTTTGCGCAACCGTCCGAGGCTCGGCACGCAATCCGAGAAATTATCTGCCGGTGGTTAGCGAACCCCGACAGTTGGCACGCCAGGTAGGGGGCCTTTTGCGTGTCTCGACGTTTTTACAGGTCTCGGACGGCCAGCAACGACGACAACGATAACGGTGGTCGCGGTGCCGATGCCCGCGACTCCGCCGGCACCGACGATGGCGGCCGCAACGACTACAACGGCAACCGTGACACCACCGGCTACGACTACGACGGCACCGACGCCGCAATAGTGGACGACTCCTCCACCTCCGAAGCCGCTGCGGACAGCCACCTTCCCTCCCAGTTTACTGATCCTCATCGGATGGAGCTAGCAGTCTGAAGCGCCAAGCCCCTGCTCCTTTCTTCATGAGAGCAATAATCCATCACCGGCCAAAAAATCCAACTATGTCTTTCTCTCTCCTGTTGAATCACGCAAGAAGAAATCAACGTCTTCTAATCGCAAGGGTAAAAGCAGCGGAGGGCGGACCAGCGGACGACGGCAGCACTGACTGCGGGCGCAAATCCCTCGCGCCTGCGGCCTCTCCTCAACAACCGCGTTCGGGGCGGTGGCCTCTCAGCGCGGGCGGCCGACACGCCGCCACGGCACCCCTGACTCCTCCCCAGGCGAGGCAGCAGGCAGGTCGGCCGTTGGCACCCCTCCCGGCGGCCTCCTGCTCCTGATGGCGCGGGCCTGCTGCACCACCTCACAGGCAACACGACGGCGCCCTCTTCTTCAGCCTCTCCTCAGTGCGGCAAAACGGGCCCCCTCCTACGACACAGCGGCCCTGCGCCGCTACATCCCCTCGGCTCAACTCTTCCTCGACGCGGAAGATGAGGCGGCGTGCGACTCCATCTTCCCCGAGCAGCGCCCCCACGCCGTTCTGCTTCGATTTCTCCACCGGGCGGCGGCCCTGCGCCGCTACACCTCCTCGGCACCCGCGACGGCGCCAGCGGCCCCACCACTTCGACGCGCCCCGCGACGACCCGGTTTCCCTCTTGTCTCCACCTTGCGCCGCGGGTCCGGCCTCACCTCCTCGCCTGACAGCATGACGCGGCGCCCGCGGATACTTCCTTCTCGAGCGGCGACACGAGGCGGTGCTCGCAGCCGCCACCTCTTCGAGCTGCGTCGCGGCGCGATGTCCTGCGTCGCAACCGGCGCGCGGTGGCGCATCCCCCCTGACTCCGGGACGGTGAGGAGGGAGGTCCAGCCCAGCCGTGCGGCCACAGCCCGGCGGCAGGACAGGCGGGGCAGGCCCACGGCCGCAGACGGTGACGCGCCCCCCTTTTCCTCAACGGCGCGGCGGCGCGGGCCCGTTTCCGACCGCGACGCAGCGGCACGGTCCTGCTCCACCACGACGGCGCGGCCAACCTCCTCGCCGGGGCAGCGGCGCGGCTCCCCTCCGGTCGTAGGTAATGGTGCAGCCACGGTGCTCGCGCGGTGGGCATGGCAGGGCCACGGGCCCGACACGGCGCGCGCCTCCTTGAAAGGATCTCGATGTCGTCTAGAAGGGGGGTGAATAGACGAATCTGCACTTATTAAAAACTTCAACCCTCTGTTAGTGCTAAAACAGGTCAGACCGGTTTTGCTAGGCAGCAAATCAACGAACAAGTATATGCCCTCTACGAGTTCTAGCTCAAACCAAACTTGGTGTGTGACTTCCAAAGGTGTTTCCAAGAGTGTCAATGAAGTCCCTGCACATAGCACAAGCACACCAAAGTGGATCGAAGCGGAAGCACAAAGATTGCTAGAAACAACTTGAGGTAATGCATGTAAATGTAAAATAAGTAAGAACACAAAGATTTATCCCGTGGTTCGGCTCACCACTAAGGTTAGCCTACCTCCACGTTGTTGAGGTATCCACACAAGGATAGGCTCGCCACACAAGGCTTGCCCTTGACCTCGGTCTCAAGTCAAGAAAATGAACCCTTGAGATGAGAAGATTCCCACTAGAATCACAGGGGTAATACAAACTTCTTGGAGCTTCCACAATCTCGGATTGGAGAGCTTCCAAGTGACTTCTAGCCGTCTAGGAGCAAAGCTCCAAGAGTAAAAGATGCTTCAAAGGATCTTCAACGAAATCAGCAGGTGCTCAAGTATGGGATGCTCACAAGGCTTCTCAAAGCTCTCTAAGGCTCTCACACAAGTCACTCTCTCAACCCAACACAAGAAAAGGGCACTAAAGGCTTGAATCTCACTTAGAGAGGTTGGGGAGAGCTTAGCTGGGGTTCAGGAAGGTGTTAGAAGTGTGGAGGACCAGCAGCTCCACAAGGAGGAGCTCATGGGTATAAATACCCAACTCCCACGAAACTAGCCGTTAGTCTGTCAGACAAAATCGGTCAGACCGGTTTGCCAAACCGGTCAGACCGGTTTTCAAACCAACTAGCCGTTGGACGGTGTCAGTGCCCAAACCGGTCAGACCGGTTTGGGCCAGAGAGCCCTACTAAGGTTTGATCTCACGGGTTAGACTCTCATGGGTTTACTTGAGCACTTTTTGATGTTTGTTGTCCAACCATTGATTCATCCCTCTTGATAGTACGGCATACCTAAAATCAAGATAAAAGATAAACCCTAATTAATCTACTTGAGCTTGAACCATCAAGGTACGCCGGTAAATGATCTTCAATGATTCGAGGGCTTCCAATGTTGTATACCAACTGAGCACATGTTATAGATGAATAAATATATGCATGTGCTTGAGCATGTCCACCTTGAGCTAGTGACTTAGAATTCTTCCATAGAGTAGATATCAACCACTTTGAATTCTTAAGCCACTCCAATTTATCAATCATGACACTAGATGCAATTTATCACTTTCCTCGGTAGGCTTGGATATGATACTTCGAAATCCTTGACGCTCTCAACTTCACCCTAGCCACTTGCTTATGGTCGCTATCCATAGCCTTTGCTTAGTTCCTCGTTTTAGCCATCTGGATCTCTTCATCACTTATCCTTACCACAGTTGAGTCAAGCCTTGCACCATAGAGAGAATTCCATTTGAGATGCCACTCAAATAGTTTGTCCTTTGATTGACATCAATTATTCTTGCTTTGCAAACTTCTATTTATCGGTCCATCATAAAAGAGATAACCACATGACCCTTGTCAATTCTATACTTGAAGTCTTGCAAATAGCTTCTTTGAACGAGTCAATATTCTTCATAAAATGTAAGAGTGAAAAACCATTTGATATTGTACTTGGAAAACTCATAGTATTGGCTATCAAGTTCCATCTTGTGTCAATAGTGAAATCCCTTGATGCCATACTCAACTTCGACTCAGTTCTCCCATTATTATACCACAAGCTTCTCCTTTCTTCACAATAAGCTTTGCTCAACATAGAGAGGCCAACCAAGTACCAAATATAATCATGCCTCTATATTTGCTTTTCTTTAGCTTAGGATCACTTGTTGTATGTCTTGTATAGACTCCAATGGGAAGAACACATTAACCAACTCATGACATTCATCTTTAGTAGTTTGCATACATTCCATGTATAATGCCATGATCCACCCTTGTCATCTTTGCAATATGAGCCAAATACATGATCTTACACATAAATATCATTTATCAAAAATTAACAACCTGCTCACATGCTTTACAAGAGTGTTAGTGATTTAATCAAGTTGTCACTCAACTCACCAAAACCCACTTGAAGCTTGATTGCACTTACAATCTCCCCCTTTTTGGTGATTGATGACAACCTTGATTAAAGCTCACAAAAGATGTATAAATAAAGCTCTTAAGTACTAAGATTTAGGTAAAGCTCCCCCTCAATGTGTGCAAATGAATGGAATTCATCAATTTGGCCTCAAAATGCCAATTTGCACATTTTTAAGAAAAACATGGAGCTCCCCCTAAATCTCAGCAAAGTGGGGTGCAACAAGTGTGTGTGACAAGATAAAATAAATGTGTGATGCATATGTCAAGAGTTATCACAAACAAGAGACAAAACACAAAACGGTGTGTGCTGTCTGAGGCAAAACCGGTCAGACCGGTTTTGGAAACCGGTCAGACCGGTTTCACCCAGTCAGCCCACAAAACAGGGAAAAACTCAAGGAACAACTCATTCACCAAACAAACATGCATCACAAACTAACATAGAGTCACTTATAAACATTTAGAGTACATTACACACATTGTAGCACACAATACAAGAGTTCTCAAGTCCAACACATAGATAAGGTTCAACAGACGATTATTACAGATCCAAATCTCTCAACAAGTCTCTAAGATAAAAGATAACTGGATACATAGGAGCTTGGGAGTGCTCAACACAAACCGGTCAGACCGGTTTGAGAAACCGGTCAGACCGGTTTCACTACACAGCACACAAGCAGATAGGCTTTAATCACTTTTCTTCTCCCCCTTTGTCATCTATCACCAAGAACTTGGAGAAGATATGCTGCTGAGCTTCACTGATCACCATACTCCGGAGAAGCACCACCATGCGGAGGAGGGTAAACTAAGAGAGAGTTCATAAGAAATGGAATTAAGAACTTGTGAAGAAATGGTAGATGCTAAAGTATAAGAATTTGAGACTCAACATACCATCGTCGTTGCCAAAGAGCGACTGATACGCTTGAGATACAAGATTTTGACCGCTAGTAGACGGACCCATAGGAGGAGGTGGAGGAGGAGGTACTTGATATCCATAGTGATGAGCATATTGTTGAAAATAGCCTTCGGAACCCAACTGTGCCACCATGCTATCCACTGAAGGGATCTCGGGCTCCTCCGTCTCGGGAGAGGGTGGAGATCTAGGAGGTTCAAAACCATGGTGATTGTGCAATAATTTGAGAGTGTCCTTCATTTGTTTCCTCTCTCTCCTAGACCTCTGCTGCTCGACCAATACATCCCTCTGGCTCCTACACATAGATGTGAAAAAGTTCAAAAGCTTGCGAATAGGAGAGGGAGGCTTGTCCCTAGGCTAACTGCTACTGCCAGCCCCAAACCGGTCAGGCCGGTTTTCCAAACCGGTCAGACCGGTTTGGTCCTGACCAGTGGCTGCTGCTGGCTGATGCTGCTCCTGCTGCTGTCCTTCTCCTTCCTCCATTTCTATCTCATCATATCTTCCAGGTGAGGGAGTCCTTATCCTTTTGGGTACCGGGACTTTGAAGGGCTCATGCTTAGTATCCTTTAGAAATTTTCTATTTGACACCTTTTCAATAATATGCATGATATAAGGTGCATACCCACACAACCTCTGGGGGCTCTCGCTAATGGTCTTGATCTCCTCCCAAATGAAATCACTCACTGAGAATGGAAGTCCGGGAGGCCTCATATGAACAAGCAAGTCCTTAGCATAGTTAGAGATGTCCGCCGGGTTTCCACCCCTAGGTGTGAGTGTCAACCGGAACATGCGGTTAAGCATGCTATAGTAGGAGTAAAGCCCCGCTGCATAACCCGCATTTGCTTGCTTGTTTCTTGGATACATGAACTTCATCGCAGAAGGCTCCATCGGACGAATACCACGGTGAATGCAAGGAAGAGTCAAATCCGCCAGGCTAGCTCCAAGGAACCTAGCAAAGTGTGTGAAAGTTACACTGTATCTAGTCCTCTCGGTCATCCAATGCATCTTCCTTGTACTCTCATTTTCCTCAAAAGCGACGGTGGCATAGAATTGTGCAATGAATTCTGTGTTCCAACTGTGCCTGAATCCCATCAGAGGCTTGATCCTCAAAGTAGTACAAACATCAATGATATCTCTGAAAATAGCATTGTTTGTCTTCTCCATGTTTCCCCAATCTATCCACCGAGCCTCTGCAACTATGCCCTTCTTCTTAGCTATGATGGTAGTGGAATAGTAGTCCTGCTGAAAGAAGGTGTGAAATCTGTAGTCTATCCCACTCGCCATGTCCTTAGGCTCACCATAGGGCCATTCCCTTCTCTTCCGCCTAGCTGCCTCAGTCTTACCCATGCCAAGATAGTTCACAATGCGGTGAGTGCCGGGATTGACTGGCCTCCTAATCTCAAGCATGACCTGCTCTTCTTCTTCATCTTCTTCTTCAACTCTTCTTTCCCTTCCACCATAATCCTCTTCTTCATCTTCATCGTCGTCATCATCATCATCCGCTGCTGGTCCTTTCCCATGCCTGAATTGCATTCTGTAATTCTCTTCACTCTCATTATCATCACTAGAAGTCTCATGCCCTTCTTCTTCTTCCACAATCTCGTCCACAGCCTGCTGAGATGCCCTAGACGTCCTAGGCCTCAAGATAGGACCACTGGAGGCACCTGAAGGCTCAATAGGATCAGGGGCATCTTCGGGTTCATCAACCCTCTTTTTCTTCCTTGTCCTGGTGTAGGTCTTTGAGAAGTCCGACATGTTGTTCCTGACCACAAATAAGTGACAAAGTATATATAAGGACCATAGGAATTGATTCGGGACTCGACGAGAATCGAATTTGAAGTTATGAACGAAAAGCAGGGTTGCTGACTTAATAAAACCGGTCAGACCGGTTTCAGAAACCGGTCAGACCGGTTTCGTTGGCTGAAACCCTAGATTGTGGAATTCAAAATGTAGCCATCCAAATTGATTCAAAACTTAAAGATAGCTTCCTGGGCATACTAGTTGATGATTGCTCAAAGGAATCCGAGAGATATGCAAGGAGCTAAGAGATCGGGCAAAGAGAACCTTTGAATACCTTGAGAGGATGGGAGAAGATAAATAAGCCTTCAAAAACGGTCTCCAATCCGGTCAAGCCGAAGTTTAGCACCTCTAGCCCTTAATCTCCAAAGGGAAAACTTTCTCCTTGGTCCAAACTCAAGGACCCATGGTGGGGAGAGTGAGAGGGAGAGGGAGCACGGGATGGAGAGGAGGACCACGGGTCTTGGCTGGTGAGTATGAAGTGAGGGAAGGATAGGGAATATTCCCCACGGGATACCCTTAAAGGGGTGGACCCGGGGTAAAACCGGTCAGACCGGTTTCAGAAACCGGTCAGACCGGTTTCCCTCAGGAAACCTGCTGAAGATAGAATTTGAGATATTGAAGCTCGATTGGAGAACTAATATGAGAGATAAGATCAAGATATGTCCAGATACTAGTTCCTTTTCTGAAAAACCTGAAGCTTCAACTCTTTATCCAAGGACCCCTTTTTCTCCGCGAGAGGTGATTAGAAGAGAAAGATAAGATATTGAAAGAATTTTGCTTCTTTTCCTTTTGAGATAGATCTAGTGAGATAAAGAGATAAAGCAATGAACTTTGGTCACTAGATAATTCCCATAGAAGGATTTTTTCCATTAAGGTCCAAAAGCTCCTTGATACTTCCAAGAAACTTAGAGAGAGATAGATGTGAAGAATATGTTGGACTTAAGAAAATCTCACCACTTGTGACTAGCCATTACTCAAGCAAGGTTAACCATAGTCACAAGTGGGTCGATTGGGTCATAAAGACCAATAACCAAATTTTTCAAAATTCACACAAATCCTATCATGCTAGTTAAGTTTTTTTTCAAAGATCTAACCTATGTCACGCAAACATGTGGCTAAACAAGTTTTAGGACCATATTGGGATATTTAACTCATGCCTCTCACATTATAACAAGTATTTGACAGAGTCAATATAAAGGTAGGCATCAATTAAATATCCAATAGGCACACGCGAGAGAACCTTGAATAGATCACATGCTAGGAAAATGCACACACTAGCATGAATAAATCCTAGATGATAAAGGTAGAAGAAGAGTGAGTGTGAACCATACCTTTGCCTCTAGCTTATCACATTTTCACATTGGTGAATTGTGATTTTTTTTTGACTTGTGCATTGCTATGTTAAGACAAAGTTCTAGCTCTCATTTTGATAGACCTTTTAAACACAACACGAGAGAGACACTTAAATAGCACAAGCACTAGTTTCAATCCTTAGTGACCTTTCGGGTTAGAGAGACAAGAGGTCCACCAAAAATTGAAACCTCACAATATAGATCAAATTCCCTTTGTTTACGGAGCATATGAAATAATGTGAACAACTAGGGTCACATGCACCATTTTGGCAATTAAGGCCAACTCGAGGAATTTAAACTATATTGTGGTGAGTAGCTATGCTTGAGGTTAGTTTCATAATCCAATGAGAAAGATTAGGTCAATATTACCACTTTGGACTCAAAGATCGTAGCATACTCCATGGAGAGAGACAAGCTCTCATTTTGAGACTACAAAAATCACTAGATGAAAGCATTAGTCTCAAAGACACAAGTTGTAGAGTGATCTCCCCCTAAATAGGTGCATCATGAGTTTGAGTTGCATGAAATGAGTACTTAGTCAATTTAATGAACTAGGAGAGGTCACTTCACAATTTGGTCAAGGCACACAAGAAAAATAATTTACAAATATTGAAATTGTGCCAAGAATGCTTACCATCACCAAGATAGTGTTTGTATGATGCTAAGCAAGAGCTGAGGATATATATTTGAATTTCTTGAGTTAATCTTGAATACATTACTAAGTCGGGCTGCACTGGGCCAAAACCGGTCAGACCGGTTTGGCAAACCGGTCAGACCGGTTTTGCCAGTCAGTCCAACTGAAGCTTTTCTTCGAGACTCCATCAGCTCCCGATGCAGGTGTATCTTCATGTATCTTCAATTGCTGACACTCACCCTGATCCCAGAAGTTCTATAGGTCTGAATTCCAGATCCCAGAACCTCCGAAGAAATTCCCAGAGGTTGAGTTTCTGCAGCAATTCCCGGAACCTCCGGAGTATTTCCCGGAACCTCTGAGGTCTGCACTTCTAGAGAGAAAGGAATGTTTGGCCCTTGGAGTTGGTGTTGAAGCTTGGAAATTTTCTTCATCTTTTCTTATGCTTCAACTTGGTCTAACATTGCCTATGGTCAAACGCTTGATTGACTTACAATTTTACTTCTTCTTTTAACCTGCACCATTTAAACCAACATGCTCTACTAGAGAGCGGTTACAAGCACCATATGACAAGAGGAGCATATATGTGCACCAAAGGTACTTAGTCAAGCCATGTGCACAAAGCCAAGGCCTTGAGCACAAGTATCCACTTAGGATCAATTGACCAAGCTGAAAGATGAAGCTTATGTTACCGAGATGTCATTGGAGTAGAGATATAAAAGATTAGCCTTGATGCTCGGCATTATTCTAGTGCAAAGTCCTTTTCTTGAGTTTTGCCAAGCCTCCAATGCATCTCCATGCTCCTGCAATTCTAGCAAGCTCTTTTTGGTACCCAAACCATGTTGGGTCCTTTAGGGTTAGTCACAAGAGATTTGGGAATCCAAATGGCTCTTATGCTAGTTTGAGGTGAACAAGTCACTCTAGTAGCATAGATACCATTCTTGTCATCCCTAAGTCTAGAAAATGCATAATCGACAAGTTTTGACTTAGGAATGTTACCATTTGGACAATCATTACTCTCATGTCCCTTTGACCGACAGGTGTAGCAAATACGGCTTTTGATCTTGCTTGCTGAAGCCTTGCTCTTGTTTTTGCTCACTTGTTGCTTCTTGGTCTTGTGGCTTGCTGTAGAAGCTTGATTGCGCTTGATATGCTCTTGAGGCACTGCAGTTGCCAAAACCGGTCTAACCGGTTTCCCAAACCGGTCAGACCGGTTTGGTACAGACAGCACCCCGGTTACTTGTGGACAATCACCAATGAAGTGTCCATGTTGCTTGCATTTATAGCATATCCTTCTCCTTAGCTTCCCTTGCCTTTTCTTAGGGTTTTTGAGCTGAGCAGAGCACATGGATGCATAGTGCCCCATCTTTGAGCACTTGAAGCATTGTATGTGATCAAGCTCCTTTTTCTTGATTTCTTGAGCCTTGTGATTGTCGCCTTACTTCTTCGGTCAAAGGGTTGAGCTAATGCGGTTTGAACCTTTCTCAAGCTTCTTCACCATGTTGTCACGGTTATCTTGACAAGGTTGCACTTGACTCTTTCCCTTCAACTTACTCAAGTCTTTTTTAAGCTTTTCAACCTCTTGTATGAGTTGATCATTTTCTTTCGCAATGAGGTCATCACAAGTCTCTACAAGTACATGCTCAATACTAGATTGGCTTGCTTGAGAACAACAAGGTTTAGTACAAGACAATTCAATATTGACATGTGAGCATGTGCATGTATGTGAGAGAGGTTGAGTGGATGTTACCGATGAAAGCACTACCTTATGAGCTACTTCTAGACAAGTATATGATTCTACAGGCTTGTCATGAGAGCACTCAAGCTCCTTGTGACATGCTTGTAGCGTCACATGCTCGCTAGTGAGCTTCTCAAGCTTATCATTGAGCACCTTCTTTTCTTGCTCCAAAGATGCTACACATGTAGACAAGTTAGTAGCACAAGCAACTTTATTAAGCAAGATATCATATTTATTGACTAAGGTAGAGTGTGAGAGTTTGAAGGCTTCAAGCTTTTGAGTTAAAGATTTTATGGTGTCAACTTGATCTTCAACTCTCTTTGCCATTTGATCTTCCTTGGTTTCCTTGCTCTTCTTAGCCATCAAGCACTTGTGATCATCAACACTGGGAGTTGAGGACCTAGGAACCGCCGATGCTTGTCTTGATCGCCTTCTTGAACACTTGTTACTCTTCATTGTGTTCATCCTGTGAAAACCGGTCAGACCGGTTTTGGAAACCTGTTGGACCGGTTTCCCCACAGGGTCACCCGACTTGCTTTTCTTGCCTTGTTGATCCATGGGTGTGGTCACTTGAGGATCAGTGTATGCTTCTGAGGTAGAGCACTCTTCTAAGGATACTCTTGTCACTTGATCCTCACTAGTTGACGGCTTGTCATACTCAAACCCCAAATCTTCATTTTGGCTTTTGATTTCTCTTCTCTCATCATCCTTGGCCAAGATGTCATCATGAGCACACGAAGATGAGTGGTTTGCAGCTGTGGCTTCACTTTGCATGCTTGCTCTTTGATCTTGGTATTTGCATTTGGGCATTTCATAAAGATCTTGAAAATTTTCCCAAATATCATGTGCATCAATTATGTCATCACAAATTAATTCCTGCACATCACAACTCACGGTACTACGAATGTAGTTAGTAACTTGAGTGTTGAGTTGCCAACATTCTAACTCCTCTATAGATAAGCCCGACAAGTCAATGTTGTCTATTCTAGTGTGAGGAGGAAGAATACTAGCAACTACAACCTGCTCGGCATGTGGACCAAAGGTCCTAATTCCATTAAGTACATGTGCTGACCAAGAATCGTAGTTTGAGCCACCTAAAGTCAATGGCTCAAAAGATACCTCATATGTTGTCGACATCTTTTCTCCAAGCGGTTAAGCTCGAATCGGAGTTCCTTGCTCTGATACCAATTGAAAGGATCTCGATGTCGTCTAGAGGGGGGTGAATAGACGAATCTGCACTTATTAAAAACTTCAACCCTCTGTTAGTGCTAAAACCGGTCAGACCGGTTTTGCTAGGCAGCAAATTAACAAACAAGTATATGACCTCTACGAGTTCTAGCTCAAACCAAACTTGGTGTGTGACTTCCAAAGGTGTTTCCAAGAGTGTCAATGAAGTCCCTGCACATAGCACAAGCACACCAAAGTGGATCGAAGCGGAAGCACAAAGATTGCTAGAAACAACTTGAGGTAATGCATGTAAATGTAAAATAAGTAAGAACACAAAGATTTATCCCGTGGTTCGGCTCACCACTAAGGTTAGCCTACCTCCACGTTGTTGAGGTATCCACACAAGGATAGGCTCGCCACACAAGGCTTGCCCTTGACCTCGGTCTCAAGTCAAGAGAATGAACCCTTGAGATGAGAAGATTCCCAGTAGAATCACAGGGGTAATACAAACTTCTTGGAGCTTCCACAATCTCGGATTGGAGAGCTTCCAAGTGACTTCTAGCCGTCTAGGAGCAAAGCTCCAAGAGTAAAAGATGCTTCAAAGGATCTTCAACGAAATCAGCAGGTGCTCAAGTATGGGATGCTCACAAGGCTTCTCAAAGCTCTCTAAGGCTCTCACACAAGTCACTCTCTCAACCCAACACAAGAAAAGGGCACTAAAGGCTTGAATCTCACTTAGAGAGGTTGGGGAGAGCTTAGCTGGGGTTCAGGAAGGTGTTAGAAGTGTGGAGGACCAGCAGCTCCACAAGGAGGAGCTCATGGGTATAAATACCCAACTCCCACGAAACTAGCCGTTAGTCTGTCAGACAAAATCGGTCAGACCGGTTTGCCAAACCGGTCAGACCGGTTTTCAAACCAACTAGCCGTTGGACGGTGTCAGTGCCCAAACCGGTCAGACCGGTTTTCCAAATCGGTCAGACCGGTTTGGGCCAGAGAGCCCTACTAAGGTTTGATCTCACGGGTTAGACTCTCATGGGTTTACTTGAGCACTTTTTGATGTTTGTTGTCCAACCATTGATTCATCCCTCTTGATAGTACGGCATACCTAAACTCAAGATAAAAGATAAACCCTAATTAATCTACTTGAGCTTGAACCATCAAGGTACGCCGGTAAATGATCTTCAATGATTCGAGGGCTTCCAATGTTGTATACCAACTGAGCACATGTTATAGATGAATAAATATATGCATGTGCTTGAGCATGTCCACCTTGAGCTAGTGACTTAGAATTCTTCCATAGAGTAGATATCAACCACTTTGAATTCTTAAGCCACTCCAATTTATCAATCATAACACTAGATGCAATTTATCACTTTCCTCGGTAGGCTTGGATATGATACTTCGAAATCCTTGACGCTCTCAACTTCACCCTAGCCACTTGCTTATGGTCGCTATCCATAGCCTTTGCTTAGTTCCTCGTTTTAGCCATCTGGATCTCTTCATCACTTATCCTTACCACAGTTGAGTCAAGCCTTGCACCATAGAGAGAATTCCATTTGAGATGCCACTCAAATAGTTTGTCCTTTGATTGACATCAATTATTCTTGCTTTGCAAACTTCTATTTATCGGTCCATCATAAAAGAGATAACCACATGACCCTTGTCAATTCTATACTTGAAGTCTTGCAAATAGCTTCTTTGAACGAGTCAATATTCTTCATAAAATGTAAGAGTGAAAAACCATTTGATATTGTACTTGGAAAACTCATAGTATTGGCTATCAAGTTCCATCTTGTGTCAATAGTGAAATCCCTTGATGCCATACTCAACTTCGACTTAGTTCTCCCATTATTATACCACAAGCTTCTCCTTTCTTCACAATAAGCTTTGCTCAACATAGAGAGGCCAACCAAGTACCAAATATAATCATGCCTCTATATTTGCTTTTCTTTAGCTTAGGATCACTTGTTGTATGTCTTGTATAGACTCCAATGGGAAGAACACATTAACCAACTCATGACATTCATCTTTAGTAGTTTGCATACATTCCATGTATAATACCATGATCCACCCTTGTCATCTTTGCAATATGAGCCAAATACATGATCTTACACATAAATATCATTTATCAAAAATTAACAACCTGCTCACATGCTTTACAAGAGTGTTAGTGATTTAATCAAGTTGTCACTCAACTCACCAAAACCCACTTGGGGCTTGATTGCACTTACACTCCTCCGCCTCGGTTCAGCCCGATGCGACGCAATGGCCCAGCGACGCGGCGCCTCGTCTCCTTCGCCCCGTTCCCTTTGCATCCCAGCGACGCGACGACCCGACACAGCTTCCTTCTTCGACTCCACCTCCGCGCGGTGCCCAACGCACGCCGTCTTTCCCTCGCCGCCGATCGACCGGACGCGGTTACTGCCTCCTCCTCACGCCGCGGCATGGTCAACGGTCCGGCGGCGTGGCGGCTCATCCCTCCGCCTCGGCGCAGCTGGTGCAGTCACCCACATCTTCCCCATGATTCAAGGCCGCCAAGCTGGAGGCGCGACGGCGAGGCGAGCGGGGGGCGATCCTGGCGGCGAGCTGTCCCCACGCAGGAGACTTGTTTTTTCTTTTCTACCTCTGTTTTGCAGGACTGATCCTCGGGCATCACGGCAAAAGTACTCGGAGAACAACTCGGAGGCGGGCGGACACCTTCTCCTGCGAGGCGGAAAGTCCTCGTGCGAGGCGGAAAGTGCTCGTGCGAATCGCTCCTACTCGGGGATGGACATGAATCTACTCACGAGGCGCCCTTCTCGTACGAGGTGGAAACTCCTCGCCAGGCTTCTCGGAAGAGTGTTTTCTCGTGCGAGGCGGAAACTCCTCGGAGTGGCTTCTCGGTGGAACTACTCGTGCGAGGCGGAAACTCCTCGGAGGGGCTTCTCCGAGGAACTCCTCCGAGGGTCTTCTCGTGCGAGGCAAAGAGTACCGGTGCGAGGCGGAAGGAAGTCGTGCGAACGAGTCTACACCGAGAAACTCCTCGGGAACGGAAAAACAACCGCGACAAGTGAAGTTCCCACTCAGGAACATCACCTCTCAGACCTAAAGACTTGATTTTCTTATCTGTGCCCAAGTTTTCCTGTGTAGGCAACAAATTGCAACATCGTCTGCTCGCCACCCTGATATGGATAGAGCCGTTTAGAGCAACACAACGGGCGGCGGCAAGCCAAGACTGATCGCTGCGTAGCTGCTCGTCGTCGTACCTCGTCCTTCCTCGCCGGCGCTGCCATCAACAACAACGCCATCCGCTCGACCACCGCGAGCGACACGAAGCTCGGGGGCTGGTCAGGACGGGCCCGGGAACGACGCGCCGACTCCCCCGACGCGAGCATAAATCGAGCTAAGCGTACTTTTAGTACCACCGTTTTTCAGTTGTTACAACATACCTCGGCACGCGTCGCCGGGGCAATGTCAACGCATATCTTTTTCCTCTCTCAAGTCGCTAAAAGTACTCGGGAAGCACACGTCTTAAATCGTGAAACCTCGACCCCACGCCTACACTTCCTACGCGTGCATGCGGCCTGCTCCCTGCGCTACGGATGCGGCCGTCGGGGGTCAGGTGCTTAAACGCAACAGGGACACTTCCCGAGGAAATTAAATAGACTTAAAAGAGTTGGAATTGGAAATCTCGTTGTGCGCCGTCAAGTGCTGTTTTTTCTGAATTAGTAGCTGTCGTACCACATACTGCTGTCCTCCGATTTTTCTTCTGCAGGAACTAGTTCGCGAACTCGGCCCTCGCACTCGGGGGCTAGGGGACGACGACTACTACTTGGCCCTCACGCTCGGGGGCTGGGCGACAACTACTCGACGGTCGCGACGACAGCAGCGCACTCTTCAGGTGGCCCCGGCGGCTCCTCGCGGCTCTGCACCAGAAGGTCGGTGCCACGCACCGACGACAGGGAGTTCGAAGGCTGGCCCGTCTAAGGGTTCGACAGCCGCTCCCGAAAACCCGAGCGAGGGGCGGCGAGGGATGGGCCCCAGCGGCCGGAACCCGGACGCACGAGCGTCGCGGGCATCTTGAACTGCGTTCGAGTCTTGATGGAAAAAGAGGTCATGGTTTTTCCCCCCGACGGAAAGGCGACGAGCCGCCGAGCCCAACCGAACGGGCTCGGTAACTAGATGACTTCACCATCAGGAATCTGAGGTCGATCACCAGCTGATCCATTCGGAGCCCGACGAATGGGGCTCCGAGGCTTCACTCGAACTCACCCGCATGCAGCTCACCGGGAACCGAGGCTCGGCCAACGAGGCAAGCTTCGACGTCACCCAACCCCTCCTTCCTGACGAAAAGGAAGCGTGAGGGAGACACAACGAAAAGGGACACCGACTCCCCGACTAGTGCCTCGCGCCGTGCGAGGTCACCAAAAATTCATCTTCCTCCCGCAAACTCAGGTGCAATTACACCCCTAACGAACGATGTTCGACTCTAAAAATCGTTAACCCCGCGAGCGAATCTTCGACTCCCCCGCGGGCTCGGGGGCTACATCCGGCGGATGCGCTCGCGCGCACCCACCGAGAACCCGAAGAACACCTCCAACTCCAAGATCCACCAACTGAGCCTGAACGCGACTCCCTGACTCCCACTCAGGCTCGGGGGCTACTGACGAGGGCCCAGATTAGGGTCCCCTTTGACGGAGTCCACCCTTCACCTGGAGCTGCGTCTCAGGGAAGGCATGCAGATCTTCGTCAAGACCCTCACTGGCAAGTCGACCAGTCCTTGGCCGGACGGCTGCATCTCCGACTAGTTCCCACTAGAGGAACCCTCGCACGATAAGTCTCCGCCTCGCACGACAAGTCTCCGCCTCGCACGGCAAGTCCAGGCTCCGACTAGTACGTGGGCACGGGCACACTACTCGGGCGGCGCTACCGATGCGCGGGGAGGAGCGAATCTCCACGTCACGCAGAAACAACAGCTGGAGGCCATGCAAGCGGCCCGCCCCGGCAAGAGCCTTAATGCAGGTCTGACAAGCCGCGCAGCCATCACATCGCCATCATCTCCTACTCTGCCACACGCAAGACTCAACCCGAGGCACTCAAGCACCCTCTACGACGCGCACGAGCCTAGACTTAGGCTCGGGCGTGGCAAGCTAGGCAAGCACTCGGGAAGACTAAGACAAGCCCAAACTACTCGGGGAGAAGGCCAAGCGTCCCGGAGGGAACAGTCCAACCCGGCCACGCGGCGGCTTCCCCGACAAGGCATCGCGACTCGGCTTCAATACGCCCCGGCGGACAACGACGTACGACGGGACATACCAGCTGTCAAGCACTGTAACTCTTTTGTATTCCCCCTTGTGCCCCTCCCCTTGAGACTATAAAAGGGAGAGGAGGGCGACGGTCACAAGGGTGAGACCTTCACATAACCAGACACCACCTCCCGGGACTTGGGAACGAACTCCCTCTCCCGATTAGCTTGTAACCCCTACTACGAGCACAAATTAGCGCAAATAACACAGCAGCACGAACTGGACGTAGGGTGTTACTCTCCGGAGGCCCGAACCAGTATAAATCCTGTGTACGCCAAGTTTGCGCAACCGTCCGAGGCCCGGCACGCAATCCGAGAAATTATCTGCCGGCGGTTAGCGAACCCCGACACCCACCTTCACTCGTCTAGACATTGCATATGCCGTCCAGCAGGTGTGCTTGTTTATGCATGACCCACGAGAGCCTCACTTGGGTGCTATGAAGCGAATTCTCCGGTATATTCAAGGTACACTGGATCTTGGCTTCCACCTTTACCAGACCTCTCCAGCGGATCTCACTGTCTACACCGATGCCGATTGGGCGGGATGTCCTGACACACGCAAATCCACATCGGGTTATGCTGTGTTCTTGGGGGACAATCTCATCTCATGGTCGTCGAAGCATCAGGCTACGGTATCCAGATCCAGCGCAGAGGCGGAATATCGAGCTGTCGCTAACGGAGTCGCTGAAGCTTGCTGGCTGTGCCAGCTTTTGCAAGAACTTCGGTGCCCTCTTCGTCGTGCTACAATGGTCTACTGTGATAACATCAGCGCCGTCTACCTCTACACCAATCCTGTCCAGCATCAGCGAACCAAGCATATTGAGATCGATCTGCACTTTGTTTGAGAACGAGTCGCCCTCGGTGAAGTCCGCGTCCTGCATGTTCCCACTACATCTCAGTACGCCGACATTTTCACCAAAAGTTCGCCGACGTCCGTATTCATAGAGTTTAGGTCTAGTCTCAATGTTCGTAGTGCTCCCAGTTTAGACTGCGGGAGAGTGTTGGAATGTAATCTGGCACATCGCCTATATATGTAAACGCTGGTCCCTCACAGTAATCGATTGAGTATTCCCTAATCAAACTCTTTCAATATCACAATTTGTTATGCTTACAGTAGACACGGACGGCCCTCTAGTAACGGATCGGAGCTCATCACCACCTGCCGGGCCCGGGAGTCGTTCCTGTGCTGGCTACACTACACGACACATACTCCAGCGGCTGCTGCATGCATCCCGTTACGCCAGTGTCGCCGTGTAGTGCTGCTACGGTTACGTATGCGTACGCTGCCGTGCCCATACGCCCGCGTACGTATCTTATCTACCACGGCACCCATTTACTCAAGGAGCGGAGCACAACAGAGCAGAGGAAGAGGAGCAAAGCAAAATAAATAGAAAGTGTAAAAAAGTGGGAACGGGAAAATCCCGGAGTCCACGCACGGAGACGCAGGTCAGCCCTGGCCCCAGCGGCACGCCAGCCTGTCATGCTCCCGCTTCGTCTCCTACTCTCCTCCAAGCCAAGAGCCCAGCTGCTCTGCCTCTGCTATTCCTTCCCCACTACACGACAAGTCCCCCCCTCCCCCACGCCTCTATAAAATCCCCTCCACCCCACGTCGCCCTCTCATCTCATTCTCCTCTCCTTCCTCTGCTTCTTCTTGCCTTCTTCTTCTTCCATCAGATCACCGCCGGGCGCCGGCGCCAGCCACACGAGCGAGCGAACACTCTCTCTCATCTCATCACAACCAGACTGATTCGATCAATCGATCGCGTATACCGACGAACTAGAAACACCAAACCAATGGGGCAGTGCATCTCGAGCGGCGCGGTGGGCGAGGCCGCGAGGGCGGCGGCGGCGAACACGCCCAGGGACACCGCGCTGGTGCTGCTGCCCGCCGGGGAGCTGCGCGAGTACCCGCGCCCGGCGACGGCGTCCCGGGTGCTGGAGGACGCCTCCGCCTCCGGCGGCGCCGGCGCCGGGTCGTGGTTCCTGTGCGACGCGGACCGGATGGGGTTCGAGGGCTCGGTGTCGGCGGTCCCCGCCGCGGAGGAGCTCCGCGCGGGGCAGATCTACTTCGTGCTCCCCGCAGCCGCGCGCCGCCGCGGGCTCAGCCGCGAAGAGGTCGCCGCGCTCGCCGTCAGGGCCTCCGCCGCGCTTTCCAAGGCCGCCGCCGCCGCAGCCAACGGGTCGGGTTCGGCGGGAGGGAAACGGCGGCGCGGCGCCGTCGCGCCCCTCGTCTTCGCACCGCCGGAGGAGGAACTGGAGGTCGAGCGGACCTTCTCTTCTTCTTTCAAGGTGGTGGCGCCGCCGCCGCGGCAGCTGAAGCGGCGGCCGTCGCCGCGCCCCGGGAGGCGGCTGGAGCGGTTCGCGTCGGATCTCACGGCGATCCCCGAGTGCGAGATGAGCTGTGAGTAGTAACTTCAGCGGGCTATACCTGGACGACGCACCGGATTTCGATCGATCGATCGATCGGTCACTGGACCAAGACAAGCGAAGCGAGACTGCCCCCGCCGGATTCCGGATCCCAATCTGACAGCCTCGAGTCTCCACGAACTGTTGCGGACGTTCCCGAAAGCAGAGGAGGTCGATGAATTGACGATGGCTGTCAAATTGGGATGCGCAGGTGGGCCCCACGCGGCGACGCGCCGCCGGGGTTTGCCGTCGAACGGCGGACGAATGTGTTTTGGGCACGGGGACCGGACTGAAACCATATGGATCCACCAAATTTGGAGGAATTTGGGACTTGATGAACATTCGTACTAGTAGGAATTTTGGCTTGAGGTACCTGTACCTGAGTCGGTGCACGTGATTGGTTGGTTGTGTTTGCACCTGAACGACGAAATGAATAGAGAATTCCCCGCTCATGTTCTTTTATATTTTTGTTTTCTGAGTAAACAATTCTGCAGATACCTCTAGCTAGCACACTCGAAATCAGAGTGTCTCAAGCTCAGAAACAGAGCATCTCTGCACGCGTGCATACTAGTAGTACTACATTCGGTCAAATCCAGTCAATGAGTCAAGTTTTATGATTTTTATTAGTTCCTACTCGCTGATGTACGTCAAATGTGTTACTGGTAGATTTATATGGAAGATGTTGTTACTATCAGTAGAGTTTTACCACGTGCGCTATTTTAGTGATTGAGCGATCGACCGGTTTAGCCCCGGTTGCATCAGCATTTACTTGCAGCAGATTGAGCGAATAGCACAGCACTGATCGACCCACTCTGCTTCTGCTGCATAGCATAGCAGAGCAGCTGGGCATGTGAGCCGGTGAGCAGAGAAGAATGCAAACAAAACCAAGGTGCGATACATACGCATAGTTTTTCCTTTCCTTCCTAGACGTGTGTGTGTGTGTGTTTTTGTGGCGGAGCAGCTGCAGCATCAAATTAAGGAAGGCCCCCTGCCTGCCGCGTCGACGTGTCCTTTTCACGTGCCGTCGTCCAATGCGTGGCTAGGCGCACCACGGCACGAGAGCAACGGGACGAGATGACGTACGTCCAGCTCATCGCTCGCCTGGCGTCCTCGTCTCGTCGTTGGTTCGCGCAATGGATCGATCGAATCGACCGCGCTCTTGTTCGTTTATTTTTCAGTTGGGTGGTACCCGATGACCGCGATGGAGATGCATGCAAATACAGTACAGGAATCCACCACTATCAGTTTTGTACTTTTGCTCAGAGAGGGTAGCATGACAGATACGGAAGCTTTTCTTCTTTCCGTCCGGGGACAAAGATGGCAACAAAATACGTACTCCCTCCGTATCGAAATATTTGTTGTTGTTGACTTTTTCTTGCAACTTTGATCATTCGCTTTATTCAAAAAATTGCAGACATGTGAAACGATAAGTCAAAATAAATTGTACTTGCAAAATTTTTTGAATAAGACGAATGGTCAAAGTTGTAGATTAAAGTCAATGGCGACAAGTATTTCGATACGGAGGGAGTACTACGCGTAGTTTAACTCTGAAGAGAGGCAGAGACGGATGTGGAGCAGGGGCGGACCCAGGATAAATAATGAGAAGGGGCACACTTGTAAGGGTGCGATTGGTTGTCCGCACGCAGCTCGCGGGTGCAGCGACATCCAGATTGGTGGCCTGCACATGGTTTTCAACCTAGTCGGCGGGATGAAAAAAGGCCCTCGGACCTGGCTCGCGGATACGAGGAGACCGAGTGTTTCCCTGGAGCCTAGCTCAGGGTTCACCATTTCGCGGCATACCGGCCGGTATACCGCGATTTTGGGGGTTACTGGGCCGGCCCGGTAGCTAAACCGTCCGGTATACCACTCGCTAACCGAACCTTATAAAATCCTCCTATCGGTAAACCGGCCGGTTTGACCGGTATACCGAGAGAAAAAAAGACACTGTGGATTGTTTCAACCAGACAACCAATCACTATCTTCAGCTGTCTTGGCTTCAGAGAAACGACAACCAAACTAAACCTGCTGCACCTAATGAGCTCGGCTACGGAGGGCCTGGATGCTCTTGTACGAGCAAGGTTGGGAAGAGAAGAGAACCAATCAGACCCTAAAGAGAGAGTCCGGGTTGTTCCAGTGAGGACACTAATTTAATAAGATTACTAAGAGTACAAATGGCGAACAATTAGACCATATAATTGGAAATCAAATGTCGAGTGAGGGCTTGTGCCCTTCCTGAAGTCTCTTTGGGTCCGCCCCTGACCGGGAGACGTACGTGCCTCGCCCCTGTCGTCTCGTCCGGAACGAGAGAAGAACAAAAGGGAGAGGATCGGCAATAACCGGTGATGATGGGTGACGCAGCAGCCCCACCAGGCCAGGCGCCGGAGTGGAATACGTGCCTTGCCCACTGCCCAGTGCCATGTCTGTCTTCGTCTCGTCGTCCGGGAACCGCGAGTTGATGCCCTCCAGTTCACTTGCTTGCCCCGTCTTCGCTCCGCGGGGGTGGAGTGGAGGTTGGAGCTCCGAAAGCCGAGCAGGAGTTTTTGTCAGCACAAGGCGCCTTTTAATTTCCTCGCCTGCTTGCTTCCTCGACAGCGAGCTTGCACACGAGCTTGGCTGGGCTGGCGTGCGCGCCGCAGGGACGATCGAGGACGACGCGCGGCACGTGTGGGCTGGGTGCCCGGCTGCCCGCGTGACGACGTTGCCAGCCGCCGCGCCCACTCTAGTCTAGTAGATAGATAGGATTGGAATTGGAGTCCTAGCAGTTGCTGGCGCGAGGCTCAAGTGATGAAGTCAACTCGATCCATGCATGCATGCAAAGATTGGTTTCCACCACCGTTCCATCAGATCGATCCATGGATACGAATACGAGCTACTACTACTACGGGCTCAGGTCATGTAGAGTAGTATGAGAGGTAGGGTGCGGCGAACAGACCGCGCACACTCGCTGTCGTCGCTGCCCACTCTCGCCTCCATCGTTCGTGTCTTCGTCCCACGGGCTGGCTAACTAGAGTCTAGTAGAGCAACCACCGCCGCCGCCGACGTAGCCATGGACCATCGCTCGTCAGCTGGGAAGAAGCAGCAGCAGCAGAAGAAGCGTGGCGTGGCGAACCTCACTTCCAACGCAATAGGTGCAGAGTGAGAGCATATTCCGGCATCAAGTTGCAGATGCCCCGTCGCCGCCCGCCGTTGGTGGACACCTGCTAGCTTTGGCGTCTCGCCGCTGTGCTCCCTCCATATGGACGGCATGCTCTGCTTGCTTTACAGCGAGCGTGCACACCACGAGCTGATTTGACTTTGCTGCTGGGGATAGTACTATGCAGCTAGGACGGACGGGCACGTGAGGCCACTGGCCAGGCTCGTGCGCTCCATTCTACGGAGTACTGTACGTCTGTACAGTATCCATCCAGCCACGTACTGCCTGGTCCTATACTTACTAGTATCATTTACAGTTCTACACCTAGCTACATACCGTATGCGACCTGGCTGCGCGCACGCAACGCAATGCAAACTGGAACAACGGGATACAAAATGCGACCTGATCGATGCCTGCCCTGCCCACAAGCTCCAGGGCGCGTTGTGCATGCGGAGTCGTCGTCTTCCCTGCAGCGGTGCATCAGAGTGCCTGCTCAAGTGCTCTGCTGTGGAGCTCAAAGTGTGAGGCTAATGTTTAGCCCCCCCTGAATCCAAACATCAGTTGCTACTGACTTTGGTTCCTGTACCCTATCGATTAGTTTCACTTCTCATCTTAAACAAGTTTCACTTGCTGATTAGTTTCAGTTGGTGGCCGATTTGTCCCGGCGACACAAACTACAGTATCAATCAATCTGTGGCTTCACCAGCCACCAACATTCAGGACCCCTTTGGGTTACACAGCACAGCCAGCGTAATCCATGGCAAGCACAAAAACAAACACAGAGGCAAAAAAATGTACATCAATACGATACTGATGAGCGGGAAAGGGGCGATTTCAACATGGGCACCATGATACACAGCTCTAACATCTTGACGACCACAATGTTCGGCACCAAACGCATACACAAACAAACCACATCCATTTACAGAAACCAGTCACAACTTCCTACATACCGCACGACCCACCTCAGGGACCGAACTACAACCTAAATGATGTTCACTCATCAGCCGCCGGTCTCAGCCCAGACCGTAGCTCGCGTCCGGGGACGCCAGGTTGGTGTCGAAGGGAACCTCCACCCTCTCCTTCACGACGCAGTGAGCCCTGCCGTCCTCGAACACCATCACCTTACCAGGCGGGCAGCGGAGGCGAGCCCCCCGCTCTTCTTCTCCGCCACTGGTCGCAGCCGCTTTGCCAAACAGACCCGTGATGTCCAGCTTGACGCTGTTCGTCCCGATCACCGGCTCGTAGCCGGCGGCCTTCATGATGGACACGGCGCCGACAACCATGACCACCGTCTTGGCCATCCATCCGATGAAGGACGTGATCCCTCCTCGCGGACCACGGCTCGGCGTGCTCGTGTTCCTGTTCTCTGTCCCATTTGTTCTTGTACCGTCCTCCATTGCTCCGTCAGAACCCAATCCGTTATGCAGGCGCTTGGGCTTGGACACGTAGTCCAGAGGGTACAGGTCGTCGAGCACGAAGCAGTTGGTGACATGGTTTGAGTAAGGAGGCAGGATGAGGCCGTCGTCGTGCTCGATCTTCTCGCCAGCAAATGCAGCAGCCTCGTGGATCACCTCGCAGTCCTGCCCCTTGTATTCCTTGAGCTTGCAAAGCAGGGATCTCCGACTGCGGTCGATCTGGCTCAAGATGGTTTCTCGCTCGTATCTTTGTTGGTGCTGGAGGTCCTGGCAGTGGCATTCAAGGTGTTAATATTGCAATTGATGCTAATTCAGAACGAATCTATCAACATAACAGTTCGATGTGATAGAACAGTGGAGAGCATATTGTCCACTCTTTTGGTAACAATTAACAACATAATCATTGAACTGACAGTTATAATCCACTCAGCCAGTAACAGACTGACATGAGGTGCCCAGAAGAAACTCCCTTGGTGAGATAAGCATCACAGTGAGTTACATCAATTTTTTTGACCAAAAGTAACTTTGCTCTAAATTTCAAATAAAAATGATTAACAAGTAATACTAACAGTTCAATGTGATAGTACAGTAGAGAGCATATTGTCAACTCTTTTGGGAGCAGACAACATCATAATTATTGAACTGTCAATTAAAACCCACATAGCACTTAATGACATGAGGTGTCCAAAATAAACTCTCTTGGTGAGGTAAGCAGCACAGTGAGTTATATTAAATCTGACCAAAAGTAAATTTTCTCTAAATTTTAAATATAAATGATTAACAAGTAACACTCACAGTTCAATGTGATTAAAGTAGAGAGCATATTGCCAACTCTTTTGGGAGACTAACAGTAGTTTCTAAGTATCAATTACAGCTTACTGGCAACTCGCGCTTGGTGAGATAAGGATCACATTGATTAAAGCGTGAGGTACATTAAATTTTCTCAAAAGTAAACTTGCAGTAAACTTTAAATGAACAACTGGATAACAAGTATAACACTACTAAGTAAATGGTGCATTAAATTTGTAAGCATACTCCTGTATTTTGACAAATGTGTTTACTATTTATGCAAGGGAGCAATTCAAAGGGATGATCCAACCAGCAAGGCTGTGAGCAAAAACTCAGCTGAATCTAATAATTTAACAGGAATTGACATATTTAGTCTACTAGTACATGGCAATCCTTAGCAGCAGCAGCCTTCTATGTGTGAACTCCTTAAAAGAAAATCAATCTCAAGCAGATTGTAGCGCACTGAGCCAGCAAAAACAATTTAGACATATATTTGGTTCCTGCTTATCTGCTCCCATTTCTACCTACATCTGGTACCTGCTTATTCTTGTTAACAGGCTGTATCCTGATACAGAAGCTAGCAGCGAGGGAAAAATCGGATCCAGTCAGACACATCAGGACCAAGCAATCAAAATGCCAGAACAAGATAAATGCACGCCTAGATTTGTTACAATGTTACCGTACCCACTAATCCATGATTAAAAGTGATTCGCTTCCAAAACAGCTGACCAAGAGTCTACCAAATCATTCAGGAGTTACCATATAAGCCATCAATCGCAGCACTAAAGTAGGGACGAACTGATTAACCCAATCCACAGACAGACAGACAGACCTGCAGGGACGCGAGCTGCCGCTCGAGCGACTCGAGCGCGTCGCCGATGCCGACCAGGCTGTCCACCTCCTCCCCCTGCTCCTCCTCCTCCTCCTCATCATTATCCTCGCCTTCATCCCCACCCCGCGCCGCGCCCAGCCGCTTCGCCGCGACCTCGGGCCGGGCCGCGGCGGCGCAGGCGGATATCCTGGAGCGGAGGTCGGAGGCGCGCGCCAGGACGAGGCCAATCTCCTCCCCCTCCATCTCCGCTGCCGCCGCCGCCGTCCAGGGGATCGATAAAAAAACCCTAGCAAAACCTCCAGGCTCGCAGCGCAGCAGTGGGGTGGCGGCGTGCTCTGTGCTGTGGTGGTCAGCTCCGCCTTCGTCGCGACTCGCCTCGTCGTCGTCGGCGTGTGCGTGGCTGTCGAGACGCCGAGGCGTATCCGCAGACAGGTGGGCCCCGGCGCATTCCCAGCCGTCAGATCCGTTGCGCTGCCGTCTCGTGTGTTTCTGGGCTTCGTGTCTTCGCTTAGATTTGGGCTCGTGAATCTCGTGGCGCCAAAGCTAGATGGGCCGGAGTAAGCAGAATTTGTGTGGTCTGGGCCGTACCTTTGACGGAGGTCCATAAAGATCTTTCCGTCTCTTATTTTCTTTTCTCCTTACTAGTAAAATGCGTGTTCTAGAAAAAAAATTGAACATGTAGGTGTTTCATACTTGTATCACTCATTTAGTGTTGAACACACATTATTGAATTAATGTTTGAAGTTAACCCAATAAAACAACCATGTTCGCTTTTGAACTTGTCGCCTCCAGCAAAAGATTCCACAGAATGGATCCTTCACTTATTACTAAGGTTCAGAATAACACTATCAGCTCACATTTGGGGTTCCACAGCCAATTTAACTTACTTAACCTTTCGCGTCATCATAAATTTCTCCATGCTCGACCAACTTGTGTTGTGTCAGACTCCATTCTTGGCCTCTTAATATGACCAACATCATAATTGGATGTCACCTCCAAGCGGAGCATGATGTTCGCCACCAGTGGCAGCTTCCTTCCATCATCAACGCACTCCACTCCTACCGTCGCGGCGCGCATCCTCGTCGTCGTTCACATCCTCGCATCGTGTGGCGCTCGAACCTTCTCTCCATAATGCCCCACGTGTTGTCACCATCCGACGTAATGCGACGTCACGACTTGCTCCACGAGTATGCATATAAATTATGGTGATCAATGATAATTTTCATCAGGTCCATTTTTTATCTCCTTTCAAAATTTATTAGGAGTATTAAACACAGATTAATTACAAAACTAACAGATGTACTGGAAATCGAGAGAAATCCATTAGAGATTGTTTACTGTGGCACGACACGACGTTGTCTGTTTATTACATAATAAGGCTCGTTAGATTCATCTCAAAAATTAAGTGGTCATAATTAGGCTTGTTAGATTCGTCTCAAAAATTAAGTGGGGGTTATAGAACAAATTTTGCCATTAATCCATGTTTAATACTCCTAATTAGTATTCGAAAATTGATATGATGGGTAGTTGGGGAGAGTTTAGGGAACTAAACAGGACCTTTAGTTTCTTACTTTATAAAAAGTGAGAATGTATAATATATGTCAATATGTATATATCATTCATTTTTGGTTAGTTCGTCGTAGATTTAGTTAAATTAAATTGAAGAATTAAAAAGGGAAGAAATAAAGAGACGAAAGACATCATTGCCTTCCGACCTTATCTGTTCCCCACGAGAATCGTTGTTGCTCCCTGTCATCTCTTTTCAGTCTTGCATACACAAGCTTCTCCGTCGAATCTTGCTGGGAGGGGCGACAGCCAGCTTCTCCCAACGCGGCCAGCTTCCTCGCGTCGGGGTGCTGCCGGCGTGGCCTCCGTGCGCGCGGCGGCATTGCTACGGTGCTGCTTGCCCGAAGGAAGGGGCGACTGGCCGGAGGGACGCGTATGAGATACGGACACCAGCGAGCGCAGGGTAGGAACGTGGAAGTTGTGGACATGGGTACGATAGGCGGGTAGGAACGGATTGGTGTAAAAATATTTAGCTTTTTGAAAGAAACACTCTCTAAAATGTGATTTTATGGGTCTTCTACCCTATCCACTCCTCTAATTAGATGACGGGTGGGTCCGTCGTGAGGGGTAAGGCAGGTCCGAATTGGGTGAGAAAGGTTTTTCAAATTATTCGATCTTTATAGTATAGATTATGCCCCAAAATAGTGGAGGTTTTTTTTCTTTCTCAAGCGACTATAAAGTCTAAAATCGAGGGCGTCACAAGAAAAAAAGTCTAAATTCAGGACTTACACTCTCTCCAGTCAAAAAATAGACAGGTTTGTTTAGCACTGGTTTGACCACTATTTTCTAATACATTACTAAATCTAACAAATTTACAAGATTGTGAATTACATTTTGAAGACAGATATATACGGATGATTCTATATACTAGTCTATCAACCCGTGCTCCCGCACGGGCTAGTTAGAAATAACTAATAATTATAATTGTCTATCTCATGCTCTCATTCATCTGTTACATATTCTAATAATTGTAATAGGTTTAGTATAACACCTCCATATGTATTTAATTTGTATTAAATTGAACACTTTATTTTAAGCTATAAACAACATAAAAATTGATATTCTTATCTGTATCTCATTCATGAATATATGAGTATATGACGACACACCTTATGGGAAGTATTTTTTATATAAACAATAACATAAATAATATATTTGTTGAGAAAAACATAAATAATATATTAATAATTATAGAAATAGTAACTTAAAATTTTATATTGATGCACTTTAAGATTTTATTATAACTATATGATTTAGATTCAGATTTAGGAGTTACTTTTAATTTAATAAGCACATAAGTGGATAATTTATATGCAAATATATGTGGGTTATTTGATATTGTTTTTATAGTAGCATAGGTGGGTAATTTACATGAAAATTAGAGGTTAATTTACATTATTTTTTTATAATGGCACATGTGGGTAATTTAGATACATGTTTAGAGGGTTACTTTGGTCTATTTTCATAATGACAGAGGTATGTAATTTAATAGAAAGATAACAATCTAATGGCTATTATGATTAGATATGTTGAATTGATGGTCAGATGTTTTTGATTTTTGTGAGAATTTATAGGATTTTTGATTGTCCACCTAGGATCTTAGGTGGCATCACGTGAAGACCTCAAAAGGGGTCTCCAATTAGTAATAGTAAGATGGTTTGAAAGACAAATTACTTCTTGTTGATTGGCAAAATTTCAAGAACTCGATCGGATCGAGTAAAGTACTAGTCCGTGATGTCACAGGAACTCAAAGCATATGCCCCTGCTAATTTCTCAGCCTTTTTTGTTTCATTTTTGTGTTGCTATCTACAAATTCCCTTTACAGCGCGCAGACTACTACGCAGCTTCTCTCTCTGTCTCACACACACGCGCAATAAGATAATACCCATTCCTACAAGATCATGGATGCAATTTTTAATCATGCTAGGATCAAAATCTATCAACACCACCTAACAACCACTGTTTTAATCAAGCTTTCACCCATCAATGCAGTTAACGATCAGCAATTCAGCATCAGCAGCAACGCCGGCGAGCTCAGTTGAGGTGCGGGAAGGCGAGGTCCCTGGCGAGCAGGTACCGGAAGCTCTGCCGGTGCGGCACCCACTCGACTACCTTGCCGGCGGACCTTCCCCCTCCCCGTCGGCACCGCTGCACCGCCGTCCGCAGGGTCTCCGGCAGGCTCCGCTGCACGGCGTCGACGAGGCGCTCCGGCGAGAGCTTGGCGTCCCGGGCGTAGGCCTCCACGAGCTTGGGCAGCAGCACCCGGTGCTCCTTCCACACCCCCACCGTCGCCCGGATGTACTCCTCCCTCGCCGCCTCCAGCTGCTGCGACAGCCGCTTCGGGAAGTACACCCGCACCTGCACCACCATGAACGAACACGCGCCGCCATGGCCAAGCGCACCATCAGATCGAGCTCATCAGTGAACAACTGGCAAAAAGACTAAAGCAGTGGACAGGCAATGATGCGTCGAGTACTTCGATGAACATTCTTGCATGCTGCTAGTGCTAGTACTACTGTGGATGCATACTCGACTACACAAGCGTGTACCAAGGAAGGCAAGGAACACAAAAGCAGATACTTGTCGAGCTCCTTTTATCATTGTGTTCATCCATGGCAGGTTTCAGTTCACTTCTCCATGCAGCTTTATCACTTTCAGAAACATCTCAAGGTTGTCTCTTTCTTTTAAAAAGAAAAAAATGGTGTAAACTCCACTAGACTAGGTGATCTCGTTACCATGCTCAATTATGTTTGAGAGTTCCCAGGAACCACGCACACTGTCTGCTAATCCATGGTTTCATGGCTTTGTGTTCAATTTTTTCAGCTGAAAAGAGGGTGTGTTCTCACCGCGGGATCGGAGTGGCTCCCCGAGCAAAGCGCAAAGCGCAAAAGAGGCTCCGACTGATGAACGGCAAAGGCCTGCCACTCGCCGCCGCCGGCTTTGCTGATGCTCCCCCGGCTCTTGATCTTCGGATGCAGCAAAGTCCGCAGCCACTGCATGCACGCACCATCAAAAGGATCAAAACGGGGTTCGATTCAGAGCATTCTCATCGAATGTTTTCAGGAACATCACGCATCGTGCTCCTGAAAACACGATGTTCTTTTGAGACTTTGACCCAATGATGCCAAGCCAGCAACACTTACATGTCCCGGGCAGTGCGTCGTGCTGCACCCAAGAACAAGGCCCTGGATGACCGCCGCGTTGATGGTGCGCCCGGCGATCTTGCATTCGGCCTGCAGGGGAACATCTGTCAGTCGTTGCCGGTTGCTGCCCAGTTCTTGAGGAATTGTATTGTTTGTCTTCTTCGAGACGGTTTCGACGATGGTGATTGATGGGGAGTGACAGAGGTTGGGCTTTACCTTGACAAGGAGTGATGTCTTCTTCAGGTGGTTCTGTGGGACGCCGTACTTCAGGTATGCCTGTGTGGGAGTTAGTGCCATGGATGATCATTAGCATTCAGAGATGTAGCATGAGTGAACAGAACACAACAGGAAATTAATTAGTACTGATTGCAGAGAATTCATCAGAATTGTAATGCGAGGAAACACATTACATGCATCAGCAACGCATTGTGTATGTTGATCCAGAAAGCGAGCTTCTCCTCGTTCGTCATCCGCCGCAGATCAACAGTCTCCAACCGGTACAGAATCAACCTGAAACTCCAATGTGCAATTCAACACAATCATGTTACAGTACTGAACAGTGAACAGAAATAACTGCATTTTTCAGTGTATGAAAACTGCAAGAAGAACAACTACTCACTTGTATGTCTGGAGCAGATCTTCAGCTTCCCTGAGCCTTCGTCGGTCGCGGGAGATCGACGGGACCTCAACCATGGTGTTGTAGGGCCCACTGAACTCCTTGAGTCCCTCGACATGGAACGGGTTGATCAGCCGGGAGTCGAGCGTCGCTGGATCCCTCCTGCAGTTGGGGCTCCACATGTCACCGAGGTACTGCGGGGACACCACGCTCGCCGAGGAGAGCGACGAGGACGTCGACGACGACGGCCGGTGGTGAACCAGAGGCGGGTCGGCGAGCTTGCACAACACCCCTGCCATGCACCTGACCATCTCCTCCGAGAGGTTGTTGGGAGTTTCAGGGATGTGGTCAGCCACATTTGTCCCCAGGTAGTCAGCCAAGCTCACCACTCCTGATGTTGCAGTTTCCCCTTCCTGTTCATGAACACAGCCAGGACAAATGAACTGAGAAATAATTTCAAATCCAGTTAAAAAGCGATGATTGATTTGAAATTTAGCAGAAATAACCCAAATTCAGAAAAAGTAAGTTTTCATCTTATTAAACATTACAGCTGCAGATGCTAAATTATACTGTAAAACCATTTTCTAATATAACAACTGAAAACTGAACGAATTTCAGCATTATTTCGGATAAAATCAAACAATTCACCTCCAGGAATGAGAAAGGCTGCGAGTGGCACGATCGAAGAGCCCTGGCGAGACTGTCCTCAGTGGGCGATATCCTGGATGAACACACTCCCCGGAACGACAGCGCAGACTGGCTTCTCAGGCCGTGATCAAAGTCTGTAGTCCTCCTGGGGCACGTCGACGGTGAGGAATCGTCCACCGCGGCGCCATTCCTCGCCTTGCTAAGAGGAGGGCAGCTGTAATGGAGCATCGGATCGCCTCCTCTCCTGACAGGAGCCTTCGCCTTCGGCGTCTCGTCGAGCTGCGCAGACCGTGAGCTCACTGACAGCTTCGGCGGCTCCCGGTGAGCATCTGAAGACTGCAATGTGGGTGCCTGCTGCTGTTCAAATGCTTTTCTGTAGAGTGTTAGTAGGTACTGCTCCAGGTGCTTGATCTCCAGCTCCAATGTCGCAACCTCCCTGATCAGCTGAGTCGCCGGCTGATTTCAGAAACTAACAGTTTGAGCTTCTGAACATGCCATTCATGAACTGGGAGAAGATTGAGCAAGAACTGAACAGGTAGTTAGGTAAAAGGGGGGCACCTTTAGCATTGGGCTCTCGTTTTGGAGAGTGATGGGAGCAGGTTCAGGCCCCAGCGCTTTCTCCAGTGCGCCGCGCACCACCTGCTGATCCTTGAGGTGCATCTCCAGTTGCAGAATCTGCATGTGCGCATCATGTCAGGCCGAGAAACAGAAGACCAACCAACAGGGGATTCATCGTGTTGCCTACTTGCCTACATACAATCCCTGTACTATATTTAGGCACAATTTATCTCTTTGGGCAATTCATTTTTTAAAAAAGGTAAATCTTTGGGTAATTTTTCAAAAAAAAAAAGATACTCTTTTGTGAGTGCAAGTACAAGTATATAACAAACAGGATCAATGAAGAATAGTTGCAGATTTCAGGTCCTTGCCTCTTTCTTCAGAGAGTTCTGCGTCTCACTCCTGGGCTGAATTCCCTTCTTGGCTTCACATTTCTGCTGAGGATTCGAGTTTTTAACTTGCTGGGGAGAAAAAACACGATAAAACCAACGAAATTTCTCAGATTTCAGTAACGGATGACAGACGAAACCAAATGTTCAGAAGGGAGTAGCACAAGGGAAACTAAGAACTTACCGGCTTGGTCTGATTGGACTCCTTCTGTGAAGAACGCAGAGCACCCTTAGCATCTTTGTCCCCCAAATCACTGCCATTACGTAACCAACACAAGAAATTCTTCATGAACATTGCAGAAAGGTGATAAAACCGAAGAAAATCTGCAGAACCAATCAAGCTTGCTATGCATCCAACCTCTTGGAGCGCTTGAGCCTTGCTGAAGGATTGGAAGGCTTCGCTGTTCTGGGGAAGGGCGCGTGCGCTTTCTTCTCCACTGCCGCCATCTCTGTTCTTCAGACACCGTGTGAAACCAATCAAGAACTGAAAAAAAGACATACAAAATCCAAACCAATCAAGAACCGAGGCTTGTGCGGAACGATGAAAGTTGCAGGACATAAAACAAGAGAACTTACACAATTTGCTGGACTTGGCTCAGAACTGATGGCTCAAGCAGAGGAGAGAAGGAAGGCCAATGGGGGGAGAGAGAGAGAGAGAGAGAGAGAGAGAGAGAGAGAGAGAGAAGAGGGAGGGAGCTCCCAATGATGCAAGCAGAGAGCAGAATGGTGCCTTCAGAAGGCAGAAGCCACACTAGACTCCAACAAGCCTTGCACTGTGTATATCCACCAGCAGCCAATATGGCATCTACCACCACCAACTACTTCCCAGGTCAAAGACCTAACTCTAGTGGACATTTTGCAAGAGCAAAAGCCTCTTTCCCATCCTTCACCTTCAACTGCAGAAGTCCCCCCAATGAATCTTATCTCTCACACACAACATCAGCAGGAGTGTTTAGTATGTGTATGTGTGTGCCTATACCTGCCAAAAGCCCAAAAGGCATTGACCATGACACCTCATACAAAAGAATTTGCAAAAGGCCAGCCTTTTACCTTGTTTTTATCCTTGTTGTGAGCAGTAGATGGTGTCTTATTAACTGCTACCACTGCACCTTTTGGGGCCAAGGTCAGAGAAATTTTATGTCTGCCTGGCTCTAGTTCTTGAATCCTGCTTGATTCACGGCACAGCTATGAAATCGAAAACTAGGGAAAGTTTGCGGCTTTTAAAATCTGCTTTGGTTATTGCTGTGTCGGTTTTCCCTCTCTCACTTCACTGACCATGATATAATACTAGTTTCAGGTACCGTTAGTCTGAGACAGGTGAGCGATTACAGCAATTGATTAATGGAAAATCATTGTCTGCTGCTAATACTGCCAATGTTTCCTGCCAAATGCCAACGCAAACGTCACGGTTACTCTCTCTCTCTCTACCCCTGCCAAACTATCTGCAAGATTTGTTTTCCTTTTCTGCAGCAAACTATCTGCAAGATTTCAACCATAGAATAGTAAGGCATCACTGTATGGGCACATCAAGCCATGGAAAATACAATCCAGAAATGTTAGTTAACGTGGAATATTCAAATCATGTCGGTGCTTATCCTGCTGGTAATCCTGGTAGGCAGCAGTGGAGCTGCTAGGTTTCCAGATGTGAGAGCATGAGCTCATTCAAAATCCATGTAGTACATGAGCATTTTTCTCTATCTCAGATGGGGATCTCTGTGACAGTGATGGGCTGGTGAACAATATGAATGCAACAGATATGCTAGTACTGCGTCATTTACAGCAACTCAAAATGACAGCAGGATCTTTGACTGGGCAGAAGCTTAACCCTGAAACTCTCTCTCATCAGCACAATTATACTCACATGGAGTTTTTTAGGAAAATATTCATATAAAGTTTGAAAGCTGCAAATTACACTCATAAGCGTGCTGCATTATTTTTTCTTTAAAAAATTTTCTGCACCCCCTATTAGTTTTTTTTGGGGGAAATTTAGTATGGGATCCAGATTATAAAGCAACAAAGCATGTACTAGCATATGATCAGTATATCCCCACTCTCGTTTTCCTTTCTAAAGCATGTACATATCCCCCCAAAGATCCTACTCCAATATCAGTTTAGTGGTACAAAGCCCCCATCTAGAACTGTGAAGAAAACTAATCAAATAACTAAAGGGATTCCAACATGCATGATACTATGAATTTGGTGGACCCCACATACACCAGCCATTAGAGACAACACCCTGTTTTGTCCTAAGAATGTTTAAACCTTCTTGAGGCATATACAAGCCTAAAAGAATGGAAGGGGGTGGCCTCAAAAGTGGAGAAAGTGGGGATAAAAGGGGCCTGTGGCTGTGCCCCAAGGAAAACAAACCTTGCTCTGTTTGGGTGCTTCCTCTTGTTCTGGGCTGAAAAAAACCATTAGCATGTCTCTCTAAGCTACTCTCTCGTGTGCCTTCTCAAAAGCAACCATGGATCACTTGTCCTCTGCCCTAAGGGAGCTTCTTGCTTGTCACAGGAATAATCATTCTATGTTCTGGGATAGATGGTGCCTCTGCGTGTCTCATTTGTACCTAAGCTGTGGGGCTGCTTTTGCATTTCAAGCATGGGCATGCATGGAAAAAAGTGAGGAGGCAACAGAGAAGAACACAACAAAATAGGTCTGGATGGATTTTGTTCTGCTCTAATTGTTGCTTACTTGCTTGGCCTAAGCCTGCTGGCCTGATCCGGATTAGGTTTAACCCATCAAGTCAAAGATGTGAGTTTAAACTAATCATCTCAATCTAATTGTAATCCAAATCCATGTATGCATGTTCATCACAAATCAAAATCCTCACATGATCAGAATAGTTTCAGAGTCCTTGTTGATTCTATTCTCTATCACCTGTGTGTTTTTTCTCCAAGGAAATGTTACATGGCACACTCCATTATTTTTCGAATTTGGAAATATACAAGAAATATTAAGATAAACCGAGTAGGACCAGATCGAGACAGAATGAGCCCAAAAGCTCCAGTTAGCATTCACGTTGCCGGTTATGTCTTGAGCATCGCAGTGTCCTTTAATTGCCCTAATGATCATAAGATGACGCAGAATTTAATATTTAATCTATCCAACATCAACAACCACAGCAAGATAACAAGATTGACAGACAGCAAGACAGCCGGACATGCTCGCAGTCTGATGAGGCTTGGAATCTGGGCGATTTATAAAATCTCCAACACTCAAATCTCACATGGATCTTCTCAGATCAGAGCTATACATGTTCCGATCCATATCACAACATAAAGAGATTTACTACGGATCTCCAATTGTTAAATTTCTTGGTCAGATGATCTCCAAATCCTTGTTTTCATTTTCAGGTGGCTAATGTAAAATATTATTAGCTTGATTTCAGTGACTAACATAAGAACAATTGATCTGACATACATTGTCTTTCCTAAAGTTTGAGGTAGTTTTGTTATTCTGAACAAGAGTGAAAGACTAACTCCCATGCAGTAACATTTAATGCTGGAGAACACTGATATGTTACTTAACTCGTTCATGATCCTATCTAAAAATGTGCCTAAGTCCAAGTGTGCAATGTTTAGTCACTCCAAGGTCTCCTCCTAGGTTATTACGCCGTTTTCGCTTGTTTATTGCAAGGTCAAAAGACAGGAGAATCCAATGTCTTCTACCAAAGTCCACAGTGATTCCATCTAAGCCAGTTGGTAGAGAGCTAGTCATCTCTAGCAAAACTTCTTTTGTAATATTTTTTTTGAACCAAGCTACTTTTCAATCTCCAACCGACAAATGAAAAAGGAGATGCCTTTTGTCCACTTTGCACAGTGTGGCAGTTAACACGAGTGGGATATCCCTTTATACTTACTAAAAAGGCTGAGCATATAATACTTCCAAAAGTAGTCCAAGTTAACTCTTTGCTCTCTATACCTATACCAAACTATAGGTCACAATTCTCATACTATTTTCTTAAAATTGCTTTAGTTAGATAGATCTTGAATAAGACCGTATATTTGGCTTACATTTAGTTTCATGCGCCAATCAATCGACCTACTGCTATACGAGTACCTACAAATACTCCCTCTGTGTCAAAATATTTGTCATTCTGGCTTTTCTAGATACATTCTCTTTATTATGTATGTGGACATACTAACTATCTAGGTGCATAACAAAGTGAATGTATATAGAAAAGTTAGAATGACAAATATTTTGAAACGGATGGAGTAATTTATTATTTTTCAAACTACAAATACAAGTAAAATTAAACCAAATTCAAAGAGGAGGGAGGAACCTGTAGGCTTGAAAGAGCACCTTTAAAGCAGCATCTCGATTACAAA
Source organism: Cenchrus fungigraminus (assembly GCA_036936925.1). Classification (NCBI taxonomy): domain Eukaryota; kingdom Viridiplantae; phylum Streptophyta; class Magnoliopsida; order Poales; family Poaceae; genus Cenchrus; species Cenchrus fungigraminus. Next base: position 112,847,154 of record CM072780.1, on the reverse strand, counting down.
CACAACACAGCTAGGTATCTAAATTAACCTAAACATACAAGTATTTCACCGGGACTCGTGCGCCAATACAGTCTGCATGCATGCACGTAAAAGCACAAAAGGTCAATGATACGTGCGCCCTAAACTTTTTTTTTTCTTTTTGGGTGCACACACAGAGAGTGCTCTGTACATCAAAGGACTCGAAGGGTGAAAAAGAAATTCAAGGTGAAAAGGTCATGCAACAAAAGCCAAACAAAAGGGGGTCACCAATGTAAGCTACAAAAGGGCGGCAAACAAAAGGGGCTTCAACTTAATTAGCACACACGGCAGGAAAGGAAAAATTTTGCGAAAAAAGGCGAAAAGGAAGAAGCAATGCGAGGAAAGGCGGCCGGGTTTTGCAATCATCTTTTCGCCAAAAGATGAGACATTTGTGTAGTACAATACTAACAGAAGTGGCATTATCATTCATCGGTCAGTGCATAATTTGGTAGGAAGTAGTGTGCATGTCCTAACTAAGCAAAGCATGAGAAAGTCGGGTAATGCGTGGATTCGTTTGGTTGGTGCAAATTTTAGCAGAAAATGTTTACTACGATCATACGTGAACTTGAATACATATGAGTTTTAAGAAAAACTAATGCAAACTTGTCACACATTTAACACCATGCCCAAATCATCTATCTCCACGATTGAAATTTTCGATACTGCACATGCATATTGGTCATTGGGGTGGTGGGGCAAAAAGCCAATTTTGTGGGCGTGTGTAAAGTTGCACCACCATATCTTGCCATTCCAAAAAGTTGCTAGCTAGGGTCTGTGAGAGTGGGGGAGGGGGGATAACTGCGTGTGGAGTCAAAATGGAGTGGCGTGTCACACGACTCATATCAGCCATGATCAGAACCCTGCTTTGCTTCGCTTTCCCCCCTATAGATGCATCTTTCAGCAAAAGCTCTTGGAACTGGGCGTCTGGCTGGGCCGTGCAAGTACTAAGCAAGGGCCCCTTTATTTGTTTGGGAGCCATCCTCATCACTGCTGCTAGTCACTCTACACTACAACTTTGCTTTTTGGTCGATGCTCACCGAAATGTAGACATTATGGTACGTAGAATAGAAGACATGAGTGCATGCTCGTCTACCTTTGAGGTTGTTTGCATTTTATTTGACCACGCAAGAACAATGTAAAGATGGCCTTGCTTGTGGACGGTGGTGAAAACATTTCATCAGTTTTCCACTACACACAGGACACATATTCAGCCCCGGCTGCTAAGCAGTACAATACACTATCAATTTAAGCAGTACCTTTGTCTCACACCAATACTTTTGTCTCATACCAAATCAGCACTAGCCGCCAACCAGCGGTACGTATTTTTCTTTCACAACAAATCACCTGTCATCTGTCACCAACCAACCGAACAAGGTCGGCTGAAACAAACTGTATCAAATTTGAAATTTCGATTTCAAAACGAGACCACATACCGAGGCACTGACGAAGCAGCAGGCGGCGTCTCCTCCAGAGACAAGCAGACCTGCTGCGCGCAAGCTGCCATATGCACGCTTTGCCCGTGTCCATGCAGAAAGATTGCCAGGGGGATTCATGAGGCCCTGTTTAGTTGGCTAGAAATTTGCCAAAATTTTGCTACTTTTTCAACTCTCTCTCCATCACATCACATTAAATACACCAAAAGACATATGTTCGGAGCAGTAAATGTAGGTAAAAAAATCAACTAATCACACAGTTCTGTTGTACATCACGAGACGAATCTTTTGAGCCTAGTTAGTCCATGATTGAACAATATTTACCACAAACAAACGAAAGTGCTACAAGAGTGCTACAGGAGTTGAAAAAGTCACTTTTGCTAAATTTTAGCCATCTAAACAGGCCCTCATTGCAATTCATGGCGTCCTCACCCAACCTCCCTGGACGCAACGGAGTGAATGCTGCCGGAATAGCGACAGAATTCGATCAAGGCCTTGTTTAGTTGGGTGAAAAATTTGCCTTTTTAACACCTGGAACTCCTGTAGCATAATGTAGCACGTTTCGTTTGTTTGTGGTAAATATTATCCTACCATGGCCTAACTAGGCTCAAAAGATTCGTGTCGCAAAGGACATCCAAACTGTGTAATTAGTTATTTTTTTACTTATATTTAATACTCCGAACATATGTCTTTTAGCGTATTTAATGTGATGTGATGGAAAGAGAGTGGAGAAAAGGTTGGAAATTTTAACCAACTAAACAAGGCCCAATGCGAGTTCTTGGAACGGGGGAGCCTCTGCTCTGACAGTTCTGAATCGCTCGCACAGGAGATTCAGAAAAAGGGGTAGGCCAACGCAAAAGTGCTGGACGCTGCATCGTAGCAGTAGCAGTAGCTCTGCACACACCTTGGTGAGGCAACACTGGTGGGTCCCGGCTGTTTAACGGCAGCGGCAGCTACTGTAACTGTACTGTGTGTACTCCAGTAGAGCCATGCGGATGAAGACATGCAGTGTACGAGTACTACATTTGTTTGTGCATGGCGACACTGATGTGAATGACTGACTGCCATTGATGGGCACTGGATGGTAGTGTAGTTGCTGTTCTCTTGGACATGGAGGTAGTTCAGCAGTTTTCACTTGGTGACAGTGTGCAAGCTTGCAAAGGTGATGCAGGTCTCTATTGACACGAGCAATTCCACAAATTTCAGACTCCAGAGTGATCTTCCTGAACATCTGCTCTTTGTCGTCTCAAGATTTTTCAGCTCTTCCAGGTCGGAAAAGTCATGGCACAGGTGTCCGCTGAAGAACCAACATTGCTGAAGCTGTTGTTCTTCAGCACAGAGTCAGTAATATGATATGCACAAAGAGTGTCTAGGGCGTCAGATGTCACTCTCTTCGATAAGGGGTTAACGTACTCTGCTGCCAAACCAACTTTTAACTGTATATGGCGGTACATGTCACTCCACATTTACACAAAAATACACATGTAATGTGCCACCCATATTGATGCCCGTCACACACTCCCCAGGAAAATAGCAGTCAACGCTAAGTCTATAATGTGTAAACACCAAACCCAATATGCTGGCTACAACCTTCAAGCTAAAACACTAGCTGATTGGAATAAAACGGTATGCTCAACACGTTTTCATGCTAGTGTTTTCCCCCACTTTCAGATCACCGAACAACCCACTACACAGCACACCCACATACCCAACGTATCATACTCAACATTTTCTGAGAATCACGGTTTGTTGTGTGCATGGATGGATGGATGTTCAATATGATGAGGAGCTGGATCTTTCTCGTTGATAAGAATTTGTTCTGGGAAGTCCACTCGTATTGATTTGAACTGATAGCGCTGCATGATGTCAAAGAAAATAATAAAGTAAACTGGCATATTTATCATAAATATAGTACATCAACAATTAATAAGTCACCTATCATACAACTGATACAAGTCATTTCATTTATAATTTTCATAAAAACTGATGCATAAATCACAGAAATATAGGGAAAAGAACTAAACTTGTTCTGCATATCACTATTTCCTTCCAGCAATTATTATAAGATGAAGAATCAACTTAATCAATGTTTTCAACAGGAAACTTCTTGGCCTAATTTTAACCAAATATTCTAGTGTAGCGCATTGAAGTATGAGTTCGATGGTGGCTACATTAACAAGATCAATTTTCTCATTTTAGAAAGTTTTTATCAGATGCTATGTTTCTATCCACAGTAAAGAAAAGAATAGTGATATGAACTGATAACATTAGTCTTTTATATAATGGTGATGGCAGAGACTAATGTTGTAATTTAAATCTGTAAAGAAAAAGGTTGAGGTCATGAGGTGACTAGAGGCATAATAAACCATCCACCATAAAAGCTTTAGCATAGCATTAGATATTCCAGAAGTAAAGGAATTACTCCGTATTTGACAATATATAACACAAATCCCATCCATAAGTTAAAATCAAAAGGGTTTAGTACTTTAATATGCAAGGTAGCAAGAGTAAGATGGGGTTAGGAAAAATATCCCCAAATAACACAACACTTTTCTGTATACTACTAGCAATGTGTTGTCTAAGGTGAGGTCATGTAGTTTGGCTGGAAGTAGAATATCATGCTATCAAAGGAGTACCTTGTCTTTCCATGATACATCCAGAATTCTGTAGTATGGTTCGTACAGTACCACTCTATCACCCTGTTTAACCTATGGCAGAGAAATACCTATATTAGCATGGTACAGCAGCTATTAAAGAAGAATAGGATGCGGTAGTCTCAAAATTATTTGCCAAGTCACAAGCTAATCTTGCAACACAATGAATTCAACAAAACAATTAAGTTGACCATTATCAATGATTGTGAGTTGTGACAAATCCAGTGGTTATTCTTGGACTGGAAATGAACTTGAATCACTGATTGATTGGTAATTCCAGTTGTAGTTCCTTATGCCATGTTTTTGTGTTCTAGTAACAAAGTTGGGTGAGGATGTGTGGCAATTGACTTACCTTTTGGCCTCATTTTCACAAAATAAAATGGGGCTAGATATGCCTTCAGTTCTAGACATTTCACTAAACAAGAATAGTTCTTGATAACAATTAAACTGAAAATAACTAATTCAACTAAAGCTCAACTTAGTCCAATACTGATTTTAGTAATGAAATCTGTATTGTTTTGTTCAGACTTACACAACCATCATGAAACAAAGATTAAACAAAAGACAACAATAGGGATAATCAAGGAACACAGTGCACACTCTTCACTACATAAGCATTCGCCAAAATTCAGAGGTCTTACTGCGTCATTCCGCAACCCATAGACTGAAAGTATAAAATAGGACTGATCCAAGTCACATGTTAAATAATACCTGAGAGAAATCAAAAGTAATAATATACATTATGAACAATATGAGATATTCAGGAAAAGAAACAAGATACAATGGCATTTCTAGTAGGCACACTGTAAATGAACAAAAAGCTGCATACATCTTTAATCGCATCCATGATTATGTTGTACTTAGCTTATGATAACCAGGTCGTCAAATAAATAAAAACGAGGTTATTGAAAAATATTATTTCACTTCTATTTCTTCCATGTTATTTAACACTACCTCAATGGCTCAACTACAAGTTTAGCAAGTAGGTGCTTGGATGTCGGAGCGTAACAACAAAAAAGCCTTTTAGTCCCAAGCAAGTTAGGGTCGGCATGTTGGAACTAATATTCATTTTTTTTTTGCAATTAACATAACTCAATATCAGTTGATCAGTTATCACATCTCTGAACTACCTTCACCTTATCAATTATTAACATTGCACAGCACATTGTTAAAGCGTAAACATAAATGTTTCCAGCTATTTAACATATACAAATGCCCTAAAGACAAAAAAAGACATGGGATGGTAAAGCATGCGTAACTAGTGTATTAAACGTTAAGCATAATTCAACTTACAGTGGAGCAACATTGTCATGTCTTATCAAAAGAACAACTTTTCCCAAAACAGCAACTGCTTTGTTCAAACCCTCTGATAATTTGCTTACGGTAGCTTTCTTGTGAAATGTTTTCACTGCAACATAATAAAGGTACAAAGCATAAACAAGAAGTCAACAATAGTACTCCCTGTTACAAATATTTGTTGCCATTGAACTTGTGCTCAAACTTTGACCAACAATATTTATTCAATAAATTAGTTAAGTAAAGTACATTCTCCATTTTAAATTGTAGGCCGTTTTAACTTTTTTAGGTTCACAGATGTTTGTATGGCATCTAGACATACACTATATTTAGGTGCATAGCAAGAAAACTATGCACCTAGAAAAGCCAAAATGGCCTATAATTTAGGATGGAGGGAGTAAAATGACTACCACTAGATTTGTCATCAAAAGTACTTTTGCCTTGTATGTTTATCTATTTGCACAAATATTTGTAGAAAGATGAAAAAGGCAAATGTACAAAAAAAATCAATGGCGACAAATATTTAAGAACGAAGGGAGTATATTTTTTTGAAAAGAAAATATAGGACTTCAATATTTGCAGTGTGTTAGTAAGACTATTACAAGTGACACCATTCAAGGATGACACCAATGATGCTAATCTTTTGGATTGTAATTGTCCCTGTGGAAGAATATTATTAAGTCAGCAATTTTCACATAAATGAAGAAACTAAAATTTTTAAGAGCAAAAGACTCTGTTTTTTAGGCAATGCATTCTCATCAAAGCACGTATACAAGCAAATGCAAACTGAATAGTAAATTGATTCAAGCAAATACGAAGTTCAACTTTTAAAGAAAACAGAAAATGCTGTGCTTGCATCACTAGTTCACTACAGTTGCAGAAAAAGAGTAATGTTATTTAAGCTTCCGCCTTCCAGTATTGACAAATATGGATAACCATTATTAGCAGCCATTCTGTGAATGTGATAAAGGATAAGTTATGTCGAACTCTGCAATCTAAAAAGCATAGTTATATACTAGGACAACTCTATAGGTTTACTTACCTTCATTGCATTCTCTAGCTTATCAAGAAGACTGATGATTTTCTGAATTTCTCTATCAGCACCAAGGCCAGGATCTTTTAAAGCTGCAGCTTCGAATCCACGAAGGGCCCTTTCATAATTCTCCAAATATTTGTCGGCCTAAGAAGATTGGGGTTCAAAAATGATGAAAGTAATTATTGTACTCAGTTGTTGTTTAGAAATTGATAAAACAAATTTCTAAAAAGATTAAAATAGGCATACAAGTATCTTCTCCCCGAATCTAAAACCCTTTTCACCACACCACTATAACTGGCACTGCAGGACAATATTGCCACATAGTGACACAGATGAAAATTGTGGTGTGGCAAGGATTAGCCATAGGCCACGCACCCATGGTACCTTACCACACCATGAACAGTGCTCGGAAGCACGAATTTGCCATGCACAAGGTAGATTGGACGAACACTATATTTAAAGAATTATAATTGAGTTCATTCAAAAATAGAAAGGACCAAAACTATAGAAAAAATATAATTTAGTTTATCTGGGACACTCACTGTGGCACAATTATAGTAGAGGTCTGGATTTAAACTCATAGTTTTATCCTTCTCCTGCACATAAAATAAACTCAACAATATAAATATAATAGAAATGAGACACAGAAAAGGATTTGAAATCAATATAAGAAAGGTTACATGTTGTACTTCTCAATAATTTTAACTGGAACAACAGCAAGTATGAAATGCCAACTTACAGCATTTTGATATGCTTTCACCGAATGACGAAGCTTAGTGTGGTCCCAAATTCCTCCCACAAAGAAGCTAGTGAGATAAGCATTACCCATATTGTCTGCAGGTAAAAGGGCATATGAAAAAACTTTCTTGAGGAAATATTTTCTTTTATGCTGATGATTAAATTGTGCTTTCTGTGTGTATCACTTCTTAGCCAAATGAACTAAGGCATGTTTAAGGGTATGACAACATATTGCATGTTCAAATTACAAAGGGCAGCATGTACATGGATCTCAATAAGGCACGGATCTTAGCTATGCAACCATACAACTTGAGAATGGGGCAAAACAAGTAGTGATCCCATGATGCAAGAAAAGAACCAAGTCAGGTATTAATCCCATCATGCAAGATCCATGGTATGTAATACTCTAATTAAACCATACAATCAATGTTATGAAAAGAAAAAATGCAGCATGTTAAATACTATAGATCGCAGACATGTTATGAATTTCTAATCAACAAATGTGAATTATATACAAAAACAGAACTTCTGCAACCACACAAGGAAAAGAACTCTTACACCACGAATTGCCATCTTTAATGTCCAGCATAACCGCTTCTTTTGCGTGCTCAATGCTCTCTTCCACTAAAGCTCCCGGGTTTTCACTGCCTGAAAATGAGAACATAAAAGATGAGACAACCTGATAAATCTTCCAGTTCGAAACTTTCGATATTTTTATAGTACAATGGTAGGTGCAAAATTTAATTGAAGATATATTATTGTTGATAACAGCAGTTCAGCACTAAAGTACACAGGAGAGCTTCAATCTCTCACAAACATATCAGGCAACAGAGACATTGCAAAAAAAAGAAGATTCATGTGTTTAGATACAAAAGAAGATAATTGAAAGCATGACTAATTCAGCAGTACATTATGACTTGGTAACAGGATATTGATGCGGCAGGGAGAATCGATTATGCAAAAATATTAGACAAGGACCTAATAATATAAAGGTACATCCTCACCTTGAGCCATACTTCTTTCAAGCATGGAGAGCTGACACAGTATTTTCTTATCTGGACCCTGCCCAACAAAATAATGCTGGAGAATTCAGAAATATAGAAAAGAATACTTGGAACTACTTCTAGGATAATATTTACCTTTCTTAATGCTGACATAAAGCAATTCTTTGCTGCAGATAGATCCCCCTTCTTCCAAATGCAGCTACCCAAACATAACCATGCATCTACAAGAGATGGATTCAGCTTTACCTAATATATACAGTAGCAAAAAGAAAATTTTAATTTCTTATATGGGGAATTGTATACAGAGAGTTGTTTAGTCTCTACTACATACTGCTTTGGATAAATGATCTTCAGCCTCCTTATGATAGTCAGGAAAGACATCCAGTATTTTTCCCCTCAAAAATTCGAAAACGCCACGCTGTTGTGGAGATTTCTTTTGTTCTGAAAGTACAAGAAACCAAAAGAAGGAATGATTTAGGAGTGTGTCATGAAACAATTCAACAAAGCATCGTAGTTCAGCCTTCAGGTTGCATCAAGAAAAAATCACTAAGGCACATGGACACCGCAAAAACATTGAAACCCTGATGTAGCTTGCCTAAGTCAAAGGCTTCAAAATAGAAATCTTAAGGCGCATTTATGTACACGAAATGTTGACGATGCTGCCATTTGTTGAAACAGTAAAGGACATCAGCACTATACAGCACCATCACATGTTGTAGAAGTTTGAACTGGCCATAACAGTGAGATTAAACCATAATCATAACATGGCGATCAACAGCACAGTTCACTGCTGTACAAGTAACGAATTTGGCACAGGCATTTCAAAATTCCATGTCATGCCGTCGAATTGAGGGCTGGGAACCAACACAGGTTGCAGGATGTGTAGCTACCGCAGAGTGGATCGCCAGTGCTACGAACTGATCACCCACTGGCCTCTGCGTTCACTGCTAACCCGGTCGGTGGTGGTAGTGCTATATACGAACCGAATCAGTCGTGAGCAATGGATACAGGCGGTTGGGGAATGGGAAGGGGGAGTGGGTGAGTACCGGGCGGGAGGGCGTCGAGGAGGGCGAGTGCGGCGTCGGCGCGGGCGCGGAGCGCGGCGGTCTTCTCGGCAGGGTCCCGGGGGAAGAAGGTGTCCCGGAGGCGGTACAGCTCCTCCGCGGCCTCCGCAGCCCTCTCCAGAGGCGTCCTGTCCCCTTCCTCCTCCGGCGGTGGCTCGAGCCCCGCCGGGCCGGAGCTTGCGCACGCGCCGGCCGGCGGCGGCTTCTGGGCGGACATGGGATCTATCAACTCTTGTGGACGGCGAGGACGGCGAGGGGTGCCACACCGACGACCACCTGAAGAAGGCGCCTACGCTGGAGTACGTGTTCGAGAGACTTTTACCTGCAAGCCATCAGAAACGATGGATTCAACGTCCACCACTGTATAAAAGTTGAAGCGGACATCTAAGCCATGGACCAATATTTTTTTTACGCCCAGGTCATTCCGTCCGCTGTCCCTGAGATTAGCTCCGTAAGCGAGATCTGACAGGTGGGTCTGGACTGCAAAATGATCATCTTGCCCTCACAATCCCTTTCAACTACTCGACTCGCCCAGCGGAACCGGCGGCGCGCGGTTGGGGTGGCGCGTGCGGCTCACGACAGCTGCAAGACGGCGCGCGGCTCGCAGGGACGCACGAGCCCCCTGGTGCGGAGGAGCTCGACCTCGGTTGCCGCCGCGGGTGCGGGCGCGCGTGGGCGAGCTCGACCCGGCCGCCGCGAGCACGCACGGGTGTAACATACCAGGATTTAAAAGATGTGAAATTTTCGAAAAATTTAAAATTTTTTGTGTGTCAATGAGTGCTACCCCTTTTTCAACCCAAGTGCTAGCCATCCCCCTTAAATTCCTCACAAATAAAACCATATATAAAAATATAAATTCAAATTATGGTAAAATATGTGAGTTGGCTCTTCTTGGATTTTATTTGGAGTTAAAATTGTGTGTGGTTTGAATTTGAAAGTAATTCAAATTCAAACTAAATCCAAATCCAATTTCAAATCTAATTTCAAAACCTAACTACTAACTTGGGCCTGCTGACTGTTGTGGAAGTTCACCAGTGCCCCCTCATCTCTTGACTCGAAATCCCCTAACACCCTTAACACCTTCTGCCGGCCCAGCGCCACAGCCCAACCAGCCCACCTATCTCCCACCTCCTTTCTCTCGCTGATCGGCGGACCCCACATGTCATCTCCACCTTTCCTTCTCCCCTTCGCCTTTTCCTCTGCCGCACGACGTACGCGCGCGCCTGGCCGCGCCCGCGCGCCGGATGGGACGGCCGCTCCGTCCGGCCGACCCGCACGCCGAGCCACCTCGCGCGCGCGCTCGCCTGGGGAAGCCCCCAGGGGGAAAAGACCCCCTTGCCCCTCGCAGCCACGCCTAAAGGTGAGCTCCTCACCATTGGAGCGCAGCCACGTCAGCACCCACGCCCGGGCGCCCAGTCCCTGTGCGCCGCCGCATCTTTGCCCTTGCGCCGCCTTGACCGAGCGCCTACACCCCGGACTGAGACCCAGCCAGGGCTCCCACCTACCACATTAGGGTTTTTCCCCTTCCTCTGGTTCGCCATCGCAAGAAGGAAGAAAGGGGGAAGTGGGGAAAGAGTGGGGGAGGAGAAGCCGGAGCCGCGCGTCGTGTCGCCGCCGACGCGCCGGAGCCGGAGCAGTCAAGATCGGAGCCGTCCGTGGTAAGGAGGCGGCCATCCGCGTCCAAGGAGCCAGAGCAGAGGAGTGCGCCGCCGCCGGGTACGACTACGCCGCCGCTGTGTACCACTACGCAGAGCCTGCTACGACTCCACCGCCGACCCAACGTGAGCAAAGCCGCAGCCTTTTCCTCTCTTCTCTCCCTCCTTGGTCTCTTTCCTGTGTTGTGGGAGCGCACCCCAGCGTTGCGCCGGCGGCGTCGAGACGCGCCGCCATGAACCTGCCTGTGTGCTGGCCTTCGTGCCGCAGAACTGCCGCTCCGCGACGGAGAGTAGCGCCTGGACAAGTCCATGACCTTGCGCTCGCCGTCACCGTGCGATGACCTTGGTATCTGCCTGTCTGTGAACCGGCCGTCGAGTCGTGGTTTTCTTTGCAGGGAGGCTGTGCGCCGCCGCGCCGCTTCAAGCCGCGCCTCCGGTTACCGGACGGCTGCGCCGAGCGGGCGTGTCGAAGGCCGCGTGCACGTGAGCAAGGCTATGGCCCGCGCACCCCAGCGCGCGACCAAGGCTCGACCTTTGGCCAGCCGTGCCAAGCCCCGCGCCGCGTGCCACCGCACTGCCGGGCTGCACGCCGACCGTAGAGGCCCAAGAAGGGATCTTGGCCGCACGTGCTATCCGGCCGTGGCACGGAGACACCGCCCCGGAGGTCGCTAGGCCACCGGACGTGTTGAACCGCCACCGAACCGCGCGTCGCCGCCGCGGGATGCCACTGGCATTTTGTCAAGCACCTGGTGCGCGACGTCGCGAGGGCGGGGTGTCCACCGAACCCCAGACCTGTCCAGGGAGCATGTGCGCACCCAGGAGAGTTCAGGGGCCAGTTTTAGACTTTCCCTTTCAGAGACTCTAACCGGGCCACCGTGTGGGCTTTGGCCCATCCAGGCCCAGCGGAGCCCGTTGACATCCCAACCGTGCGGTATAGAAGAGTTTAAGTGCGTTTTTTGGACTTTGGTTCTATGGGCTGATTGGGCCAAGTCCAATGGGCCTTTAAGGCCCGCTAACACTTTCGACCCACTAACGGCCCACTAACCGAGGGTTGCTGACGTCATGCTGACGTCAGTGGCCTTTTTAATAAAAATCCTTTTCTATTTTAAAAATGATTTCAGAAATGATTTATAAATGTTTTAACCTTTGGAAAATGATAACTAATTATAGGGAGCTCAGAAAAATATGAAACCAACTTCTATAATTTCATAATTTCGAAACCTTGTTGATTGTAGCTAGATTGAGTTCTTTTGGGCTTTCTAAAAAGAGGTTTCTATTTGGAGTTATTGCTTAGATGTGTACCGCTCTCTTACGCGCGCGTCGAACCTCGTGCTTCCAGGCCCGAGCTTCGACCAGGAGGACGCGGAGGACCCGGAGTACGTCATCTCGGACAGTGAGTACTATAACAACAACACAGGTGTCATGTCACTCCCAACCATTTAGATCTCATGTTGCTATTAGATGCTAGTGCTTTACTTTTATGTATGCATCGATTCGATGGATTGCATAGCCATTTGTTTAACCATGTCTTGATGTTTGATATACCCTGTTTCCTTGCTTTACCCACCTCGGGGCTAGCTACAGACCCCTAGCTAGTCCCATACACTCACTATCCATACTTTTATTGCTTGATTATGGATGGTATTCTCGGGCTTGGACTGAGATGTGGGAGATCTCGGTGTGTTCTAGCGTGAGTTCTGGGTGTGTATCCCTTGACGTGTTTTGGTGGGAGCGTGCCATTTGGCTACTTGTGAACGCCTGCCTCAAGGAGATGCGATCTGGCCTCTCGCCCGAGCGGCGTGTCGAATTCGGCGAAGATGGGAAGTGCTCGCTCTCGGCTCTTAAGGACCGATCGTCAGTCTAACCATGTTTCTTTGGACTCTTACCGTACAAACCGCCCGCTCTATTATGGGTGGGGGTGCGGGGTGAGACTCATAGTGGATAACACTCCGTCTGTAGGCGGATTGGTGTGATTATGCTAGGACACGTCGTTCCTCCTTAGAAGACTTCGCCCCGGCGAGGCCGGGGAAGGGTTCCACAGCTTCGAGGGACCCCTCGCTGGCAGTACGAGCTCTACAGCAGGGACTGCGCCAGACTCGGAGAGGCAGGAGAGCGTTATGCACTTACTTGGACTTCAGCCGTATGGTAGGGTTTGGAACCGGTGACGACCGGTTTCTACCCTATTCGGGCGGGTACAGTTGTACAACCTCTGCAGAGTGTAAAACCTATAGTTATAGTCCGTGTCCACAGGTTATGGACAGCCCTGAGATCTGTTATTCTAGTTAGACTCTTTTCTTGTGCTACTTCTCTCCCCCGAGTGTGTGAGCCCGGCCCGAGGCCGTTGAGATGTGGGGATAGGAGCCGGTGGGCCCCACATCGCAGATGAGAGTTGGGAGCTGGATCGTAGTTGTGATTCAGTGCTTTGGTGTGATATCCTTGTTGCAGGGTGTGGACCCCAGAGGTGTGGACCCCCTTGAGGTGTTGATCTCACTGCATATTTCTGCTTACCTTGAATGTTGCTTCACTGCTTTGCTTAAGCCTTCTACAGCCAGAGTAGGTTTATATCCTGCATAGTAGTTATATACACCACTTTTGCTCTTTGTTGGGAAGCTGACATTACCTACCCGCTTATCGGGTAGATCCTGGCGTCTCTGATACAGAGCCGGACTACGACTTTGAGAACGACGGATGGGACGAGTAGGGCACCTTCTACGCTCAAGATGCCTGAGGAGTTGGAGTCTTCCCCGCTACCATGATGCCGCTGCGAGATTTTTCTTTCTGTTTGATTCAGTCCTGATAGACTTGTACCCGACATGTGCCGAAGAGATGTACTCTGATTAATGTAATAAGTAAATGCTGTACTCTATTTTATTTCCTGTTTTGTATGGATTTTGGTATTGTTGAGACAGGGATTGCACGTGGTAGCCTTCCTGGGACTATACCTGAGCATTTTTAGCCTGGCCCGCGCCAGGCCCGCCCATGAAGCTTACTGGACGGGCGTGGGCAGAGATCTTGAAGCCCGCAAAAACTTTTTTTGGCCCGAGCCCGGCCCGAAATGCTGTTTTTAGTTATTTTACACTATAAAATGCGCGAGCGGCCTACCCAAGCCCGGGCCCAGCCCGAGCCCGGCCTGAATACTGAGGCCCGACACGTCCCATGGGACGGTCCTGAGCAGGATTTTCTCAGCCCGAAAAACCCAGGTTCTTTTCGGCCCGACCCGTGGAATGCTCAGGTCTACCTGGGACTACCACGGAGGTGCTGAGAGTCGGTTTCCGTTCGCGGAAATTCGGTTCGTTTCAACGGGAGAGCTGGACAAGAGCTCGACCCGGTCACCGCCATTGCGGGCGCACGCGGGGTAGCTCAAGGCCGCCGCCGCTGGTGCACACGGCCGAGCTCGCCTCTGGCGGGCGCGAGCTTCTGCGAGAAGGGAGCAACCATGTGTAGATGACACTGTGCGACTTTACCGCCTCCTCGCCACCGCCGATGACGCCGCGAACAGCTTCAGCGCTGGGCATCGGTTCAACTAGACGGCGAACGTCGCCCAGCTACAGTAGATGGCGTCCAACTCGTGCCGCAGAGCATCAGCGGCGGCGCCACATGTGACAACGACGATGACGACCCTGCCTCTGCGCGCCCGTCGGAGTGAGACGCGAAGCTCTGAGGCGTGCTACTGGAGTGTGGGGAGGCGTGCTACCAGAGTGTCACGCACCCTAGTGCCGCTCCAGGTCCGCCTCCACCATCCAGGCCCTGCGTGCTCCACAGGCGAGCTCCACTCGGCCGCTGTGGGTGCGGGCGCGGGGGAGCTCGACCCCGGCCGCCATGGGCGCGGGCGCATGGGAGCTTGCCCTGGCCGGTCGAGCGGTGGGGAGACGAAGGTAGGAAATGGGGCCTGGCCCATCTGTCAGCGCGAGGGAAAGGGTGGGTGGTGAGGAGTATTTTGGACCACTTGACCGGTCGGGCCACATGTCAGAGGTGTCTAACGGTGAAAAGGGATGGAAGATGGATGGAACGGTCTAGACGTCAAAAATTTTTGGCTCGATGGCGTGGATATCCACTCCAACTTTATAGTGGTCTAGGCATCAAAGCCATCTCTAGTGGGGTGTTATATCTTTTCGCGTGTGTGTTTCTTATGCTGAGTATGACCGGTGGGTCCATGTAAACCTATGAAGTCAAGTAGCTGGTTAAAAGGAGAAGGGGTTGTTTCGCGAACGACACAGACTTGTTTATGAAGAAACTCATAAATGGAAAGGAGGAACCCTTCCTCGTTCCGGATCCGATCCACTATCTCTGAATCCTTGAGTCCCTCACGTCTCCGGCGATCGTCGTAGGTTAAGGCTGTGACAATTGGTATCAAATTCAGTTTATCCTCGGTGAGCTTGCTGTTGTGTTCACAAAAAGTCATCGGCCTTGAGTTGGCAAGCGTGCTTGGTGGGAAGAAATTGGTTTGCGTGCCACGTAGAACCGGTCGCGAGCTTTGATTTCTCCGTAATTTTGACACACGCGAATCGGCTTGCGGGTGAACCAGTCAACTCGGCGAATATCACATCAGATCGGTGAAATTACAAGGTTGGCGGTGCGGGCGGCGGTAGAAATCGATTGGAGCTCTAGTGGTGTTTTTGCGGCGGTAGAAATTGTTGGGAGTTCTGGAGTCACAAGGAGGCGGGATTCGGTGGCGATTGGCGGTGATAGAAAGGAATTGTCGAAGAACAAGCTCAAGTTTCCAGTTGGGGCGTGTTCTGCATCAAGGTACGAGCTAGATCCGTCTGCCATCGGTCTTGATATGGGAAACAGGTCTGGTAGGGGTACTTGATTTCGTCAGCACATCGTGGCGAAGTCGTCCCTATAATCCCTTCCTCTTTCGAATCAACTTGTGGCGCAGGCAATCACGTCTCCTCCAAAACCATCAGTGCAAATGAAGTTCATCCTGAGTGCGATGGTAGAGGAAGCAGAGAAGGAAAACTCCAAATTGGATCAGATTATGGAGAGTATTGACCTCTTGTTCTTCGGGATCACGGATATTGGGTTGTCCCAACAACAGTTGAAAAAGCAAATCAACAATAATACCAAGACAATGGAGACGCACACTGCTGATCAACAATTCTTGGCCAAGCAGATTGAGGAGAATGGGAAAGCTATAGAGAGGCTAACACTAAATCAATTCAAATATGAAGAATCGATGTATGATGAAAGTAAAGATGGGGAGGAGAACCGAAAAAGCCAGTATGGTCAGCCCAACAAGAAACCAAAAGAACAGCTGAAAAGTAAGACGTCACCTGCGGGAAAGTCATCTACCACAATGGCAAAACACCACATGCCTAAAGTGTTATGTCCAAGGTTTAATGGGGATAATCTAATTGTTTGGAAGGATAAATATGTTGATTACTTCCTGCTTGTTGATCTACCTAGTTGATCTACCTACACAAAATTGGGTTCAAATGGCAACATTGCATTTTGATGAACCAACTGCTCAATGGCTTCAGATGTACAAACGTCAACACAAAGACCCCACCTAGTTACAGTTTGTAACAATGGTGGAACATAAATTTGGCAAGGACGATTACAAAAAAGCTTTGTCTGACCTGCTTGATCTTAGGCAGACAGGGAGTGTAAATCTGCATGCATAATGATGTATGGGGACTTGTATTTTGCAACTCAGTTTGTGAATGGGTTGAAGGATGATATCAAACCGACCGTGGAGGCTCAAGTACATGAAGATAGAAAGGGCAATGTTGTTGGCAAAAATACAGGAAAATATAGTGGAAAGGAGTAAAACTAAAGGCCACAAACAATTTAGGCAGAATAAAGCTATGGGGAATCAGGGAAACTGGAGACTAAGGCTACTACAACCAATACAACACTGTGGAGAGAAAGACAATTAAGAGACTATAGACGAGCCAATGGTCTCTGTTATTATTGTGGAGATAAATATGATCCTACTCATGCTGAGATCTGTCAAAAGAAGGGCAAAGCACAAGTGAACACACTAGCTATGAATGATCTTGATCAAACTCTCACTGAGGAGACACTCAACCAGCTGGATGTGGAAGATGCACTCACAGAAGAATTCTACCATTCGTCTACTAATGCCATCTCAGGTGCTAAAAGTGTAAACTGTATCAATATCAGATCTCTGGTAAAGAACAAGGTGATGTTGATGCTGATGGATAGTGGGAGTTTAAACTCTTTTGTCAGTTAAGAGTTTGTACACAAAGCTGGGTTGGCAACAATACCAACACCTATAAGGAAGGTGAAGTTGGCAAATGAGAGATTCTGGTTTCTGACAAAATTGTGCCTAAGCTGGAATGGTGGTGTCAGGGATACACCTTAGTTGTTGATATGAGGGTATTAGACATGGGGGCTTATGATGCAATTTTGGGCTTTGATTGGCTAAAATCTCATAGTCCCATGAACTGCCATTGGGAGAACAAAACCATTGAGTTCCAGGATCAAGGCAAAACCATCAAACTTCAAGGAGTGAAACCTGCTATCCTCTAGTTAGAAGAAATTCCAGCTGAACAATTATGGAAAGCTTGTAAAGGCAATGATGTGTGGGCTTTTGTTATAGTGGAGCAGTGTGATTCCGAAAGCCTGTCAGAAGTATTGCTAATTCAACAATACCAGGATCTGTTCAGAGAACCAAAGACACTACCACCATCCAAAATTTATGACCATGCCATCCCTTTGTTGCCTGGATCTACTCCAATCAATTGCAGACCTTATAGATATTCCCCACAGAACAAAATTGGAATAGAGAGGCAAGTCAAGGAATTGCTAGAAGCTGGATTGATCTCTCATAGTACCAGTCCATTTGCTTCCCCAGTCCTGTTGGTGCAAAAAAAAGATGGCACCTGGAGGTTCTATGTCGATTATAGAAAGCTGAATGATATAACAGTGAAGAACAAGTTTCCAATGCCAATTATTGATGAGATCTTAGAGGAGTTGGTAGGAGCCAAATACTTCACAAAGTTAGACATGAAGTCAGGCTACCACCAAGTGAGAATGAAATTGAAGGATGAGTACAAAATAGCCTTCAAAACACACCAGTGACACTATCAGTTCAAGGTCATGCCCTCTGGGCTTACTAATGCACCATCTACATTACAGTGTCTCATGAATGAATTACTAAAGCCCTTTTAAAGAAGTTTGTGATGGTGTTTCTAGATGACATACTTATATATAGTCCCACATTGGAGAAGCATGAGCAACATATCCAGTAAGTGTTGGCAGTGCTAAGAGAGAATCAGTTATACCTGAAGCTCAGTAAATTCTCTTTTGCACAACACAGTTTGGAGTATTTAGGACATATCATCTCAAAAGAAGGAGTGCCCACAGATTCCACAAATATCAATTCTATGTTGAAGTGGCCACAACCAACTACTGTAGTAGAATTGAGAGGATTTTTGAGTCTCACAGGATATTATAGGAAGTTTGTGAGAAGTTATGGCATCATTGCAAAGCCTCTAGCACAATTGCTCAAGAAGAAGAGTTTTCAGTGGAATGAGAGTGCTTAGCAGGCTTTCCTCACTCTAAAATCAGCAGTGGTGACCACTCCAGTGCTTGCATTACCCAATTTTCAAGAATTTTTTACTATAGAAACAGATGCTTGTGCTGAGGGGATAGGAGCAATTCTTATGTAGAAAGGATAGCCAGTAGCATTCATGAGCAAGGCCCGGGGAGAAAAGCATAGGCATTTGTCTATTTATGAAAATGAGTTTCTAGCTGTGATTATGGCAATGGACAAATGGCGCCAATACATACGACATCATGAGTTTGTCATTAAGACAGACCATCAAGCACTGTCCTACTTGAATGACCAAAACCTGCACTCAGATATGTAGAGAAAGGCAATGGCCAAGTTGATGGGTCTGAGATTTAAGGTGATCTATAACAAGGGCAAGGACAATATTGCAGCTGATGCATTGTCAAGAGTAGCACATATGATGGTTGTTCAGGGAGTCTATGTGATTCAAGCAGGATGGGTTCAAGAAGTGCTGAATTCATACCAAACTGACAAACAAGCACTATCTTTGGCACTCAAGAGCCCAAATGAAGCAGGGTACAGTTTGGAACAAAGAATCATAAAAAAGAAGGCAAAATCTGGATTGGGAGCAATTCAGCACTACAAACGAAATTAATCACAACATTCCACTCCAGTGCTATTGGGGGGGCACTTAGGAGTGAAAGCAACATATGAAAGAATCAAATCGATGTTCAGTTGGAAAGGTCTCAAACAAGACATTGAGAGTTTTATGCAACAATGTTCAATCTGTCAGAAGGCTAAGCACTCTAACCAGCATCCTGTAGGTTTGTTACAACCTTTGCCCATACCCAGTGGTGTCTGGCAAGATGTCTCTATGGATTTTGTGGAAGGGTTAGCAGTATCAGACCATTTCAATGAAATACTAGTGGTGGTTGATAGACTGACTAAGTATGCCCATTTTATTCCAGTCAAACATCCCTACAATTCTCAAAGTATTGCAAAGCTGTTTCTGGATAATGTAGTGAAACTTCATGGTTTACCCTCCTCCATTATGTCTAATAGAGATCCCATATTTCTAAGCACATTTTGGAAGGTGTCGTTCAAACTCTATATTGTCAAACTAGCTCTGACTACTGTATATCACCCTCAGACTGATGGGAAGACATAAAGGGTTAATCAGTGTTTGGAGATGTATTTGAGATGTGCTATTCATGACTCACCAAAGTAATGGAAAGAATGGCTGCCACTTGCTGAATTGTGGTACAACTCCTCTTATCACAGTGCTTTGGGGTGTTCTCCATTCAAGGAATTATATGCTTATGAGCCAAATTTGATGATGGCACCTGTGACTATATGTCACACCCTGAAATTTCCGAATTTCAGGATGTGAATAGAAAGATAACTAAACAATGATTTTCTTATAATTTTAAAATTTTTCCAACATTTATTTTTCTTTACAGGAAATATAGTATAGGAAAAGTTCATTGATTGTTTTTCTAAATTAAATAAATAATCTTGTGTGTGTTGCATTCATGCCAATGCATTTTGGTGTTTGTTGAGTGCAAAAGATTTTGAAAATGTGTTTAGATGATGACAAGCCCTTCCAAGAATTTTATAACTTCTTCTAGAATCCATTCTCTGTCTCCTAGAGCTAAATCTTTGTATTAGAAGACTCTACAATCTTTTTCACGATGTCTAAATACTATATTTGGATTGATCGTCTCAATCTATCCTTGAGCTGCTGCACTTCCCTTTCCTTCGAGGCTGAAACTCTGGGCTTCTGAAATTTGTTTGGTCATCACCAAATATTCTTCCAAATAAGGCTCACGTCATGCTCAATATCTTTGCGCTCTCTCCCAGCCCATTATTTATCTCTCTATTTCAAGTCTTTGCTAGCAGCCTAGATAACTCTAACATGGGTATTAAGTTGCCGAGCTAGGCCCCTTCCAGCAAAAATCAGCTAGCCTCTTTGCAAAGACAAGGTCCAACTCGACTTGGACTAAGCCCAATAATCCAATATCAGGTCTAGCAGCAACGCATGGACAACAAGCTACGGCCTCCTGGTCTCTTTTTCTTATCTATATCGCTTTCCCCTTGTGCCCTAGCTCGTTGGCAAGTCGCCACCGCCGCCGCAATGCCATGAAGCCACCTCCTCCATGGCTGCAGTGAAGTCCACCTCTGGCGCCGTCGCAAGGGCACGAGAAGGCCTCGTTGTTTCCTTGTGCAGACCGGCAAACCAATCAGCGACACGCCCGCAACACCGTCCCTTTGACGACCGAGCTGCCGCAGGAGTAGAAGAACAGCGGAAGCATGCCCACGTTAAGATTGAACCCTAAGATGTCGTCGTCAAGTTCGGCGACTGCTCCTCGCCGGTCATCGTGTGTAAGCACTACATCGTATTCCCATCTCTTCCTTGTTCTGTTTTTCCGCCGTATATGCCCTGGCTGATGCCTGACTTCAAAACCGTTACTGCCAAAGCCGGCCAAGGCCATCCCGAAGTCGCCGTCATCGAGTTGTTCGTGGAATACGTACGTCAAGCTGAAGGCCGAACCACAACCGTCCTCATCGGGTCTGATCTCAAACCGTCGTCGTTCATCTTTTGCCTTGGGTGAGAACACCAGCACGTTGCCAATCTCCTCGTTTCGTTTTGCATCTTACGCTCATCTCTCATGATGCGAAGCACCGTCGACCGCAGAGATCCAAGCCACGTCGGCCCCTGTCTACAGCACCATGAGAGTTTCCTCTCGTCGAGATGGAGCCTCGCCGCTTGGTCTCGAAGCAACTACGAGCCCCGCCGGCTGTGCGAAGCCCCAACTTTTGCCGTCGATCTACCGCCGAAGCACGTCCACATGTTGGTCGAACCGCAGCCCTCCCTGTGCTGTTCGATCTTCGCCCATCGCCGTTACATCGTTTATGAGCATGCCAACTTGTTCCTCACGTTGAGCCCTTCTTTCTATACGTTTTGCAGTCATATCTGATCCCAGCGGCCACGAATCATAAATCATCTCCTTGTTTCTAGCTTGCTTACTTATTCTCTGTGTGATATAACATGCTCGCTTGCTGCTATATATGCATGTACGTCTCTCCACTGGCCTGCCTAGACAGGAAGCCAGCTGCACCGTGCCTACTATCCATCTCTGCCGTGCCGGCCATGCAGCATGCACTGTATCTCTTCGACGCCGCTGGTCCTGGTGAGAACCTTTGCAAGCACTCTACCGTCCCTCTCTCACCAATGCAAGCCAACAGTACCATGCATGTATCTACGTATAAGACCATGGCCACTATCAATTCCATGTTGCATTGCGTATTCTTTTATTGCTTCTAAGCACTTTGGTGATGTCATGCCTATGCAGTATTTAGGACTTTTCGTTTTGAGAATGCTACTGCTACACTCCTTTTTGATACAATCAAACTCCATGATCTTTATGGCTCCAATATTTCTGATCTATAGAATAATTCTTTACAAATTCTTGTCCACCTGTTAGAATCAATTTATCTATATCTTTCTGATTTTCTTTCTCAATTATTTCTCATGGTGACATCATCATTATGTCATATTCAATCAGCTATCCATAATTTCTTGTTAAAATCCATATCTTATCCAATTCAATTCCGATTCCAGCAGTTCTTTCGCTCACACGTTCATCTCGGCGTAAACACCAGTTTAGTACTGTTTTTGAGTACGTTTTACGATGATTGGTGTACTGTTTTTAATTTAATTCCTTTGCTTGCTTGTATATGTGTGGTCCGGATGTTTGCCTTGATGCGAGTAGCGTGAACGCCGTCCGAGAGCATTGAAGAGCTTGAAGGTGAAGACACTCTGAGCAACTATTCTCTGGTTAAAGGCAAGTGTGTCCTTGTTCTTCTGTCCCAAAAACTTTATTTAATCACCACTACATTGCTTGCATTAATTTTGATGGGTACCTATTAAGGATCATGCCTAGTACTTTTTGACCTTTGCCTTGTAACCGGGTTTTTAAATTAATCTTGATGGTAGATGATGCTTAGTTTTCTCAACTGGGTTGGTAATAATCAACATGGTTATCCTTTTTATACTCTATGTTCCTATGTGATATGTGATGATTTAATACAAGACCATAATTGTTAATCGGAACATGGAGAACCACCCAGGAAAACCGTACTACCACAAGACATATGGCTCTGTCTTGGCCAAGTAATTAGGGAAGTCTTGTGTGGGGATTAGTCGTGGTAGCTTGGGTACGGAGGAATGCTTTTATGGCTCTTCTACTCCGGATAGGTTTTGGTACGGAAGTGCTCTTCTATGGCTACCTAGTCCGTGGGTAGAGGTGTGGTACGAAAGATGGCCTCTATGGCGTGCTACTATGGACTAATACACATGAGAGGACTCTTTGTAAAGGCCTCATAGCGTCCCTATGCGATCACACCTCGGTAGTGTGGTATGGTGCCTAGCTAGCACCGCATGGTTGGGTTTAAAGTTCCTAGAACTTTTACGCGACTTGTGGGTAAAGATGTACAACCTCTGCAGAGTGTAAAACTAACCGGTTAGCCGTGCTCACGGTCAAGAGCGGCCTGGACCCTCACATGATAATTGAACTTGAAGATGGACTTAAATTGTGGTTATGGCTATGCTTGCCATATTCTTTCTTATGGTGTATCTCTTACCTTTATGCTTAATGTGGGTTGGTATAAACTTATACTTTATTAGTAATCAGGTGCTAATAAAATTTGACCAACTAAAATGCTAAATGCTTAGAGCCAGTCCATTATAAAGCCTTTGCATTCATACTTTCCCCACACTTGCTGAGTACGACATGTGCTCACCCTTGCTATAAACAATGTTGCTCAGAAAGAGGAAGCTGCTATGGAGTTTGCTGAAGATGTTGCTGAGTTCTAGGCGCACGCAACCCCCAGTCATCTGCCTGTGATGTTTGGAGCCTTCGTTTCCAGGATTAAGCGTAAACCTCTGATAATCTCCCTTTTTCTTACGTGATACTGTTTCTGTATTCACTTATATGTCACTATATGCATGAAACTTGATCCTGGCATGCATATAGTTTTGCACTTGGTTTTCTTTGGAAAAACAGGTGTGACACTATATCATCAACTATACCAGCTGTAATTGAGATGAAGGTTCAAGCAGAAAAGAAGCATACTGACAGACACTTTCAAGGTGGTGAACAAGTCTTGCTGAAGCTACAACCATATGTGCAAACTTCTGTAGCAAATCGACCATATCCTAAGATTGCTCTCAAGTATTATGGGACTTATGAAGTGGTGGAGAGAATTGGGATAGTGGCATACATGTTGAAGCTGCCAGCAGGAGCTCAAATCCATCATGTCTTCCATATATCACAGTTCAAACCTTTCCATCCAGATTTTGCTCTGGTGTTTGATACTCTGCCAAAACTGACGGACCTCACCATTTCTACTACAACACCAGAAGCAATATTGGAGAGGAGGTTGGTGAAGAAGGGAAATGTTGCTATTCCTCAAGTCAAGATTAACTGGGCCAATCTACCAGCTGCATCAGCAACATGGGAAGATTGGAATGTGGTTTGCAAGTGATTTCCTGGTGTTGTTGCTTAGGGGTTAAGCAACCTCTGCAGGAGGGGGAGCTGTCACACTGACGACCACCTGAAGAAGGCACCTACATTGGAGTACGTGTTCGAGTGGGGTGTTATATCTTTTCACGTGTGTGTTTCTTATGCTGAGTATGACCGGTGGGTCCATGTAAGCCTGTGAAGGCAAGTAGCTGGTTAAAAGGAGAAGGGGTTGTTTCGTGAACGACGGACGTGAACTTGTATATGAAGAAACTCAGAAACGGAAAGGAGGAACCCTTCCTCGTTCCGAATCCCATCCACTCTCTGAATCCTTGAGTCCCTCACGCCTCCAGTGATTGCCGTAGGTTAAGGGTGTGACAAGGGAGGATGGGAAGAGGCGCACACGCTCACCACCGCCTACTCGTGTCGTGTGGGTGGCAGCGGGCAGGAGGATGGGGGACGGAAAGGAGATTCAGAAATCAGACTAGAAAAAAAAGGTTTTACTAGGGAAGCGAAGTCTTACCAAATGGAGCCAATTTAAACATGATAATGTTGTCACTTACGTTAGTGACAATGGCGCGGGTTGCAGTGGCTTACTTTTGACTCTTCTCTCAGATTGTGGTGGTGTAGTGTCTTATTGTGTACATTGTTCGCGTGCGTTGTTTGTGTGTGGTGGCGTTCGCTTCAGCGCCATTTACGCACCAACCTGCACTGCCTCCAGCTCAAACTCTTAAATTCTAGTCAAATTCAAAAGAGTAACTTAAACATTGCTAGAAGAATGTAATTTTTTGAAATAGATGTCATAAGTCAAGTACAACCTATTTTGCTTGAATCTGGCATCCAAGGTTTTGTCGTTTTTGAAATTAAAATTCCCTGCAAAAGACTAGTTTGAAAACTTCATCAAAGTTAGCCCTAAACATTTTCTAAAATCCAGAAAAAATATGTAAACACATATGATTTGAAAATAAGCATTTTATAATATAATTTAAGAGCAAATGTGGTATTGAGAAATTCAAATTAAGTTCCTTATCACAAGCAATAAAGAGACAATTATGCAAAAAGCTTATAAACAACAGGGGGGGGGGGATATAGGGAATAAAAAATCGAGTCTGCAACAAAGACTAAAGAGGGAACAGTTGTAAGGGAAACTCCATCCGAGCTCTTAAATTTGAGCCCTCGTCGGCCTATATGAGGATCTCTCATCTGCATTTGAGGCTCCAATTTTCCTTCCAACTCTAACCAAACTCTCATATACCCCTGTAGTCATAACCAACTTCTTCTTTTATTCCCCTTCTTACACACAGCCCCACATGTCAGCGAGCATATTTACCCCCACCGGGCCACCCTTCCTCCCCCAATCCCCCACAGACCGCCGCGAGGAGTGGAGCCGTCGGCCCCCACGGGCCGGCCTCCGGGGCGGAGTGACGCCAACCCCCACAAGCGCACCCCCAAGGCGGAGCGCCGCCGGCCGTCACTGGCGTGGCCGCGAGGCGGGAGCCGCCGGCTCGCCCTCACAGGCGCGGCCTCCGGGGCAGGGCGCTGCCCCCCCTACCCCGACATCCAAGGTTTTGATATAGATGTCATAAATCAAGTACAACCTATTTTGCTTGAATCTGACATCAAATGTTTTGTCATTTTTGAAATTAAAATTGCCTTCAAAAGACTAGTTTGAAAACTTCATCAAAGATAGCCCCAAACATTTTTTTAAAATCCATAAATAATCATGTAAACAGATATGATTTGAAAATAAAGCATTTTATAATATAATTTAAGAGCAAATGTGGTATCTAGAAATTCAAAGTTCCTTCATCACAAAGCACATAAAAAAGTAACGTTTTAAATTTGAAGTTACATTAATCAAAAGAACTGAAACCATAGATAGGGTCGTTACAACACACTGACGAAAACAAAATTTGGAACAGAATTACACACAGAAGTGCGCACAAATAAGAGTTACATGAGGAAGAGAAAATTAAATGGCTCATGGTTCCAGTAGGCCGGCCGGCATTTTGGCAGAAATTTATGGCACGACGAAGCATCCTGGAAGCGGGGTGCCGGGCTGAGGAAGGCTGTCGAGGGTGCAGAGCTTGAAGCAGAAGGTCAAACAGATTGAATCAACCTGCACCTTGCACGTCGAATCTAGTACTCTAACAGTTTTCCGATGCCCCTGCATGCCCCATCAGAAGTGCTCACACCCTGGTTGACAGTCGCGGACGCATTGGTCGACAAGCTCGTCAGCCGTTGTCGCCTGCGTTCCTGCGGGCAACAGGACCAGCAAGACGACGATGGCAACAGCGACGGCCTTCTTGAGGCTTGTGCAGGATCTGGCGGAAGCCATTGATCGTATGGACACTGGTGGCGCAGCTGGGTAACTAGCTAGCTATATCTGATCGAAGCTGAAGACGTATGTACGAGTACGATGGCAATATCAGCTGATGCCCACACACAATGGCACACCTGATGTGCTATTTGTAGGTGACTAGTTGGTGCAATTCCACACAGTACTGCTCAGCACGTCATCAGTGGTTGATCATGACCCGCACACACCACTAAGCACACATGATTTCTTCCATGATTGATAGCATCAACGTTGTTACGACGTGCCCCGAGGTGTAGGAGCGTTTGGAAGAATACATCATAGCATGTCATAGTCACGAAATGGAGAATATGTCTACAGAGAACAATTATTAATTATAACCATCAATTATTTACAAGTGTCTTGTGCTTGTTTGGGTAGGATCTACACATGTGCTATGAGCCTATGACCCCTGAAGAATATGTCTACACATGTGCTATGATTATTCTTTGCAAGCACAAAGATCTGAATTCTTAACGAAAATTGAGAATGTTAGATTTACTAGATCGACTAGGAGTAGATCAGACGGGTATTTGCTGAAATCGGGATTTTACCTTTGCCTTGCGGCCATCACTAGTTCGTCGGTGAAGGTCTGCACTAGGGAGCGACGGTTGGGGTAGAGGCAGGCGGTAATGTCGTGGCGGCGTCGGTAGGGCGCAGCGACGTCCGGCTTGACAGAGATGCTGGTGGTGCTTCCCATCGCTTTAGGACCTACCTCTCGATCGGACTAGGGTTAGGACGGTGGGGTGCCGGCAGTGACAAACCTCGTGAGTAGTGTCGTGGCCCCCACCTCCTATTTATTGTGCAGCGCAACAGGGGCCCACCAGCCACTATTATTGGGCTGGGCCTTTGGGCCAACCGGTGGAGATCAACCTAACTGAGAAAACCCAACTCCAAAGATGGATTTCTGTACTGCTTGTATTGTCAGGGTTTCCATGTTCGATCTATTGGGAAAAGCTTAGTAACACCCTCAGAAACACTTGTGCAAATTTTGAGTTCAAGTTGGGTTTTGATTTGGACCAATTTTGGCTATATAATATTAGGTACAAAATATATCCTTCTCCTTTTCTTCATTTCTAAATTTGAAAGGAGGAACTTAGAGATTTCAAAAAGTTGTGTAAATTTTAATGTAGATGTCATAAATCAAGTACATGCTTGAATTTGGCATCCTTGGTTTTTGGTTTTGAAATTAAAATTCTTCTTGAAAGACTATTTTGAAAACCTTGGCCAAGTTGTTTAGCCCAAAAACATTTTCTAAAAAATCAGGAAAAAACTATGTAAACTTAAGATTTGAATTATTATACAATTTAATATGCTATCGCAAAATCCAAAGTTCCTCCACAAAGCACAAATAAAAGTAGGAAAGGTTTTCAATTTGAAGTTAAATTCAAAGCACTCGAACTATGCATAAAATGCATAGGAGATGCTGGCGATGCGAATGCTTAAAAAATAAATTAAGATTTGGTCATTCCAATGCATAGACGATACACAAATCTTTATTGAAAGTAAGTAATAATTAACAAAACATTTGGAACAGAATTACATCTCACAAATTAAAATAAGAATTACATGTACTGATGAGAGGAAAGGACTTGAACATGCATTTGGTGGTTGCTCAACCCGTGCATGTCGTCGTAGTAAATGGTGAAATTTAAGGCAGGATGCATTTCGGAAGCTGCAGGATGCCGCCGGGCTGCGGCAGGCTGTCGAGGCTGCAGAGCTTGACGCAGAGGGTACCACACATTGAAATGACCTGCACGCTGCACGTCGGATCCAGCGGAGTAATCCGTTTTTCCATGCCCCTGCACGCCCCGTCAGCGAAGGGCTTGCACCGTTGTTTACAGGTGTCGACGCATTGGCTGATAACGTTGTTACGAGCCATCGCCGGCGTCGTTGCAATGGGCAACAACACCAGCGCGATGTAGATGCTGGCAACAGCGACGGTCGTTGTGGACCTGCTGGCGGAAGAAGCCATTGATGAGGACGGAGCTCTGGCTGGGCAACTATAGTAGTGCAGGGCTAGGTGAAGACGACGATGACACCAAATATCAGCTGATACTCACAATGGAATACCTGATCGACGCTCTATTTATAGGCCAAGAGATTGCCCGCTGCATGCCAGAGCTACAGCACAAGGGTACTGCTCTGCACGTCAGTGGTTGACCCCTAGGCAACTCAGCAAATAACATGATTTCCTCCATGCACGACTGTGACATTTGATAGCCGGCCTTTTAATAAAGAAGAATCATTAATTCAAGAGTAGGCCTCTGGAACTGCTGCATACGTGTTACTCGGAAGCTCGTGCGAGCGATCAGGGTATTTGCGTAGCGCACTACTTGCCAGAGCAACTGCTAAACTGATTCAACAACGACGAGTCATTCCTGATGACTGTCCATATGGGACTATAATGTCAACCATTGCCTGCTTCAAACTATGGTCCGTGACATCCGCAATCTCAATATGCGGTCTATTCGGCTATTGGGAATAATGCCGCTGGTGGTGCTTCTTATATATACTAGTCTCATCTCAAGGTATATATGCTTCTACAACTTCAATTGCTTTAGGCCTCGTCTGTCTTCAATTACTTTGATCAGCTGCACCCGGACTCAATCCTGGCCCAACTAGGAATGGTTGTTCGGTTTATCTTCGGGCTAATGGTAAATCCTTGCCCTAGAAGCATTCAGGCTCGGATTGAAACGGTAAGCATTCAGGCTCGGATTGAAACAGTTGCGGCTGAACAAGGCCTTAGGGCATCCGCAATGAGTCCGGGCAAGTATAGCCATTGAGCTGGATGAGAGAGAAACCAAGGAAATTCTAGTCCCACTTGTCTTCCTCTTAAGCTTTCAAGATGCATGTAATCGTATGCCGATTTGCACCTTGCTAGCTAGCTACCTTCCTCCTCTCTTCATGTTCCATTCCAAGTGGCCGAGGGCCGACCATGTGTGAACGCATTTTTTTTCTTGTTTGTATGGTCAATTGTTATGACCGGCATTTACTTCGGGCAGCGCAAGGCCCAACGTGTCTAGATGGGCTGCGTATTCAGGCCGTGGGCCGATAGCTTTCTTTTATTTTCAGAGTCCTAGAGGTTTTATTATAATAATTTAGCGAGAGTTACAAATACTTTTGTAAACTCTTCGTGAAGATCAAGCAAAAACAAGTAAATTGTTGTCGACTTCCCTCAGGAAGCCGGGCGCCCCAACCCTAGCCGCCTCCGTTCCCCTGCACCCCTCCTCCTCACGCGCGCCGCTAACGCCCCTCGCCGTGGTGCCTCGTGATTCAAGCCTCGTCCTCGCCGAGTCGGGCCGTGGCCACCACATCCGTGGCGGCACTGCCGGCGTCCCCCACTCCGGTGATCGCCGCCACCGCCCTGACGCTGCTAATAACCGCAGGCGTTCCGCTCCACTGCTTGTCGTTTCCACCGTCGCCGTCCCCCATCCCTCCATTGCTGCTAGATCCACTCAAGGCACTGTCTTCTCTTCAACGCCCACCCGTATGGTGGCCGAGCCGCTGTCCTCATTGATAGCCACCACCGGGCGGTGGTGCCCAGACGCCTGGTAGATTACACGTGCATGTCTCGTGCACACACCTTTTGCTATTTTCTGCAATTAAGTAGTACCCAAAGCAGCCTAAATATCTAAACAAAATAAAACCTAATAGGCATTTTTTGTTTAGTTGTTTTGGGGCTCCAATCACCCTCTTCTGATCGATCGTTGTTTTTTTTGTCCGTCAACAATATCAGAGCGGGTTAAAGATCATTTCACATTAATCAGTTTTTGATCAATAAAAGACGATAGTCGTGGAGCGTAACTCTGGCAAGCCTCCATGGGTTGAACTACCCATATTGAAAGGTGCACATGTAATATTCCTCTAGAGCATTGGCTTGTGGGTTGGGAGATGTGCGAGTATGAAACTTATATGGTTCCTGAGGTTTACACCAAACCTAAATCAGATCGAGAGACACGATGCGAACACTCCAAGACTCCATGAGGGCGATGATTGGCATGATTTTTTAAATAAAAAATTGAGTAAAATACACCGGAGGTCTATCAACTTGTAAGGAGGTGTTACTTAGGTCCATCAACTCTCAAAATGCATTTCTGGGTCCATGAACTTGTTGAGTCATTCACCGCAGATCCATAACTAATATACTTATACTGGTGACATGACATCATAACTTGGCTCAAGAAGCATCTTCTAGCTAAGACATTTCAATTATTAGGTTACAAATGGGCGACACATATACTTAGACATTCATTGGGTTGAATAACGGTAGCCTCCTCGCGTGTACGACAGGAGTAGGCTGCTGTCGTTTAGCTCCAAAAATATCAAGCACGTGTTACTCATAAGCTGCTCGATGAAATGCCTCAATTAGTATGTGCTTCTTCTAGCCAATTCATCATGTCATGTCACCAGTAGAAGCATATGTGGACAGTTATGAACCTGCGGTGAACGACTTAACAAGTTTATGGACCTAAAAATGCATTTTCAAAGTTGATGGACCTAAGTGACACCTTATTACAAGTTGATGGACCTCCGGTGCATTTTACTCTAACAAATTTAAACTAGTTTTTCTAAGGTTAAAAAATTTTATTTTTAGGATTTTAATTGTATTTTTTATATATGGATATTTTTTGAGATTTTATTATAATACCTTTTTGATATATTTTTAGAAAACATTCCTAAACCTATTTACCTCTAAGCTTTAATCTAAGTTCGATTTACCTTTCTCTAACGTGGCATCACATAAATAAAACCACAATCAAAACCATTCAAGGCGGAAAAATAAAAGGTTCGAGAAGTTAAATGTGCCAAAAAGACTAACTTGGTGATTAGAAAGCTACATATATATCGAACAACCCTAATAGCTACATTAGACCATTTTTTGGTCCGGCAAATAATTAGAAGAAAACACAATGGCCCACTATTCAGTTGCCAGGCGAGCCGAAGCCCAATGTGCTTTGGGCCCAAACGCACCACGACGAGGTGTCCCCGACGCCCGCCGAGTCGGGGACTCGGGAGGAGGGTGTTGTAGTGTGGGGAACGGGAGAGGCGGAGCTGTCGGGCATATACCCCGGGTACCTATATATTGAAGATTACGGACTCATACCATAAATATTCCATGATTCTCTATAATCCTACTGAGACTCGTACTATGTAATCGTATTAGGACTCCTACCTTGTAACCGACTAGACACCCAACCCCTGGACTATATAAAGGAGGGCCGGGTACCTAGGAGAACAACCCACAACCCGATCCTCAACCCCTCCGGGGAACAAGACCCAAGCGCAGGACGCCACATATGATACTCCAAACAGGACGTAGGGTTCGCTATCTTGGTGGCCTGAACCTGTATAAATGTGTCTCGTGTCCTCACTTTAACCTTTAAGTTCGAGGTCTGGCGATACCCCACCGCACAATCTACTACCTCGGATACCCCCTTGGTAGGTTTGTCGGGTTAAAACACCGACAGGAGCTGCGGGAGCGAACTGACCAGTCATTCAGGTGGGTGCACACGATACCCAAGGTGCGCAGACTGGGCGTGGCTACAGCTTGCAGCCTCATGTGGATGGACAATTCCGGTGCGCCTTGGTAATCACTAGCATCACCGGTGCTCTTGTTTTCTTGTGCGCGAATCAAACTCTACAAAATAGGTGATTCCCCGCACGTTACTACGGGATTTAAGATAGTTTTTTATGAACCAATGTGGTGGTTGCTTTGACAATTTCATGACAATGATGCTACATAAGGAAGTGCTTTGAACCTAAGTTTCAAGTGTTTGTTAATTAAAAAATTGAGAAAACAATGAAATAATATTTGATATGATATAATTTTAATGAGATGAGATTAGCTAGCTCCCCTTGGATGATTAGCAAAGGTGACCCACCCATCATATGCACCATACACAAAAATATTCTAATATTGCAATGCAAGCAAAGATCAACAAACAGGGCCAAAAGATTGTTCCTTAAATGATGACAGTAACCAAACAAAGCCAATGCATTACAATTCTGTTTAACTCTAAACAAATTTGTTTGCAATATCACCTATCTAGCAGTAGGCAGAACAAAGAGGGGGAAGTATCATTTCCTGTAGGTGATGAGATTAGCTTGCTTCTTCTTGGATCAATAGCAAAGGTCAATATTCTGTCTTGGAGGGAGAGAACATCATGTTGGAGGGAGATTTGTGCGAGAACAATGCAACCACACCCACATGGGGCAATCTCATTTGAGCGAGAACACTGCAACTGAAACAGAAATTGGTATGACTCAAATCTTAAAAAAAGTCAGGATAAAATCTCTAGACATTAGGGACAGATCTGGAGGAAGAAAGTGTAACATCAGCTCACCTGATATAGATCTATAGCATGAACATGCAGAATGGAGTGGAAGTACCGGTCGACAGGACGTGGTTGCACCGGCGCGAGGGCGCAGCTAGTCAGGACGCCAGTGGTCGCCGCTGCTCTAGCTACACATACTTTAAAGATTTCAGATATCTCATTTACAAATTATACGTGCGACCTTACTATGGCACACATGCTGTGACAGAACCGCCCAAATTAATTCCGTATTATCGCCTAACCCACTCCTTTTGGTCATTAAGCGATACCACAGAGTTAACTTGTCGTCTCTGCCGGGTCAAGCCCGGTAAATCACTTATAACAAAGGATCGACATTCGTACATCAAAACTCACACGAAGGCGAGTCCAGAGATTACATTATCACAACATATATTACATCAATTCCCTTAAGGGTTATTTTATTACAAACCGAGTTCTTTGCATAAAAGTAAATAGTTTAGAGTTTAATACACACAGCGGAAATAAAATACTACACGTCATAAGTAACATCCAAGGAGGCCATCCGAGATGTCACTAAGCACTGTCCTCCTCCCACTCGATCTCCCAATCGGGTGGGAACGATCCAGGGCACGGAAACCCATCATTCACATCACCTGAAAACATCAACAACAGCAAGGCTGAGTATACTAATACTCAGCAAGACTTATCCGACGGTGATATTATTCACCGAACCCCTAGACATGAAAGGCTTTATGGCTGGTGGTTTATTTTGCTGAAAAGCAACAAAGAGTATGTCCTTACTTTCAAATTTTAGCTCACAATTCTAGTTGTTTAATTATTACTAGATTGGCAACTACTGCAAGCAAAGTTGTGCAATACAATTAAGCAATATCCAAATTAATTCTCAATTTCATAATAAAGGGAAATGAGCTGTATGGTTAAGTAGTCCCGGATAACGGTGAGAGGCCGACGATCGATCGATTATTAACCTTGCAAGGTGGACCTAAACACACGAAAGATGCACACCCCAAAAAGGCAACTGAAACCAAAGGGGGTGGAGCATGCATCAACCAGGCGGTTCCCAACCTTCCTCGGTTCAGGATCCATTTCCACAGTCTTGATACAAGGCGGGAAGGTCACGGACTCCGCCGCCCAACCAAGCACATGTACCGCATGGCCTAGAACATGGGGGCCCTCCCCAAGATTAGTGGTCATAAATCCCTTACCGATTCCAGAGAGTACTAGGCTTACCGGTCCCATTCCCGACAAATGTTTAGTACGTTCAAAAGCTTAACCAGTGACACCCACTGACCGGAGCCGATCCCAAGCTCTTACCACATGAGCATATCAGATTAAATCTTATGATTCCAACATAAGAACCCTATAGCTCGCGAGTGAAGGATTTCACTTGACTTTTACCGGGTCCTTAGAGCAGGGCAACTATCGTACTAGCATACTAGTATAAGAACATAGGAACCTAGGATCATGCAACTAGGGTTTCATTTCAACTCCTGAACGTAAATGCACAAACATCCATATATATAGTTGCATAAGTTAGAAAATTGGGAAATATGCTTCGGTGCTTGCCTTCACTAGCACAGTCAGTGGTGAAATCCTCCGAACTTTGGTCCGGGCCTTGTTGCACTTCCACTGCATTCACTCCTGCGTTAGCGAGGTCCTCGTCAGCTTCCGGCACTAGTTCGTAGCTTCCGTCCGGGAGCTCTACACGATATGCATATGCATGAGATTGGTGTGTTCAAATTAAAATAATTTCAGTTCTGATTTTAAAGACAACCACGAGGTGTTTTGATGGACCACAACCATTATGAGAGTTAATATATTCAGCATACTCTTCCGGAAATTATTGATGTGTTGAAGCTTATTAAATTCCTTTCGTCGATAGTGACTGTGTACATATTTATTATCATTAAACTAAATTTACTTCACCAAGGACATGTTGCTGCCTCGGAATTCAATTTGGTGAACTTCAATCATATAAACTTGCATTGCATGTAGGTGATGGTGAGTTTTCCATTTATTCCATTTATTGAGTGTGATTTGCTTCCAAAAGTTTATTTCAATAAAAACAAATATAAACTGAACCAAACACATCTCAACCATGAACTTGATGCATTGAGCAAGTCACTGCCCAAAAACCAACTTATATCATCAACTAGTGCTAGCATGAAAAATCACACAAAACTATGCCTAGCATATGAAAAATAAATCACACATAAAAAGATATACATCCTTTTGAGCTGAAACTTCACACAGGGCTAAATGGCAGCATAACAACAAAAGATATGCACTTACTCAGCAACCAAACTTAAAGGAGCTATACTCATGAATAAAACCTTAATAAACCATGGTAATTTATTTGGCTAAGCTAAACATGTCAAAAACATGCATACTGTTTATCAAGAGTACATCATCATGAAACAGAGCTGTGGCAAAAAGATTGACATTATTTGACCAACAGATTAATTTATAAAATTCAAAAATAGAGGCACTAGCATACATGAAAAATAATTCATAAGTAAAACTACACATGATAACTAAGTGCCATCTTTCTACCAGAGCTCAAACATGTCAAAAGTAGCAACATATCCAAAATTCACTTGCAGATCAATTATAGAATTTGAATTAGTTCAAATCTAGCCAAACTGATCAATTTGCATTAGTTTAAAAACTACTCAGAAATTTGAAAACTTCCTTTGTATAAAAGTTGGTCCTGGTCATGATGAGCACAGAAAAATTGAGTTTGCATTTTTAGCATTTTTCTGTGATTTATGGTTGAATTTACAAGATCCCTGATTTCAAACCTAGATCTATAGATACACTTTTCAAAATAGCCCCTGGAATCTTACAGCTAAGTCCTTCTAAAGATTTCGATCTTCACAGATCAGCCCTTGGCGGCTCAGGGGAGCTCGCCGGCGGCCGGACTTGGTCGGGTGAGTAGCTAGGGTGGAGTGCATGCTCACCAGAGACCGATTGGTGGTGTCGAGGTCGACGGGGGAAGCTCCGGTGATCGCCGGCGGCGAAGGGGGCGGTGCTGTAGCCGCGGCGGCTCGGGCTCCGGCGAAAACGCGACGCGATGGATCAATGTGGGTCTCGGGGAGGCTTCCACGGGGACTAGGGAAGGTGCCAGGCGGGTTAGCCAGCAGCGGCGAAGCTCGAGCGAGCGAGCTCCATGGCGGCAGCGCAATGGCGGACGGCGGGAAGGGGGAAAAGCCGTGTGGGTGCTCCGGTGGTTCCTTTTATACACGGCGCGGCTTGGAGGAGGGTCCAAGGCTCCCTGGGAACGGATAAGTCCGCCCGTGCAGCTGTGGGCCAGCGCCGGCCTCGGCGTCCGCGGCGACGGCGCATGGCGGCGCTGCGCGTGGCAGCTAGGCGCCTAGAGCGCATAGGCGCTCGATGGCCTAGCTCGGGAGGTGGCGCGGCACAAGTAGCTGACGGCGGCGGTGATGAGACGGGTCGACGGCGTCGCTGACTTCTCCCTCCCGGCGTGCATCGCATCGAGCTCCCGCGGCGGCGACGGCCGGCGCGTGTCGACGGGCTTCGCGGAGGGGAGAGGAGAGAGGAGGGGAAGACCGTGGGCGGCGCGTGGTTTCGGTGGCCGACGTGGCAAGTGGAGGTGACGGCGTGACGTGGGGCCCACCGAAGTGACGGCCGGGGCACGGACGCCGGGGCGTCGCGTCGGCGCAACGTCGCACGCGAGGACGCCGCTCTGGAGCGCCGGGCGCCGATCCAATTCAGTGAAGGGTGGTTTGACCGATTCAAACTAAAATTTTTCAAACTAAACTTTAAATTCTCCAAAAACAAAAGGTATAGACCACCTAACCAGCTTCAACTTTCCCAAAGGTTGACCTATGAAATTTTGCCTAGATTAGTCAGAAATTCAACTCCAAGTTGCTGTTTTCTCAGCCTGGTCAAACTCGTGCTCTGAGAGTTGACTGGATTTTTGAGGCTTTTCCACTCCGAATCTCAAATGCCACCAATTGAATGAAATGTGTCCCATGAAAAACTGGACAACTTTCATATTGGCATAATTTTGAGTACTTAAGAAAAATTTGGAGAACAAGCCAGACTTTTAAAGAGAGGTATAGATCTCTAAGGGTTTGACTTAGGGTTTGAAGGAGTTGACCCCTAAGGGGTGGTTTGACCAAGACAAACAATGGTTAGGGCTACTAATGGTGATGATTACTATTGCCCAAACATCCAGGATGTTACACATGCTGAATACAAAATTCAATCAATTCCCTGAACCATCCCTGTAGAGGAAGATTGGATCAATCACACTTGTATTCACTAGTATGGAGTTACATATATAGAGTACAAAGCCGGTGCGGCCCAGCACTCCTGCGTCGGGGACCCAGAATGACATGGGCCAGGCCTGGACAAGGCCTATCCAGGGGTTATAGCCAGCGGCCCACGACAGCTGAGGGTTGGAGGAGCGAGAGCCAGAGGCAGAGCCGCCGGTGCCGCCACCGCCGCCGCATGCGCCGCCGCGCTTCTTCTGGTTGCGCGGTTTGGAGCGAGACGACGAATGATGTGCCAGAGGATTGGTCGGCGAAGGAGTTGCCAGCAGAGTGGCCAGCGTAGAGCACCTGTGCGGTGTCCATCTTGGGATTGCTGTGGGCGGTAAGCTCTTCGAGGAGTAGGAAGGAGCGTGCGGAGCGAAAGGAGTGGGGCGGGGACTTGCCGGCGATGACAGGCTTGAGGTAACGATACTTGGGGTTGAGACCCGGCAGCATGTTCACTAGGCTGGACTCGGTGACGGGCTGGCCAACATCGTGGAGGTCGTCAGCAAGTTTCTTGAGCTTGGTGGTGTAGTTCGTCATGGACATGTCGCCCTATTGGAGGCTGAGGAACTCCACCTCGAGAAGAACGACACGCTAGAGCTCGTTGTCGCGGAAGAAGGCCTCGACGTCGGCCCAGATGCTGAAGGCGGAGGAGCACGACTGGTGGACGATGTCGAAGATCACCTTGGAGATGGTGGTGTAGATCCAATTCACCACGATGTGGTCGAGGCGCGTCCATTCAGCGTCGCGATTGGGAATCAGTGCCGGCGAGGAGCTAGACGTGCGACATGAGGCCGAATTTGCCAAGGGCGGACTCGAAGAGGGTGCGCCACAGGCTGTAGTTGGATCCGGACAGGTCGAGGATGCCTGGAACATGGGAGTGAATGTTGACAGTTTGGATGGCGGCGGCCAGAACAGGAGGGAGCTCAGGCTCGTCGGCGTCGGAAGAGGAGGAGGAGTGGGCAGGGGAAGCCATGGAGGACTTGGAAGCAGAAGCAATGGAAGCAAAGGGATTGTCCAGGGTTGAGAACTCGGTGTATGATACCATGTAGAGGAAGATTGGATCAATCACACTTGTATTCACTGGTATGGAGTTACGTATATAGAGTACAAAGCTTGTGTAGATCCTATCTATGCGGCGGCGAGCACAGCCTGTGCGCCGCGAGCGAGTCACGCGCAAGGACATGGCGCAGCTGAGAGAGCGGCGCGGGAGGAGCGCGTGGGCGATGACTCGGCAAGGCCGTTGTTGAGGCCATAGGTGCTGGGCGACGGAGTCATAGAGCTCGCGGACGCGGCGGGAGAACCGTGGCGTTCAACAGTCCCAATTCATAGATGTCTCCTTTAGGCTGCACCACTACAGCATATATATATGAGCTATGTTTTCTTTTCTGAGACAAACTGGCTGAAGTAAAATTCGTGTTTCTAATTATTAAAATGACAGAAAATCACAAAGATTGGACCATTCCATCTTACAGCAGTGCAAGATATGCAGAGTACCTTGTAAAAGTACTTCATTAAGGGTTCCAATCCCGTCATGAGGCCGTCGAAGGCAAATCCCGGATCCTTCCAGGCGACGCTGCTGTTCACCGGCAAATCACATGTGCTTCTACTCGTACGTCCTCACCTCCATGCCCACCTCGGTCCAATTCCTCCCCTCTTCCTACAATCCGTACCTGACGACCCTCTTGCCGCTGTCGCCGCAGTGGAACTTGACCCACATCTCGTCGAAACTGGTAGCACACACGGAGGATGGGGAGACGGACGCAGCAGGCACCGACCGGATGCAATTTTATGGATGAGGTGGCAGGGAGGTGGGGGTGCGGTGCGGAAGCGAGGCGGCGGGGAGGGGAGGGGGCTGCGGTGGGGAAGCGAGGTGGTGGGAAGGCGAGGGGGCGCTGGTGGGGAGGGGAGGTTGCTGCGGCGGGATTCACGGGTGGTAGGCCCGATGCACGGGGCGGGAGGGGGTGCGAGGAGGATGTCTCAGGGGTGGGGTGGGGGTGAGTAAATTATTGATGATGTGACGCATTAAGAGGTGAGAGAAATCTATAGTAGGGTGATCTTATATAGTTTTGTATGATAGCATGCATCTTACGTAGTAAAATTAGTTGTGGATGAGTGGATCCATTGTCACCCTCGCAGTTTCCCTTTTGTTAACCATCGGTCTAGATTGTGTCCAACACAAGGTACAACTGCTTTTTTGTTGTTGTTGATGTTGTTTTCTGTTTTTCTTACTTCCATTCGTTCTTTATTTCTTCTCTTTCCATCTTCTTTCATCACATATGTTTTCACGCACCAAGGCTCACAGACATGTTCCATCACAGAAACAAGGCGTTTCATAGGAGGTCTGTGTGAAATTATAGGGAATAAGTGGTACTGTTGAGGTGCTATGTTAAAAAAATAGAGACAGATATGCAAAAAGCTTATAAAGAACAGAGGGGAGAAATAAAGGGAATAAAAAAAATCCAGTTTGCAGCAAATATCAAAGAGGGAACAGTTGTAAGGGCAACTCCAACCGCGCTCTTAAATTTGAGGCCTCATCGGCCTATATGAGGATCTCTCATCGTCATTTGAGGCTCCTATTTTCCTTCCAACACCAACCGAACTCTCATATAACACCTTAGTTATAACCAACTTCTTCTTTTATTCCCCTTCTTACACACGGGCCCCACATGTCAGCGAGCATTTTTACCCCCACCGGCCCATCCTCCCTCCCCCAATCCCCCACAGATCGCCGCGAGGCGTAGAGCCGTCGGCCCCGACAGGCCGACCTCCCGGGCAGAGCAATGCCGGCCCCCACGGGTGTTGACGGCTGTTAAGTACCTAATTCAAGGCCGTCAAACCCTGCATTTCATCATGAGAATCAAGCATCCACACTAGAATAGGGGTTTAAACTAACAATTTCCACAAGTGGCTGTATGAAGATGAATGCAGGTGTTTAGCATAAGAAATGAAGAGAAAGCACACCTCTATGATCCTAGCACTTCAGGCTCAGCCAATGAGGGGCTGCCATGCAAGCATCCCCTGGATCAATGACGTCATCAATCCAAGAGAGAGAGCTTCGGCGAATCAGAGACCGCCACGCTGCGTCACATGGATCATATGGCCCACCAGAGCGACTAAACCGCCTCCAACACACGTGTACACCGGGAACCGACCTCAGGGCCCACCAACCAGCCGCTCAGAGAAAGCACAGGCCGAGGGGGCCCACCTGGGGGTCGGCCGACCGCAGGATCGGCCGAACCGACCTTGGGTCGGTTGATCCCCGCCTTCCACGTGTTGGCTCCTGGTTGGCTCCTGGTCACATTCCAGGGGTGCACGGGGTGTTCTCACACTGGTGTCCGAGCCTATAAATAGAAGAGGAGGGGGGTGAGAATAGGATAACACACTTGAAGGCAACTTCTCACCTTAGCCTCTTCTCCTCCTTCTCATTCCCTCTAGGTGGAGGT
Source organism: Cenchrus fungigraminus (assembly GCA_036936925.1). Taxonomy (NCBI): domain Eukaryota; kingdom Viridiplantae; phylum Streptophyta; class Magnoliopsida; order Poales; family Poaceae; genus Cenchrus; species Cenchrus fungigraminus. The sequence goes on along the minus strand of CM072780.1, from coordinate 112,806,852 downwards.
GAAACCTCATCCCACCATGAGTGTGAGTGTGAGGAAGATCTAGCTTAGGTGGTGCTAGGTAGAGAGGGGAGTGTGTGGGTGAGTAGAAGGGAGATGCGATGATCCGTTCTTCGTTCATCATCCCTTTGTACCTCGTGAGTGATGTTGTTCTTCGTTTAGACTAAAGTGAGTATTTCGTTATATTCTAATTAGACTAAAGTCGTATTCATACATGGGTGATATGTTCTAGAGTTCTTCATCTGTTCATCATTTAGAGGCTTGTGTTCTTCGTAACACGATCCTTTGATCTTGTTGACTGGATGAATAATTCTGCATTCCGTTTGTGTGATTGCTTGTCAATTAGAATATAGTGAGTACTCTGCATATCTGAATTAGACCAAAGTGTCATTCATATCTCTTCGTATTGTCTTGATTCCATGATGGGCAAGGTCTAGTTGTACTCGCCGGTTCATCGCTCCGTATTTCTACGGAGTGCTATAGTGTTGCTACGGGACGTCAGACGTAGCCGTGCTATAGTAGTAGTCGGTAGTGCAGACGTGGTGTATAGACTACGGGTTATCCTTCGATTGCCCTGTATCCCACAGTTTGTCTTGGGGTAGGCCACGGTAGTGATAGCCGTTGGACCCTTTCGGAATCCCCCACGTTCGGATACATGTGTAGGCAACCCTTTTCCATGAACCGACTGTTATAGCCAGGAGGGTCCGGTGTCCGAAGCGAGATCCTTTGCAGCTTGTACTGTCGTACGGACATCCCTGGGCCCAGTACTCAGGTGGGTACCAGGACCGACTACTGCGTGGGCCCCTGGGACTACTCGACTTGGGCTCCACAACACCGGATGACGTGAAGCACAAGGCATACGGAGGACTAGTACTCGGTTAGGAAGCTAGACATGTCCGAATCCATGTAGAGTACTCCTAGCCGTGTACGATTAGTACTCTCCCTGGCAAACCGACTTGTAACCCTGCCTCCCGGACTATATAAGGTGAGGCAGGGACCCCTATCTCATCATCCGCATCATCTTGTAAACACACCCAATCAATCCAGAGCTACGCAGCATACAGGACGTAGGGTATTACACACCTCGCGGCCCGAACCTGTCTAAATTGTGTGCCACGTGTCTCTCCTTCGAGTTTCTGATCTCGGTGAGGCCACAAACATCTACGTTGGGTATTCCCCTTGGTAGGTTGCCAGGTTAAAACACCGACAGCTGGCGCGCCATGTAGGGGATCTCGCTGAAGATCTCATGGCGAACTCGACGGCTTCAATCGTCATGAAGCCAATTGCCGCTTTCAATCGCGGCGACACCTTCGTCTTCGGCTCCTGGGTCTGCACCGCTGATGGCGCCGGATCGTTCTAGCGCTACCTCACCATGACCCCAGACCCAGAGACTGGACTCATGACGCTTCCCGAAGCCATCACGGGTCAACTCGTCGAAAAATTCGACAAATTTTCGCTCTGCAACCAAGCCGCCGACTTCGAGACTGGATCCACCTCCAACTCGAACTCGACGTCACCCTGAATCAAACCGTGTGAGCTGGCTCCTGAGCCATCGTGCGGACCGGTCCTCCTCCATGAGCACTTCCCGTACAGCCTCTGCAACTCTAGCAAAGCCTACACAGAAGCACTCACCTCACGTCGGGTCGGCAAGGAGATCGCTTCCGAGTACTCCTCAGACTCCAACACCGTCCCCGACTACAACTCGGACTCTTCCTATACGAGTTTGGCTTCGGTCTCGATCCGATCGAGTCCGAGTCCGAGCTCAATACTACCGAGGAGCCATTATCAGGTCCTGCCGCTAGCTTGGTCGTCACGTCTACTCCCGCCGGCAGATTCGCCTACTGGCCCGACCGCAAGCCCGCAGACCTGATCGACGACAACTCACGCTGTGTCGCCTACCTCAAGGCACTCCCCTTCCAGGAGGGGACACCACTGACTCCAAACGAGGAGGAGCATACGCCAACTGAGGTGGCGACTACCGACTCCGAACTCTGCACGCCTGACCGTGAGGTATTCATGGCAACCGGGGAAGCTGGAACCTCAGAAAACTGAGTTGATCGGTACCTTGAAGATATTTCAGAAGACGAGGAATCAGCTAACGCACCCGCAGACGAGACTACTGATGCCAAGAACGCCCGGCACGAACGCAACAGAAAGTGAGCAGATCGACGCAAGGGGCTTCGAGAAGCTCTCTCCATCCGGAACCTCAACGAGGCTCTGGACCAAGTCGCCAACCGGGTCCACACAACCCCTGAGCAATGCCTCATGTCTATCACTACGATAGCTCGAACAGCTCAGGGGCACCGTGCGGGTGAACTCATCGCCAAACTCGCTAAGGATGCCTACTTCATGCGGGTCAACAACAGAGTCACCGGAGCCGGAAATCACGAAGCCACTAGCCGCAGCCGTACCCCAGCAGAAGTCGGAGGTAACCACGTCAGAGGTGAACACCAGCCAAATCCCAATCGCTCTAGAGCCAGCGGAGGAGGCCCCTCACATGGCAGCACTAGCGGTGGTGGCCACGTCGACGGTGGCGGCGGTGGCAGCAGCGGTAGCACTTCCCATGGCGCCGGCAGAAGAGCTGGTGGCGGCGGCGATCGCGGAGGCCGAGGCCACGCGAACAGCCACGTCACCAGCAGCACACGTGGCGGCTACGACGCCTGCCACAGGATCGACGAGATACGCCGTGCCAAGAAGACTGCCGACGTCAGCGACAACGACGGCTTCCCCGCCTTCTCTTCGCGACTTCATGCACTGCTTCTCCCCCAGAAGTTCAAGCCCTTCGGGATCACCAAGTACGATGCGAAGCAAGATCCAGTCCAGTGGCTCAGATGTTACGCCCTGGCCATCGAGAACGCTGGGGGCAACAACGACGCGAAGTGCCTCTACTTCCCTTTCTGTCTGGACCAAGCCCCACTTACATGGCTCGAGTCGCTCGACAAAGACTCGATCGATAAGTGGGAACAACTTAAGGCCCAGTTCACCAGCAACTTCGCGGGCGCCATGGGATGCTCGGGTACTCGCATGGACCTCGTGATGGTCAAGCAGGAGCAAGGCGAGACGCTCCGCCAGTACATGCGCCGCTTTTTCGACAAGCGTGCGACCGTAGTCGACGTCACCGACAAAGAAGTCATTGACCTCTTCCAAGGTGGTCTTTACCACCGTCGCACCTTCGAAGGCTTTGGTCGCCGACGCCCAAGTTCCATCACCAAGCTCAAAGACATGATCACCTCATGGGCCGATGAGGAGGACAAGGCGAACGCCAAGTACGACTCCATTCGCGGCAAGAGCAAGAATAACACGGGCGGCAACAATAATAACAAGGATCAAGGGAGTCGCAACAACAACTACTCGGGTCCTAACCGCAAGCGCAAGCCAGACAACACAGTCGCGGCTACACAGCACCCTGCAAAGGACAGCTCCAAAAAGACCTCTGGCGGCTTCAGAGACTTGCTCAAAGAGAAGTGCCTGTGGCATCTGGATGGTAATCACACAAGCGACCAGTGCTACCAACTCCGGCGAGCACTCAAGGATGTTCCCGAGCCACGGCCCCCTCACGACAAGAAGGGCAAGAAGAAAGTCGACGAAGGCAATGGCGACTTCCAAGAACCTGACAAGACGGTGAATGTCCTCTTCGGCGGACTACCCACCACACGATCACAGAAGCTCACCCTACGGGATGTCTTGAACATTGAACCAGCAGTGCCGACACCTCTAAGGTGGTCGGAGGTACCCATAACCTTCTCCCGCACAGATCAATGGACAAGCTTCTCCGAACCAGGATGTTTTCCACTCGTCCTGAAACCAGTAGTCGCGGGCTCCAGACTCAACAAGGTACTCATCGATGGCGGGAGCGGACTCAAAGTCCTCTTCACCAAGACCTTGAAGAAGATGAAGCTCGACATCACCGACATGCTCACTAAGAGCGCGTCACCTTTCTACGGCATCGTCTCGGGCAACGCGGCTATACCACTCGGCTCAGTGGTTCTACCAGTTACCTTCGGGGAGACAAGAGAGAATTACCGCACCGAGTACATCAAGTTCGAGGTTGCGGACTTCGAAACCTCCTACCATGCCATCCTCGGCAGACCAGCCATCACCAAGTTCATGGCGGTCCCTCACTACACCTACTTGGTACTCAAAATGCCAAGTCCTGCCTGAGTACTCACGCTGCAAGGGGACTTGAAGATCTCCTACGACTGCGACACCGAAGCCGTGGAACTTGCAGCAACCAATCAAGTACCCAATGCAATGATGGAGATCTTCACTGCATCCAAGAAGCTCGCCCCAACCAAACTCGAGATACCTGAGAAGACCGACACCTCCAACAAACCTCAGCCAACAGAGGAAGTTCAGGTGAAGGCCATCGACCTTAGGACCAGTGACAACAGCAAGACTACCATGATCGGCGCGGGGCTCGACCCTAAATAGGAAGACGCGCTCGTCAGCTTCCTCCGGGCTAATCGAGACATCTTCGCGTGGAAGCCAGCGGACATGCCAGGTGTGCCCAGGAGGCTGATCGAGCACTCACTCAACGTCGATCCTAAAGCTACCCCCAAGCGACAACACCTCTGCCATTTTGCTGACGACCGGCGGGATGCCATCAAAAAGGAACTCGCCAAACTACTCGCGGCTGGCTTCATCCATGAAGTCTTCCATCCTGAGTGGCTCGCCAACCCCGTCCTCGTCCGCAAGAAGAACACGAACGAGTGGAGGATGTGCGTCGACTACACCGACCTCAACAAACACTGCCCCAAGGACCCCTTCGGGTTGCCGCGGATTGATCAAGTCATCGACTCCACGGCGGGCTATGACCTGCTCTGCTTCCTCGACTGCTACTCTGGGTACCACCAGATCACCATCAAGGAAGAAGACTAGGAGAAGACCGCGTTCATCACCCCGTTCGGCACCTACTGCTACACGACAATGTCGTTCGGGTTGAAGAACGCCGGTGCTACCTACCAACGAGCTATCCAGGCCTGCTTCAAGAAGCAGCTCAACAAGAACGTCGAAGCCTATGTGGATGACGTGGTCGTCAAGACCAGAAACTCCGACACGCTCATCACCGATCTTGAAGAGACCTTCACATCTCTGCGAGAGTACCAGTGGAAGCTCAACCCCAACAAGTGCGTCTTCAGCGTACCCTCGTGGAAACTACTCGGCTTCATCATCAGCCACCGCGACATCAAAGCCAATCCCAAGAAGATCTCCACCATCACCAATATGAAGGCTCCAACCTGCATCAAGGATGTGCAGAAGCTGACCGGGTGCATGGCGGCCCTGAACAGATTTATCTCGAAGCTTGGAGAACGGGGACTACCATTCTTCAAACACCAAGAGAAGTTCGTGTGGACCGCGGAGGCTGATCAAGCTCTGAGGCGGCTTAAAGACTTCCTGTCGAAGCCACTGGTCCTCACAGCTCCTCGCAAACAGGAGCAGCTACTGCTCTACCTTGCTGCGACTACTCATGTGGTCAGTACTGCCATCGTCGTCGAGCGGCAGGAAGAAGGCCACACCTACCCAGTCCAGCGACCAGTCTACTTCGTCAGCGAGGTCCTGTCCGAGTCCAAGGCACGGTATCAACTGGTCCAGAAGCTACTCTACGCAGTACTCATCACCCCGCGGAAGCTACGACAGTACTTCCAGGAGTACTCGATCACCGTCATCACTGACTACCCACTTGGTGACATACTCCATAATCAAGATGCTACTGGAAGAATCTCCAAGTGGGCGGTCGAGTTTGGTGCCCTCAACATCGACTTCAAGCCACGCACAGCTATTAAGTCTCAAGCACTAGTCGGCTTCATGGCAGAGTGGCGGGAGAATCAGCTACCAACTCCAACAGAGCGACCAGAGCATTGGGTGATGTACTTCGACGGCTCACTCAAGCTCGAGGGCGCGGGCGCAGGGGTACTCCTGATTTCTCCAAAGGGTGAACAACTCAAGTATGTCCTACAGATCTTCTGGAAGGTCTCAAACAACGAAGCTGAGTACGAAGCCCTGCTTCACGGGCTCCGCCTTGCAATCTCATTTGGCATCAAGTGACTGCTAGTCTCAGTGCTCATCAACCAAGTCAACAAGTCCTGGGACCGCAACAAGGAGAACATGGACGCCTACTTTCTGGAAGTCCGCAAGCTCGAGAACAAATTCTATGGTCTTGAGTTCCACCACGTCGTCCGCGACAACAACGTTGCAGCGGACGTCCTGTCGAAGCTTGGTTCTACTCACGCTCAAGTACCCATTGGAGTCTTCGTCCACAAGCTTCACGCGCCATCCATCCCGGAGTCGGCACCAACGACCACTGACCCTGGGCCAGTACAGCTCAGTCAGGAGGTCATGATGATAGACGTGGACTGGAGACAACCCTTCATCGACTACATCCGTGAGCAGAAGGTTCCTTCCGACAAGAACAAGGCCGAACAACTCGTCTGCCGAGCCAAGACCTACGTACTAGTCGGAGACAAGCTTTACAGGCGGGGTGCCACTTCTGGAGTACTCATGAAGTGCATACCTCGGGAAGAAGGCAAGGACATCTTGGAGGAGATCCACAAGGGCGTTTGCGGCAACCATGCGTCCTCTCGCACGCTGGTGAGCAAAGCCTTTCGACGAGCTTTCTACTAGCCCACAGCTCTGGCTGACACTGAAGAACTCGTCAGAAGGTGCCAAGGGTGCCAATTCTTCGCCAAGCAGCAACACGTCCCGGCCTACAAGCTAGTCACCATACCAACGACCTGGCCCTTTGCCTGCTGGGGGCTCGACATGATTGGACCTCTGCCAACTGTGCTAGGTGGATTCAACAGAGTCTTGGTGGCCATCGACAAGTTCACCAAGTGGATCGAAGTCAAGCTGGTTACCTGCCCAAAGGCCGACAGAGTACTCGACTTCTTGGATGAACTCGTGCATCGCTACGGGCTACCCCATCGCATCATCACAGACTTGGGTTCCAACTTTAACAACCACTAGTTCTGGAGTACTGCGAGAACAGCGGGATCGATGTCCGATACGTCTCAGTCGCCCACCCGCTCGCTAACGGCCAAGTGGAGCACGCCAACAGGATGGTACTCGACGCCCTCAAGAAGCGATTGCACGATGCAGCTAACACCAAAGGAGGCACGTGGATCAAGGAACTACCCAACGCACTCTGGGGGCTTCGTACTCAACCTACCAAGCCAATGGGGCAATCGCCCTACTTCCTAGTCTATGGCTCTGAAGCTATTCTACCCGCCGACGTGATGTGGGAATCCCCGATAGTAGAACAATACGACGAAGGCTTCTCAGAAGACAGTCGCCGGGTTGATATCGACAGCCTCGAAGAAGCCTGCTGCGCTGCCCTCGTCTAGTCAGCAAGGTACCTAGAGGGTATCCGACGCTATCATGATCGCAACGTCAAGGAACGATCTTTCAACATCGGCGATCTAGTCTTCTGTCGCATCCAGAACACAAACGGACTACACAAGCTCAGCTCGCCATGGGAAGGTCCCTTCTCAGTCTCCAAGGTGACCGGACCAGGCTCATATCGTCTCCAAACACTCGAAGGTGATGACATCAGCAACTCGTGGAACGTCGACCAGTTTTGTCGCTTCTACGCATAGTTGCTCGACTACTCATCTACGAGTCCAGCCTATACGACTACTCACGGACTCTTCGCTGTAAGCGGGCTCTTGGTCAGCGTTAACGGCTACTAACGGATCCTGGGCCGCACATAGCACAAGGACTTTGGCAGCGGTCTACAGACCACGTACTCTCTAGATCCAGTCTATACGACTACTAATGGATCTCCAGCTGTAAGCGGTCCAAGGGCCCTAGCAATCACTTAGCCATAGGCGGCCTACGGGTCCTGGCGACTTCTTATTTGTAATGGCCCTGGCCATCCAGGTGTACTTCTTCATCAGTAATAAAGATTGACTCTACTCAACTTGTTTACTGTGCCTCCTAGCTAGGCAGATTCTGCTGAGTACTACTACTCATCACCTCTCCCACGGCTTGGTACTCCACACACTTCGCTGCAAGTAGCGGCAACTAGTACTCATTACAGCATAAAAAGTGGACAAACTTCATTGATATTTCAAACAAGTCTCTGACTACTTTGTTTGTCTTACATCAACTACTCTAAGCTACCTCTACAGGTACATCTACTGGAGGTTCAGCTTGTCCGCGACTTGCTCCGCGACGGGCGCCATCTCCTCAAGAAGGGTCTTGTACTGCTCATCCGTGCAGTTCGCCGCAAGACCACCGGCTACCACGTCCACTGGCGCCTTCGGGAAGTATGACTTCATGAAGGCAAGCACCTGGTTCGGTATCGACTTTGCCAAGTGCTTGACGTACGTCGCCAGGCGCCCGGGGGTTTCCTTCAGCCTGTCTACCAGAGGGGCTATCTTGGGTCCGCCCAGATGTGGTACCAACAGCCTTGCTATGGGCAGCGCGGCTTCTTCGAGTTCCTTCAGCTGACCTCGAAGCTTCTCGCAGTCTTCATTGAGCTTCTGTAGAGATTTATAATAGTTTACAAGGTCACGATCTGAGGCTTCACGGAGCTCCATGTGCTTGATACACTCATAGCGCAACTGAGCGTACTCATACTCAAGTACCTCTCTCTTGTCGGTCTTGCGGTACACGATGTTCTTGAGGTCCGTTTCAGAAGCCTTCAGCTAGTCAGCCCTCACCTCAAGATCTGTAGACAACTCGTCACAGTGTCAGACTATACACAAGTATTGCAATAAGTACTCGGAATTCTTGGTGGGAGGCACACCTTTGTTCTTCTGGCGCAACGACTTGTTCTTCCTGATCAGGTCGTCTCTCTTCGCCTGCATCTCTTGTACCTCGTTGTGGTACTGGGCGAAGGCGCCATCAAGCTTGGATTGGAGCAGCGCTGCGTGTTTCTTCGACTTGTCCAACTCCTTCTCCAAAGCTTCGGTATGGAGAACTCTGTCACCGTATCCCTTCAGGAGATCGGTCTTCTGGCGGGACCTCTCCACCACGTCCTACGCAAGACAGAACAGCCAATGAGCAATCAGTACTCAACAAGGCAAGACTACTCAGGGTACTCGAGACATACCTTGACCCATCGCTCTGTTCGGCACCACGACTCCATGCTCAGAGACACGACGGCCGGGTCAATCAGATCATCATCCAGTAACTCGAGACCTCCGCGGCTCGAGGTCCCAGTCTCTGGCATGGGCGCCGAGCGGAGCAGCACCGCATCTTCTATCATCACCTCGTGAACAATGACCTCAGACCCTGCTTCCGGTTGCGGGTCAACCCGTGTTTCCTCGTTTGGCCCGGGGGCTGTCGAAGTCGCCGGCCCGGAGGCTGTTGGAGTCGCTGGCCCGGGGAGTGTTGCTGCCGCCGGCTCGGCAACTGGCTCTGCAGTTGTTGCCTCAGCAGTAGCCACCTCCATGGCTACTGCCACAGGGATCGTTGCTCGTCAGCTTGTGTCCCTGCCAAGATCAGTTCAATTGTTAGCGACAGCTAGGACTACCCCTACAATAAGTACTCGTGGTGACAGGATGCGTACCTTCTACTACGGTTGCTTCTTCAAGACTCGACCCTGTCGCGATGTCCGCTTGTGGTGGCGGTGTGGGTTCTCGTACCTCCGCCGAGTGGTCTTCACCATCGGCAGGAGTGCTAGTCTCCCCATCCCACGACAAGTCCGTGGATTTCCTGCATCACGAAGTCTCCAATCAGCAACACGAGCTTGACTACTACAAAATTACTTAAGAGTTCCAGAAACTTACAGAGTTGACCGCACCCCCTAGAACCAAGTGCCTACAAGAGATACCATACCTCTCGCCTTAGCAGAGATCCTGTGTCCTTGGATAAGTCGCTCGTAGAGTACCCCATCCGTTCCTAGGATTCGATACCCTTTGGAATACTACCGAGGGAGAATTGCTACAACAGTGTATCCGTGCGCTTGCGGACTTGTTCGCACCTGTCAGTATACCCGGGTGATTCTTACACGCTCACGCTATCCCGGTGCCATAGTGGTGAGGTTAAGAAATACCAACAAGCATTTCTGGCGCTGTTGCCGGGGAACGGTTGTCGAGAATCTACGAACCCGACTATCCTCGTATCCTTTGTTTTTCCTTTCTGCTTCTACCTCTACCCCTGTTATCCTAGGAAGGTTATCCTTGTGCACACTTTCTACCCATTATGAGTGAACCAATAGAATCATCTTTGCGGAGGCGACCTGCCTCCTTAACACCTTGTATGGGTCACCCATCCCTCATGAAGCTAGTCGAGAACGATTCCTTCTCGGGGGAAGTCATGAAAATCCCTACTCCCATGTGAGAGACTTTGAACAACTGTGTTCTACCCAGGGTAAGACCGGGGTGACACAGGATGTTCTTAGGAGGAACTTGTTCCCATTCTCCCTTTCTGGAGGAGCGAGAACTTGGTACCATTGTTATGGGCATGATCACCTCAACTGGGGAGCATTGAGAGCAGCTTTCTACACCCGATTCTTTCCTTTGAGGCGTATCATTTCCTTAAGAATGACGATCCTCAGTTTCCAACAGAAAGAGAAGGAATCCCTAGGCATGGCATGGCATCGTTTTGCCTCTATGGCCGAGTCATGCCCAGTCCTTGATCTGCTAGACCTGGTGCTCTTGCAGCACTTCCGACTTGGTTTGCTAAGGGATAGTGGCATGACGCTTGATGCCATGTCGGGAGGCGCCTTTATGTTCTTAGAGCCGGAGCGAGGAAAAGAAATTCTAGAGAAACTACGAGATTTCAGCTCCCCGCCCATCCTAAGCGACGAGGTAGCCAACCGTGATAATGAAGAGTTGCCTAGATCCATCTTCGAGAGAGCCCGAGCTTACATACCAACCTTCTCTACACTCTGGTCGAAGATGTCATTCTTGACCAGCAGGAATCTATGGGAAAGAGCACCTAGTGTGAGTTCTGCCCTTGGGTTCCCCTATCGTTTCTTCTCTTAAACACCCGACCTTAGAGACTTAGTCTCGGAGGAGGGAGGAAAGGAGTGGTCAAAGAAGGGTGGTTGTTCCTGGCGAGAACGACCATTTCAACTTCGACTACAACTTTCCGGGAGAGGTTATGATGAATGTTTTGTGCTTCATGTCAAGGCTCAACCTGAGGTTCTGCCACACCAAAGGACAGGCTAAGACACTGGCCCCAGGATCACAAGTCTCTATACTTCTGGCATTGGAAAGCATGACTTTATACCGATCCAGTTGAGCAACCTATCTCATCCTCATGAGCTCAGCTAGGACCGATGTCGATCAAGTTAAGTAGGCATAAATCCCATTCTTACGCCTTGACTTGATCGATGCCCTGCGGGAGTGTGGTTGCATCTCTATCTTTTGCACTCCCGTTGGAAGCTTGGGTTGGCTTACGTGTCATCCTCACACTAGTGAGGGTGAGAACCTTGGCAACCTAAGGAGAGAATGAACTGGCAAGTTTGTTGCTCTTGATTTACAGCTCGAATGTTTGTTCGACCCATGGAATCTCGCTCACTTGATCTGGGGTCTGAGCATTCTTGAGCCATGCTTCCAGAGGTATGGGTCCAGGTGAACCCCCTATTTTGCGCTATTTATGCAGGAAGAGGTTTAAGTAAAGCTAAAAGAGGAGTGAGGGCATTTATGCCCAACACCTTGTCCTAGCTATTACTGGAGCCTCCAACCTCAAAATCTGTGGGACACCCGGCCCAGAGATCGTGAGCCCTACTAGAACCCACAGGCCAAAGGGGAGGCCCAGCGGGGCCCATATGGGTTCGGCCGACCCACTAGGTCGGCCGACCCAATAAGGGTGCCACCGCCTCTCCCCTTTCGAGTGTGCCTTCCTTCGTCCTCCAGAGACCTCCTCCTTGCCGCGTGACGGATTTTGAGCCACGCAGAATTCCATCTCCCCTGCTCCTTCCTCCTCACAGCCACCGCATCGTCGGTCATGAGTAGCCGGGACGCACAGCCTCGTCAGATGAAGGCCCCGTCCCCCTTCGACGGGGAGAGATTCTTTTTCTTCAGCGACCTAGGGAGCGACAAGTTGCACCCATGGGATGGATCTCAAGATGATATGATGACTCCGGAATGAGGGAGGAGGATGAGAAGCCCAACTGGAGACTCGCTAGAGCCCCCGGCTAGGCACGGCTCATCTTCACCCCCCACTTTCGCTGGTCATTGTCCCTGATTTACCACCCTAGGGAAGAAATCAGCCCCTGGTTCAAGTAAGAAGGTGCTCTACGATGACTGGCTAGGCCCACCGTTGAAGCCCGGAAAGCGCTACGTAGGATCGCTCTTTAGCAAGGATGGTGAGCCTTTCTGCCACAAGTATGAGCAGGATGTTTGGGATGAGATTCCGCAGCCCCAGACCAGATTTCACATCTTTGGGGTGAGGACCCCGAAGGACAGCTGCGGGGTGCCGAAACCTTACCCACCGCGCTGGGAGACAGAACTTGAGGACATCCTGGCATCGTTACCTAATAGAAGGAATCTCCAAACAAGCAAGGTGGTAGACAGGTTGGCAGATGTGTACCTCGAGTACGAGGCCTTGGTGAAGGTTGTGAAGAAGCAACGAGAAGAGTATCGGCCTCGAGACCCGCGAGGAGATGGATGCTATGCTGCAGCGCCTGATCAAGGCAGAGGGTTTGGAAGCCCTCTTCGCGGAGTAGAGGGCTATGCCCATTTTTCATCTTCCATAGGCGCTTAGTTCAGTTTAGTTTATTTCCTTCCATGTTTATTTCCCTTTCAATTTTTATTTCCATCATGTGTGTAAGCACCTATTTTACTATGAACTTGAATAAAATAATCTGACTCCACCGGTCATGTAACCCGGTCGAGTCACATGTGTGTTAGTTGTTTTTGTTTTTGTTTGTCTTGAAGAACTGCACCCAGGTACAAGATAGTGTGGGGGAGAGTCGCACTCTCCAAACACGAACACGATGGATATTTGCACCCACACCACACTCGCACAGCGCTACGACCACTCATGTTTAGAGAACCTGAACGGAGACGCATTCTTGCACATCACGAAAACCCCGTCCGGTCTGCATCAACAACCAGCGCTAGTTTGCATTTCTACCTCATTCAACCATGATGCTTGAGTTCGTTATGCCCTTTTATAAAATCCTTTATGAACAAACTCGAGAATTCTATGGTGATGCTTGCTCCGTACCTGTGGTTGACATGCATAAGTTTTGTTCCTCGTTTTTACTCTTGAGGCTTGTGAACCATATCTTTATAAGAACGACATGTTCATCTAAGTAGTTGACAAGTAAGATATGGCTTGATGACATGATCTTAGCTCTGAAGGTTCAAGTTCTTGGGTTTATTTGAAAAAAAACGCTCTTGCAGCTCCTCTTTGATATGTTCCAGTCCTACCAAAGCCATATGACGTTTGTTAGTTGAAAACCTTATACTCATATGCTGGTTGTTTTTGCATTGAGCTTTGTCAAAACTTGTGACCCTAGTGAGAATTCTTTTCATGCTTTCATGATCAAGATTCGTGTGCACGCCACCACTTTCCCCTTGCTATGCTTCTACTCTGGGAGTTAGCATTGTAGCATCCATCTGTTCACCTACATAAATGCTCCATCATATGCACTGATTTCTCTCTCCTTAAGTATTTTGTAAAGAGGCATGGCTATCTAAAAAAACAGGGGGACACATGAAGGTCCCTCAGTCATGAAAAAAAAGAAAAAAAATGTGGGCACATGAAGGTCCACTAAAAAGAGAGGATAACCATGATCTCATAAGACTTTTCATATATATGAGAGAGAGAATCATGCAATGGATTCATTCATCTCATTCATCATGTATGGTAATATCTAAAACCCATTCCAGGCCTAGTGTCCACCTTACCATATCCACCACATCCCTCACGTGCACCTCTTGATCTGATCGTATGACTTGATTTACTCTTTGGATCTAGTTTTTGACTTTGCAATATATGTAATACAAGTATGCCTTGCTATTCATATCCTACCCTGAGCTCCACATAAGCCTATTAGAAGTAGGATGAATTCAAGGCAGTCATGCCTAGGTGAGGACATACACACATTGAGCGATCCGAGAGAATCAAAGAGGGAGGCAGAGCATGATTTTCTTTAAAATCTTTTAAAAACCCCAAGTGCTTACCATCAGATGTTTAAGGGATTCGATTCATAGTCGTTCTTCTTATCAACCACCCAAGAGGGCATGGTAGCCACTCCACAAAGTTCACAAGAGCAAGGTATGACCTGAAATAATTCTAATGCTTGTTTCATACCCTTGGTTTAACCCGCTCGATCTCTTCCCTATTGCTCGGGACGAGCAAAGGGCAAGTGTGGGGGAGTTGTTAACGGCTGTTAAGTACCTAATTCAAGGCCGTCAAACCCTGCATTTCATCATGAGAATCATGCATCCACACTAGAATAGGGGTTTAAACTAACAATTTCCACAAGTGGCTGTATGAAGATGAATGCAGGTGTTTAGCATAAGAAATGAAGAGAAAGCACACCTCTTTGATCCTAGCACTTCAGGCTCAGCCAATGAGGGGCTGCCATGCAAGCATCCCCTGGATCAATGACGTCATCAATCCAAGAGAGAGAGAGCTTCGGCGAATCAGAGACCGCCACGCGTGCGTCACATGGATCCTATGGCCCACCAGAGTGACTAAACCGCCTCCAACACACGTGTACACTGGGAACTAACCTCAGGGCCCACCAAGCAGCCGCTCAAAGAAAGTACAGGCCGAGGGGGCCCACCTGGGGATCGGCTGACCCCAGGATCGGCCGAACCGACCTTGGGTCGGTTCATCCCCGCCTTCCACGTGTTGGCTCCTGATTGGCTCCAGGTCACATTCCGGGGGTGCACGGGGTGTTCTCACACCGGTGTCCGAGCCTATAAATAGAAGAGGAGGGGGTGAGAATAGGATAACACACTTGAAGGCAACTTTTCACCTTAGCCTCTTCTCCTTCTCCTCCTTCTCATTCCCTCTAGGTGGAGGTGAAACCTCATCCCACCATGAGTGTGAGTGTGAGGATGATCTAGCTTAGGTGGTGCTAGGTAGAGAGGGGAGTGTGTGGGTGAGTAGAAGGGAGATGCGATGATCCGTTTTTCGTTCATCATCCCTTTGTACCTCGTGAGTGATGTTATTCTTCATTTAGACTAAAGTGAGTATTTCGTTATATTCCAATTAGACTAAAGTCGTATTCATACATAGGTGATATGTTCTAGAGTTCTTCGTCTGTTCATCATTTAGAGGCTCGTGTTCTTCGTAACACGATCCTTTGATCTTGTTGACTGGATGAATAATTCTGCATTCCATTTGTGTGATTGCTTGTCAATTAGAATATAGTGAGTACTCTGCATATCTGAATTAGACCAAAGTGTCATTCATATCTCTTCGTATTGTCTTGATTCCATGATGGGCAAGATCTAGTTGTACTCGCGGGTCCGTCACTCCGTATTTCTACGGAGTGCTATAGTGTTGCTACGGGACGTCAGACGTAGCCGTGCTATAGTAGTAGTCGGTAGTGCAGACGTGGTGTCTTGACTACGGGTTATCCTTCGAGCCCTGTATCCCACGGTTTGTCTTGGGGTAGGCCGCGGTGTTACAGCCGTTGGACCCTTTCGGAATCCCCCACGTTCGGATACAGGTGTAGGCAACCCTTTGCCGTGAACCAACTGTTATAGCCAGGAGGCTCCGGTGTCCGAATCGAGATCCTTTGCAGCTTGTACCCCTAGAACCAAATGCCTACAAGAGATACCATACCTCTCGCCTACCTTAGCAGAGATCATGTGTCCTTGGATAAGTCGCTCGTAGAGTACCCCATCCGTTCCTAGGATTCGATACCCTTTGGAATACTCCCGAGGGAGAAGTGCTACAACGGTGTATCCGTGCGCTTGCGGACTCGTTCGCACCCGTCAGTATTCCCGGGTGATTCTTACACGCTCACGCTATCCCGACGCCATAGTGGTGAGGTTAGGAAATACCAACAACGGGCACGCCCCCCGGGAGGAGCGCCGCCGGCCGTCACGGGAGCGGCCGCGAGGAGGGAGCCGCCGGCTCGCCCTCAGAGGTGCGACCTCCGGGGCAGGGAGCCGCTGGCCCTCCCACGACATCCAAAGTTTTTGAAATAGATGTCATAAATCAAGTACAACCGATTTTGCTTGAATTTGGCATCCAAGGTTTTGTCGTTTTTGAAATTAAAATTCCATGCAAAAGACTAGTTTGAAAACTTCATCAATGTTGGCCCCGAACATTTTCTAGAATCCAGAAAAAAATCATGTAAACACATATGATTTGAAAATAAGCATTTTATAATATAATTTAAGAGCAAATGTGGCATTGGGAAATTCAAAGTTCCTTCATCACAAAGCACATAAAAAAAAGTAAGGTTTTAAATTTGAAGTTACATTATTCAATTACAATACAGACGAAAATAACATTCAGAACAGAATTACATACAGATGTGCGCACAAATAAGAGTTACATGAGGAAGAGAAAATTAAATGGCTCATGGAACGCATGCTCATGGTTCCTGTAGGCCGGCCGGCATTTTAGCAGAAATTTATGGCACGAAGCATCCTGGAAGCGGGGTGCCGGGCTGAGGAAGGCTGTCGAGGGTGCAGAGCTTGAAGCAGAAGGTCAAACAGATTGAATCAACCTGCACCTTGCACGTCGAATCTAGTACTCTAACCAGTTTTCCGATGCCCCTGCATGCCCCATCAGCGAAGTGCTCACACCCTGGTTGACAGTCGCGGACGCATTGGTCGACAAGCTCGTCAGCCGTTGTCGCCTGCGTCCTGCGGTCAACAGGACCAGCAAGACGACGATGGCAACAGCGACGGCCTTCTTGAGGCTTGTGCAGGATCTGGCGGAAGCCATTGATCGTATGGACACTGGTGGCTCAGCTGGGTAACTAGCTAGCTATATCTGATCGAAGCTGAAGACGTATGTACGAGTACGATGGCAATATCAGCTGATGCCCACACACAATGGCACACCTGATGTGCTATTTGTAGGTGACTAGTTGGTGTAATGCCACACAGTACTGCTCAACACGTCATCAGTGGTTGATCATGACCCGCACACACCACTAAGCACACATGATTTCTTCCATGATTGATAGCATCAACGTTGTTACGACGTGCCCCGAGGTGTAGGAGCGTTTGGAAGAATACATCATAGCATGTCATAGTCACGAAATGGAGAATATGTCTACAGAGAACAATTATTAATTATAACCATCAATTATTTACATGTGTCTTGTGCTTGTTTGGGTAGGATCTACACATGTGCTATGAGCCTATGACCCCTGAAGAATATGTCTACACATGTGCTATGATTATTCTTTGCGAGCACAAAGATCTGAATTCTTAACGAAAATTGAGAATGTTAGATGTCACACCCGGATTTAAAGGCAAACCCGAATGCATAGAATACATGTGCGCCAGGATCAAGTTACACACATGCATCGACTCAGTGAATACCAAAACACAGTGTAAAAGCGTATAGAAAGTATTAAACATTTATTACATGACCGAATGTCTCAAATTAACACACGTTCGAGTAGCTAACAGCGGAAAAGTAAACGTAGAAGCCCTCCACAAGCAGCTGACGGGAGGAACGAACGCCTAGAACTCATCAAACTCTCCCGGGTAGTCCTCAAAGCGTCCATCTGAGCAGCAGCCGGGTAGTGTAGATGCAATATAGAAACAACAAGCATGAGCACATGTCGTACTCAACAAGGGAAAACTCTATAACAACATGCAAGGCTTTATGGTGGAAGCTGATGGTTGTAAAGCAAGTCAGCATTTTAGTTGGTCAAGTTTTATTAAGCAACAGTTACTAACGAGTGTAAGTATATACCAAACCCAATTAACAAGTGCAACGGAACCATAGGATGCAATGCACAAGATTAAAAGTTCCATCTTTCATAAATTACTCATGTGAGGGTCCAGGCCGCCCTTGACCGTGGGCACGGCTAACTAGTCAGTTTTACACTCTGCAGAGGTTGTACATCTTTACCCACAAGTCGCGTAAAAGTCCCGAAGAACTTTAGACCCAACCATGCTGTGCAAAAGTAGGCACAATACCACACTACCGAGGTGTGGCTGCATAGGGACGCTACGAGGCCTTTACAAAGATCCCCTAGTGCAGGCTGCTCGCTAGGTTACTTGACAGCGCAATGCATAAACCTCTCTCAAGACTGCGAAGCTACCACAGAGCAGATCAGCCTGAGGGCCGGGCTATACACCAACTACCGGCAACCCCCAACCCTTATCAGGTAAAGCATACCTAACACCAAGTTCTCTAATTACTAAGCCAAGACAGAGCCATATGTCTTGTGGTTGTACTGTTTTCCTGGGTGGTCACTCCATGTTCCGATTAACAGGCATAAAGTGTTTTTGCATTACATGAATGAGTAGCATAAATAAATCCAATTAATGATCGTTCATTAAACCTCCCAAAACCAAGGTAAAGCTCTAGCAAGTGCTACCCAACATAAAGTAAACCCAGGTTGATCAAGGCATAGGATAAACAACACTAGGCGAACCTTAAATAATCGGACCCATCATATTAATGCAAAGCAATAAATAAATACAGTGTAATTAAAATGCATGTTGTAATAGGTTCAACGGGGATGCAGCAAGGACTTGCCTTCTACCAGCTCCGGAAACTGCTCAGGATCTTGAAATTCTTCAACGGCAGCGAAATCCTCGAACGGCTCGTACTCTACGCTCCACACATTCACATACAAGCATACAATAGAATAAATTAAGAAACAATCACCAAACAGTATTAACAGAACAAAACAGAGGTATAAAACTGTTCTACTCGTCGAGACGATCGCATGGACATAAAGAACACTAAAAACGGAGCTAAAACGACTAAGATATAGCTTGAACAAGATCAGGGACTAAACCGTAAAGAAAACTAAACTCGCGGGGCTAAACTAAAGAAAACAGGACCTATCCGTAAAGAAACTTCAACGGTGGGAGGACCGGCTTGTGAAATCAAAGAAACAGGGGGCTTTCTTGCAAAGCCGCCAAGTCAAGGCTGGGTTGACCGGCCCTTGACCGGTTTGACTCGGGCTGGGATGGATCTGATCCGTCGGATCAAGATCCGGCGACCCTGGTGGCACGCGAGCGCGGGGCGGCGGCGACTGGCCGGCGGCGAGCGGCGGCGCAAGGCGGTGTGCGGCGGCGCAACCACGACGTCGAGCTAGGGTGCTCGATTTTTCACGCGGATTGCACGGGGAGGAAGCGGGCGAGACGGCGAACCAATCTAGGGCACCGGGGCGGGCGCCGGAGCGGCAGCGACGGCGCAAGGCAGGGCGGGGCGGAAACCGTGGCGGTGTGAACTCCGGCGACCCCGTTTTAGGTGATGCGGAGCTCGGTGACGAAAACAAGCGACACCCGCGGGTTCCTCACCTTGCGGCGAAGCTCCGGGCGACCTTCTCGGCGACGGAAGGGCGGCGGACGAGCGGGTCCACGGCGGCGGCGCGGCTAGGGTTAGCGGCGACGGCGCGGAGCTCGGGCGCTAGGGTTTTCGGGGAAAGGAGCGGCGCGGTGCGAGGCGGCGGGGTTAAAAAGGCCGCGGGGGAACGCGCCTGGGCGTGCGGGCCCGCGGAGAAGGCGGCGCGGCACGGAAACCGGAGTCGGACCCGAGTCTGGCTCGGCTTCGGTCGCGAGGAGGGGGATGACGGGCGGGACCCGCCCGTCAGCGGCAGCAGGCGGCGAGCGGCGAAGCTGGGCCGCGCTGGGCCGGAATGCAAGGCGGGCTGCAGAGCGCGGGGAGGAGCGGCGACCGAGCGGCAGAAACCAGGGGGCACGGCCGGACTTCCCCAGCTGGGCTGCGCAAACCAAAAGGAGGAGAAAGGGAGGGGAAGAAGGAAAAACTTTTAACATTTTTGAAAAGAAAAGATCAAACAAAATTCAAACTCAGGTTTGAATTCAACAATCAAAACTGATGCTCCAGCATGTATGCAACAGTAAACTCCTATATTTCATTAACTTAATTAACAAAATTATTAAATGCCTAGAAAATCACAAACACCTTATATTCCTTAAACAAGAACAATGGTTGCTAAGCAAATTTTTATTTAAACTCAAAAGTGAAAATTAGGGTGTTACAAATCCTACCCCCCTTAAGATGAATCTCGTCCTCGAGATTCGGATGGATCAAAGAGATGGGGATAATCTTCCTTCAACTCCTCTTCTCTTTCCCAAGTTGCCTCATCCTCTGCATGATTACTCCATTGCACCTTGCACATCTTAATCACCCGATTCCTCGTAACTCGTGTCAAAGTATCCAAGATTTTGATAGGCCGTTCAGTAATGGTGAGATCTTCCTTAACATCCAACCCATCCATAGGTAATGGCTCCTTATCATGAGGTTTGAGACCCTTTTTCAACTGAGAAATATGAAACACATCATGCACATCTGAGAGCTGTTCTGGTAAGTCAAGTCTGTATGCTACCTCCCCTACTCGCTGCAAGATCTGAAAGGGTCCAATAAAGCGAGGGGACAACTTTCCCTTCACTTTAAACCTGCGCAAACCTCTGATGGGTGACACTTTTAAGTACACATAATCGCCTTCTTGGAAAGCTACATCTCTCCTCTTCCCGTCTGCATAACTCTTCTGCCTGGACTGGGCGATCCTCAAGTTCTCCCTTATGATCTGAACTTGCCTCTCTGCCTCCTTAATGATATCAGTCCCAAACAACTGACTCTCGCCTGTCTGACTCCAGTACAAGGGTGTTCTGCACTTTCTCCCATATAATGCCTCGAAAGGTGCCATCTTCAGACTAGCCTGATAACTGTTGTTATAAGAGAACTCAGCATACGGCAAACTCTTATCCCAGCTACCTCCATGCTTAAGAGCACAAGCTCTCAACATATCCTCCAAAATCTGATTTGTCCTCTCAGTCTGTCCATCGGTCTGCGGATGATAGGCTGAGCTAAAGTTCAACTTTGTATCCATGGACTCATGAAGCTTCTCCCAGAAACGAGATGTGAACTGAGTACCTCTGTCAGACACTATCTTCTTAGGTACACCATGCAAACACACAATCCGAGACATGTACAGTTCTGCCAATCTCGCACCTGAATGAGTAGTCTTAACAGGAATGAAGTGAGCTACCTTAGTCAATCGATCCACTATTACCCATATCGAATCATACCCAGCTAGTGTCCGTGGTAACCCCACTATAAAATCCATACTGATCTCTTCCCACTTCCATTCGGGCACCTTTAACGGCTGCAACAGTCCAGCTGGCTTCTGATGCTCTGCCTTAACTCTATGGCACGTGTCACACAATGCTACATGAGCGGCCACATCCCTCTTCATCCCATACCACCAATACCTCTGCTTAAGATCTTGATACATCTTAGTGCTGCCGGGATGAATGGAATAAGCTGAATCATGGGCCTCTCTCAAAATGGTCTTCCTAAGGTCTCCCACATCAGGCACACAGATCCTATTCTTGAACCATATAGTCCCCTGATCATCCTCAGTGAAATCCGGGGTCTTGCCCCTCTCCATGGTCTCTCTGATCTCTCTAATCTCCACATCCTCCAACTGCCCTTCACGTATCTGCTGCTCCAGAGTAGACTCTACCTCCAACGTAACTCCCTCAGTATGAGCAACCATCCCCAGATTGAGTTTCTCAAACTCCTTCATCAACTCTTCAGGCAGCTGGAATGCTAATGCCATGTTGGCCTGTCCCTTTCGACTCAAAGCATCTGCAACCAGATTAGCCTTCCCAGGATGATACTGTATGTCCAGATCATAGTCCTTGATCAGTTCCAACCATCGACGCTGTCTCAAATTAAGGTCCTTCTGAGTGAAGATGTACTTTAGACTCTTGTGATCAGTGTAAATCTGGCACTTGGTTCCCATGATGTAATGCCTCTAGATCTTCAAAGCATGAACCACAGCTGCCAACTCAAGATCATGTGTAGGATAGTTCTGCTCATGCTTCCTCAACTGCCTCGATGCATAGGCTATAACATGTCCCTCCTGCATAAGAACGCAACCCAAGCCCTGTCGAGACGCATCACAGTAGATGTCAAAGCCCTTCTGCAAGTCTGGCATCACAAGTACTGGAGCGGTAGTCAACCTCCTCTTCAACTCCTCAAAACTGGCCTGACATGCATCTGTCCACTTGAATTCCCTATCCTTCTCCAACAATGTGGTGAGAGGCTTCACAATCTTGGAGAATCCCTCGATGAACCGTCGATAGTACCCTGCAAGTCCAAGGAAACTCCTGATCTCCTTAACTGTCCTCGGCGGTTCCCACTTCAACACATCATCAACCTTGGCTGGATCGACTGAAATACCTCCATCTGTGATGATATGCCCAAGAAAAGAGACTTCCTTCAGCCAGAAATCACACTTACTGAACTTGGCATACAACTGATGCTCTCTCAACTTCTGCAACACAAGTCTCAGATGCTCCTCATGCTCCTCCTCAGTCTTGGAGTAAATCAGAATATCATCAATGAATACCACAACGAACTTATCCAAGTACTCCATAAACACCTTGTTCATCAGATACATAAAGTAGGCAGGTGCATTGGTCAACCCAAAAGACATAACAGTATACTCATAGAGCCCATACCTAGTGGTGAATGCAGTTTTAGGAATATCCGACCATCTGATCTTCATCTGATGGTAACCAGAACGCAAATCAATCTTGGAGAACACCTTAGCACCTCTCATCTGATCAAACAAGTCCTCAATGCGGGGTAACGGATACTTGTTCTTGATAGTAACCTCATTAAGCAACCGATAATCCACACACATCCTCTGAGTACCATCTTTCTTCTCTACAAAGATAACTGGTGCCCCCCAAGGTGATGAACTAGGACGAATAAACCCCTTTTCCAACAATTCTTTAATCTGTTTCTTAAGTTCTAACAGTTGAGTACTAGACATTCTATATGGACGTTTAGAAATAGGAGCAGTACCAGGCAATAGATCAATAACAAACTCAACATCACGGTCAGGTGGCATACCTGGTAACTCCTCTGGGAACACATCCGGATACTCACAAACCACTCTGATATCCTCCAAAGGCTTGCCATCCAACTGCTGCACAGAACCTCCTGCACCTGACGGTGGATCAGCCACAAGCTCAACCTTATCCCCTTTGGGACCAGTGAGAAGAACTGTCCTCTTAGCACACTGAATCGTCGCATCATGACTAGCCAACCAGTTCATACCCAGAATGATATCAAGATCCTTTGACTCCAGAACTATCAGCTGTGCCAGAAAGTCTAATCCCATGATTCTAAGATTAACATTAGGACATATGTATATGGCTTTCATATCCCCCCCTGGTGAGTTAACTAGCATGGTTTGTTTCATATGTTGCATGGGTACACTATGTTTAGCCACAAATTGAGCAGATATGAAAGAATGAGAAGCTCCAGAATCAAATAGGACTGAGGCGGGGATGGAGTTGACAAGGAACATACCAATCACCACCTGTGGGTTCTCCTGGGCAGTCTCAACACTCACGTGGTTCACCTTACCACGCGAATAGCTCTGTTGCCCCTTGTTGCTCTGCGGGGTCTGGTTCCCATTCCTTATCTGCTGCATCTGCTGGTTCTGCACGGGGGTGTTGGGGGTAGTCCTCTTGGGACAGTTGTTGGCATAGTGACCAACCTCCCCACACTTGTAGCAGCTATTGCCCGCGGGGGTATGAGGTGCACTGGGCCTCACGGGCGTGCCAATCGGAGTCATCGGACGGTTCTGGTGGAATGCAGGGCGTGGAGTCTGTGGTCCTGGGCGCTGGAACTGCTGGGCGGAGCGCTGAAACTGCTGGTGCTGCTGTGGCTGATACTGGTACTGCTGCTGCTGATGCTGCTGGCCATAACTCCCTGTCGGACCTCCTGGACGGAACGGCGCACCCAGCGGTGAAGTGAAGCGGGGGCGAGTGCTGCTCCCGGACTGTCCTGGAGTGGTGGCCTTCCTCTTCAGCTCCCCCAACTCCCTGCGCTTGGACTCCAAGCAGATGGCCTTGTCTAGCAGGTGCTGGAAGGACGGAAAGGTGTGAGACATCAGCTGGTACTGGAATGGTCCAGCCAATCCTTCCATGAAGCGCTCCTGCTTCTTCGCATCATCTGCCACCTCCTCTGGTGCATAACGAGACAATTCTATGAACCTGTCCCGGAACTCTGCCACTGACATTCCCCCCTGCTTGAGAGAGAGGAACTCCTTCTTCTTCAGCTTCATCAGCCCTGTAGGAATGTGATGGCTCCTGAAGCTGTTGGTGAACTCCTGCCAAGTGATGGTGTTTGGTGTAGCATGAGCAGCAACATAAGCATCCCACCATGCTCCTGCTGTCCCCTGGAGTCATCCTGCAGCAAATAGGACCTTCTCCGTGTCGTCACACTGCGCGGTAGTGAGCATCTTGCCCACAGTCTTCAGCCAGTCATCAGCCTCCAACGGATCCGCAGCATGCGTGAACACTGGCGGACGATGGCTCATGAACTCCCTGTGCTTGTTCATGGGCGCCTGCTGCTGATGTGGATTGTTGACTTGAGCCTGCAGATTGGCCACGGTGTTGGTCAAGTTCTCGAGGAGCTGAGTCTGAGTCTGGAAGAACTGCTGCATGGCCGGATCCATTTGTCCTGGCTGTGGTGCACTGCTTGAGCTGCTGCCTCGTCCTTGGCGTGTCACTGGAGGCTGGTCAACTCCTGATCCGGACCTGGTTTTCACCATCTGAGTGTTAGACACATTGATTTAGATTACTGCACTGAGAGAAAAGCTCAAAAAGGTAAACAATGCAGGTTTCTAGATTAAGACAGATTCTGATAGCTGTAAAGAAACAGGTGTATCTCGCTGTACAGGTAACCAAAAATCATGAATTTTTCCTGAGATGTGATGTATCAAATTGCTGAACTACTCCAATTGGATTTGCCTCAATCGGAGTTCGACAACTCGAGATATTAAATAATGAAGTCAGCTGTGTCAGCAAGATTTGACAGATTCTGATGGCTTAGTGTTTCGTTCATAACTCCCAGATTATATATTGGATAATGCTGAATTTTTTGACAGAAAATCATATATAAAATTTGTGAACTAACCCAACTGGTTTTACTGGATTTGGAGTTCTGTAGCTCGAGATAAAAATAAAACACTACTGCTGTGTCAGGAAGTGACGTGAACAGATTTTGCACTACGATAATCCTCATGATAGATAAAATAAGATAGATAAAGAATTATGATATTGCAAGATAAAAGATGATTAGAACAGAACTTAAACCCACTAACCAAGCTTCATTACTAAACCAATGTCATTGTGGCATTAATCCACAACACATTGCAATCACACAAAGATCCAACTCACGAATGATCACAAATGAAGCATCCAAACACACCACTAGCTAACACACCGATCCAACGTTTCGTTCTAACGATTACAGACTCTATAACTGAAAATAAAAGGACACCTAGCACCTAAGGCCAAATGATCCGAGTGCGGGATCTAAGTGACCCATAGCTTGTCCTCCTGGGTCTTGGTGACATTGCGGGCCATCTTTCTTCATCTTCCTCCACCTCTTCATCATCCTGCCCCGCAATCACTGCCTTAAGCCTTTTGATTTCCCTTCGATCCTCATCTTGCTGATCACGAAGGTCTTGCAGCTCCATGTTGGTGTCATCAAGGTTGGTGTTGAGAGCTGCAACCAATCCCACTTGAGCTGCATAGCGCGGTCCCAAATCCGCGTTAGTCACTGGGATAGTGCTGCCCACGGCTCCAGCAGTTCGGCGAGGAAAGTCACCCCACACAGTGTCATTGAGATGGTGAGCCTCCTCATAACACCATGCAGAAAGAGCCCTCCTAGCAGCATCATCTCTCCCCGCAGCGTAGGTAGCCCTGGTGGCTAAGGCATGGTGAACAGTAACCTCGTACTGTCCGCCCTCCTGCGGATCATCTTCCAGAATGCGCACTGACACCTCCCACTGCGTTGGGTAACGGGGATGTGTCCTCCTTAGCCCAACGTAGTCGATCGTCACCGGCTGATGGAGACGGTGGAAAAGCCTCCTCAGCTTAGACGGAAAGCGTGCATGCCCCCCATCATGGTGAAAAACGACCACCTTCCACTCCTCGGGCGCGGGTTGATCATTAGCATCACCATCCTCCGGATCTGAACCTTCAGGATCTGAGTGGTCATCTGGGTCACCTCCTTGTTCCTGATCTTCAGCTTGCTCCTCTTCTGGCTCATCCTCCGACAGCTCAATGACTGAAGCGGGTGGTGAAGCTTGCACTGAAGCAGAGCTCGCCCCACTTCCCTCCTCAGTGTCGCCCTGGTGCTCATCACTCTCCGTGGAGTAGTAGTAGAAGTCCTGGTCCTCCAGGTACCTTGGAAAGCGGTAGGCACCAGCACGAGTAGTCTTCAGTCGGCGAACCATCTAAAGATAGAGGAGACAAGTGCTGATTAACTAGAGATGACAAGATCAAGCTAAGATAACAAAAAGATAATAAAGGATGAGATTAAACCAAGAATAGATATAATAAATAGAATAAAGCAAACTAAACAATGTGTGGCTTCTAATATTATATAATCCTTAGTTTTCGACCAGTTCTAACTAGGCTAACGTCCTACAGTCAACACGGCTCTGGTACCACTTTGTCACACCCGGATTTAAAGGCAAACCCGAATGCATAGAATACATGTGCACCAGGATCAAGTTACACACATGCATCGACTCAGTGAATACCAAAACACAGTGTAAAAGCGTATAGAAAGTATTAAACATTTATTACATGACCGAATGTCTCAAATTAACACACGTTCGAGTAGCTAACAGCGGAAAAGTAAACGTAGAAGCCCTCCACAAGCAGCTGACGGGAGGAACGAACGCCTAGAACTCATCAAACTCTCCCGGGTAGTCCTCAAAGCGTCCATCTGAGCAGCAGCCGGGTAGTGTAGATGCAATATAGAAACAACAAGCATGAGCACATGTCGTACTCAACAAGGGAAAACTCTATAACAACATGCAAGGCTTTATGGTGGAAGCTGATGGTTGTAAAGCAAGTCAGCATTTTAGTTGGTCAAGTTTTATTAAGCAACAGTTACTAACGAGTGTAAGTATATACCAAACCCAATTAACAAGTGCAACGGAACCATAGGATGCAATGCACAAGATTAAAAGTTCCATCTTTCATAAATTACTCATGTGAGGGTCCAGGCCGCCCTTGACCGTGGGCACGGCTAACTAGTCAGTTTTACACTCTGCAGAGGTTGTACATCTTTACCCACAAGTCGCGTAAAAGTCCCGAAGAACTTTAGACCCAACCATGCTGTGCAAAAGTAGGCACAATACCACACTACCGAGGTGTGGCTGCATAGGGACGCTACGAGGCCTTTACAAAGATCCCCTAGTGCAGGCTGCTCGCTAGGTTACTTGACAGCGCAATGCATAAACCTCTCTCAAGACTGCGAAGCTACCACAGAGCAGATCAGCCTGAGGGCCGGGCTATACACCAACTACCGGCAACCCCCAACCCTTATCAGGTAAAGCATACCTAACACCAAGTTCTCTAATTACTAAGCCAAGACAGAGCCATATGTCTTGTGGTTGTACTGTTTTCCTGGGTGGTCGCTCCATGTTCCGATTAACAGGCATAAAGTGTTTTTGCATTACATGAATGAGTAGCATAAATAAATCCAATTAATGATCGTTCATTAAACCTCCCAAAACCAAGGTAAAGCTCTAGCAAGTGCTACCCAACATAAAGTAAACCCAGGTTGATCAAGGCATAGGATAAACAACACTAGGCGAACCTTAAATAATCGGACCCATCATATTAATGCAAAGCAATAAATAAATACAGTGTAATTAAAATGCATGTTGTAATAGGTTCAACGGGGATGCAGCAAGGACTTGCCTTCTACCAGCTCCGGAAACTGCTCAGGATCTTGAAATTCTTCAACGGCAGCGAAATCCTCGAACGGCTCGTACTCTACGCTCCACACATTCACATACAAGCATACAATAGAATAAATTAAGAAACAATCACCAAACAGTATTAACAGAACAAAACACAGGTATAAAACTGTTCTACTCGTCGAGACGATCGCATGGACATAAAGAACGCTAAAAACGGAGCTAAAACGACTAAGATATAGCTTGAACAAGATCAGGGACTAAACCGTAAAGAAAACTAAACTCGCGGGGCTAAACTAAAGAAAACAGGACCTATCCGTAAAGAAACTTCAACGGTGGGAGGACCGGCTTGTGAAATCAAAGAAACAGGGGGCTTTCTTGCAAAGCCGCCAAGTCAAGGCTGGGTTGACCGGCCCTTGACCGGTTTGACTCGGGCTGGGATGGATCTGATCCGTCGGATCAAGATCCGGCGACCCTGGTGGCACGCGAGCGCGGGGCGGCGGCGACTGGCCGGCGGCGAGCGGCGGCGCAAGGCGGTGTGCGGCGGCGCAACCACGACGTCGAGCTAGGGTGCTCGATTTTTCACGCGGATTGCACGGGGAGGAAGCGGGCGAGACGGCGAACCAATCTAGGGCACCGGGGCGGGCGCCGGAGCGGCAGCGACGGCGCAAGGCAGGGCGGGGCGGAAACCGTGGCGGTGTGAACTCTGGCGACCCCGTTTTAGGTGATGCGGAGCTCGGTGACGAAAACAAGCGACACCCGCGGGTTCCTCACCTTGCGGCGAAGCTCCGGGCGACCTTCTCGGCGACGGAAGGGCGGCGGACGAGCGGGTCCACGGCGGCGGCGCGGCTAGGGTTAGCGGCGACGGCGCGGAGCTCGGGCGCTAGGGTTTTCGGGGAAAGGAGCGGCGCGGTGCGAGGCGGCGGGGTTAAAAAGGCCGCGGGGGAACGCGCCTGGGCGTGCGGGCCCGCGGAGAAGGCGGCGCGGCACGGAAACCGGAGTCGGACCCGAGTCTGGCTCGGCTTCGGTCGCGAGGAGGGGGATGACGGGCGGGACCCGCCCGTCGGCGGCAGCAGGCGGCGAGCGGCGAAGCTGGGCCGCGCTGGGCCGGAATGCAAGGCGGGCTGCAGAGCGCGGGGAGGAGCGGCGACCGAGCGGCAGAAACCAGGGGGCACGGCCGGACTTCCCCAACTGGGCTGCGCAAACCAAAAGGAGGAGAAAGGGAGGGGAAGAAGGAAAAACTTTTAACATTTTTGAAAAGAAAAGATCAAACAAAATTCAAACTCAGGTTTGAATTCAACAATCAAAACTGATGCTCCAGCATGTATGCAACAGTAAACTCCTATATTTCATTAACTTAATTAACAAAATTATTAAATGCCTAGAAAATCACAAACACCTTATATTCCTTAAACAAGAACAATGGTTGCTAAGCAAATTTTTATTTAAACTCAAAAGTGAAAATTAGGGTGTTACAAATCCTACCCCCCTTAAGATGAATCTCGTCCTCGAGATTCGGATGGATCAAAGAGATGGGGATAATCTTCCTTCAACTCCTCTTCTCTTTCCCAAGTTGCCTCATCCTCTGCATGATTACTCCATTGCACCTTGCACATCTTAATCACCCGATTCCTCGTAACTCGTGTCAAAGTATCCAAGATTTTGATAGGCCATTCAGTAATGGTGAGATCTTCCTTAACATCCAACCCATCCATAGGTAATGGCTCCTTATCATGAGGTTTGAGACCCTTTTTCAACTGAGAAATATGAAACACATCATGCACATCTGAGAGCTGTTCTGGTAAGTCAAGTCTGTATGCTACCTCCCCTACTCGCTGCAAGATCTGAAAGGGTCCAATAAAGCGAGGGGACAACTTTCCCTTCACTTTAAACCTGCGCAAACCTCTGATGGGTGACACTTTTAAGTACACATAATCGCCTTCTTGGAAAGCTACATCTCTCCTCTTCCCGTCTGCATAACTCTTCTGCCTGGACTGGGCGATCCTCAAGTTCTCCCTTATGATCTGAACTTGCCTCTCTGCCTCCTTAATGATATCAGTCCCAAACAACTGACTCTCGCCTGTCTGACTCCAGTACAAGGGTGTTCTGCACTTTCTCCCATATAATGCCTCGAAAGGTGCCATCTTCAGACTAGCCTGATAACTGTTGTTATAAGAGAACTCAGCATACGGCAAACTCTTATCCCAGCTACCTCCATGCTTAAGAGCACAAGCTCTCAACATATCCTCCAAAATCTGATTTGTCCTCTCAGTCTGTCCATCGGTCTGCGGATGATAGGCTGAGCTAAAGTTCAACTTTGTATCCATGGACTCATGAAGCTTCTCCCAGAAACGAGATGTGAACTGAGTACCTCTGTCAGACACTATCTTCTTAGGTACACCATGCAAACACACAATCCGAGACATGTACAGTTCTGCCAATCTCGCACCTGAATGAGTAGTCTTAACAGGAATGAAGTGAGCTACCTTAGTCAATCGATCCACTATTACCCATATCGAATCATACCCAGCTGGTGTCCGTGGTAACCCCACTATAAAATCCATACTGATCTCTTCCCACTTCCATTCGGGCACCTTTAACGGCTGCAACAGTCCAGCTGGCTTCTGATGCTCTGCCTTAACTCTATGGCACGTGTCACACAATGCTACATGAGCGGCCACATCCCTCTTCATCCCATACCACCAATACCTCTGCTTAAGATCTTGATACATCTTAGTGCTGCCGGGATGAATGGAATAAGCTGAATCATGGGCCTCTCTCAAAATGGTCTTCCTAAGGTCTCCCACATCAGGCACACAGATCCTATTCTTGAACCATATAGTCCCCTGATCATCCTCAGTGAAATCCGGGGCCTTGCCCCTCTCCATGGTCTCTCTGATCTCTCTAATCTCCACATCCTCCAACTGCCCTTCACGTATCTGCTGCTCCAGAGTAGACTCTACCTCCAACGTAACTCCCTCAGTATGAGCAACCATCCCCAGATTGAGTTTCTCAAACTCCTTCATCAACTCTTCAGGCAGCTGGAATGCCAATGCCATGTTGGCCTGTCCCTTTCGACTCAAAGCATCTGCAACCAGATTAGCCTTCCCAGGATGATACTGTATGTCCAGATCATAGTCCTTGATCAGTTCCAACCATCGACGCTGTCTCAAATTAAGGTCCTTCTGAGTGAAGATGTACTTTAGACTCTTGTGATCAGTGTAAATCTGGCACTTGGTTCCCATGATGTAATGCCTCCAGATCTTCAAAGCATGAACCACAGCTGCCAACTCAAGATCATGTGTAGGATAGTTCTGCTCATGCTTCCTCAACTGCCTCGATGCATAGGCTATAACATGTCCCTCCTGCATAAGAACGCAACCCAAGCCCTGTCGAGACGCATCACAGTAGATGTCAAAGCCCTTCTGCAAGTCTGGCATCACAAGTACTGGAGCGGTAGTCAACCTCCTCTTCAACTCCTCAAAACTGGCCTGACATGCATCTGTCCACTTGAATTCCCTATCCTTCTCCAACAATGTGGTGAGAGGCTTCACAATCTTGGAGAATCCCTCGATGAACCGTCGATAGTACCCTGCAAGTCCAAGGAAACTCCTGATCTCCTTAACTGTCCTCGGCGGTTCCCACTTCAACACATCATCAACCTTGGCTGGATCGACTGAAATACCTCCATCTGTGATGATATGCCCAAGAAAAGAGACTTCCTTCAGCCAGAAATCACACTTACTGAACTTGGCATACAACTGATGCTCTCTCAACTTCTGCAACACAAGTCTCAGATGCTCCTCATGCTCCTCCTCAGTCTTGGAGTAAATCAGAATATCATCAATGAATACCACAACGAACTTATCCAAGTACTCCATAAACACCTTGTTCATCAGATACATAAAGTAGGCAGGTGCATTGGTCAACCCAAAAGACATAACAGTATACTCATAGAGCCCATACCTAGTGGTGAATGCAGTTTTAGGAATATCCGACCATCTGATCTTCATCTGATGGTAACCAGAACGCAAATCAATCTTGGAGAACACCTTAGCACCTCTCATCTGATCAAACAAGTCCTCAATGCGGGGTAACGGATACTTGTTCTTGATAGTAACCTCATTAAGCAACCGATAATCCACACACATCCTCTGAGTACCATCTTTCTTCTCTACAAAGATAACTGGTGCCCCCCAAGGTGATGAACTAGGACGAATAAACCCCTTTTCCAACAATTCTTTAATCTGTTTCTTAAGTTCTAACAGTTGAGTACTAGACATTCTATATGGACGTTTAGAAATAGGAGCAGTACCAGGCAATAGATCAATAACAAACTCAACATCACGGTCAGGTGGCATACCTGGTAACTCCTCTGGGAACACATCCGGATACTCACAAACCACTCTGATATCCTCCAAAGGCTTGCCATCCAACTGCTGCACAGAACCTTGGCCAAGTTGTTTAGCCCAAAAACATTTTCTAAAAAATCAGGAAAAAACTATGTAAACTTAAGATTTGAATTATTATACAATTTAATATGCTATTGCAAAATCCAAAGTTCCTCCACAAAGCACAAATAAAAGTAGGAAAGGTTTTAAATTTGAAGTTAAATTATTCAAAGCACACGAACCATGCATAAAATGCATAGGAGATGCTGGCGATGCAAATGCTTAAAAATAAATTAAGATTTGGTCATTCCAATGCATAGACAATACACAAATCTTTATTAGAAGTAAGTAATAATTAACAAAACATTTGCAACAGAATTACATCTCACAAATTAAAATAAGAATTACATGTACTGATGAGAGGAAAGGACTTGAACATGCATTTCGTGGTTGCTTGACCCATGCATGTCGTCGTAGTAGATAGTGAAATTTAATTAAGGCAGGATGCATTTCGGAAGCTGCAGGATGCCGCCGGGCTGCGGCAGGCTGTCGAGGCTGCAGAGCTTGACGCAGAGGGTACCGCACATTGAAATGACCTGCACGCTGCACGTCGGATCCAGCGGAGTAATCCGTTTCTCCATGCCCCTGCACGCCCC
Source organism: Cenchrus fungigraminus (assembly GCA_036936925.1). Lineage (NCBI taxonomy): Eukaryota > Viridiplantae > Streptophyta > Magnoliopsida > Poales > Poaceae > Cenchrus > Cenchrus fungigraminus. The sequence goes on along the minus strand of CM072780.1, from coordinate 112,773,970 downwards.
GTCAGCGAAGGGCTTGCACCGTTGTTTACAGGTGTCGACGCATTGGCTGATAACGTTGTTATGAGCCATCGCCGGCGTCGTTGCAATGGGCAACAACACCAGCGCGATGTAGATGCTGGCAACAGCGACGGTCGTTGTGGACCTGCTGGCGGAAGAAGCCATTGATGAGGACGGAGCTCTGGCTGGGCAGCAACTATATATAGTAGTGCAGGGCTATGTGAAGACGACGATGACACCAAATATCAGCTGATGCTCACAATGGAATACCTGATCGATGCTCTATTTGTAGGCCACGAGATTGTCCGCTGCATGCCAGAGCTACAGCACAAGGTACTGCTCAGCACGTCAGTGGTTGTCCCCTAGGCAACTCAGCAAACAAACATGCATGATTTCCTCCATGCACGATTGTGACATTTGATAGCCGGCCTTTTAATAAAGAAGAGAATCATTAATTCAAGAGTAGGCCTCTGGAACTGCTGCATACGTGTTGCTCGGAAGTGTGCGAGCGATCAGGGTATTTGCGTTGCGCGCACTACTTGCCAGAGCAACTGCTAAACTGATTCAACAATGACGAGTCATTCCTGATGACTGTCCATATGCGACTTGTTGGGGAATTGGGTAAAAACCTTTCACCCTCGAATCTTCGGAGATCTTATAATCCTTGCGAATTCGGTGATATGGTTGGAAAAGAGCCAAGCGGCGTGTTCATTTCCGTAATTTCTGAAGAATGAGGTTTCGGGTCTTGTGAATTATAACTTATGTGAAACTTGACTGGAAAAATTCTCTAACCTAATACCCTCAGGCGAAATGATCGCTGAAGGGATTCAAGTTCGTGAATTTGTTCACCGTTTCAGGGAAGCGGAAACTTCGGAGATCCTCGCATCTCGGGAAACTTGACTTCGGTGGTGGTTTCGAGCTTTCAAAGCAGGAATCTATACGCTAGAAGATCTTCGCAAGTAAAGGCGGAAACCACGAACAGACCGAGTCGAAAACGTGGCACCAAAAGTCGAAGATGGAGGTGTGAACGGATGGCAAGTTAGCAAATATCTGAGATTAGCTCCGTGAATTGCGGGATGTAAAAGACATATATGTACATGTTTCCACTTGGAATATTCTCTAGATCCGATGGCAATTTCGGAATGTAAAAGCCCCTTCGTCTCCCTATAAAAGGGGGCCGAGGGGCACGTGTAAAGGGGTTCACAACTTTTGAGAAGAATACAGGCTTTCGGAGATTCCTTGTCTCCGGGTTCTAGAGTTTCTTCCCGTGTTTGTTCTTGAATCTTACTTCACTCGTGTTCGGGGGTTCCATCCGACTTCTGAATCCCCAACATTGGCGCCCACCATGGTTTAAGCCAACAGAAAACTCACGATGCCTCCACAGAAGAAGTCCAAGAAGAACCCGCCTACCGATGCAGACCAGGAAGACCACCAGACAGAGGAAGACAATGGAAACTCTCTCGCTACAGACCCTCAGCGGATCGCAGACCAAGAGAAGCAGGCAAAACTCGAAGCCCTCAAGAAAGCACGAGAGAAAAAAACTAGAGAGATTCTGGAAACACGTACCGAGGACGAAGATGAAGATGAAGATGCCGTGGACAACCAGCTGGAAGCAGTAAATAGAAAAGTGCAAATGCTTCAGAAAGAGAAAGAAAGATTCGCGATTCAGCTGGAAGTAAAAAGAAAAACTTCAGAGAAACTGGAGAAGCTCAACCAAGCAAAAGAACAACTAGAGAAGATGCAAAAGGAGATAGATGAAATGAAGGAACAGAAAACAGTTCTCTTTGGCACGATTCGCCACACCAGAGCTCCGGCCAGCGAAAAGAATCCCGAGAGAAAATTTCTTTACAGGCAACGGAGTCTCACAGTTCGCAGATCCAGAATCACCACTTTCCCTTGGGCTGCAAACTGCGCCATGGCCTTTGAAGTATAAACTAGTCTCTCTCCCGAAATACAATGGGCATGGAAACTACAGACAATTCCTTATGAGCTATGAAGCCGCTGTAAACTCAGCTGGAGGAGATGACGTCTCTATGGCTAAATCCTTCATCATTACTTGCGAAGGCCCAGTTCTCAATTGGTATTCCTTGCTACCTTGTTGACGGTCCTTACAACAAACTTTTGACCGTCAACATCTCGGCTACGGTAGCGCTTTATAACGAATTTCATGCATGTTTTAGGTGCTAACAAGGTTCCACGAGTTGTGTTGAGTTTTTAAAGATTAGGGAGCAATTCCGGAGCACCGAGTCACATATGGTAGGCACGGCCGCACCTAGTGGTACGGCCGGCCCTACCTTGCACCACCAAGCAGGCTCCCACCAAGTATAGTTCCATGCACCGGCCCCCAAAAGACTAAACTCGTCACGATCGTGTTGGATCAAGCAAACACACCACAGGAGAGATGCACCGGGGCCAGGAGGTAGGGCCGGCCGCACCACCAGGGCCGGCCGAACCTCCAGGGCCGGCCGCACCACTTAGTCCGGCCGCACCTGCCCAACTCACCCAATTGGGCCACCAAGCCTCGGTCACTCAAGGGAACACAGCTGCGAACGATCCTGATCGAAGGAACAAGGTCGGTTTGATTCAGAGGTCGAGATTAGCCTCACTTGGACCCATGGACCCACAAACCAGTGAACAACCGATGTGGGGCAACGTCCAAGACTTCATCTACACATTAGAGCATGATCCGGAGTGAATGACAAGAGGGCCCAGGGCCGGCCAAACCAAGAGGACCGGCCGCACCTCCTTTCCTCAGCAAACTGACCCACAACCGCCTTCTAACCGCCTCAGGGACCAAATCACAGACGCACGATCGAAGGCGGTGGAAATCACAGGGCCGGCCGCACCTGGAGATACGGCCGCACCTCCTTGCCGGGCACTGCAGCTCCCTCTCGCCTACAAGTACCCCTCCTGTAGCCACCGACCTATTAGGGCTATAAATTGAGCCAGGCACCTCGTGGAAGAGTACAAGTGATTAGAAGCAAGTGGAGGAGCCCTCCAGAAGTTAGTATTTCTAATTTCAAGATGTGAATAGAGAGAATAATTAAATAACAATTTTCTCATAATTTTAAAACTTTTTCAACATTTATTTTCTTTACAGGAAATGTAGTATAGGAAAAATCCTTGTTTGATTTTCTGAAACAAATAAATGGTTATGTGTGTTGCATTCATGCCGATGCATCTGGGTGCTTCTTGAGTGCAAAAGGTTTCAAAATTATGTTTAGGTGCTGATCGAAATCTTCTGAGAATTTTCCAACTTTTTTTTCAAAATTTATCTTTTCTTTTCTGGAGCTAAATCTATCTTCCATAAAGTCCAAAATCTTTTTCTTAAGCTCGAAGTATTTTATTTGAGCTACTCGTGGTCTAAACTATCTCTATGAGTTTTTGCCTGCAAAGTCATCATCTTAGTTACCGTCATCTCAACATGTCTTCTTATCTTTTCAAAATTCTATACAACATCTATAGTAATCCAAATCTTCTTATTTTATCTTTTGTTTCCGTTCACCCTGTCGTCACTTCCTTCTCGGGCCAAAGTTAAACTACGATGATCTTTGCCCTGCACATCAACGGAAGACACATAGTTCAAGCTGGATTTTCAGGTGGCAGCAACACGTACGTGATGAACCTGAACCTGGACTCCGATCCAGACGTGTGCATGCAAACATGGCGACCGAACCTTACCCCTGACGGGCGGCCTATAAACAGCAAGCTACGACATCGTCTCGCGGTCCCTCTTTTCTATATCGCAGCGCCCCTATATGGCAACGTATCCTGTGCAAACCAACTTCGTGTGCAAACTATACAAACTCCAATCAGAATCACTAGATCCCCATCTGATGGCCATATCAAGAGGTGAGAAATTTTATCACTTAAACCTTCCCACCATTAGCTTTGTTGATCACAATTTTTCTAGAAACCCCCTCCAAACGCACGTCCTCCGTTTTCTCGCCGTCGCTCCGTCGCTCGTTTTCTGCGAGTCGCGACCCGCGTCCTCCTCGCAAATCGACACTGCCGCCGGGACCGGCCGTCGCCGCCGGGACTGGGTCACTGGGACGTCCTCCTCGCGCCGCCTGGATCCCCATCGACGACGAGCGCGAAGTGGACTGGACGCCGCCGCCTGGTCCCGTGATCCCGTTCTCCACGCCGTCACGGGACTCACGGCCACGGCCACTGAGAAGCTCTCCAGGTGAAGACCTCCCCGCTTGCCGCGCTCTCATTCCCGTTCTCGCGTACAACGCCACTCCCCACCGCCTCGGGGCGGCAGCAACGCTTCTGCACAGCGGCGCATGCCTCTAACCCGTCCCCGCGGCGACTGGACCGGTGGGGGATGCAGTGGGGCAGTTCAGGAAGCCAGGTTGCGGACGTGAAGGGCGGGGAGGACGAGGGCGCCGCGTGGGTGGGCAAGGAGCTCGCCGTGCGTGGTTGGGTGCGCACCTGCCACGTCCAGAGGACTGTCACCTTCGTCGAGGTGTGACACTTGCAACTCCGTTTAGCTATGGCTTGCAACAATTGGAATGGCGCAGTGGTATGCGTGCGGTTAGCAAATTTTTTTTTGCCGAAAGGTTTCGTCCATATGGCTAGCAGCTGGGTTAACTTTGTGATTTATGACTCTGGAAAGGGCTTCGGCCAGGCGCCGCGACGGACATGGTGGCGTTCTGCATGGCCGTGACGGACGGGACCAGGCGGCGGCGTCCAGTCCACTTCGCACTCGTCGTCGATGGGGATCCAGGCGGCGCGAGGAGGATGTCCCAGTCCCGGCGGCGGCGTCGATTCGCGAGGAGGACGCGGGTCGTGACTCGCAAAACACGCAGCGACGACGAGAAAACGGAGGACGTCCCTGTGGCGTTTGGAGGGGGTTTCTAAGAAAATTGTGATTAGCAAAGTAAATGGTGGGAGGCTTTAAGTGATAAAATTTCTCACCTCTCAATCTAGTCATCAGATGAGGATCCAATGATTGTGATTGGAGTTTACATAGTTTGCACACGAAGTAAGTTTGCATAGGATATGTTGCCCCCCTATATACCCTAGCGCTATGCGGCGCCTTTGCGCCGTCCATGAAGCGCCGTCGCCGCCACTGCTGCGGTACACCGTCAAGATCAGCCCGCAGGCTGGCGCCATCTATCTCATCCGCACGAGCAGTACCGCCGTCGCTGCCATCCGCTTCAATCCAGGCCGGAGTCCGTCCGCCCCATCTCTGGATCGATCTCCATCCACTGGTCCTGCTGGTATTGCTGCCGGAAGAATACGTGCGTCTGTTGGAGGAACACGTACATCCAAGCTGAAGGTCGAACTCCAACTATCACTATCCTAGCTTGACAAGATTGATCTGATTGCCTTGGTGAGAACACCAGCAGGTTCCCAATCTCCTTGTTTTAATTTGTTTTGCATGTTACCCTCATATAGTCTCTCCTGATCTGTAGCTTTGCCATAACCCATCTAGTCCTACTCGCCGCTGCAAGCCACCACCGTACCTACCCTAGGAGCTCTGCGATGCAAGCTGAGACTCTTCTGTGCGGCGTCACCACCATCTTGACACCGAAGCGAGGCAACGATCGAGCTGGCCGCTGTCTTCGCCGTTTGCCTTCGATTCCGGCCAGCCGAGTACATCATCGTCGTGGGTGAGCACTCCATCGTATTCAATTCCCATCTCTTCCTTCTATGTTCTATGTTTCCGTCAAACCATGCCTCTGATGTTTTCCCGTGCCGTGACCTGATGTATATAGTTGTCCTATGTTCTGTACCTGCAGATTATCATGAACGTCCCTTGCCTCCTGTGCCGTCGGCATCTGCCGCTCTTTTGCTGCTTCCATCTGCGCATCGAGTTGCTTGCCAGACTTTTCTTTCCAGAGCTAAGCCACCTACGTATAAGCATGGTGAGCAATAGCTTTTCCACCATTGATTGCTGCTGCATGAGTTACGTAAGTTAGTCACACTCAATTCCTTTACCAGGTTATTTTATTGTCTAAGTGGCTTGATGACATAATGCTTACATCATGCTTTGAGCAATAATGATTCTGTTTATCTCAAATTGCATTCACGTATGCACCATCCGCATGCAACCTGATTAGTATTTTCTGCCTGTTCTTTTGCCCTGCGCCATGCAATGTATGTCCGATCACCATCATGTTTAATAGTTATCCTTTTATTCTTAAAATCCATATCTTGTTCAATTCAATTCCGATCTCAGTAATTCTTTCACTGACATGTTCCTCCTAACGCGTAGATTAGTTTTGTACCGTTATAGTACGTTTGTGCCGTTGTATAGTTCGTTTCACCGTAACTTGTGCGTTAGCATGTGTATCACCTGTTACTTGTTTTAGCATCAAAGTTGCATGTTAATCTTGACTAATACTTATTCCATTGCTTTTCTAAATAAAAGTGAATAGGTTCAATTCCGGTTTTCTTTAATCATGATGTAACTTGGTTAATTCCTATTTATAACTAGCTTTTCTAAATAAAAGATATCTAGTGTTACATATCAGTTTTCATAATAAAGTTAATTTGCTTAATGATAATATAAATGTCTTTTCAATATCAATATGTTTAGTTGAACACGCAATATAAAGTTATTCGATTAGGTTCTTTCACATGCTTTATCTTTTAATGTTAATTGTTAATTTGATATAACTTGTACTTAAATATCTGCTAATAAAATATGATTAGTTTTATTGTGTTTTCTTAATTAAATATAACTTGCTTTGAAATATTCTTGTCACATGATTTTGTAATTAGAACATATGAAGTACGTAGTCTCTTGTTGTTTGATAATAAACTTTCGATAGCATCGACCTTAGTTTTGTTTTCAACGTCTTTCGTCGTTGCGTAACCATAGAATCGAGCCTATCCTTTAGTGCGCTCTTTTAAAACTTTTCTTTTGATTGGTGCATTGTTCTTAGTTGTACTTGTTGCTTTGTATGTTGTGCCCGATGTTTGCTTCGAGTAGAAGAAGGATCGTTGTTCGTTGCTTTGAAGATGAAGAGTTCCAAGGAAGCCAGAGATGAAGAAAGAGCAGTAAGAGTAGCTTTTCGTTGGAGAAAGGCAAGTGTCCCTAACCACCTTCTACCTATGCTTTATATACAAGATTACTATGCATTAATCGGAACATGGAGCGACCACCGAGGAAAACAGTGCAACCACAAGACATATGGCTCTGTCTTGGCCAATTAATTAGAAACCTTAGTGTTTGGTATGCTTTACCTGAAAGGGGTTAGGGGGTGCCGGTAGTTGGTGTATAGCCCGGCCCTCAGACTGATCTGCTCTATGGTAGCTTCGCAGTCCTGGGAGAGGTTTATGCATTGCGTTGTTATGTAACCTAGCGAGCAGCCTGCATTAGGGAATCTTTGTAAAGGCCTCGTAGTGTTCCTATGCAATCACACCTCGGTAGTGTGGTATGGTGCCTTGCAAGCATCGCATGGTTGGGTCCAAAGTTCTTCGGGACTTTTACGCGACTTGTGGTGAAAGTGTACAACCTCTGCAGAGTGTAAAACTAATCGATTAGCCGTGCTCACGGTCAAGAGCGGCCTGGACCCTCACATGATTAATAAACTTAAAGATGGACTTTAAATCGTTTCTGGTTAGTTCTTGTGGCCTTGCTGAGTACCAACCATAAGTGTACTCATCCTTGCTTACTGCTGCTCAGAAGCAAAAGGTGAAAAGCTGTTGAAGATGATGATGCTAGGCGTACGCAGCCCCCAGTCGATTGCTTGTGGAGTTGGCGCCTCCGTTTCCAGGATTGAGCTGTATAACTCTGATAGAATAGTAAGTTGTTTATGTTTTTATACGTGATACTGTTGTCGTTATTCACTTATGTCTACTATATGCATGAAACTTGATCCTGGCATGCATATAGATATGCACTTGGTTTGTTTTTCTAAAACCAGGTGTGACAGTAGGGAGAGAGAGTTGAGTGTTGGAGTAGAAGCCGGAGTCGGTCTTCCTCTTGTACCTCGGCGGGTGCGGTACCACTTCGGTCGTCCACACCCGGGATACTTTGTAAGTTCGTATTCGTGAGTAACTAAGTCTCAAGTCATTTCATTGTTCGCTCTTAGGTTCCTCGATTGTGGTTTAAGTAGTTTCTACTTATCGTGATTGCTTTGCTCTAGCGCGGGGTAAAGTAGTGCTTGGTTAGTGTAGACGCGGTGTCTAGACTCTCCGGTACCTTGGAATGCTTTCCCGGTTCAACAGAATAGTTGTGGTACCCTAGGGAGGTGACAGCTCCAGACGGGCTCTGTAGTCCACCACGTTAGTTCCGGCAAGTAGGAGTTACGACATCAGAGCCCCCTTCTCATCCCTTTCTGTGGCTCTTTTCCCTCTGGCCCCGACGAGCGACAAGTTGTGCCTTGATTCTATCCGTGATTCTCACGAGTCCCAAACTTCATTAGCTATCCCCTCTCTACCCGAAATCTACCCTTGTCTTTCTATCCTTCGTCACCATACCCCCGGACGAATTAGTTCAGGTTCACAACACTTCTTGTTCCCCATGGAAATCGATACCTTAGAATACTCCCGGGTGAAAGCTACAACAGTATTCATACGCTTGCGGATTTATCTGTGATCGTGTAGTATACCAACTGGTTTTCTGGCGCCGTTGCAAATCTAGTAACGACGTAAGAAGTGCCAACAAGCTTTCTGGCGCCGTTGCCGGGGATATAAACCTGGTGCAACACTAGTAAGTGTCAACATACCTCCACACTCAATTTACAGCTGGATTGATCTCAAGACAAAGTTAATTCAAGCATTCCAAGTATTTCATGAAACAACTGCAAAGCCATCAGATCTCTACTATTGCAAGCAAAGAGACAGAGAGCCACTGCAGAACTTCATCAGAAGGTTCATGCAGCAAAAATCCCAGACACCAGGAACAGATGACAAAACAATGATCCAAGCACTAATCAGTGGTCTAACTCCAAGACCAATAGCTTCGCACTTATCCAGGGAAGAACCACAAACCATTGAGGAACTCTTCGATGAACTGGAAAAGTACATCAAATCTGATGAAGATCGCAGAAGAAGAGTGGCTGAACGAAACCAAGCAAGACAAAATAGTAGAGGAACAGGATGGAGACCTCAATTTCAAACCCCCCAAAACATCAATAATGTGGAGAATCCTTCACCACAATTCAACCAAAATAACAGACCAAGTACAAGAGGGGGTTTCCCTTCAAGAGGAAGAGGAAGAGGACCTCTGAAAGTTCAAAATCATGATCCAAGAGATCCATATTTCTATTGTAGATATCATGGAAGGGGTCACAGCACCGAAGCTTCCCAAAAACCAAGAAGAACATAGCGAGAATTCAGCAAGAAAAAACAATGATGTCTATCGCCTCCACAATCCCGAACCAGTTTTGTCAGAATTTCTGGCAACCTCAGCTGATGGGTCCTCAAGCAACTCCAGTCCCAGTTCAGCAATTCCAGCAGGCACAGTCAACATGGCAGCCTTCACAGTAGTTCTTCCCCAGTCTCAAGCAATTCAAACCATTCAGCATCCACAACCGATTCAAGAAACTCTGCCACCACCAGCAGCTAATTCAGTGAAACCAGAGTCAAGTTCAAGAAGCAACAATCCAAAAGCATTACCTTCCTTCAGAACCATCATGCCCATAACTGGAGGCTCAACCATGGAGTTTGAAACAAAGAGGCAGAGAAACAACTACTTAAGATCTGTGAATACGGTCATCAATGATGGCCCGGCAGCAAGACCAGAATGGGCCAAGGTGCCAATAACATTCACTGAACAAGACTTCAGGCTGAAATCTACTGATCACAATGATGCCATGGTCATCGAAGTAAACATCGCAGGATGGGTAATTGGAAAGGTTCTGGTGGATAACGGAAGTTCTGCTGACATACTATTGATGAAGACATTTGAGAAGATGAACTTGAGTGCGCACATGCTGCAACCACCAGAATATCCACTCCTGGGTTTCAGAGGAAAGCTAATCAAACCAGTAGGAAAAATAGCCCTACCAGTTTCTTTCGGAGATCTTGACAATGCCAAAACAGAGAGCCTCACCTTTGATGTCGTTGACATGTATCACCCATATTTCGCGATTTTCGGCAGAGGGTTCATCAATAAGTTCGATGCCGTGATAAGGCAACAATTCTTGTGTATGAAAATCCCGGCACTCAAAGGAGTCATCACAGTGTATGGTGACCAGAAAGAAGCAAGAGACATAGAGAAAGGCCACACACCTGGCCAAAGCAATGTGCACCACCTGAACTCCACTGAAGAAAAGAAAGAACCGTATGTCAAAGCCAAAAGAAACAAAGAGAAAGTGGAGATAAGTGCAGACGGTGAAACGAAAAAAGTTTATCTAGATGATATGCTAGATAGAGCGGTAGTGATAGGGGCTCACCTTAGCCCCGAAGAAGAAAAAGAACTCATCGAGTTCTTGAACAAGAACAAAGATGTTTTCGCTTGGTCAGCAAAAGACTTGCAGGGTGTTGATAGGGATATCATCGAACATGTCCTTGACACAGATGAGAAAATAACTCTGAAGAAACAAAAGCTCAGGAAAATGTCCGAAGAAAAGGCCAAAGCAGTAGAGGCCGAAGTGCAAAGGCTTCAGGATGCCAAAGTAATCAGGGAAGTCATGTACCCTGTGTGGCTAGCCAACACTGTTCCGGTAAAGAAGAAGAATGGAAAGTGGAGAATGTGTGTAGACTTCACATATCTTAACAAGGCTTGCAAAAAAGATGATTTCCCTTTGGAAAGGGTGGACAAGGTAGTTGATGACGCTGCAAACAGCGAAATCCTCTCACTTCTGGATATGTTCTCGGGATATCACCAAGTCCGGGTGCAGAGAGAAGATGAGGAAAAGACAAGTTTCATCACACCATTCGGAACATACTGCTTCGTGAGAATGCCAGAGGGGCTGAAGAATGCAGGGTGCACCTTTTTTAGGATGATAGCAATTTTCCTCCACCCTAACTTCGGAGAAATATTCTTGCATACGTAGATGACATAATAGTCAAGAGCATCAAAAGAAATGATCATACCAGCTATCTAGCAGAAACTTTCGCGAATCTTAGAGCAGCAAACAAGTGTGAACGTATTTTTTTCTTGTTTGTATGGTCAATTGTTATGACCGGCATATACTTCGGGCAGCGCAAGGCCTAACGTGGCTAGATGGGCTGCGTATTCAGGCCGTGGGCCGATAGCTTTCTTTTATTTTCAGAGTCCTAGAGGTTTTATTATAATTTAGCGAGAGTCACAAATACTTTTGTAAACTCTTTGTGGAGATCAAGCAGAAACAAGTAAATTGTTGCCGACTTCCCTCAGGAAGCCGGTCATCCCAACCCTAGCCGCCTCCGTTCCCTCCCTGCACCCCTCCTCCTCACGCGCGCCGCCAACACACCTCGCTGTGGTGCCTCGTGATTCAAGCCTCGTCCTCCAATCTCCCACTGCTACAACCTACGATTGATTAGGAACGAATCCCCGGCTCCTATCAACCCGGTATTAGTGATGTCAGGTCCCACCCCATCTACTTCTGTGCCACCATAGTCGCTGCCACCGACGTCAGCACCGGCCTCCACCGCGACGCTACCACCAATAATCACCACCACGCCGCCGCCCTGTACCACGACGGCGCTCCTGGCAGTGACCTCTGTCGCGCTGTCCGCACTGCCAGGCGTGTCGCCAACGCTGCCCATCATGACGAACGAGCAGTTGACGGCGGCACTTCTCAACCTCTCCTTCGGCGTAACGGAGCCGCAATAGAAGACCTCTATCGCCGAGTCGGGCCGTGGCCACCACGTCCGTGGCGGCACTGTCAGCGTCCTCCACTCCGGTGATCGCTGCCACCGCCCTGACGCTGCTAATAACCGCGGGCGTTCCGCTCCACTGCTTGTCGTTTCCACCGTCGCCGTCCCCCATCCCTCTATTGCTCCTGGGATCCACTCAAGGCGCTGTCTTCTCTTCGACGCCCACCCATATGGTGGCCGAGCTGCTGTCCTCACTGATAGCCACCACCAGGCAGTGGTGCCCAGACGCCCGGTAGATTACACGTGCATGTCTCGTGCACACACCTTTTGCTATTTTCTGCAATTAAGTAGTACCCAAAGCAGCCTAAATATCTAAAAAAATAAAACCTAATAGGCATTTTTTGTTTAGTGGTTTTGGGGCTCCAATCACCCCCTTCTGATCGTTGTTTTTTTTGTCCGTCAACGACATCATCAGAGCGGGTTAAAAATCATTCCACGTTAATCAGTTTTTGATCAACAAAAGACGATAGTCGTGGATCGTAACTCTAGCAATCCTCCATGGGTTGAACTACCCATATTGAAAGGTGCACATGTTATATTCCTCTAGAGCATTGGCTTGCGGGTTGGGAGATGTGCGAGAATGAAACTTATATGGTTTCTGAGGTTTACACCAACCTAGATCAGATCGAGAGACATGATGCGAACACTCTAAGACTCCATGAGGACGACGATTGGCATGAATTTTTTTGATAAAAAATTTAAACTAGTTTTTCTGAGGTTAAAAAATTTTATTTTTAGGATTTTTAATTGTATTTTTTATATATGGATCGGATATGTTTTTGAGATTTTATTATAATACCTTTTTGATATATTTTTAGAAAACATTTCTAAACCTATTTACCTCTAAGCTTTAATCTAAGTTCGATTTACCTTTCTCTAACGTGGCATCACATAAATAAAACCACAATCAAAACCATTCATGGTGGAAAAATAAAAGGTTCGAGAAGTTAAATGTGTAAAAAAGACTAACTCGGTGATTAGAAAGCTACATATATATGGAACAACCCTAATAGCTACATTAGACCATTTTTTGGTAGGGCAAATAATTAGAAGAAAACACAATAGCCCACTATTCAATTGCCAGCCGAGCCGAAGCCCAATGTGCTTTGGGCCCAAATGCACCGCGACCAGGTGTCCCCGACGCCCGCCGAGTCGGGGACTCGGGAGGAGGGTGTTGTTGTGTGGGGAATGGGAGAGGCGGAGCTGTCGGGCATATACCCTGGGTACCTATATATTGAAGATTACGGACTCATACCATAAATGTTCCATGAATCTCTGTAATCCTACTAGGACTCGTACTATGTAATCCTACTAGGACTCCTACCTTGTAACCGACTAGGCACCCACCCCTGGACTATATAAAGGAGGGCCGGGTACCTAGGAGAACAACCCACAACCCGATCCTCAACCACTCCGGGGAACAACACCCAAGCGCAGGGCGCCACATATGATACACCAAACGGGACATAGGGTTCCCTATCCTGGTGGCCTGAACCTGTATAAATATGTGTCTCATGTCCTCACTTTAATCTTTGAGGTCCAGGTCTGACGATCCCCCATCGCACAATCTACTACCTCGGGTACCCCCTTGGTAGGTTTGCCAGGTTAAAACACTGACAGGAGCTGCGGGAGCGAACTGGCCAGTCATTCAAGTGGGTGCACACGATGCCCAAGGTGCGCGAACTGGGAGTGGCTACAACTTGCAGCCTCACGCGGATGGACGACTCCGGTGCGCCTTGGTAATTACTAGCATCACCGGTGCTCTTGTTTTCTTGTACGCGAATCAAACCCTACAAAATAGGTGATTCCACGCACGTTACTGCGGGATTTAAGATAGTTTTTTATGAACCAATGTGGTGGCTGTTTTGACGATTTCATGACAATGATGCTACATAAGGAAGTGCTTTGAATCTAAGTTTCAAGTGTTTGTTAATTAAAAAATTGAGAAAACAATGAAATAATATTTGATATGATTTAATTTTAATGAGATGAGATTAGCTAGCTCCCCTTGGATGATTAGCAAAGGTGACCCACCCATCATATGCACCATATACAAAAATATTCTAATATTGCAATGCAAGCAAGGATCAACAAACCGGACCAAAAGATTGTTCCTTAAATGATGACAGTAACCAAACAAAGCCAATGCATTACAATTCTGTTTAACTCTAAACAAATTTGTCTGCAATATCACCTACCTAGCAGTAGGAAGAACAAAGAGGGGGAAGTATCATTTCCTGTAGGTGATGACTGATGAGATTAGCTTGCTTCTTCTTGGATCAATAGCAATGGTCAATATTCTGTCTTGGAGGGAGAGAACATCATCTTGGAGGGAGATTTGTGCGAGAACAATGCAACCACACCCACATGGGGCAATCTCATTTGAGCGAGAACACTGCAACGGACACAGAAATCGGTATGACTCAAATCTAAAAAAAAGTCAGGATAAAATCTCTAGACATTAGGGACAGATCTGGAGAAAGGGGGTGTAACATGAGCTCACCTGATATAGATCTATAGCATGAACATGCAGAATGGAGTGGAAGTACCGGTTGGCGGGGCGTGGTTGCGCTGGCGCGAGGGCGCAGCTAGATAGGACGCCAGTGGTCACTGCTGCTGTAGCTACAAATACTTCAAAGATTTCAGATATCTCATTTACAAATTATAACGTGTGACCTTACTATGGCACACATGCTGAATACAAAATTCAATCAATTCCCTGAACCATCCCTGTAGAGGAAGATTGGGTCAATCACACTTGTATTCACTAGTATGGAGTTACATATATAGAGTACAAAGCCGGTGCGGCCCAGCACTCCTGCGTCGGGGACCCGGAATGACATGGGCTAGGCCTAGACAAGGCCTATCCATGGGTTATAGCCGGCGGCCCACGACAGCTGAGGGTTGGAGGAGCGAGAGCCAGAGACAGAGCCGCCGCCACCACCGCCACGTGCGCCGCCACGCTTCTTCTGGTTGCGTGGTTTGGAGCGAGATCCGCCGGATCCAGAGTCGGCGGATGATGTGCCAGAGGATTGGTGGGCGGAGGAGTTGCCAGCGTAGTGGCCGGCGTAGAGCACCTGGGCGGCGTCCATCTTGGCGTCGTTGTGGGTAGTAAGCTCCTTGAGGAGTAGGAAGGAGCGCGCGGAGCGAAAGGTGTGGGGCGGGGACTTGCCGGCGATGACGGGCTTGAGGTAACGATACTTGGGGTTGAGACCCCGCAGCATGTTCAATACTTGGCTGGACTCGGTGACGGGCTGGCCAACATCGTAGAGGCCGTCAGCAAGTTTCTTGAGCTTGGTGGTGTAGTTCATCATGGACATGTCACCCTGTTGGACGCCGCGGAACTCCGCCTCGAGAAGAACGGCACGCTAGAGCTCGTTGTCGCGGAAGAAGGCCTCGACGTCGGCCCAGATGGTGAAGGCGGAGGTGCGCGACTGGTGGACGATGTCGAAGATCACCTTGGAGATGGTGGTGTAGATCCAATTCACCACGGTGTGGTCGAGGCGTGTCCATTCAGCATCGCGATCGGGAATCAACGCCGGCGAGGAGACGTGCGACATGAGGCCGAATTTGCCAAGGGCGGACTCAAAGAGGGTGCGCCAGTGGCTGTAGTTGGATTCAGCCAGGTCGAGGATGACCGGAACATGGGAGTGAATGTTGACAGTTTGGACGGCGGCGGCCAGAACAGGAGGGACCTCGGGCTCGTCGGCGTCGGAAGAGGAGGAGGAGTGGGCAGGGGAAGCCATGGAGGACTCAGAAGCGGAAGCAATGGAAGCAAAGGGATTGTCCAGGTTTGAGAACTCGGTGTCTGATACCATGTAGAGGAAGATTGGATCAATCACACTTGTATTCACTAGTATGGAGTTACGTATATATAGTACAAATCTTGTGTAGATCCTATCTATGCGGCGGCGAGCACAGCATGTGCGCGGCGAGCGACACGCACGAGGGCATGGCGCATCTGAGACAGTGGCGCGGGAGGAGCGCGTGGGCGATGACTCGGCGAGGCCATTGGTGCTGGGCGACGGAGTCGTAGAGCTCGCGGACGCGGCGTGAGAACCGTGGCATTCAACATTCCCAATTCATAGATGTCTCCTTTAGGCTGCACCACTGCAGCATATATGAGCTATGTTTTCTTTTGTGAGACAAACTGACAGAAGTAAATTTTGTGTTTCTAATTATTAAAATGATAGGAAAATCACAAAGATCAGACCATTCCATGTTACAGTAGTGCAAGATATGAAAAGTACCTTGTAAAAATACTTCATTCCGAGTTCCAATCCCGTCATGAGGCCGTCGAAGGCGAATCCCGGATCCTTCCAGGCGACGCTGCTGTTCACCGGCGAATCACATGTGCTTCTACTCATACGTCCTCACCTCCGTGCCCACCTCGGTCCAACTCCTCCCCTCTTCCTACAATCCGTACCTGACGACCCTCTTACCGCTGTCGCCGCAGAGGAACTTGACCCACAACTCGTTGAAACTGGTAGCACACGTGGAGGGTGGGGAAACGGGCGCAGTAGGCACCGATCGGATGCAATTTTATGGATGAGGTGGCAGGGAGGTGGGGGATGTGGTACGGAAGCGAGGCGGTGAGGAGGGGAGGGGGCTGCGGTGGGGAAGCGAGGTGGTGGGGAGGCGAGGGTGCGGCGGCGGGATTCACGGGTGGTAGGCCCGATGCGCGGGGCGGGAGGGGGTGCGAGGAGGATGGCTCAGGGGTGGGGTGGGGTGGGGTGAGTAAATTATTGATGATGTGACGCGTTGAGAGTTGAGAGAAATCTGTGATAGGGTGCTCTTATATATAGTTTTGTATGATAGCATGCATCTTACGTAGTAAAATTAGTTGTCGCCCACGAAGTTTCCCTTTTGTTAACCATCCGTCAAAATTGTGTCCAAGACAAGGTACGGCTACTTTTTGTTGTTGTTGATGTTGTTTTCTGTTTTCTTACTTCCTTTCGTTCTTTATTTCTTCTCTTTCCATTTTCTTTCATCACATATGTTTTCACGCACCTAGGCTCACAGACATATTCCATCACAGAAACAAGGCGTTTCATCGGAGGTTTGTGTGAAATTATAGGGAATAAGTGGTACTGTTGAGGTGCTATGTTAAAAAAAATAAAGAGACAAATATGCAAAAAGCTTATAAAGAACAGAGGGGAGAAATAAAGGGAATAAAAAAATCCAGTTTGCAGCAAAGACCAAAGAGGGAACAGTTTTAAGGGTAACTCCAACCACGCCCTTAAATTTGAGGCCTCATCGGCCTATACGAGGATCTCTCATCTTCATTTGAGGCTCCTATTTTCCTTCCAACACCAACGGAACTCTCATATACCACTTTAGTTATAACCAACTTCTTCTTTTATTCCCCTTCTTACACACGGGGCCCACATATCAGTGACCATTTTTACCCCCACCGGTCCATCCTCCCTCCCCCAATCCCCCACAGACCGCCGCGAGGCGTAGAGCCGTCGGTCCTCACAGGCCGACCTCCCGGGCAGAGCGACGCCGGCCCCCACGGGAGCACCCCCTGAGGCGGAGCGCCGCCGACCATCACGGGAGCGGCCGCGAGGAGGGAGCCGCCGGCTCGCCCTCACAGGCGCGACCTCCAGGGCAGGGAGCCGCTGGCCCTCCCACGACATCCGAGGTTTTTGAAATAGATGTCATAAATCAAGTACAACCCATTTTGCTTGAATTTGGCATCCAAGGTTTTGTCGTTTGTGAAATCACAATTCCATGCAAAAGACTAGTTTGAAAACTTCATCAAAGTTGGCCCCAAACATTTTCTAAAATCCAGAAAAAAATCATGTAAACACATGTGATTTGCAAATAAGCATTTTATAATATAATTTAAGAGCTAATGTGGCATAGGGAAATTCAAAGTTCCTTCATCACAAAGCACAAAAAAAAAGTAATGTTTTAAATTTGAAGTTACATTATTCAATTACAGTACAGACGAAAATAACATTCAGAACAGAATTACATACAGATGTGCGCACAAATAAGAGTTACATGAGGAAGAGAAACTTAAATGGCTCATGGAACCGCAAGCTCATGGTTCCTGTAGGCCGGCCGGCATTTTAGCAGAAATTTATGGCACGAAGCATCCTGGAAGCGGGGTGCCGGGCTGAGGAAGGCTGTCGAGGGTGCAGAGCTTGAAGCAGAAGGTCAAACAGATTGAATCAACCTGCACCTTGCACGTCGAATCTAGTACTCTAACCAGTTTTCCGATGCCCCTGCATGCCCCATCAGCGAAGTGCTCACACCCTGGTTGACAGTCGCGGACGCATTGGTCGACAAGCTCGTCAGCCGTCGTCGCCTGCGTTCCTGCGGGCAACAGGACCAGCAAGACGACGATGGCAACAGCGACGGCCTTCTTGAGGCTTGTGCAGGATCTGGCGGAAGCCATTGATCGTATGGACACTGGTGGCTCAGCTGGGTAACTAGCTAGCTATATCTGATCGAAGCTGAAGACGTATGTACGAGTACGATGGCAATATCAGCTGATGCCCACACAATGGCACACCTGATGTGCTATTTGTAGGTGACTAGTTGGTGCAATGCCACGCAGTACTGCTCAGCACGTCATCAGTGGTTGATCATGACCCGCGCACACACCAGTAAGCACACATGATTTCTTCCATGATTGATAGCATCAATGTTGCTTCGACGTGCCCCGAGGTGTAGGAGCGTTTGGAAGAATACATCATAGCATGTCATAATCACGAAATGGAGAATATGTCTACAAAGAACAATTATTAATTATAACCATCAATTATTTACAAGTGTCTTGTGCTTGTTTGGGTAGGATCTACACATGTGCTATGAGCCTATGACCCCTGAAGAATATGTCTAGCTACTGTTTTTGGATGATTATTCTTTGCGAGAACAAAGATCTGAATTCTTAACCAAAATTGAGAATGTTAGATTTACTGGATCGACTAGGAGTAGATCAGGCGGGTATTTGCTGAAATTGGGGTTTTACCTTTGCCGTGCGGCCATCACTGGTTCGTCGGTGAAGGTCTGCACTAGGGAGCGACGGTTGGGGTAGAGGCAGGCGGTAATGTCGTGGCGGCGTCGGTGGGGCGCAGCGACGTCCGGCTTGACGGAGATGCTGGTGGTGCTTCCCATCGCTTTAGGGCCTACCTCTCGATCGGACTATGGTTAGGACTGTGGGGTGCCGGCAGTGACGAACCTCATGAACAGTGTCATGACCCCCACCTCCTATTTATTGTGCTGCGCGACAGGAGCCCACCAGCCACTATTATTGGGCTGGGCCTTTGGGCTAACCGGTGGAGATCAACCTAACTGAGAAAACCCAACTCCAAAGATGGATTTCTGTACTGCTTGTATTGTTAGGGTTTCGATGTTCAATCTATTGGGAAAAGCTTAGTAACACCCTCAGAAACCCTTGTGCAAATTTTGAGTTCAAGTTGGGTTTTGATTTGGACCAATTTTGGCTATATAATATTAGGTACAAAATATATCCTTCTCTTTTTCTTCATTTCTAAATTTGAAAGGAGGAACTTAGAGATTTCAAAAAGTTATGTAAATTTTAATGTAGATGTCATAAATCAAGTACATGCTTGAATCTGGCATCCTTGGTTTTTGGTTTTGAAATTAAAATTCTTCTTGAAAGACTATTTTGAAAACCTTGGCCAAGTTGTTTAGCCCAAAAACATTTTCTAAAAAATCAGGAAAAAACTATGTAAACTTAAGATTTGAATTGTTATACAATTTAATATGCTATTGTAAAATCCAAAGTTCCTCCACAAAGCACAAATAAAAGTAGGAAATGTTTTCAATTTGAAGTTAAATTCAAAGCACTTGAACCATGCATAAAATGAATCGGACATGCTGGCGATGCAAATGCTTAAAAGTAAATTAAGATTTGGTCATTCCAATGCACAGACGATACACAAATCTTTATTGAAAGTAAGTCATAATAAAACATTTGGAACAGAATTACATCACACAAATTAAAATAAGAATTACATGTACTGATGAGAGGAAAGGACTTGAACATGCATTTCGTGGTTGCTTGACCCATGCATGTCGTCGTAGTAGATAGTGAAATCGGGTTTATTAAAACCTACTGCCCTTTCCTCGCACCACAGCAATTGAAGCATCGCTCGCCCTTCCCCTGTTCGACACGTCACACGTCGTCTGCACGCCGAGCGCAGCAGCTGCAGCGAGCGGCGTCCCCTGTCTTCCTCTCCCCTCATCCTGTGCAGTCCACCTCTCCATCTCCTACTGATCAGTGGACCCGCTCTGAAAGATGCCCCACGCGTCGGTGAGACAAGATTAATGAGAGCATGGTGGAAACGGACCTATGCGGGTCCGCTCCATCGTCCCCCGCGCCCACGTTCCGCTGTGGTCGTGGACATCCTCTCTCTTTTTTCCTCCCCTGCCCCCTCTCTCTCCGCCCGTCTCTGTCTCCCCCAAACTCTCTCCTCCGCCGTCACGCCTCCCTCCAACGCCGCCGCACCGGCCCGCAGCGATTCCCGAGCTCCCTCGCGCACTCCCCCTCCTCCCGAGCTCCCCAACGCCCTCTCCCTCTCCCTGAGATTCACGGCCGGACCCCGCAGCGTGCTCGAGGGGGATGCTCAATTCGGCGGCGGTGACCTCCCGGTGGCGGCGCTCGAGGGAGGCGTTGATTCGCCATGCCAGTGGCCTCCTCGGGGCGGAGGAGCTCCAGATCCAAGCGGCGCAGGAACCTCCCATGACGGATGAGGTCGGGCCATAGAGGTTCGGCGGCGGCGGCTCGAGCACAGGGCCATGGAGGAGCTCCGCAGCACCGCAGCAGCTCCGCCTTGCTCGGTTCCTCGCGACGGCTCCTCGTGGCCCAAGGCGGAGGCGGATCCGGAGCCAGACGAGGCGCTGGTGGCGGCGTAGGCTCCATCGCCTCTCCCCGTCGTCGCCCCTCCCAACTCTCTTCCCCCTCCGGCGCCACCGCCGCCTGCTCCCGCGAGGTGCGGCTCAGAGAGAGGGGGCGCGAGCCACTACGACCCCGGCAGCGCGGTCCGGCTGGGGTAGGGACCGTCGACCCCGGCGCAGCGGGTGGGCCTGCGCTGCCCCCCCAGCTCGTCGTCAGAGAGGGTTGCGCCTTCACTTGAGGAAGGGAAGCTGCACGGGCATCTTCTGCGGTGACCTGCTGGTCGGGGCCATGCCGAGGGAGATCTCAGCACTGCAGGCCTGCAGCCCGCACCCTCAAGGCTAGGCCAGGAGACGGAAGGTCGGAAGGAATCAGAGTTGATCCCGGCCCCACTCGCTCTTGGTAAGCAATCCTGCAGTTTGTTCTTGGATTCTCGATCTCTGGTGCATTCGGCCCCAATCGCATGGAGTTGTAGGTGGGATGCTATGTCGGATTGCGATTCTTCGCCCAGAGATTCGATTGACTCTTGCGCTTCACTTCGATTTCTTGGAAAATTTACGCATCGACCAACACTTTCGAGTTGGGATGAGGATCTCTCAAGTGTGGATACTGGATAGGAATTAGGATCCTATTATATTAGTAATTCTGCTCAGCAGTTCAGATGATTGTTTCCTTTGCTTTTTTGTATTCGTGTTTGAATTTCTCAGAGACACCTATTGTTGATTTGTTGCCTTATCTTTGCAGGATCTCAGAGCTGGCCTTTCTGGCAGGTGACAGCTAGAAGATGAGTGCAGGACATGGCGACACAGGTATGCTGCAAATGGCCTTCTCTTCTTGCTACTGCTTTAAAGGAGCAAGCTTGAAATTCAGGTGTCACAAGAAAAATGCTTGAAAAATGACATTTGTTTTAGCAATGGCGACACACACATGTGCAACCAAAAATATAAATGCATAATTTTCTCCGAGGGCTTTCTGATATTGGTCATTACAGCATAGGAGCGGGCAATGAAGGAATTTCCGCTGACAAAGATCTGGGATACATGATATATTTTTAATATTTGCTTTATCTTGATTTATTCAATTCAGATTGCAGAATGCTCCAAACCGCAGGTGAGAATGGAAGATCAAAAATAGTTTAAAATGGATGTTCTTCCCAAGTTGATTGCTTAACTGCACTAGAATTGCTGCTGTGTTGTGTTTGAGGGTAAAATTGAGTGTACAACAACTATAGACTTCTGTGCATTCATAGCTTTGTCATAGGCCACTTTGTTTCACTGGATAAACCTAAATTCCTTTGTTAGAAGTTACTATGGTTGATGACTTGATGTTCATAGGCCCCTTTGTTTCACTGAATACCATAAAATTGTTTACTACGTGTATTTTTGTTCAATGAAGCCAATTTTTTTAGTAATCAAGAGATGCGTTAGGTTTGTGTAGGTAGTAGAATTTCAGAGTAGATGAAAATAGTTGTCATGTGAGGCCACGGTAGCTATAGTTACTGATTCTAAGGTCACTTCCAGATGCAAGGAAAAGGATCCATTGGTGTTGTCTGCTACTGGATGGAAAGGATCCATTGGTGTTGTCTGCTATTGGATGGAGTCTGAAGTTATTGTTGTAGCACGGTGCCAAGGTGGGATCAGTTTCTCTGTTTGGCACAACCCTTTTCAACATTTTACTTTGATGTGTTGCATTTGTCTGTTGACCAGAAGACCTTCGTTGCAAGTGATAGGAAGCTAACATACTTTCCTGTTCAGAATATCCACTGCTAACCTACTTGATTAGGGTAGCGCAATCTTTGTGAAATTATCTTAGCTAGATTGTTCGCATATGTTCAGTCCTTGCATTTCCCTTCTGTCCTGAAAAGAGAGTGCTAGGCTCAAGGAAGAACCCTGGAAATATAAATAAACACTTCAGCATTGTGATGCTACTGGATGGTTTGCACAGCTGCTCCCTTTCTCTACATTTACAACTCATGTTGCATTAGTTAGAGTACAAGGAAGGTTGTGTGCCAAGCTGCTTACAATAGAAACTATACTTCAAAAAATACTACCACCACTAATGCCTGTGTCGTTCTACCAACTAGAGAGCAAATTACAGTGTGATGAACGAGTTCATCTATGATGTTTAATTATAATTTTTACTTAAAACTTTGTTTGCTTATCTTATAGCTATGAGTATTGACTTTTAACAAGTGTCATTTGTGGCCTCTCTTCACTGATATGCTCACCTGGTATTTTTTATTTCGACTTCATCCTTCCATTATTTCCTTTTTACCAAACAATACGGTTACCTACACCCGCTCTTTATCTCATCAAGTAGCAAAACTAATATTTAATTACATCTCGTTCAGAAACTCAGGAGAAAAGCAATCAGGTTTGCTGCTTATAGCCTATACGACCACATGATGGAGTGAACTCTGGTGTTCCTTAACCTGTTACCGTTCTCAATGCCATCTGCATGAATTGTTCTTTTAGGGTGATTGATTGATTGGGATGCACTGAATGGAGGTCATGACAGGGCGCGCCTAGGTGTAGTTTCTAT
Organism: Cenchrus fungigraminus; assembly: GCA_036936925.1. Lineage (NCBI taxonomy): Eukaryota > Viridiplantae > Streptophyta > Magnoliopsida > Poales > Poaceae > Cenchrus > Cenchrus fungigraminus. The sequence goes on along the minus strand of CM072780.1, from coordinate 112,750,797 downwards.
GGCAAACATGTAAATTAATGACTATAGAGAATTACACTTATGTTACTCGATTCTTCCTGTTCTCTGTAGAAAAATATTGGAACACTTGCACTCATGTTGAAGACTATCGATCCCGAGGGACAACAGAATTATAGTCTTGCACTTGCTATTTACTTATGTAATATTGATTTCTCCTTTAGGAAGAACTGATATTTCATATTGTTGGTTCCTGATATTATAGATGTTTATGCAAACTGATATGTGCTCATGATTGAGGACAAATACCATCATTTTAATTGATGTTATGCAAACTTATTTCTATGACTTGCACATTCATTTTTATTGTTACGTTGTGATATGGCGCGCATCGCGCGCCGATTGTTCTAGTTTAATTAAGGCAGGATGCATTTCGGAAGCTGCAGGATGCCGCCGGGCTGCGGCAGGCTGTCGAGGCTGCAGAGCTTGACGCAGAGGGTACCACACATTGAAATGACCTGCACGCTGCACGTCGGATCCAGCGGAGTAATCCGTTTCTCCATGCCCCTGCACGCCCCGTCAGCGAAGGGCTTGCACCGTTGTTTACAGGTGTCGACGCATTGGCTGATAACGTTGTTATGAGCCATCGCCGGCGTCGTTGCAATGGGCAACAACACCAGCGCGATGTAGATGCTGGCAACAGCGACGGTCGTTGTGGACCTGCTGGCGGAAGAAGCCATTGATGAGGACGGAGCTCTGGCTGGGCAACTATAGTAGTGCAGGGCTAGGTGAAGACGACGATGACACCAAATATCAGCTGATGCTCACAATGGAATACCTGATCGATGCTCTATTTGTAGGCCACGAGCTACAGCACAAGGGTACTGCTCAGCACGTCAGTGGTTGACCCCTAGGCAACTCAGCAAATAACATGATTTCCTCCATGCACGATTGTGACATTTGATAGCCGGCCTTTTAATAAAGAAGAATCATTAATTCAAGAGTAGGCCTCTGGAACTGCTGCATACGCGTTACTCGGAAGCTCGTGCGAGCGATCAGGGTATTTGCGTAGCGCACTACTTGCCAGAGCAACTGCTAAACTGATTCAACAACGACGAGTCATTCCTGATGACTGTCCATACGGGACTATAATGTCAACCATTGCCTGCTTCAAACTATGGTCTGTGACATCCGCAATCTCAATATGCGGTCTATTTGGCTATTGGGAATAATGCCTCGGGCGGTGCTTCTTATACTAGTCTCATCTCAAGGTCTACAACTTCAATTGCTTTAGGCCTCGTCCGTCTTCAATTACTTTGATCAGCTGCACCCGGATTCAATCCTGGCCCAACTACGAATGGTTGTTCGGTTTATCTTCGGGCCAATGGTAAATCCTTGCCCTAGAAGCATTCAGGCTCGGATTGAAACGGTTGCGGCTGAACAAGGCCTTAGGGCATCCGCAATGAGTCCGGGCATAGCCATTGAGCTGGATGAGACAGAAACCAAAGAAATTCTAGTCCCACCTGTCTTCCTCTTAAGCTTTCAAGATGCATGTAATTGTATGCCGATTTGCACCTTGCTAGCTAGCTACCTTCCTCCTCTCTTCATCTTCCATTCCAAGTGGACGAGGGCCCACCATGTGTGAACGCACTTTTTTTCTTGTTTGTAGGGTCAATTGTTATGACCGGCATATACTTCGGGCAGCGCAAGGCCCAACGTGGCTATATGGGCTGCGTATTCAGGCCGTGGGCCGATAGCTTTCTTTTATTTTCAGAGTCCTAGAGGTTTTATTATAATTTAGCGAGAGCCACAAATACTTTTGTAAACTCTTCGTGGAGATCAAGTAAAAACAAGTAAATTGTTGCCTACTTCCCTCACGAAGCCGGGAGCCCCAACCCTAGCCGCCTCTGTTCCCCTGCACCCCTCCTCCTCACGCGCGCCGCCAACGCACCTCGCTGTGGTGCCTCGTGATTCAAGCCTCGTCCTCCAATCTCCCACTGCTACAACCTACGATCGATTAGGAACGAATCCCCGGCTCCTATCAACCTGGTATTAGTGATGTCAGGTCCCATCCCATCTACTTCTGTGCCGCCATCGTCGCTGCCACCGACGTCAGCACCGGCCTCCACCGCGGCGCTGCCACCAATAATCACCACCACGCTGCCGCCATGTACCACGACAGCTGGCAGTGACCCCGCTGCACTGTCCGCGCTGCCAGGTGTGTCACCAACGCTGCCCGTCATGACGAACGAGTAGTTGACGGCGACACTTCTCAACCTCTCCTTCGGCGTAATGGCGCAAGGCGTCGCAATAGAAGACCTCTATCACCGAGTCGGGCCTGCCGGCGTCCTCCACTCCGGTGATCGCCGCCACCGCCCTGACGCTACTAATAACCGTGGGCGTTCCGCTCCACTGCTTGTCGTTTCCACCGTCGCCATCTCCCATCCCTCCATTGCTGCTAGGATCCACTCAAGGCACTGTCTGCTCTTCGACGCCCACCCGTATGGTGGCCGAGCCGCTGTCCTCACTGATAGCCACCATCGGGCGGTGGTGCCCAGACACCCGGTAGATTACACGTGCATGTCTCGTGCACACACCTTTTGCTATTTTCTGCAATTAAGTAGTACCCAAAGCAGCCTAAATATCTAAAAAATAAAACCTAATAGCCATTTTTTGTTTAGTGGTTTTGGGGCTCCAATCACCCTCTTCTGATCATTGTTTTTTTTTGTCCGTCAACAATATCAGAGAGGGTTAAAGATCATTCCACGTTAATCAGTTTTTGATCAATAAAAGACGATACTCGTGGAGCGTAACTCTGGCAAGCCTCCATGGGTTGAACTACCCATATAGGTGCACATGTTATGAAACTTATATGGTTCCTGAGGTTTACACCAACCTAGATCAGATCGCGAGACATGATGCGAACACTCCAAGACTCCATGAGGGCGATGATTGGCATGATTTTTTTAATAAAAAATTTAAACTAGTTTTTCTAAGGTTAAAAAATTTTATTTTTAGGATTTTAATTGTATTTTTATATATGGATATGTTTTTGAGATTTTATTATAATACCTTTTTGATATATTTTTAGAAAACATTTCTAAACCTATTTACCTCTAAGCTTTAATCTAAGTTCGATTTACCTTTCTCTAACGTGGCATCACATAAATAAAACCACAATCAAAACCATTCAAGGTGGAAAAATAAAAGGTTCGAGAAGTTAAATGTGTCAAAAAGACTAACTTGGTGATTAGAAAGCTACATATATATCGAACAACCGTAATAGCTACATTAGACAATTTTTTGGTCGGGCAAATAATTAGAAGAAAACACAATGGCCCACTATTCAGTTGCCAGGCGAGCCGAAGCCCAATGTGCTTTGGGCCCAAACGCACCGCGACCAGGTGTCCCCGACGCCCGCCGAGTCGGGGACTCGAGAGGAGGGTGTTGTAGAGTGGGGAACGGAAGAGGTGGAGCTGTCGGGCATATACCCCGAGTACATATATATTGAAGATTACGTACTCATACCATAAATGTTCGAATCTCTGTAATCCTACTAGGACTCGTACTATGTAATCCTACTATGACTCCTACCTTATAACTGACTAGGCACCCACCCCCTGGACTATATAAAGTAGGGCCGGGTACCTAGGAGAACAACCCACAACCCGATCCTCTACCCCTCAGGGGAACACCACCCAAGCGCAGGGCGCCACATATGATACTCCAAACAGGCCGTAGGGTTCGCTATCCTGGTGGTCTGAACCTGTATAAAAATGTGTCCCGTGTCCTCACTTTAACCTTTGTGTTCCAGGTCTGGCGATCCCCCACCGCACAATCTACTACCTCGGGTACCCCCTTGGTAGGTTTTTGTCGGGTTAAAACACCGACAGGAGCTGCGGGAGCGAACTGGCCAGTCATTCAGGAGGGTGCACATGATGCCCAAGGTGCGCGAACTGGGCGTGGCTACAGCTTGCAGCCTCACACGGATGGACGACTCCGGTGCACCTTGGTAATCACTAGTATCACCGGTGCTCTTGTTTTATTGTACGCGAATCAAACCCTACAAAATAGTTGATTCCCCGCATGTTACTGCGGAATTTAAGATAGTTTTTGTGAACTAATGTGGTGGCTGCTTTGACGATTTGATGACAATGATGCTACATAAGGAAGTGCTTTGAACCTAAGTTTCAAGTGTTCCTTAATTAAAAAATTGAGAAAACAATGAAATAATATTTGATATGATTTAATTTTAATGAGATGAGATTAGCTAGCTCCCCTTGGATGATTAGCAAAGGTGACCCACCCATAATATGCACCATATACAAAAATATTCTAATATTGCAATGCAAGCAAAGATCAACAAACCGGACCAAAAGATTGTTCCTTAAATGATGACAGTAACCAAACAAAGCCAATGCATTACAATTCTGTTTAACTCTAAACAAATTTGTTTGCAATATCACCTATCTAGCAGTAGGAAGAACAAAGAGGGGGAAGTATCATTTCCTGTAGGTGATGAGATTAGCTTGCTTCTTCTTGGATCAATAGCAAAGGTCAATATTCTGTCTTGGAGGGAGAGATCATCATGTTGGAGGGAGATTTGTGCGAGAACAATGCAACCACACCCACATGGGGCAATCTCATTTGAGCGAGAACACTGCAACTGAAACAGAAATTGGTATGACTCAAATCTAAAAAAAAAAGTCAGGATAAAATCTCTAGACATTAGGGACAGATCTGGAGGAAGGGAGTGTAACATCAGCTCACCTGATGTAGATCTATAGCATGAACATGCAGAATGGAGTGGAAGTACCGGTCGACGGGACGTGGTTGCGCCGGCGCAAGGGCGCAGCTAGTCAGGACGCCAGTGGTCGCCGCTGCTCTAGCTACACATACTTCAAAGATTTCAGATATCTCATTTACAAATTATACGTGTGACCTTACTATGGCACACATGCTGAATACAAAATTCAATCAATTCCCTGAACCATCCCTGTAGAGGAAGATTGGATCAATCACACTTGTATTCACTAGTATGGAGTTACGTATATAGAGTACAAAGCCGGTGCGGCCCAGCACTCCTGCGTCGGGGACCCAGAATGGCATGGGCTAGGCCTGGACAAGGCCTATCCAGGGGTTATAGCCGGCAGCCCACGACAGCTGAGGGATGGAGGAGCGAGAGCCAGAGGCAGAGCCGCCGGTGCCGCCACCACCGCTGCATGCGCCGCCACGCTTCTTCTGGTAGCGCAGTTTGGAGCGAGACGACGAATGATGTGCCAGAGGATTGGTCAGCGGAGGAGTTGCCAGCGGAGTGGCCAGCGTAGAGCACCTGTGCGGCGTCTGTCTTGACGTTGCTGTGGGCGGTAAGCTCCTCGAGGAGTAGGAAGGAGCGTGCGGAGCGAAAGGAGTGGGGCGGGGACTTGCCGGCGATGACAGGCTGGAGGTAACGATACTTGGGGTTGAGACCCCGCAGCATGTTCACTACTTGGCTGGACTCGGTGATGGGCTGGCCAACATCGCGGAGGCCGTCAGCAAGTTTCTTGAGCTTCGTGGTGTAGTTCTTCATGGACATGTCTCCCTATTGGAGGCTGAGGAACTCCACCTCGAGAAGAATGACACGCTAGAGCTCGTTGTCGTGGAAGAAGGCCTCGACGTCGGCCCAGATGCTGAAGGCGGAGGCGCACGACTGGTGGACGATGTCCAAGATCACCTTGGAGATGGTGGTGTAGATCCAATTCACCACGATGTGGTCGAGGCGCATCCATTCAGCGTCGCGATTGGGAATCAGCGCCGGCGAGGAGCTAGACGTGCGATATGAGGCCGAATTTGCCAGGGGCAGACTCGAAGAGGGTGCGCCACTGGCTGTAGTTGGATTCAGCCAGGTCGAGGATGCTTGGAACATGGGAGTGAATGTTGACAGTTTGGACGGCGGCGGCCGGAACAGGAGGGAGCTCAGGCTCGTCGGCGTCAGAAGAGGAGGAGGAGTGGGCAGGGGAAGCCATGGAGGACTCGGAAGTGGAAGCAATGGAAGCAAAGGGGTTGTCTAGGGTTGAGTACTCGGTGTCTGATACCATGTAGAGGAAGATTGGATCAATCACACTTTTATTCACTGGTATGGAGTTACGTATATAGACTACAAAGCTTATGTAGATCCTATCTATGCGGCGGCGAGCACAGCCTGTGCGCCGCGAGCGAGTCACGCGCAAGGACATGGCACAACTGAGAGAGCGGCGCGGGAGGAGCACGTGGGCGATGACTCGGCAAGGCCGTTGTCGAGGCCGTTGGCGCTGGGCGACGGAGTCATAGAGCTCGCGGACGCGGCGGGAGAAACATGGCGTTCAACAGTCCCAATTCATAGATGTCTCCTTTAGGCTGCACCACTATAGCATATATGAGCTATGTTTTATTTTCTGAGACAAACTGGCAGAAGTAAAATTCGTGTTTCTAATTATTAAAATGACAGAAAATCACAAAGATTGGACCATTCCATGTTACAGCAGTCCAAGATATGCAGAGTACCTTGTAAAAGTACTTCATTAAGGGTTCCAATCCCGCCATGAGGCCGTCGAAGGCAAATCCTGGATCCTTCCAGGCGACGCTGCTGTTCACCGGCAAATCACATGTGCTTCTACTCGTACGTCCTCACCTCCGTGCCCACCTCGGTCCAATTCCTCCCCTCTTCCTACAATCCGTACCTGACGACCCTCTTGCCGCTGTCACCGCAGAGGAACTTGACCCACATCTCGTCGAAACTGGTAGCACGCGCGGAGGATGGGGAGACGGACGCAGCAGGCACCAACCGGATGCAATTTTATGGATGAGGTGGGGGTGCCGTGCGGAAGCGAGGCGGCGGGGAGGGGAGGGGGCTGCGGTGGGGAAGCGAGGTGGTGGGGAGGCGAGAGGGCGCTGGTTGGGAGGCGAGGGTGCGGCGGCGGGATTCACGGGTGGTAGGCCCGATGCGCAGGGTGGGAGGGGGTGCGAGGAGGATGTCTCAGGGGTGGGGTGGGGGTGAGTAAATTATTGATGATGTGACGCATTGAGAGTTGAGAGAAATCTATAGTATGGTGATCTTATATAGTTTTATATGATAGCATGCATCTTACGTAGTAAAATTAGTTGTGGATGAGTGGATCCATTGTCGCCCACGTAGTTTCCCTTTTGTTAACCATCGGTCTAGATTGTGTCCAACACAAGGTACGACTACTTTTTTGTTGTTGTTGATGTTGTTTTCTGTTTTTCTTACTTCCATTCGTTCTTTATTTCTTCTCTTTCCATTTTCTTTCATCACATATGTTTTCACGCACCAAGGCTCACAGACACGTTCCATCACAGAAACAAGGCGTTTCATAGGAGGTCTGTGTGAAATTATAGGGAATAAGTGGTACTGTTGAGGTGCTATGTTAAAAAAATAAAGAGACAAATATGCAAAAAGCTTATAAAGAACAGAGGGGAGAAATAAAGGGAATAAAAAAATCCAGTTTGCAGCAAATACCAAAGAGGGAACAGTTGTAAGGGCAACTCCAACCGCGCTCTTAAATTTGAGGCCTCATCAGGCTATATGAGGATCTCTCATCTTCTTTTGAGGCTCCTATTTTCCTTCCAACACCAACCGAACTCTCATATACCACCTTAGTTATAACCAACTTCTTCTTTTATTCCCCTTCTTACACACGGGCCCCACATGTCAGCAAGCATTTTTACCCCCACCGGCCCATCCTCCCTCCCCCAATCCCCCACAGATCGCCACGAGGCGTAGAGCCGTCGGCCCCCACAGGCCGACCTCCCGGGCAGAGCAACTGTGACGCCCCAGGTTTTTAATTAGCATTGGTAGTGCTAATGATCTAGTCAACCGAGTCAATCACGTGACTTTGGTCAAACCTTGGTCAACCTGGGTCATCACCTCGAAAACCTAGCCCACCAGCACTAATGATCATCTTAATCAAGTCAACACGCACTTTTGGTCAAACCTTGGTCAAAGGCATAGTCAAACCCTAGTTAAACCCCTAATGCCCTTGAACCTCTCTAGAACTTTTGCCGCGTTCTCAAATTTTCACTTAAACACTTCAAATTCTCTCAATATAAAAGTTGTCCAGTTTTTCAAGGGACACAACTTTGCTTTTGGGTGGCATTTCAAATTTGGAGTGGAAAATGGTGAAAAACTTGGTCAACTACAGCCAAGTACTATTCACCGGTGCCAAGAAAGACAGCATCTTTGCTAGCATTTCATGCTCAAACGGATGATCAAAACATAGGTCGGCCTTTACGAAAAATGTTCTCCTATAGTTGCTCTACAACTTTGGTATTCAAAATTTTTGAACTTGTATTTGAAAATTTTGAGTTTTGGCTGGTCAAACATGGGTAAACAGAAATAACACGGGCGACGTCGCACCACGTCGTCGTGGCCGCGCTCCAGAGCGCTCACACGCGCGCGTGCCGCCGCGTGGCGTCCAGGCCGCCCTCGGCGTCCGGGCCCCCACGCCGACCCCAGGCCTTCCGAGACTGCGCCTCCCGAGGCCGCACGCAGCCCGAGCGCCTTGGAGCCCGCGCCCCCGCCACGTGTCGTCCGTCCCGCGCGCCCGCGCCGGACCCTCGCCGCCCCGCCTGCCAGCCGGGCCCCCCTCTCCCTCCCTCCTTGCTTCGAAGCGAAGTGTGTGACACCTATAAAAGGCTGTCGGCCTTTTCCCTCGCGTGTACACGCACCCCGCCATCTCCCCGAGCTCTGCCGCCCACCATTGGAGCCGCCATCGCCGAGCTCGCCACTGCGCTCGCTCTTTCAGTCACTCCACCATCCTAGCACCTCCCCCACACCACACTCGAGCTTCCACCACCACGAATTCCTCCGCATTGCCTCGCTCCTCGCCGGACTATACGCCGCAGCGTCCGCCGCCGCCTTGGGCCGCCGAGCGAGCTCACCGGAGCCGTCCCCGCCCCGTCTCCGGCCCCCAGTCGAGTCTAGGTGAGCTCGCACCCTTCCTCCCCCACTTTCCCGGCCGACCCCGCCGCCGGCTCGCCGGAATTCCGGCCGGCCGCGCCGCCCTCGCCCCTGAGGACCCAATTGCAAGGGGGGATTTTTTTACAGGGGCTGTAATGCAAACCGAGGGCATGGTTATGAAAACTAAAGACTTTCCAGGGACCTCAGTGAAAATAGATTCTTAAATAGTGTGTGGCTTTTGGTTGAATCTTGTAAAATCCGTAGAAAATCAAAGAAAAAACAGAAAATTGCAAAACCAATTTTTTGGTTTCCCTGTGAATAACCCTACAACTTTCACAAAGCATGACCCTACTTTTGAGTGCTAGTTTTTGCATGAAAAATAGAAATTAGTTATACCTAGATCTGTTGTAGTTCAAAATCTACATGTGATCTGTAGCTGAATTTTGGATATGTTGTGACACATGCCATGCCTAGGTTCCACACCAAAATTTGCACAAAGTTACTGCATAAATCTTTTAATATGATTTATTTTGTATTTAAGCTAAATCTGTCCAAATGATTTTTGTAGCTAAAAAATAGATTTTTGAGCTCAACTTCTGGATATAATCTTTCGATGCATAAACAGACCTCTAGTAAATTAATCATGATTTTATATTTGTCAGAAATATTTATTCTTGATTTATGCTTAATTTTCAATGTAATTGCATAGCTCAAGATCTAGAGTAGCTCTTGATGTGTTTGTTGTTTTCCTAGCCTTGGTTTGAGTCGGAGAACCAGTGAGAGAAAGTTGGAATCCATTGGTTGTTTATTTATTTTTATATGCATTTCTCATGTTTTGGTAGCTAGAATTTGTTATTTTCGGTATAATTAGTTTATGGCTCATGCAAATGTGAAATCTTGTTCAGTGGCCTTATCTAGGTTTATAGTGCTTTAGGAACACCACCCACCATATTTTAAGAATTTATTTATGAATAAAAGCAATGGAAGCCAATTGAAACTTAATAGTAAGTTAAATTGGAAAATCACCAACACCACACCTAATGACCCTATGTATGTGATGTAAAGCATGCTAAGGAACTTAAGACCACTTCCTTGCTGTTTTGTGAAATTTAAATTAAATTATTTGTATAAATATGTACACAGTCACTATCAAAAAGAATAATCAATAAAGAACCACATATTATTCCTTTATTGGAAGAGTATGTTGAATGTATGTTTATCTAGGTGAATTTGGTCAACCATGCACCCCATGGTTGTCAAGTGTTGTTTTGTAATTAATTAAATTAAAACTGTCAATTAAATCTTGCATTTGCATCCTCATGTAAATCTTCCCGACGGTAGCTATACGCTCGTGCCGGAAGGAGGAGACGAAGGTGCTGACGGTGAGCTACAGTTCGTGGACGTAGCTTAGGACCTGGACCAAAGTCCAGAAGGGCCCAAGGCCAACCTTGCCAATGAAGGCAAGCCCCGGATCATTAACCCTTCTTTTAAAAATTACGCAATTACCTTTACTATGATTGTGTATTTACGTTTCAGGAGTTGAATGAAACCCTAGATGCATGATCCTTAGGTACCTACGCTCTTTCACTAGTATGCAAGGCTGATAGCTACTATGCTATAGGACCGATACAAGTCGAGTGATGTTCGTCACTCGCGAGAATAGGTTCTTATGTTGGAATCATAAGATCTTTATAAATGAATTGCTCATGTGGTAAGAGCATGGGATTTGGGCTCCGGTCCAGTGGCTTTCGTGGGCTAAGCTTTTGAACGTACAAAGCACTTGTCGAGAATGGGACCGGTAAGCCTAGTACCTTAATGAGACAGTGCAGGATCTTACCCTTACTAATCTTGAGTGTTCACCTGCCCGGCTCGCCACCGGGAGGGAGGTACATGTGTGAGGCTGGATGTACTGTGTGGGGGCATGCCAGATAGCCTTGTACCCAGGACTGTAAGCTTCGATCCCAAGCCGAGGACTTTTGGGAACCGCCCGGTCGGTGCCAACTTTGTGAGGTCATCGCTCCGTGTGTTTAGGTTTACCTTGCAATGTTATAAATCAATCGATTGTCGGCCTCTCACCATTATCTGAGATTGCTTAATCAACTGGCCATGATATCCCTTAATGATGGAACTATGTGAATATTTCTACGTGGATTAATTGTATTGTACAATTCTTGATTGAAGTAGTTGGCTCACTTAGAAATGGTAATTACCTATAATTTGAGCTAAAATATTGAAAGTAAGGACCTACTCTTTATTGCTTTTCAGCAAAAGAACTCCACCGGCCAAAAAATCTCTCATGTCAAGAGTTTGGTGATGTAGTTATCACCCGACGGTTAAGTTACTCGGAAGCTCATGTGAGCGATCAGGGTATTTGCGTAGCGCACTACTTGCCAGAGGAACTGCTTGTTGACACTGGTAGGGAGAGGGCCTTTAGTCCCGGTTGGTAAGGGGTATAGGTCTCTCAAGTCCAACCGGGACTAATGATGAGAGACAAAAGGCCCCCTTTAGTCCCGGGTGAACCAACCTGGACTAAAGGGGTCCTTTAGTCCCGGTTCGTATTACGAACCGGGACTAGGGGGCACGCCAGCGCCTGTGCCCACCCCCTTTAGTCTTGGTTGGTAATACCAACCGTCACTAAAGGGCCTCGTCTCTTTTTTTTGTTGTTGTTTTCGATTTGAGTGTATATTCTAATTGTTGTCTAACCCGTATATGTACGTATACTATTTGCACTTAACATCTATGTATACCTGTCTATATATATACCATATACGCACTTAGACTTATATATAAACTTATATATCCACATAAACAAACTTAGAAATATACACATCAAAATAGATAGTATATATACACATCAAAATATCGTTCACTTCAAATTTCTAGTCTCTATTGGATTTTTTAGATCCATCATAATAATGTTTTCCCGCTGGATTAACCACCTCGTCCAAGAGGAATCCCAAGAGACTTTCTTGAATCGCCGAAAGACGATCCTTCTGAATGACCTCGTCCTTAACCATATCCATCTGTAATGTGCAAATATGTTAATATATTACACTCAACAATTAAATATAGAAGCGGTTAGGAAATGATGTATTATTAATAGGTTTATTTAATTAACTTACATTATAATTTCTGGAGTTTTCACTTGCCAAACATCGTATGTGCTCACAGACATAGTATCCACATAAATTATTTCCTTGTTCCTGTCTCAAACACTAAAGTGGATAGGAGAAAATGTTATGAAATATAAGTGTGATGAAATTTAAATTTTCTCAATCTGAAGTTGTTATTTGGATTACGTACCGGATAATCAGTATAGAATGTAATTGTTGGGTTAAATTCACCTTTTTCCTCTGCAATGAATTTTTTCCAAGCTCTGAGGAAAATTAATGAAAGATAATGTGTTAGTAAAAGCAATATATATATATATATATATTGCATTAAAAAGAACATCTTAGATAGAATTATTACTCTTGAAACATATTTTGAAGGTCTTGGTAACTTGCGGGGTTTTTTCTCAATGAATCCCACACCATGACGCTGCTATTGTCGACTTGAATGATCATAAGAATCTAGTGGAAACTGTATATACATGGTCATAATACTTTAGAACTAAATAGAATTAGCAAGGACAATTAGATGGCAATCGCACATACTTGCAGCTGTAAGGTAGTAGTATGAGATCCTTGTCATGAAACTTAGACAAGGTCCTATAGATTGTCGCGATTGTTGTGTCTGGTTGATGCTTGACCTCAAACTCGTTGAATTTTGATGGGTCCATGAAACCAATTCTGTTGGCAATTATTTTTTGCATCTCTTGTTTTTGCAGGCTACCAAAAATGAAATACAAAGTTAATTAGTAGATCCACATACGTAATAAATTTATTAATAAACATAAAAAAATACGCCACTTACAGACACCAAGCGATGATAAGATCGGTATTCAGGGCGTCTAGATGGTAAACTTCATAAATATCTCTGAATTCCAGCCAGACCACCTTGTTGCCTTCAGTGGCAAAATCTTCCGGTCTAGCAAGTATACCTATGGTATCTACGCCTTTCGCTGATTGCCGCATGTACCACTCATGAAATTTGTACATCTTAGGTGAGAGCTTAAGTACCAGTTCTGGCCGGATAAGAGGTTTTCCTAGCTGAAAGGGCCATCTATACTCGAAACTTGGATCCCGGGGTGGTTCTTCATGGCCGAGTGCATCCTTGTTTGTTCCATGAAATCAAGCACCTGCACTACTTGTTGTGTAGGCATTTCTGCTAGAGCTCGTTCATGTGCATTGAGGCCGGAGGCAACGTAAGTCTGTTTGCTCATCGACGCATCTATTTTCTGCTCCAGCTTCTTTGCACGAGTATCTTCTTCAGACGACGTCGATGCCATTATGGGCATCAGTTTCTTGCTGTTTTCACTCATTAGTTTGAAAAACCCAAGTTTACCCAGATCTACTTTTTTGGTCTTCTCGAGCTCCCTCTGTTGCTGTTTTGTATTCAGATTGTTGAAAAATTCATGCACATGTTGGGCACCGATCGTCGTTTTTCCTTCTTCTTCTGTCGTCTCCCATGCTAGCTTCCTTTTGCTGATGGGCTCAACCAATTTCTTTATCATTGGTGGTTTTTTAAGCTTTGGTGGTTGCACTGGGTTGGAAGACTGTGCTCCGGCGGTTTTTTCGGTTGTGTTTTCGTGGCTAGGTGGTTTTTTCTGCGCTGGTTTCTTCTGCGGTGGTTTCGCGGTTTTTCTGATGTGCTTTGGTGGCTGGGCGGTTTTTTCTGTGGTGCTTTGGTGTTTTTTCTGCTTTTGATGGCGCTTGCTTTGCCACCATTGGTTTTTTCTGCTTTTTTGGAGGTGATTCGGGATTGATGTCAATATCATGGCTGGAGCTCGCACCTCCGGAATTGAATAATGGTTCTTGTTTAGACGGTGAGCGAGGTGATATTGAAGGTCGTGAGGACAGCCTCGGAGATGACGATGGTTGCGGCTGCGGGGGATCTGTAGGAGGGATTGATCCCTCCGTCTGGGGGATTATAATGTAACGTTTGGGCCACAATACGATACCATGAACCACATCCTTGAGTGTCATTTCCCCGTCACCTCCTGGGATGTCTAGCTCTAGATCTTCAAATTGTGGCTGACAAATCTCCTCCAAACCAACCGAGGTGTAGCCGGGTGGAATCAGCATGCCGTGGCTAGTCTGTCCAGGAAAATGCGCAAAAGCACTTCCGTACGCCACCTATATATGTAGAGAAATAAGGAATTTATTACATTTTCTAAGTGATGCATCAAAAGTTGAGCTAATTTGTTGTCAAAAAAAAGTTGAGCTAATTGCATGTAATAATTATATTTATATATACATGCATTGTGATGTTGCCGAATGGCTTGTGCAGCTCACATGGGGTGCACCGACAGAGAAAATCCACAGGGTATTGTTGGTTGTCATCCACTGGAACTTCTTCGAATGCCCTCAGCTCTTCAGGGGCCTCTGTGCAAGCACCTGGTGCGACCTCTATGCAAGCACCTGCTGCAACCTCAGTAGAAGCACAACTGCTTTTGCGAGCGGAAGGGCTAATGACGGGATCCAGCGGTACTTCGAGCAGTGCTCCAGATTGGGCTATTTGAGATATCGTTACGGCCACTCGCCGTTCAATCTCTGCCTGCATCTTTTCTTCTTGTTGTTTAAGTCGTTGCTCCATCATTTGGCGCCAATGCACCTCTTCACGCTCTCTTCTTCTTTTGCGACTTTTATAGCTATCGAGGTTTCCCTTGAAAGCATACTTCCACAGCACCACCCTGTAGCCCCTGCAATGTCCTAGGTGTTCTGGATTCCCGAGCGCCATAGTGAGCTCATCCATTTCTCTGTCAACCTTCAATCTACCAGCTCTGACATCTTCTATTTTTTTCATTATCTCAAGTGCCTTCTCTCGTAACATGGGCGGGAATTCAAGGGTACCATCATCCGGGTTCAATCTGCCTCCATGCGCATAATACCAATTCTTCGATCGATCGGGCCAGTGAAAGACCGCTAATATGATACCTTTGGTGATAAGGTCTTGTTCCATCTTCCGCCACTTGGGAATTTCTACCACGTAACCACCTCGACCAAGACGATGGTTGTACTCCCCTTTCTTACTAGCACTTTTCTTCCCTTGTGCACTTTTTTGGGCAAAAATTTCAGTTTTCTTGTATTCAACAAAGGACTTCCAGTGATCTTTTATCTTCGGATATTCATCCCAATTTGGAGTTCGGTTGTTCTTGATAAAATCTCTAGTCAACTTCTTCTTGAAATTCTGAAATTGAGTTGCCATCTTCGCTAGAGTCCAACCCTTAACAAGGTTTGCATCGACACCTTCAGGAAGTGTGAAGTGTTTTAGCACATCATTCCACAGCTGGTCTTTTACTGAGTCCGGAACCACGTATGGATTACTTGGTTTTCCCTTCCATTCTCTATACTTGATGGGCACGTTGTCCCTTACAATGGCCCCGCTTTGAGACATGAACTTATCCTTGATATTTTTTGGAGCACAAGGCTAGCCAAGCTCTGACACCTCCGTGATATGATACATCACATCGCCGACGATTAGTTGTGTACGACCTCTCTTAGACTTTTTCGTCGTCGATCCAGAAGCCTACAAGTACCATGCATATTCGTTATTTATTTATGTAAGAAATGGGGTTCTCGAATTAATACTAATGAACTTAATGCATGATATGTATACCTCGTTGGAACCTTCTGCATTAGCATCCTCAAGGTCCTCATTATTTTCTGAGTCGGCGGCTATGTCTTCCTCGTTATTTGCAAAGTCATCGGCGGCGACGCCTCCTTCACCGATCATATTTATGTTGAGGAACCTGTCTGCCTGGCTACACTCCTCGTCCGTGTAGGTTGCAACGGTATTTGCACCGCGAGCAATAATGTCCTCCATAATCCTTTCATCGTTGTCACTATAATCCATCTAGAATAAACAGTTTTTTTCTATGAATCGACACGAATTTACGAGAATATACAATAATTTCTATCTATTTCTAGAATCAACAAGAGCAAACAGTAATTTTCTATGAATCGACAAGAATTTATGAGAATATACAATAATTTCTATCTATTTCTAGAATAAACGAGAATAAACACTAATTTTCTATGAATCGACACCAATTTATGAGAATATACAATAATTTCTATCTATTTCTAGAATAAACAAGAATAAACACTAATTTTCTATGAATCGACACGAATTTATGAGAATATACAATAATTTCTATCTATTTCTAGAATCAACAAGAGTAAACAGTAATTTTCTATGAATCGACACGAATTTATGAGAATATACAATAATTTCTATCTATTTCTAGAATAAATAAGAATAAACACTAATTTTCTATGAATTGACACAAATTTATGAGAATATACAATAATTTCTATCTATTTCCAGAATAAACAAGAATAAACACTAATTTTCTATGAATCGACACGAATTTATGAGAATATACAATAATTTCTATCTATTTCTAGTATCCATCTAGAATAAACAGTAATTTTCTATGAATCGACACGAATTTATGAGAATATACAATAATTTCTATCTATTTCTAGAATCGACAAGAATATACACTAATTTTCTACAATAATTCATATTAATTTCTATCAATTTCTAAAATAACCACGATTTTATCGGTAGTGTCGCCTACCGGAGTCCGCGAGGAGCCGGGGCGAGACGGCGGCGAGATCCTGGGTGCTTCGAGGGAGGCAGCGGGGAGCCGGGGAGAGATGGCGGTCGGCGATGCTGGGGAGAGACATGTTTAATTAGAATTATTATACACATATTTAGTACAATTTTGTACTTAAATTTAATCTTCAAATCAAATTAAAAAAATTGCTGACCCAAACAATTCATTTGTTTGCGTCAGCAAGTCCCAAAACTCCCAATTAAAATTTGGGGGCAGGCCGGTGTACGCCGACGGCCGGGGGGAAGGGCGCGCCCCTACCGGCGTTGGGGATGACGACCGTGAGGCTGAAGGCAGAGCGCAGCAGGACGAGGCGACAGAGGAGTGGGACAGACGATGTTGATGCGCGGGCAGAGGCGACGACGCGCGGCGGCGAAGGAGCCCCGGAGGCCGGGGAGGACGGCGCGGAGGAGGAGGATGGGGAGGAGGCTGACGCGTGGAGGAGCCCCGGAGGCCGGGCAGGCCCGGGTGGTCGGGGAGGAAGCCGCTGCATTCCGGGGGCCGGCCGACGGCGGCGGACCGGCGTGGCGGGGGGCGACGACGTCGGCGGGTCGGTGGACGGCGGATTCCGGGAGGCCGACAGCGGCGGAGAATTCCGAGGGGCCGAGGACGGGAGGTGCCGCAGAATGCGGCGGTCGGGGAGGATGACAACGGCGGAGGAGGAGGAGGACACGACGATGACAATGGCGGCAGATCGGGGACGAAAAAAGTGGCTAAGTGCTGGAGGGGGAGAGTTGCTGTTTTATATATACACCCCCCTTTAGTCCCGGGTCGTGTAACCAACCGTGACAAAAGGGTGACCTTTTGTCACGGATGGTTACACAACCCGGGACTAAAGGGCGATTTCGCGCGGGGGCCCCCAAAAGGGAAAATTTCCCTCTTTAGTCCTGGGTGGTGTTACCACCCGAGACAAAAGACCCCCCTTTTGTCTCGGGTCGTAACACCACCCGGGACTAAAGGGCTATTTTGCGCGAGACTTTGATTTTTTCCCATTTTCCCTCCTCATTTTCTCATTCTTTCTCTTTGCAACATTTTAAAAAAATGGTAAGTTTAATATTTGAACCATGCAAAATTATATTTCGTTAAGTATTAACAACCTTCACTTTCCAATATAAAAAATAATTTAATAGTTGAAATAATTACTTCTTCTTTTCCATTTATATCCACCTTGTCCCAATTTTTAGTGATAAAAATGCTAATTTCATTTCATATAAATTTTAAAAACAACAATTATACATCCGACTCGACAATATTTGTCTCCTAAGACATAAGAGACCATGTGGCAAAATTTGGCACCATTCCATATCCTTTTAGTGGTGGAAATTCAATTAAACTGAATAAATGCTCAACTAATTCAAAAAAATTTCAAACTTTGTGGTTACTTCTCACAGGGCATCTGAAAGGCTTTAACAAGTTTTAGTTCAAATACATAAAGGAATACACTCATACAACATTACACAAATGATTTGAACATTAATCATTATAGTACAGTATTGAAGTTCCTTTTCTTGACGAAAGTTCCTTGGTCATGGTCGTGACGTAAGTACGGTGTCTCTTCATTTCCAAGCGGTATGCTTGGGTCAACTTCGACAGCGAATGGAGGCATGCCACCGAACTGATCATAGTCATCCGATTTGTCTGTTCTGTCCTCGACTCCCACGATTACTCTTTTACCTGGAAGAACAATGTGTCGCTTTGGCTCTTGTGGTCCTTCTTGGGGATTTTTATTCTTCGGTTTGCTAGTCATATCCCTGACATAGAAAACTTGATGCACATTTTTGGCAAGGACGAATGGTTCATCTTTGAAACCAATCTTGGTCAGGTCCACTATTGTCATTCCATATTGATCTTTCCTTATGCCACCTCCAGTTAGTTTTACCCATTGGCAAAGAAACAGAGGGATGTTAAGTGGCCCGTACTCAAGCTCTCATATCTCTTCTATGACACCATAATAGGAGTTATTCTTATTGTTGTTGTTCATAGCGTCTATACGGACACCACTATTTTGGTGTGTGGTTTTCCGATCTTGGTCTCTTGTGTAAAAAGTATAACCATTTACTCCCTCCGGTTCCCTATTAGAAGTCATTTAGGACAGCGACACGGTCACCAAAGCACAACTTTGACCTCTCTTTTCTATAAAAATATTTATTGGAAAGTTATATATGTATATTCTTACGAAAGTAATTTTCAAGACAAATCTATTTATATGATTTTTCACATTTTCAAACTCAACAACTTAAAAGTTATTCATGATTTATATTCCCAATGTTTGACTCAAACCTTGTCCAAAACGACTTCTAATAGGGAACCGGAGGGAGTATATCGTAAGCTTGGAATTTCACAATTGTGCTAGAAGGTCCCCTAGCTAACAAAGCGAGTTGTGGGTGAATCGTGGAATCACCAATAACTTGTTCACTCAACCATGAGGGAAATTTTTAAGTGATGGCGTATAACCCAGGCTTCGGTTTTGGTTGGATTTTGTGAAGAAATAATCTGCTTGTGTTCCTCTATATACGGAGTCACCGAGGTTGATTGTTGCAGAACAGCTAGGTGTGCTTTATTGAACAAATCAGTATCATTGCTCAAACATGCTTTCCTTCCAATGGTGCCCTTTCCTAGTAGCCTCCCCTCGTGTCGTGATACTGGAACCCCAATCGAGTCAATTGAGTTGACAAAGTCAACACAAAACTCAATGACCTCCTCAGTTACATATCCTTTGGCGATGCTTCCTTTCGGACGTGCGCGGTTAAGAACATATTTCTTGAAGACTGACATGAACCTCTCAAAAGGCCACATGTTGTGCAGGAATACTGGACCAAGAATAGTAATCTCTTTCACAAGGTGCACCAAGAGGTGAGTCATAATATCGAAGAATGAAGGTGGAAATGCCAACTCAAAGCTGACAAGACATTGCACAACATCATTCTATAGCTTCACTAGGTTCCTTGGATCGATTGCCTTCTGTGAAATTGCAGTGAGAAATGCACAAAGCTTTACGAACGCTAATCGTACTTTCTCTGGTAGAGCACCCCTCAACGCAACTGGAAGTAACTGTGTCATCAACATGTGGCAGTCATGGGCCTTTAGATTTGTGAACTTCTTATCTTTCATATTTATGATCCCTTTTATATTCGACGAGTAGCCAGATGGAACCTTCATACTGTTTAGGCAATCAAACATGATGTCCTTCTCTTCCTTGCTCAGGGTGTAACTAGCAGGACCTAAGTAATCTTGTTCTTCCTCCTCAACCTCTTCAGGATTTGCTTCTTCATCAACCTCTATCGGAGGTGCTTCATTCCTATGGATATCTTTCAGGTCCCGTAGTGCTTCCAATGTATCCTTAGAGTTACCGTAACAACCCAAGAAGCCTAGGACATTCAAACAAAGATTCTTCGTATATAGATTTCTTCTTCCACATTGGTGCACGCCCGTTAGCCTCATGTGCAATAGGTTCACTACCGTCTCCCTTTCCAAAGACTACCCTTAGATCCTTTACCATCTCAAATATCTCCTCTTCTTTAAAATGGGGGGGGGCTTTGTACGATGATCAGCCTTTCCTTTCCAATCCATACCTTTCTTCCTTAAGGGATGCTTCTCAGGAAGAAAGCGACGATGACCCATATACACAGCCTTCTTACAATTTTTCAGATGAATACCGTCTGTTTTATGTAAACAGTGGGTGCAGGCCCGATATACCTTGTTTGAGTGCCCTGATAGGTTACTTAAAGCAGGCCAATCGTTGATGGTAATGAATAACAATGCTCGTGGTTGAAGTTCTCTTGCTTATTCTCATCCCACACACGTACACCTTCTTTCTTCCATAGCAGTAATAGTTCATCAACCAATGGTCTTAGATACACATCAATGTCGTTGCCAGGTTGTTTTGGACCTTGGATTAGCACCGGTATCATAATGAACTTTCGCTTCATGCACATCCAACCAAGAAGGTTGAACATGCATAGGGTCACAGGCCAAGTGCTATGACCACTGCTAAACTCACCAAATGGATTGAAACCGTCTGTGCTTAAACCAAATCTTATGTTTCTTGCTTCCCCAGCAAAATCTTTGTATTTTCTATCAATGTTTCTCCATTGAGACCCATGTGCCGGATGTCTCAGCATGTGGTCTTGCTTATGATCCCTTTTGTGCCATGTCATCAACTTAGCATGTTCTTTGTTCCTGAACAAACGCTTCAAACGTGGTATTATAGGAAAATACCACATAACCTTCGCTGGTACTTTCGTCGTCTTGGGAGGTGTCCCCTCGAGAGCACCAAAACCATCATCTCTCTGGATCTTATAACGTAGCGCTTTGCACACAGGACAAGCTTCCAAATTCTTGTGTTCCTTGCCTCGATATAGGATGCAATCATTAGGGCAGGCATGGATCTTCTGAACCTCTAACCCCAGAGGGCACACAGTCTGTTTCGCTTCATATGTTGTCGACGGTAATTCATTGTTCTCGGGAAGCTTGTCCTTCACAATTTTTAGCATCCCCTCAAATGCTTTATCAGACACACTATATTTTGCCTTCCATTGCAACATTTCAAGTGTAGTACCAAGCTTTTTCTGACCCTACTTGCAATCTGGGTACAATAGTTTTCCGTGATCTTCTATCATACGCTGCAACTTTGCCTTTTCATTATCATTTCCGCAGTCTCTTTGTGCATCTTTTAGAACTTGACCAAGATCATCAACATGGCCGTCTTCCAGTATCTCTTCTTCGTCAGCATCTTCCATTAAAGTATCCGCAAAAGCTTGCCCCGCGGCCCAGTCAGGAATGTTATTATCATCCTCCTCTTCTTCGTTCTCTTCCATCACAACCCCTCTTTCACCGTGCCTGGTCCAAAGCACATAGTTCTCCATGAATCCATTTTTAATCAAGTGGAGGTGAAGAGTCCCCCAGTCAGAGCAGTCTTTATCGTTTCTGCACACAGAGCATGGACAACACATGAATCCCTTTGGGTTCTTGTTGGCTTTGGCCACTTCGAGAAAAGCATGCATGCCAGCAATGTACTCCGGGGATCGTCTGTCGGTGTTCATCCATTGTCGGTTCATCTGCATCATATTAAGTCCAAAAATTATTTCCTTTAAATCAGAATAACAAAGACAAAGATGAAGAAGGGTGAGTTTGATGATGTATTCCGTTATGAACTGGATAATGAGAACTGGAGGTCTACCTACATTCTTCCTGAACATGTTGATCATCTCAACACAATACATGAATTCATAAATGTGTTTGAAGCAGAGGTTCAAAAGCTAGAAGCTGACTAGTTTTAGCTTGGGACTTGTACTCATTGCTATTGATGTCGTGCCTTGTAATAGCCATCAAGTGACCTCATATGTATGTATGTCATTGTACCACAACCGCGACAATCATTGCATCCTATGTGAACTACATACATCTAGTCATTTCTTGTGATACAATGACATACAGAGGTCACCTGATGGCTATTTTTTATCTCCATTATTAATGACCATATTTTTATAAACTAACTTCTAAAAAATTAGCTAAATGTAAAATCATAATTAGTTCTATGTATCATTATATCAAAAAGTAAAATTCAATTTTCTCTACATCAATTTAAAAGATAACAAGAGAATGCTAGTGTTTAGCCAACCACTTTTTTTCTTAATCTAAAGTATATAAATAACCTCATCTCTTATTAGCTCCTCCCACCTAGGATTTAAGATTTCTATTTTCTCCATCTCTAAAATATATAAAAAAATTAATCACAACAAATGATGGGAGGAAGAAGAATCAAACCTTGGCAACACTTTAGAGGAGAGAAATCTTCACAAATAGATGAAGAAAAAATTCAGCAGCACCTCTCTAAGGTTGAGGCGCCATGGAGGAGGAGCTTGAGCTCTTGGTGAAGAATGGCTCGGGCAAGAGAAAAAGGAAGAAGAAGCTGGATTTATAGAGCGCGGCCTTTTAGTCCCGGGTGGAATTACCAACCGAGACTAAAGGGTACCCTTTAGTCTCGGTTTGTAACTCCACCCGGGACTAAAGCATTAGCACCGGGTGGAGTTACCAACCAAGACTAAAGGGGGGCCCTTTAGTCTCGGTTGGTAACTCCACCCGGTGCTAAAAGCCCGCATCAATCATTGCGGGAAAGAGACGTTGGGAGCCAGCCCTTTTGTCATGGTTGGTTATACCAACCGGGACTAAAGGGGGGTGTCTCTCCGTCCAGCATTTCGGGCCACGTCGACGAAAGGCCTTTATTCCCGGCTCCAAAGTTGAACCGGGACTACTGGCTCCAAAGTTGAACCGGGACTAAAGGCCCGTACCAAAGCCCCACTCTCTACTAGTGTGAATTAGTCCCACATTAGAAATTGATGGTGAAGAGCACAACATGAAGGTGGGGGCAGTCCTCACCCATCAGGCTAGTCTTTTGGGTTGAGTTAGGCCCATGTTGTTGTTGTTGTGGACTCCATTGGACCTAGACCTGTTTAGACGCCGGCTCGTGGGTATAACTTCCCGAGCCGGATTCCACTGCGCTCTCTAACACTGCTAATAAACTGATTCAACAACGACGAGTCATTCCTGATGACTGTCCATATGGGACTATATAATGTGAACCATTGCCCGCTTCAAACTATGGTCCATGACATCCGCAATCTCAATATGCGGTCTATTTGGCTATTGGGAATAACAACGACGAGTCATTCCTGATGACTGTCCATATGGGACTATATAATGTGAACCATTGCCCGCTTCAAACTATGGTCCATGACATCCGCAATCTCAATATGCGGTCTATTTGGCTATTGGGAATAACGCTGCGCTCTCTAACACTGCTAAACTGATTCAACAACGACGAGTCATTCCTGATGACTATCCGAGCCTTCGCCGAGAGTAAAAATCTTTGGCGAGAGCTTATCCTTGGGCTCTCGGCGAAGAGCTCTTTCCCGTGAGTAAAAAAAACTTCTCGGCAAAGAACAAAACACTCGGCGAAGAATTTCTTCGCCGGCGAAGAATTTTTTTAAAAAATCACTTTTTCACCTTCAAACTTTTTTATCATCAACATGCACTTATACAAAGGATATGCTCAAATTTGACGCAATTTTATCTCTTTTTGCTATATTTAAAAATTTTACATCATTCTAGATAATTTTTTCGAAGACGTCCGATATGAACTGCAAGTGCATGAAATCATAGAGTAAAGTTGTTGGAAAAATGAGATTCATGTTCATGAGACATCTCTAAGACCATGTACACGAAATAAAACTAAATTTCAAACATTTTGTTCTCTGATCATGATGAAGATCGTGTCGTAGAAAGGTTTTAAAATTGTATAAAATTCAAATGAAGTTTGAAAATCATGAATTTTGTCGAGCGCTCATTATATCATATGTCGAGGTTGTGGTAAAAAGTTGAGAACATTTTGAGCATTTTGACAGTACATTGTTTAGAAACCGGAACATCTCACGAGAAGTTTCAGAGAATTTGAACTAATGTCGCTAGGTTTGGTACATTAGAGAAATTTAAATTTGAGTTTGACCAGAACAACTTTTTTATAAGTAATACACAATATATCTAGTGTCATGTTAAGTTTTTAAGAATTTTTGCATTTATTTGCTATTTTTAACTAATTTAGAAAATTTTTAGAAAAATATCTTCGCCGAGAGCCATTTATTGGGCTCTCGGCGAAGCAGCATTGGGCCGGAGGCCCATTTTCCGCCGGCGACCCACCTAGCCCACTCCCCCTCCTATATATTCGGCGCACCCCCCCCCCCCACCCAGAAACCCTAAGCCGCCTCCCCCTCCCTCTTGACCCGCCGCCACCGCCTCCTCCTCTCTCCCGCCGCCGCCGCCTCCTCCACCTCTCCCTCCCTCCAGATCCGCCGCCTCCCCCACCTCTCCCTCCCTCCAGATCCGCCACCTCCCCCACCTCTCCACCTCTCCCTCCCGCCGGTGCAGCCGCGCCGTCCCCTCCTCCCCCCTCCGCTCGCCCCTCCCCTCGTGGCGAGGAGCAGCGGCGGGGCGAGGTGCGGTGGCAGCGGATCCGGCCCCCGCGCGCCTCGACGACCCGGTGGCGCGGCATCGACCCGGCGCGGCGCGGCCTCGACCCGGCTCCGGTGGCGGCGGATCTAGGCGGTGGCTGGCTCTGGGTCCTCCCTCTCTCTCTCTGTGTGTGTGTGTGTGTTTGTTTGTTTGTTTGTATGCGCGGCGGTGGTGGCGTGCGGCGGCGGCCTGCAGCTCCTTCCCCGGCTCCGGCGGCGGCAGATCTAGGCGGTGGCCGGCTCCGGGTTCTCCCCTCTGTGTGTGTGTGTGTGTGTGTGCACGCGCGGCAGTGGTGGCGTGCGGCAGCGGCGGCCAGGCGATGGTGTGCGGCGGTGGCCAGGCGGTGGGGGCCGCGGTGGCCTGTGCGCCTTTTTTTGTTTTCAAAAACTATCTTCGCCGAGAGCTATTGTGACCTCTCGGCGCACATCCACCGAGAGGGGACCCACGGCTCTCGGCGAAGGCTCCGCCGTGAGGAAACAGCCCTTCACCGAGAGGATGCCGGCTCTCGGCGAAGGCTCGGAATCCCGTAGTGATATAATGTGAACCATTGCCCGCTTCAAACTATGGTCCCTGACATCCGCAATCTCAATATGCTGTCTATTTGGCTATTGGGAATAATGCCGCTCGCGGTGCTTCTTATACTAGTCTCATCTCAGGGTATATATACTTCTACAACTTCAATTATTTTAGACCTCGTTCGTCTTCAATTACTTTGATCAGCTGCACCCGGATTCAATCCTTGCCACTTCGTGAAAACCTCAAATAGATCACGCAGCATTAGTAACGGACTTATGTGGCCCGTTACTATAAATATTAAAGGTAACGGACGTTATTAAAGCCCGTTACCATTGACTCTACGCCCGTTACCAATGAGAGATTCAGACTGGAACCTAACCTCATTGGAGACGCGCATTACGAAAGCCCGTCACCTTTCATATTTATTGGTAACGGCCTGCGCGATGTCTGTTACCTATCTATGCGTTCGGACCTGGATTTTTGATTGAATCTGGTTGATATCTCTCGCGTCCGCGCCCATGAGGCGTGACCCCCACCACGTGTCCGTGTGCCCGGCACCCCCCCCCCCCTCATTCGCTCTTTGTTCCTCTCTCGTTCTCCTTCCCTCTCCGAACCCTATCACTCCACGCCGCGCGCCGCCGCCCTCCGCCTCCACCCCTCGCCTCCGTCGGGGCATTCCCTCCCTCCCACCACTCCTTTACCTTCTCTCCTAACCCCATCCTCCCTCCCCTTCTCTTCTCGTGTAGACTTGGTCGGCGGCTAGATCCTTGCCGGAGATGGCTGGATCCGCATGGCAGAAGGACGGATCCGCATATGTGGACGCTGGATCTGTGCGTTCTGATCCCGGGCTCGAACGCCGCGGGAACGAGGCTGCTCCACCCGGTTTGGCCGATCTCTGCAATCTCTCTTCCGTTTCCTTCGTGACTTGGTGCTAACCGTGTGGTTGTGTGCTGCAGGGTGCTGGAGATGTGTGGGTAGAAGGGGCAGCCGCCATCTCCTCTACAAATCGCGGATCTGGCGGATCCCTCGGTCGTCCTACTAGGGGCGGCGCTGCTGGTGGCAGGGTGGATAGGCACGTGCCCCGAGTCATTCACTAAGCTACTTTAAGGGTCCAGCTGAAGCTTCTGTTGATGCGGTATGGCTTCTCTGTTGGCGCATGGCTCCTTTTAATCCTTTTTGGTTCATGTTTTCAATAGTTTATGTATAAGTATTTCAGTATGTGAATATATTTAGTAATTTCATATCATATATGCATGCGTAGGTTTTTTTATAATCCACCCATTAATAAATCTACAACATGTATTGGTTTGGATGTTATACTGTCTGCTGGGAAAAAACTTAGACCATGTTACTGTTATAAGGCAAATTGGAAAAAGCAGGGAACTACTATTATGTTTTTTGTAATCGTCTAGAGCTGAAATTAAAAGGTTCATTGCCCTAGAAGCATTCAGGCTCGGATTGAAACGGTTGCGGCCGAACAAGGCCTTAGGGCATCCGCAATGAGTCCGGGCAAGTATAGCCATTGAGCTGGATGAGAGAGAAACCTGTCTTCCTCTTAAACTTTCAAGATGCATGTAATCGTATGCCGATTTGCACCTTGCTAGCTAGCTAGCTTCCTCCTCTCTTCATCTTCCATTCCAAGTGGACGAGGGCCGACCATGTGTGAACGCATTTTTTTCTTGTTTGTATGGTCAATTGTTATGACCGGCATATACTTCGGGCAGCACAAGGCCCAATGTGGCTAGATGGGCTGCGTATTCAGGTCGTGGGACGATAGCTTTTTTTTATTTTCAGAGTCCTAGAGGTTTTATTATAATTTAGCGAGAGTCACAAATACTTTTGTAAACTCTCCATGGAGATCAAGCGGAAACAAGTAAATGTTGCCGACTTCCCTCAGGAAGCCGGGCACCCCAACCCTAGCCGCCTCCGTTCCCCTGCACCCCTCCTCCTCACGCGCGCCGCCAACGCACCTCGCCGTGGTGCCTCGTGATTCAAGCCTCGTCCTCCAATCTCCCACTGCTACAACCTACGATCGATTAGGAACGAATCCCCGGCTCCTATCAACCTGGAAAATTAGTGATGTCAGGTCCCACCCCATATACTTCTGTGCCGCCATAGTCGCTGCCACCGACGTTAGCACCGGCCTCCACCGCGGCGCTGCCACCAATAATCACCACCACCCCGCTACCATGTACCACGACGGCGCTCCTGGCAGTGACCTCTGCCGTGCTGTCCGCGCTGCCAGGCGTGTCGCCAACGCTGCCCGTCATGACGAACGAGCAGTTGACGGCGGTACTTCTCAACCTCTCCTTCGGCGTAACGGCGCAAGGCGCCGCTATAGAAGACCTCTATCGCCGAGTCGGGCCGTGGCCACCACGTCTGTGGCGGCACTGCCGGCGTCCTCCACTCCGGTGATCGCCGCCACCACCCTGACGCTACTAATAACCGCGGGCGTTCCGCTCCACCGCTTGTCGTTTCCACCGTCGCCGTCCCCCATCCCTCCATTGCTGCTGGGATCCTCCACTCAAGGTGCTGTCCACTCAAGGTGCTGTCTTCTCTTTGACGCCCACCCATATGGTGGCCGAGCCGCTGTCCACACTGATAGCCACCACCGGGCGGTGGTGCCCAGACACCCGGTAGAATACACGTGCATGTCTCGTGCACACACCTTTTGCTATTTTCTGCAATTAAGTAGTACCCAAAGCAGCCTAAATATCTAAAAAAATAAAACCTAAGCTAACAGGCATTTATTTTAGTGGTTTTGGGGCTCCAATCACCCCTTCTGATCATTGTTTTTTTTTTTTTGTCCATCAACGATATCAGAGCGGGTTAAAGATCATTCCACGTTAATCAGTTTTTGATCAGTAAAAGACGATAGTCGTGGAGCGTAACTCTGGCAAGCCTCCATGGGTTGAACTACCCATATTGAAAGGTGCACATGTTATATTCCTCTAGTGCATTGGCTTGTGGGTTGGGAGATGTGCGAGAATGAAACTTATATGGTTCCTGAGGTTTACACCAACCTAGATCAGATCGAGAGACATGATGCGAACACTCTAAGACTCCATGAGGGCGATGATTGGCATGAATTTTTTAATAAAAAATTTAAACTAGTTTTTCTAAGGTTAAAAAATTTTATTTTTAGGATTTTTAATTGTATTTTTATATATGGATATTTTTTTGAGATTTTATTATAATACCTTTTTGATATATGATGAGGTTTTTCATTTAGGTGGGTGCACACGATGCCCAAGGTGCGCGAATTGGGTGTGGCTACAACTTGCAGCCTCACGCGGATGGACGACTCTAGTGCGCCTTGGTAATCACTAGCATCACCGGTGCTCTTGTTTTCTTGTACGCGAATCAAACCCTACAAAATAGGTGATTCCCCGCACTTTACTGCAGGATTTAAGATAGTTTTTTATGAACCAATGTGGTATCTGCTTTGACGATTTCATGACAATGATGCTACATAAGGAAGTGCTTTGAACCTAAGTTTCAAGTGTTTGTTAATTAAAAAATTGAGAAAACAATGAAATAATATTTGATATGATTTAATTTTAATGAGATGAGATTAGCTAGCTCCCCTTGGATGATTAGCAAAGGTGACCCACCCATCATATGCACCATATACAAAAATATTCTAATATTGCAATGCAAGCAAAGATCAACAAACCGGACCAAAAGATTGTTCCTTAAATGATGACAGTAACCAAACAAAGCCAATGCATTACAATTCTGTTTAAACTCTAAACAAATTTGTCTGCAATATCACCTATCTAGCATTAGGAGGAACAAAGAGGGGGAAGTATCATTTCCTGTAGGTGATGACTGATGAGATTAGCTTGCTTCTTCTTGGATCAATAGCAAAGGTCAATGTTCTGTCTTGGAGGGAGAGAACATCATCTTGGAGGGAGATTTGTGCGAGAACAATGCAACCACACCCACATGGGGCAATCTCATTTGAGCGAGAACACTGCAACTGAAACAGAAATTGGTATGACTCAAATCTAAAAAAAAAGTCAGGATAAAATCTCTAGACATTAGGGACAGATCTGGAGGAAGGGGGTGTAACATCAGCTCACCTGATATAGATCTATAGCATGAACATGCAGAATGGAGTGGAAGTACCGGTCGGCGGGGCGTGGTTGCGCGGGCGCGAGGGCGCAGATAGTCAGGACGCCAGTGGTCGCTGCTGCTCTAGCTACACATATTTCAAAGATTTCAGATATCTCTCATTTACGAATTATAACGTGTGACCTTACTATGGCACACATGCTGAATACAAAATTCAATCAATTCCCTGAACCATCCCTGTAGAGGAAGATTGGATCAATCACACTTGTATTCACTAGTATGGAGTTACATATATAGAGTACAAAGCCGGTGCGGCTCAGCACTCCTGCGTCGGGGACCCGGAATGACATGGGCCAGGCCTGGACAAGGCCTATCCAGGGGTTATAGCCGGCGGCCCACGACAGCTGAGGGTTGGAGGAGCGAGAGCCAGAGACAGAGCCGCCGGTGCCGCCACCGCCGCCGTGTGCGCCACCACGCTTCTTCTGGTTGCGTGGTTTGGAGCGAGATCCACCGGATCCGGAGTCGGCGGATGATGTGCCAGAGGATTGGTCGGCGGAGGAGTTGCCAGCGGAGTGGCCGGCGTAGAGCACCTGGGCGGCGTCCGTCTTGGCGTCGCTGTGGGCGGTAAGCTCCTTGAGGAGTAGGAAGGAGTGTGCGGAGCGAAAGGTATGGGGCGGGGACTTGCCGGCGATGACGGGCTTGAGGTAACGATACTTGGGGTTGAGACCCCGCAGCATGTTCAATACTTGGCTGGACTCCGTGACGGGCTGGCCAATATCGCGAACGCCGTCAGCAAGTTTCTTGAGCTTGGTGGTGTAGTTTGTCATGGACATGTCACCCTGTTGGAGACTGCGGAACTCCGCCTCGAGAAGAACGGCACGCTAGAGCTCGTTGTCGCGGAAGAAGGCCTCGACGTCGTCCCAAATGGTGAAGGCGGAGTCAAGCGACTGGTGGACGATGTCGAAGATTGCCTTGGAGATGGTGGTGTAGATCCAATTCACCACGGTGTGGTCAAGGCGCGTCCATTCCGCGTCGCGATCGGGAATCAGCGCCGGTGAGGAGACGTGCGACATGAGGACGAATTTGCCAAGGGCGGACTCGAAGAGGGTGCGCCACTGGCTGTAGTTGGATTCAGCCAGGTCGAGGATGACCGGAACATGGGAGTGAATGTTGACAGTTTGGACGGCGGCGGCCGGAACAGGAGGGAGCTCAGGCTCGTCGGCGTCGGAAGAGGAGGAGGAGTGGGCAGGGGAAGCCATGGAGGACTCAGAAGCGGAAGCAATGGAAGCAAAAGGATTGTCCAAGGTTGAGAACTCGGTGTCTGATACCATGTAGAGGAAGATTGGATCAATCACACTTGTATTCACTGGTATGGAGATACGTATATAGAGTACAAAGCTTGTGTAGATCCTATCTATGCGGCGCCTAGCACAGCCTGTGCGCGGTGAGCGAGTCATGCGCGAGGGCATGGCGCGGCTGAGAGAGCGACGCGGGAGGAGTGTGTGGGCGATGACTCGGCAAGGCCGTTGTCGAGGCCGTTGGTGTTAGGCGACGGAGTCGTAGAGCTCACGGACGCGGCGGGAGAACCGTGGCATTCAACCGTCCCAATTCATAGATGTCTCTTTTAGGCTGCACCACTGCAGCATATATGAGCTATGTTTTCTTTTCTGAGACAAACCGACAGAAGTAAAAATTGTGTTTCTAATTATTAAAATGACAGGAAAATCACAAAGATTGGACCATTCCATGTTACAGTAGTGCAAGATATGCAGAGTACCTTGTAAAAGTACTTCATTCCGGGTTCCAATCCCGTCATGAGGCCGTCGAAGGCGAATCCCGGATCCTTCCAGGCGACGCTGCTGTTCACCAGCGAATCACATGTGCTTCTGCTCGTACGTCCTCACCTCTGTGCCCACCTCGGTCCAATTCCTCCCCTCTTCCTACAATCCGTACCTAACAACCCTCTTGCCGCTGTCGCCGCAGAGGAACTTGACCCACATCTCGTCGAAACTGGTAGCGCACGTGGAGGGTGGGGAGACGGGTGCAGCAGGCACCGATCGGATGCAATTTTATGGATGAGGTGGCAGGGAGGTGGGGGATGTTGTGCGGAAGCGAGGCGGCGGGGAGGGGAGGGGGCTGCGGTGGGGAAGCGAGGTGGTGGGGAGGCGAGGGGGCGCTGGTGGGGAGGCGAGGGTGCGGCAGCGGGATTCACGGGTGCGCGGTGCGGGAGGGGGTGCGAGGAGGATGGCTTGGGGTGGGGTGGGGGTGAGTAAATTACTGATGATGTGACGCGTTGAGAGTTGAGAGAAATCTGTAGTAGGGTGCTCTTATATAGTTTCGTATGATAGCATGCATCTTACGTAGTAGAATTAGTTGTGGATGAGTGGATCCATTGGCGCCCACGCAGTTTCCCTTTTGTTAAACATCCGTCAAGATTGTGTCCAAGACAAGGTACGGCTACTTTTTTTTGTTGATGTTGTTTTCTGTTTTTCTTACTTCCATTCGTTCGTTATTTCTTCTCTTTCCATTTTCTTACACACAGGCCCACATGTCAGCGAGCATTTTTACCCCCACCGGCCCATCCTCCCTCCCCCAATCCCCCACAGACCGCCGCGAGGCGTAGAGCCGTCGGCCCCCACAGGCCGACCTCCCGGGCAGAGCGACACCGGCCCCCACGGGCGCGCCCCCTGGGGCGGAGCGCTGCCGGCCGTCATGAGAGCGGCCGCGAGGAGGGAGCCGCCGGCTCACCCTCATAGGCGCGACCTCCGGGGCAGGGAGCCGCTGGCCCTCCCACGACATCCAAGGTTTTTGAAATAGATGTCATAAATCAAGTACAACCCATTTTGCTTGAATTTGGCATCCAAGGTTTTGTCGGTTTTGAAATTAAAATTCCGTGCAAAAGACTAGTATGAAAACTTCATCAAAGTTGGCCCCAAACATTTTCTAAAATCCAGAAAAAATCATGTAAACACATATGATTTGAAAATAAGCATTTTATAATATAATTTAAGAGCAAATGTGGCATTGGGAAATTCAAAGTTCCTTCATCACAAAGCACATAAAAAAAGTAAGGTTTTAAATTTGAAGTTGCATTATTCAATTACAATACAGACGAAAATAACATTCAGAACAGAATTACATACAGATGTGCGCACAAATAAGAGTTACATGAGGAAGAGAAAATTAAATGGCTCATGGAACGCAAGCTCATGGTTCCTGTAGGCCGGCCGGCATTTTAGCAGAAATTTATGGCACGAAGCATCCTGGAAGCGGGGTGCCAGGCTGAGGAAGGCTGTCGAGGGTGCAGAGCTTGAAGCAGAAGGTCAAACAGATTGAATCAACCTGCACCTTGCACGTCGAATCTAGTACTCTAACCAGTTTTCCGATGCCCCTGCATGCCCCATCAGCGAAGAGCTCACACCCTGGTTGACAGTCGCGGACGCATTGGTCGACAAGCTCGTCAGCCGTCGTCGCCTGCGTTCCTGCGGGCAACAGGACCAGCAAGACGACGATGGCAACAGCGACGGCCTTCTTGAGGCTTGTGCAGGATCTGGCGGAAGCCATTGATCGTATATGGACACTGGTGGCTCAGCTGGGTAACTAGCTAGTTATATCCGATCGAAGCTGAAGACGTATGTACGAGTACGATGGTGCTATTTGTAGGTGACTAGTTGGTGCAATGCCACACAGTACTGCTCAGCACGTCATCAGTGGTTGATCATGACCCGCGCACACACCAGTAAGCACACATGATTTCTTCGATGATTGATAGCATCAACGTTGCTTCGACGTGCCCCGAGGTGTAGGAGCGTTTGGAAGAATACATCATAGCATGTCATAATCACGAAATGGAGAATATGTCTACAAAGAACAATTATTAATTATAACCATCAATTATTTACAAGTGTCTTGTATGCTTGTTTGGGTAGGATCTACACTTGTGCTATGAGCCTACGACCCCTCAACAATATGTCTACACATGTGCTATGATTATTCTTTGCCAGCACAAAGATCTGAATTCTTAACGAAAATTGAGAATGTTAGATTTACTGGATCGACTAGGAGTAGATCAGGCGGGAATTATTTACTGCAATCGGGGTTTTACCTTTGCCTTGCGGCCATCACTGGTTCGTCGGTGAAGATCTGCAGTATGCAGCGACGGTCGGGGTAGAGGACGGCGGTGATGTCGCGGCGGCGTCGGTGGGGCGCAGCGACGTCCGGCTTGACGGAGACGTTGATACTTGGATCTGCATCCTTGGTTTTTAGTTTTGAAATTAAAATTCTTCTTGAAAAACTATTTTGAAAACCTTGGCCAAGTTGTTTAGTCCAAAAATATTTTCTAAAAATTCACGAAACACTACTAGAAAAACGGCCGTTTATACCGGGTGGGAACCCCATTTGTACCGGGTATCCACCCGGTACAAACCATCCGGTACAAATGTGGGATTACATTTGTACTGGTTATCCCACCCGGTACAAATGTGACAATTTGTACCGGGTGGTATTAAGCCCTAGTACAAATGTGCTCTGTCCGTCACCGTCAACTGCCGTCGCCCATCCGTTCCCCTCCTCCTTTTCTTTTTTTTCTTTTCTCTGTTTCCTTTTTCTTTTTCTCTCTACTTCTCAATCACATATTCATACACACAGATTAACAATCTTCTATTTGCAATCACACAGATCCCCAATCATCTATTCACTCACAATCATACATCCACATCAAGATTTACATGAACACACCAATAATCATAACAATACATCAAGAATCACAAGAATATGTCAAGAATCACAAAAATACACATCAACAACGTCAAGAATCGATGAAGAGAAGTGAGAAAAGAAGGAGAAAACATGAATCACATCCGCGCGCCGCCCACCTGGGTCCCCTCGCGGCGCCGCCCCTGGGCCGCCGGCCAAGCCGCCCCGGTCGCCCCGGCCGTGCCGCGCCTGGGCCGCCGGTCGCGCCGCCGGCCTCTGCCTCCTGCGCGTGGGAGAGGAAGCAAAGTCAGAGAAGAGAAGAAGAGGATAAGGAAGAAGGAAGAGAAGCATAATAAGAAAGAGATAAAGGGTGAGAGAAGAGAGGCAGGGGTTGGTGGGGGAATCAAGGGAGAGCGACGCGGACAGAACCGGAGGGAGAGGCAGAATTTTTTCTACTATTCGCTGGATGGATAGAGTGATATTCGTACCAGATGTTCTTTTTACCCGCGGTACAAATGTCGCCACATTTATACTAGGCCGTGTCCCCACCCTATACAAATGTGAGGATAGCACATTTGTACCAGGTGGAGCCACCACCCAGTACAAATGTGAGGCATTTGTACCGGGTGGGGAGGAGGAGGCCCCGACGCGCCCCTGTTAGGGGGCATTTGTACCGGGCGGGGACTCGAACCGGTACAAATGAGGGCATTTGTACCGAGGGCAAAAATACCCGGTGCAAATGAAAAATCAGCCCACGGACAAATGCCCGATTCTCTAGTAGTGGAAAAACTATGTAAACTTATGATTTGAATTATTATACAATTTAATATGCTATTGCAAAATCCAAAGTTCCTTCACAAAGCACTCGAATCATGCATAAAATGCATAGGAGATGCTGGCGATGCAAATGCTTAAAAAATAAATTAAGATTTGGTCATTCCAATGCATAGACGATACACAAATCTTTATTGAAAGTAAGTAATAATTAACAAAACATTTGGAATAGAATTACATCTCACAAATTAAAATAAGAATTACATGTACTGATGAGAGGAAAGGACTTGAACATGCATTTTATTGTGTTACGCGACAGGGGCCCACCAGCCACTATTATTGGGCTGGGCCTTTGGGCCAACCGGTGGAGATCAACCTAGCTGAGAAAACCCAACTCCAAAGATGGATTTCTGTACTGCTTGTATTTTTAGGGTTTCGATGTTCGATCTATTGGGAAAAGCTTAGTAACACCCTCAAGAAACACTTGTGCAAATTTTGAGCTCAAGTTGGGTTTTGATTTGGACCAATTTTGGCTATATAATATTAGGTACAAAATATATCTTTCTCTTTTTCTTCATTTCTAAATTTGAAAGGAGGAACTTAGAGATTTCAAAAAGTTATGTAAATTTTAATGTAGATGTCATAAATCAAGTACATGCTTGAATCTGGCATTCCTGGTTTTTGGTTTTGAAATTAAAATTCTTCTTGAAAGACTATTTTGAAAACCTTGGCCAAGTTGTTTAGCCCAAAAAGATTTTCTAAAAAATCAGGAAAAAACTATGTAAACTTAAGATTTGAATTATTATACAATTTAATATGCTATTGCAAAATCCAAAGTTCCTCCACAAAGCACAAATAAAAGTAGGAAAGGTTTTAAATTTGAAGTTAAATTATTCAAAGCACACGAACCATGCATAAAATGCATAGGAGATGCTGGCGATGCAAATGCTTAAAAATAAATTAAGATTTGGTCATTCCAATGCATAGACAATACACAAATCTTTATTGGAAGTAAGTAATAATTAACAAAACATTTGCAACAGAATTACATCTCACAAATTAAAATAAGAATTACATGTACTGATGAGAGGAAAGGACTTGAACATGCATTTCGTGGTTGCTTGACCCATGCATGTCGTCGTAGTAAATAGTGAAATTTAATTAAGGCAGGATGCATTTCGGAAGCTGCAGGATGCCGCCGGGCTGCGGCAGGCTGTCGAGGCTGCAGAGCTTGACGCAGAGGGTACCGCACATTGAAATGACCTGCACGCTGCACGTCGGATCCAGCGGAGTAATCCGTTTCTCCATGCCCCTGCACGCCCCGTCAGCGAAGGGCTTGCACCGTTGTTTACAGGTGTCGACGCATTGGCTGATAACGTTGTTATGAGCCATCGCCGGCGTCGTTGCAATGGGCAACAACACCAGCGCGATGTAGATGCTGGCAACAAAGATGGTCGTTGTGGACCTGCTGGCGGAAGAAGCCATTGATGAGGACGGAGCTCTGGCTGGGCAACTATAGTAGTGCAGGGCTAGGTGAAGACGACGATGACAGCAGATATCAGCTGATGCTCACAATGGAATACCTGATCGACGCTCTATTTATAGGCCAAGAGATTGTCCGCTGCATGCCAGAGCTACAGCACAAGGGTACTGCTCAGCACGTCAGTGGTTGACCCCTAGGCAACTCAGCAAATAACATGATTTCCTCCATGCACGATGGTGACATTTGATAGCCGGCCTTTTAATAAAGAAGAATCATTAATTCAAGAGTAGGCCTCTGGAACTGCTGCATACTTGTTACTCGGAAGTGTGCGAGCGATCAGGGTATTCGCGTAGCGCACTACTTGCCAGAGCAACTGCTAAACTGGTTCAACAACGACGAGTCATTCCTGATGACTGTCCATATGGGACTGTAATGTGAACCATTGCCCGCTTCAAACTATGGTCCATGACATCCGCAATCTCAATATGCGGTCTATTTGGCTATTGGGAATAATGCTGCTGGTGGTGCTTCTCATACTAGTCTCATCTCAGGGTATATATACTTCTATGACTTCAATTGCTTTAGGCCTGGTTTGTCTTCAATTACTTTGATCAGCCTCACACGGATTCAATCCTGGCCCAACTAGGAATGGTTGTTCCGTTATCTTCATGCTGAATTGCAGCCGGCTCATTCTGACCGTTTTACCTACCTCATCCGGTTGGATACCCGCGCATAATGTTGATATTACAGTCAACCGCACGAAATCAAACCCACGGTCGACTTCACATGCAACCGCTGCCTCTAGCACACACCACGTGTGGGCCCCATCATCATTTCTTCTCCACACCCCTTCTCTCTCCATCCACCTTAACCATTCCCTTTCTCCTCCTCCTTCAGATCTGCGAGTGGCGGCGGTGGTGGCCTCGCTAACAGGCGAGGTTGCTGCCCCAGGGGCTAGGCGTAAAATTTTTGCATTTTGGTCCTTTTTCGGTAAGAATTTTACATATAGACCCCTGGCGGAAACTATTGCAGAAATGGACCCGAAGCTCGGCGCCATAGCCCTTGGCGCCTTAGTTAGATAGCACGGCGCCATAGATCTTGGCGCCGTCCACTGCCACGTCAGGTCCCCCGTGGCACGGGGAAAATCCGGTAAAAACAGATGGCGCCAAAAGGAAAGGTGCCATGATATTGACCCACCGTGCCATGTATATGCGGCGCTAAAGGTTGTGGCGCCGTGGTTCAAACATAAGCCCGGCGCGCGCCGCTCTCCCAGGCATCTTCTTCCTCCTCCGTCCGCTGCCACCTCCATCCGGCGATCTCGCCCCCGCCACCGCGCCGGCCTTGAGGATCCCCGCCGCGCAGGCGGCCATGTTGACACCGGTTTTTGGCACGTATGGACCGGCGTCAGAAGGAGGCAGAAGGACCGGCATAGGTCGACTCGATGATTTTACCTATGGAAAAGTAAGAGGAGACGACTCGATAATTTCGCTAATATACGGGTGTTGCATGAGTCATTTGCACACGATTAGTGTGTTGGTCAGAATGATTGTTAATTAAGAAGGACCTGGACGTACATGTGAAGGTGATTAAGTAAAGAAAGCAAGATTACAGCAGGGGAGGAATAAATCGGCCTGGTGATCGGCAGAGAGAAACAGAGGAGAAAATTGGGGTGAATCGGCCGATGAAATCAATAGCCGATGCAATGGCGTGATCGGCCAAACAGGAAGGAAGCTGTCCTTCACGTGCAGGCTTCATGTGATTGGTTGGCAAGGAAGAGTATTTAAAGGAAAGGAAGTTAGCAAGGAAAGCCATCACGTGCATGCCAAGATTATTATTAGAATAAAAGGCAAGTCGCCATGTGGGAGAGGAAATCAAGATCAATCCAAGTTTGCGTATGGGACAGAAGGAGCTTAATTGAGAAGGACTCTACACAAGGAAAGATAGGGTCTATAAATCTTAGTATCTTCTTTTTATTTATAAAGAAGAGTTGTAATTTAGCTAAGAGTTTGTTGGTCGCTGTGGCGCGTCAGGAGTCTTTAATTAGGAAGTTATAAGCCCTTCCAGCTGCAGGAGTCTAGAGAAGCCCAGGGTATAAATATAAGCCTCGGCCATTGTAATAGGATTATCACACGATCAATATCAAAACCGCCTCCGGGCACCCCTTTACCAATTATTGCATCTACTTTACTGCATCTATTTTTCGGCGACTTCGCCTTCGTACCTTTTCTTCTTTTCATGAGTTCTCGCAAACTCGCCGGGCTGCATCGCCTCGATCTCCGGCTTGCTGGTGAGTTCCGCTTTACCGAATAATATCTAGGCTTTAACCTCCGGGCGCATCGCTGTGGTTTCGTCTAGATTTATTCACCAGTTATCGATATCAGCTAGATTAGCAAGTTTTATCCTAATTCTTGTTACTTTAGCTTTTATCACCATTATCCAGCTTGAAACTGCTTCCTGTCGACTTTATCCTATTATTATTATTATTATTTTGACTATCATATAGCCGGCTAGATCTGTTTCAAGTGTTGCTCACATAGCTCTGTTTAAGTTGCCTCTGGTAGCTTACGCTCTGCCTACGTCATCATATCGGCTGATCCAGCCGATCTGTTCTGCCCTGTATCGGCTACCTAGCTGTTACGATTTTATCAAAAGACACATCGGCTCTCTAGCCAATTTTCCATTGTTAATCAACAGGTCAGATTGGCTGGCACGCCTCGCTACAGACTGGGGAGTCACGTGTGCTGCGCGTGGAGGTGACGTCCTATTTTCGCGTCAACACACTTTTGGCACGCCCAGTGGGACTCGAAGATTAAATCCCTTTTATTATATCGCCTGGTGAGTACTAAGACATTATCCACAAGGAATCTAGAGTGGCTCGAGGAGTACACCGCCATGGACAGTCAATCTGGAATATTGGCGGATATTATAAGTAATGCCATAAAGAGCGCGTTCTCTGAGGCTCAGCAACAAAGGTATGAGAGAACATATTATCAACAGCCGATGACATCGGCTAATACTGCTTTTTCTTACGGTCCAATTCAGCAGCAAAGCTATGAAGAATCAGCATGCATGTATCCTAGAGCGTTAAATTATGCAACGACGAGCATGAGTACAACTGATGAATCAGCTTATGATGATTATTTAATTTCGCCATGCTCACATCAGGATAATTTCTATCAGCCGATGACAGTTCCTCAGACTGCACCAGTTCCCTCCAGCTCATTACCGCTGTCACAAGTGGATTTCTTCCGCGCTCTTGGATACACGCCACAGCCGCTGGCACATGAGAATTTGTTCAACATTCTTGGATATACGCCTACGGACACTACTCAAATTCAAGGAACGACATGCTGTCAAAGTGGTGTTCTGGAATCACAATTTATTCCCCAAAGTTCACAGCAGAGACGGGTTCAAGAATCGACTCAGCCGATAGCTTTCCAGCCACATGTGCAAGATCATCAACCGATGGTTCAGCAATCACTACTGATAGCTCAACAAGCTTGGCCTGGGGGGCTACGGCCACAACCAATAGCCCAACGATCTCAGACTGGGGGGCTGCAATATTCCCAGCCGTCAGCTCAGCCACAACAATCAGAAAATTATTGGTCACTTGAATCGGCTTTACAGCAAGAGGCATTGAATCCACAGCCGATTGCTTATCAAATGTCTCCTATGTCAGCACAACCGCAGCTAGAAGTAGATCAACCAATTCAAAAAGGGCTCGTGCAACCAATGGGAATTGACAAATTGGTCGAAGTGAACACTCAAGGTCAGAAGAGTTGTCAATTAGAAGATAAGAATTTTCAGTTGCAGTTCACTCCACAGGGGTCATCATCAATAGCTCGTCAGTCTGCCATGGCACGACCACAGGTGGAGACAGACCAGCAGACTCAATCAACTATTAGGCAAAGGAAAGAAGTGTCTAATGGATCAGCGTTCATGGATCATGAAGTGCAAATCACGGATGATGAGATCAAGGGTGAAGGCCAGTACAGAAAAAATATTAATTCCAAAAAAGTCCCAGCCAACTACAAGGATAGAGAAAAACAAGCTGGCAAACCACTAAAGAAAGCTAAAGTGGCTGATGGACGGATAGCAAAAGCAGAGCAGGAAGCAGACTCTTGGATTATTTGTTGCACGCTATCCAGAAATATTAGTCAGAATATTGGCTGCTTAGAAGATATTTTCCATGGGAGCCAGGTGATCAAAACCACAGAGATACTGTTCAAGAAAATTGGCTGCTTAGGGGATATTATCAATGGGATCCGGGCGATCGAGAATCCGAAACTATTGTCCTGAAGTGTCAGCTACCTCGAGATTATTTTCCATGGGACCCGGGTGGACAAGAGTTGCATTCCTAATTTTAAAAGCTGATGTACCTGAGGATACTGATAGTAGCAAGGGTATCAGGAATCGGCTAAGAATAATAGTGTATCGGCAGAATCCATTTATCAGCCGATCGGCTAAATCGGCCGACACGAGACATAACCATACTATCCATATATGCTAATGGTTAGAGGTGCATAAAGAGAAACAAGGTCGTCATGTATGTCAACAAGAGGTCTCAAGAAGCCATACATGCACGGGATCAGAGTTCTAATTAGCTACATAGAAACAATGCATGCAGATTTATTTGCATAAATGGCTGCATGTCACCTACTTGAATGTGCAGCCTCAATCATATCAGTGTTGGCTGCACAGTTGAGGAGGGAAAGCTACAGATTCTGAATCGATGGCAATATATATTGGCTGAAGAAGCAATTTGCCTGGCAGGATATTGGATATAATGATTCAGCATTGTATGACCATGTACGTAGCCGATGTTGTTTTGTCAGTCCAACAGAGTATACGATGAAACTGGCCAGCTAATTTCAGATACACCCTGACAGAAGACGTACAAACTGGCCATCGGCTCTTGGTCCTGGAAAATTCTATTGGTTTAAATCAGATGATAAAGCTTGAAACTGAAGGGAGTTGGGGACAACATGAAGACTCAGACTCATATGGGATACGTGGCTTTTTGTTATGAGATAATGAAGAGGCTGGCCAATGAATTATTTTCTGGGGTGCAGAATCAGTACTCAGATTAAAAAATTGGCCAATGGA
This sequence comes from Cenchrus fungigraminus, assembly GCA_036936925.1. Taxonomy (NCBI): domain Eukaryota; kingdom Viridiplantae; phylum Streptophyta; class Magnoliopsida; order Poales; family Poaceae; genus Cenchrus; species Cenchrus fungigraminus. The sequence goes on along the minus strand of CM072780.1, from coordinate 112,709,526 downwards.
ACACATGGGGATCGCAAAGTCGATGATGAAAGCTAACAAGGTCATATCGGCGGACAACATATATCGGCTGCTTGTAGTTTCGCCGCTAGCCGATGAAACATGGCCGATTTGAGTAAAAGAATCCTCTACATATGCTGTCCTACAACTAACTCGGTTAGAGAGTATTTTATTGGCCTACAACTAACCACGAAGATGATCTCAGGCGATCAAGAAAGCAAAGAGGAATAGCCGACACAGCTTGTAGTTATACCGGCTAGGGACCTTGACATCTACAAAGACACAGAGCTGACAACACTGTGAAGGTTGTACAGCTGCCAGTACAAAGTTGAGAAGCCGATTCAAGAAATCCAGTTCCAAGCTAATGACGGGCATGGTTCCAAAAAAGGCTTAGGTTGCCATAGCTCTGGTATGGGGAAGCAATAAAGATGGCAGGATCAAAGTCGACAATATTTATAAGCCGATATATGATTTCTCTAGAATTGCAGAAATGCTGGCTGATTGAAGTATAATTTTAAATGCTCAATGGCTATTGGACCAAGAGTGGTCAATGTCTCATTTCACTAGGAAAAAGGATTGCAATCTTATTTTCTAAGGATCCAGGCGGACAAGATTTACGTGTGTAAATTTAAAGCCGACATCACTAATCGGCTAGATGGTGAAGCACATATTACTTGAAGCCAATCCTATCATTATGCTGTCTCATGACATCAACACGGAGAGCCAATAAGATATTTATTTTGGCTACATATTATTCAAATTAATAGAGTGCAAAGCTAATGCACTTTGCTTGCTGATCGAATATTAAGCCAAAAGAAGGATACAAGCAAAGCACTGGCTGATGGCAGTAATAGCCAATAAGTTGAGCAAGTCAGAAAGTCATCAATAATTATGAATATCCAGCTTCTTTCCATATTACTCAGCAGGCTGCTCTCTCCCTTAAAATTACCCGTCAGCTGTCAATTTTTATGTGGAAGAAAGTCCATCAACTTATCAAATGAACGCGGGAAGTTGGAAATTCCATAGCCGATAATTGACCAATCGGCTGATCAATATCAAGAGTTCCTTCCATACATGCATATGGATTAATCAGAAAAAGCAGGGGAAAGGAGTCCAACCAGAGAAGCTGCGATAGAGGCATTGGCCCTCATACTTGAAGAAATCAACAATCCCATGGCTTAAACCCAAGAGCATCAGCTAGCCAAATGATTGGAGGTCAGCTTATTTGATTATCGGATAACCACTGGTTTTTGCTGAGCACACGTGGACTCGATACCACCGCTGCTGTTGCCAAATATCACTACAAAGCTACCTGAACAGAGGGATGACATCGGACTTAACCAGAAGATAGTTTCGGTGTCTGCACTTACACAGCATCAGCCGATCTCCAGATAGTCGCTGATGGTGTCACCCATTTTATTATCAAGAGTGGTTTGGCTATTCAAGGAAGCAATCGTACAGGATGGTTGTCCGGCAGAAAAACAAGAGAGAAAAACTAATCCGCTGCATACATCCTTACTTAAAAAGACATGTTTGTTCTACGGCAAAGAGTTCAGTATAAATCTTGGCTGATGACAAAGAGAAAAAGCTTGAGCAGGAAAAACTGACGGACATGGCTGATGGAGATGCAGAAATAAAGAAGGACAGCCAATCTACGATCGAGTGCTACTTAAGTGCGAAAAAGTTCACAAGGGCCTTTTCCGAAAATTCATCTGCAGAGGATGTCAAGCTGTATCAAAGCACCACTGAAATTAATTTCAAGTTCGATGGTGTGTCGGTATCTACGACAACCTGCATTGGTTAATGATGGAACTAGCAACTATTTCGGCTAAGATATGCACATAAGACGATAGGAGAAGTGCATGTTTCCTTTCGGCTAGTGTATCATGCCCAGCATCAATAATGTGCCATCCGTCCTGTTCATACTCATGATTGCACTGAAAGAAGCTGCGAAGTGCCTAGTTGGGCTGACATCCCTGAGGACGCTTGTGACAGATTGCAGAGATACTAGCCTAAAATAAAAAGGCTTGTGAAGAGCCGATGGAGATGAAGCAAAATCGGCTGCATGCAAATACAGAGCCCATGTTTGCTGCTTGCTGTACATAGGACTAATAATGGAAGAAGTCAAAATTCAGCAATGGTTTGCAAGGGAGCCGATACAAATTCTCACAAATGCAAAATAGAAGATGGATTCATTGGAAAATCATGATCTGGAGAAGTCAGGCTACCTCCAACAATTTTATTTCGCTGCAATGGATACAGGGCTGAGCATGGCCGTAATGATGATAGAGGTGAACACCATGATCACGAGGTGAGTCACATCGGCAAAATGATTGATGGCAAGGTCAGCGCGTCATCACTGCATTGGACGCTGGATCCTGGTGTATGGACGACGGTGATGGCGACATTGGATTAATAGTCAGCTACCCAATAAATTTTGTTCGGCTGTAATAGCCGATAGAGGCAATGAAAAAGATAGCAGATCGGAAGATGCCAATCGTAGTAATCGAAACTGATGGAGTTCCATGTGATCTCGTAGGCGGCCGATAGAAGATATACAAGAGCATGGGCAGTACCATCATGTTTTTAATTACTCAACCAAGCACGGTGGAAAATTGGCCATTCATAGGTCCCTGCAACAATATTATTTGTGGCCAAATATGGGTACTGTTGCCAAGCAACTAAGCAACAGGTGTGCACCTGAGCCCATGAGACTATGGGCTATCGGCCGGAGGAGACAAGATGGGAACCTCCAATGATACAACACGTACCATTATCCATCAAGGATGCAAGCTGGACAGCAACAAAAACTTCTCAAATCCTGCAAAATCTAGCATGGCAAAGACACAGAGGCAGCAAACTAATGAGATTAGTAGAGTATAAGCAAATCGGCTCGTCGCTTACTAATTGAAGACTCACAATCGGTTTCCTGTAGAAAGAGTGCATTGGGTGAAAGTAATAAAAAGCAAGACAGGAAACCACCAGTTGCTGGATGACAAGTGCGAACTTCAGTTGTGCACTCATGGATGTTTCTTTTGCCACATATCTGAGTCATGAGAACCAGAAATCAGCCAGGAAGATACTGCATGAAGCATGGCATGCAGACACTTTGGGTCGCGTACAAGAAGCAAAGGGGGCTATGATCAATTCAATACAGCCGCTGCCACCTTAAACCGGTTATTGTGATTAAGCGGCCGAGTGAAAGGAAATGGACTCAAAGATATGGAATTAATGGGAGATGATCTAATTTTTTGGCTGATGAAGAATAGCTGAATAAAGAAATTGGCCAGTAATTAAAACAGTTGCAAAAGAATATGAATTCTTGCACTGGTCATGGAGGAACAATGACATCCACGTCTAGCAAACAGTTGCTGCAAGCTACTACAAAGTAGTCAGGTTACGTTGATGCAAGAAGGCGGTGCGGCTACCGATAGCATCACAAAATTTGACCAGGATAACTGGTGAATCTGAAAGCCATCGAGCTTATCATAGCCGATCAAGTTGTAGAGTATATCGGCTGAAGATAAAGTACACCAGACCACGCAACCGATCAGTGGGGCACATGACAAGGTGGTGCAATGTGATGCACACCGTGATTACGTTAATTGCCAAGGAGTTATATACAACTGAAAAGAGTGGCCTGGCAAAGATTCTCATCCATACAAAAATATGTCACCCACACAAGCTAGCAAGCGTATTGATAATGAAGATCCTTGAAGTTTTCTGCAAGCTGACAGTGACATACATTGATCAACTTGAGATATTTATTGGCTGTCAATAGTTGGTTATGGGTCAGCTTGCTCTTAACCGATGATATTCAGATCAAAGATGACCAGGCTGATAGAACCAATACGATTGAGACAAGAGTTCCTGAATGACAATGCAAAGAATTTATCTGTTCTTGATTAGTTTGATCATCAATGAGCAATTACTGCTGAAAATTGCTAGAACAGAGGAAGGGTGCCGAACTGAACTAAGAGTCAGGTAAACATGAGATGGGAGGCCACTGCTGCTGATAGTTCTACTATGGAAGTTGATGCCAATACTATTGCTATTACTGTCATTGCCACAGAGAAGTTGCTGGAACAAAATAACAGAGAGACTAGATGGAAGGTGTGTGACGTCAGCTAAAGCTATGAGCGAGCAGTACTGGAAAGCTGGAAATTCCATGGAGTTTTCATTGAGTCGGAGGACAGAGGTTCCAGATTTGCAAGAATTTCGAAGCATGAACACTTCATACTCCGAAACTGGGGGGCTTGTGTTGACACCGGTTTTTGGCACGTATGGACCGGCGTCAGAAGGAGGCACAAGGACCGGCACAGGTCGACTTGATGATTTTACCTATGGAAAAGTAAGAGGAGACGACTCGATAATTTCGCAAATATACGGGTGTTGCATGAGTCATTTGCACACGATTAGTGTGTTGGCCAGAATGATTGTTAATTAAGAAGGACCTGGACGTACATGTGAAGGTGATTAAGTAAAGAAAGCAAGATTACAGCAGGGGAGGAATAAATCGGCCTGGTGATCGGCAGAGAGAAACAGAGGAGAAAATTGGGGTGAATCGGCCGATGAAAATCAATAGCCGATGCAATGGCGTGATCGGCCAAACAGGAAGGAAGCTGTCCTTCACGTGCAGGCTTCATGTGATTGGTTGGCAAGGAAGAGTATTTAAAGGAAAGGAAGTTAGAAAGGGAAGCCATCACGTGCATGCCAAGATTATTATTAGAATAAAAGGCAAGTCGCCATGCGGGAGAGGAAATCAAGATCAATCCAAGTTTGCGTATAGGACAGAAGGAGCTTAATTGAGAAGGACTCTACACAAGGAAAGATAGGGTCTATAAATCTTAGTATCTCCTTTTTATTTATAAAGAAGAGTTGTAATTTAGCTAAGAGTTTGTTGGTCGCTGTGGCGCGTCAGGAGTCTTTAATTAGGAAGTTATAAGCCCTTCCGGCTGCAGGAGTCTAGAGAAGCCCAGGGTATAAATATAAGCCTCGGCCATTGTAATAGGATTATCACACGATCAATATCAAAACCGCCTCCGGGCACCCCTTTACCAATTATTGCATCTACTTTACTGCATCTATTTTTCGGCGACTTCGCCTTCGTACCTTTTCTTCTTTTCACGAGTTCTCGCAAACTCGCCGGGCTGCATCGCCTCGATCTCCGGCTTGCTGGTGAGTTCCGCTTTACCGAATAATATCTAGGCTTTAACCTCCAGGCGCATCGCTGTGGTTTCGTCTAGATTTATTCACCAGTTATCGATATCAGCTAGATTAGCAAATTTTATCCTAATTCTTGTTACTTTAGCTTTTATCACCATTATCCAGCTTGAAACTACTTCCTGTCGGCTTTATCCTATTATTATTATTATTATTTTGATTATCATATAGCCGGCTAGATCTGTTTCAAGTGTTGCTCACGTAGCTCTGTTTAAGTTGCCTCTGGTAGCTTACGCTCTGCCTACGTCATCATATCGGCTGATCCAGCCGATCTGTTCTGCCCCGTATCGGCTACCTAGCTGTTACGATTTTATCAAAAGACACATCGGCTCTCTAGCCGATTTTCCATTGTCAATCAACAGGTCAGATTGGCTGGCACGCCTCGCTACAGACCGGGGAGTCACATGTGCTGTGCGCGGAGGTGACGTCCTATTTTCGCGTCAACAGGCCAGCCGCCCCCGTCGAGCGGCCTCCCAGCGGCCTCCTCTGCCTCCTCCGTGAGGCGCCCCACCGCCCCCGTCCGCCACCGGCCAGATCCGGCCGCCGGTGAGCTCCCCACGGTGGGCGCGGCCCTCCCCTCCGTCGGTCAAGGTGAGAGCTCTCCCCTCTCATTTTTCTTTGATTTAGTTGGATTGGTAGCCCACTGAGACAGCTACGACATTGCTAGCTGGATTGATGAGTAAGAATTTTTTTTCTTTGATTTTTGTAATTGGGAAAAGAAATTACATAGCTGGTGTGCTCTGGCTTGCGATTTCCAAACATTGGCACATTTATGTGTGTTTATGCAGGAAGGAAAGAGAGAAGTGGTCAGTGTGCTGACGTTTGAGATTGTCAAAGCCTGATCTTTTGTGAATGGTTCAACTTGTTTATCCTCTTTAGGCTATAGCAAATGTCGAATTCTAATTTTTTGTCTTTGCCAGGGATGCAAGTGGGCCTGTCTAGGAGTCCGCAAATAGGCCAGTCTTTTTAAGGTTCCATGGAAAAATGGCCTATTTGTGGACAATTACCTAGTCTTTGCCCGTTTTCAGTGTGCTCTGTATTACCAAGTTGGGTTCTGAATGTTTCCTTTGTGCCACATGTATTTGTTCTGTTATTGATGAATCTGTAGCATTGTATTTCTCAATAATGAATTTGACACTGTATCCTGCACTTAAGAAGAGCAAGCATGCCTTCCTCTGATTTCAATAACTAGGCTTGTTACCATCGGCACTCCAATGCATAACCACAAACATTTGTGTCTGGAAATTGCTGACATTGCTACCTTCTGCTGCATTTTTCTTTCTGAAAACTTACCTGTAAAAATTTTTTGGTCAAGAATGTATTGTACTGTAATCCAAAGACACATGTTCATCAAGTTAGTATGGAACAAGGAAAGTTATGAAGAAGAAGGAAGGAATGGTTTGGTCAAAAAAGTGTTATTCTTCTTTTGCAACCCTACTCTTTTACAACTAATTTACCATGAGCTGCTCCCGGTCTAGAAATTGTTTAAGGCTTTTACAACTAATTTACCATTAAACACACTGTTAGTGGATTTGAAAGAAAATATTATATACAGGGCTGAATAGACTCTGAATTATTTATCTAACTCTTTGTGTACATCTATGCAGGATGGCGGGGGCGCGAGGGTACCGGCTGCTGGACGAGTTCTACGACAAGAACCACCATGCCAGGGCGATAGAAGACAACCCGAGACTGGTACGATACTACTTATTAAATTAATTGATACTTGCAAATTAATGAAGTTACTAACGTCGTCTATTTCTTTCAGGACCTTACGATCCTTCGGGCTAGAACCCATGATCGGTTCCAGCTGATGCAGTACGACCACCGGTACACACCACTGCTGCAACGGGCTGGCCTCCATGTTGTCGCCCAGGTCGTTCGTCGTGGCCTTCCCAACTTCAACGCCCCCGCTCTCACCGCCTTGATCGATAGGTTCACACTGAACTTATGTCCACACGGTTTTTATGCATTCGTTGTATTATACTATACTTACCTATATTGTCGGTTTTTGTAGGTGGAGGCCTGAGACACATAGTTTTCACCTGCCTTGTGGTGAGATGACAGTCACGCTCCAGGATGTGGCGATGTTTTTCGGTTTGGAGATCAGAGGCCGTCCAGTAATTGGTAGTGCAGTCTCTGAAGGTTGGCGCGGACGAGTGGAGGAGTTCTTGGGCACACCACCACCGACACCTCAGGGCGAGGAGGCTAGGCGTGGACGTGTTTCAGGTGTGTCGCTGCATTGGCTTAGGGAGAGGTTTGCTGAGTGCCCAGAGGACGCTGACGAGGGGACAGTCACGTACTACTGCCGAGTGTGGGTCCTCAACCTCTTTGGTTCTGTTCTTTTCCAAGACGCCACGGGAGACAGTGCTTCATGGATGTACATCCACTGCCTGTGGGACTGGGACGATGCAAGTTCGTGTATGTCCGGCCAATGTTAATGAGTTATTGCATTGTTGTTTGTTATGAATCTTAACTAACTTCAATTATGTAATTTGTGCAGGTACGTATAGCTGGGGTTCTGCCGTGCTAGGCTTCCTTTACAGGCAGCTCTGCGAGGTATGCCGACGCAGCGCCCAGACCTCGACTCAGGCAGGTTGCACACTCCTACTTCAGCTTTGGATGTGGTCGCGACTTCCGGTGGGCAGGCCTCGCGTTCTTGAGCCGAATCCCTGGGATGACCACGGCAACCCCGACCTTGCACGGACTGTGGCGTACCTTTGGGACGTGGTCTCCCCCCGTACGCGACTCACGACCGAGCGTACCTTGATTACACGAACGAGATCGACGCCCTCATCCCCTCCACGGTTTGTCAATATGAATTGTTCCAACTCTGATCATTTATTATTGCAAATACATGATTTTAACATAAGTATTCTTTTGGTAACTAACAATGACAGGTGGAGTGGGAGCCTTACAACACAGAGGTAGTCCTGGCGATGCCTCTAAACCCGATGTGCCGCCGTGACCAGGACCTTTGGAGGATGAGGTGCCCCCTCATTTGTTTCTACGCAGTCGAGATTCACCTACCGCACCGGGTAGCACGTCAGTTCGGAATGGCCCAAGTGTTCCCGCCGGACGAGGTTTCCACGTCCATCGAGTTGCACAGGTAAGTCTCCCATTACAAGTCCACTACGAATTTCTTTACTTCTGTCCGCTTTACAATAACCTTGTGTTTCCGTTCAGGTTCGATCGAGTTAGGCAGCGCAAGGTCACCGACTTCGTGGACTACCACCGTGAGAGGATCGACTGGTGGAACAAGATGGAGGCGAACATTCTGCCGGCTGAGGGCCCGCACAACAATGCAAACTTCCGAGGCTACTTGACCTGGTACCACACTGCTACTCGGTACAGGCTTCGTCAAAGGTGGACACAGGACGACTACGCCGACATTGCTTCCTCAGACGACGAGAACACCACCTACGACGTCAGAGGTCGAGAGGGACGGACAGTAGAGCTGGGCCCCATCCTAGATAGAGTGGTTAGTTCTCTTCAGACTAAAAACTAGAAACTTCCATATACTATAGCTCTAATGTGACAACACTTTCTTGCAGGGCACATCTATGAGGGACTCGGTCACCGAGATCGATGCAGCTCTTCAGTACCCGGTTGGGGACCCAGAAACTGAAGGGCGCTTCCGAAACTTGCTTCAGGTAACTCATCTTTTTCGCTTCCGGACCTTGCTTCAGCAAACTAATGTTTTCACATGTAAAGGTTTCTAAGACAATTTCTTTTGTTGTCATACATACAGAGGCTGCGCCGCCGTCTTAGTCGAGCGGCCGCACGTGCTGGTTGTCGGACTCTAGCTCAGGCCGATGTCTCCGTGCCTGGCACCTCGCATGCGGCAAGGTCGTCGTCGTCACACCGAGCACCAGCCACAAGGTCCTCGTCTCGCACGCCCACATTCAGTGACGAGGACGACGACGAGGAGGACACCCAGGGCGACGAGCAGGAGGAGCTTGGTCTGTCACAACTAGACGACGCACCACCAGCCACTCAGCCGACTCAGTGACGTCGCCAGCCGCCTCGACGACACACACCGGGCACAGATGCACTTGGCAAGGCTCGGGGCAAGCGCAAGGCAAAGGGAGGGTGATCTTGGAGCTTTGTGGTCATGAACTTGTGGTCATGAATATATGAACTTGTGGTATTGAACTTGCGGTCATGAATATATGAACTTGTGGTCATGAATCTGTGAACTTGTGCTTGTGGTCATGAACTTGAATCTGCTAATTTTTGTGTGAATTGTGGTCATGAGTCTATTTAGTTTTTGGCCAAGTGTGGAACAACGGCGCCAAAACACTTGGCGCCGTGCTACTTTAATACGGTGCCGAAGCCATTGGCGCCGTGCTGCTGGCTATGGTGTGGTCACGCGCGAAGCTAAGTCCCAAAGCACGGCGCCATGGCCTTTAGCGTCGTACTTACATAGCACGGCGCCATGCACTTTGGCGCCGTAGGTGCATGGAACGGCGCTGTGTCTTTTGGCGCCGTCAATTTTGACCGGATTTCCCCCGCGCCACGGCAGAGCTGACGTGTCACAGGACGGCGCCAGCCCGTGTGGCGTCGTGCTGTGTATCTACGGCGCCAAGGTGCTTGGCGCCGTGCCTAGGGTCCATTTCTGCAATTATTTCCCCCAGGGGTCTATATGTAAAATTCTTACCAAAAAGGACCAAAATGCAAAAATTTTACGGGCCAGGCTGCCAGGGCCCCGACGAGCTCCATCCCCCGGTGGGGACGACGACTGGCGCTGGACCGGGGGAGGCACCTGAGCCCGACGGCGCAGGCGAGCTCCAGCCAAGGTGTAGCAGGGGAGTGCCCCGGGCAAGCTCCAGCCCCTGGTGGGGGACGATGGCGGCGGCGGACCGGTGGGACCCTGAGATTTTTTTTTCTTTTTTGTTATAAATTTTGTTGCAGAGTTTTTTTCAAAAGTTTTTGGTCTATTTTTCAGAAATTTTATTTGTAAAGTTTTTGTTTCAACTTTTTTCCTTTTTTCTTTGCTTGCTTAAGTTTTTTTAAAAACTTTTATTCCCCATTTTCCTTAAAAATATTTTCTCCAAACTTCTGTTTTCCATAAGTTTTGCTTCAAAAATTTTGTTTCATAATTTTTGATAAAATACTTTTGTCTACATTTTTTAAATAAATTTGTTCTTCAAAACTTTTTGTTTTTTCTAGGATATTTTCTGAATTTTGTGTCGTTCCGAAAACTTCTGCATAATCTTTGTCACAAAAGTTCTGCAAAATTTTTGTCCAAAAAGTTTTTGAAAATTTAGTTTAAAAAGTTTTTTGTTTATAATTTGACAACAAATTTTCTTTCAAATTTGTTTCGTTTCGAAATGTTTTCAGAAACTTTTTCTCTAATTTTGTTATTTTTTTTCTTTTTCATTTTACCTTAGGGGCGCACGTGGAGGAGTCCGTTCCACCTTCGGGGCGTCCGCACGTGGGGGGTTGTGGGATCGACCGCACGCACTCAAGTTTATGGGCGCCCGTAAACTTACGCGCGTGCCTGGTTTGGACAAGATCCGACCACTGTTCTTTGCAGGTGACGTGGCCCAATAATTTGGCAGCTTTTGGCTGAGATTTTGTGTATAGAGAAGATAAGGGCTTGCTTGCATACTTGGAAGTCACTAGCGTTTTTGTTTTTGTTTTTGTTTTTATTTTTGTTTTTTGAAAATAAAGGAAATAAACTTGTGCCAATTTTGAGAGCGTGTGTAAAGCTGCAGTACCATATCTTGCCATTTAGAAAAGTCGGTGATTTCAGTTCAAAAAAAAAGGTCGGTGATCAAGCTAAGTCCTTTTCAGTTCAAATTTATGTGTTTCATTTGTTTGACAAAAAAAAAACAAAAGAAATATCCCTCCTATCCACACCATCCGGCCTCCGGGCATGTCATGCACGGTGACACCCACCGACGCGATTGCCACTGATGAGCGAGCACTGAATGCGAGTGCAGGTGTAGCAACTGTTGCTGCTCTTTGGAGGGGCACGGCTATACTTCTGAGCCATAGACACATTTCGAACATGTTTCCCACCCACATTTTGCAAAATGCATGCATACTGTTGACATCTGTTTACACCGCATGAGCTCACAAGGACGGTCAGTCACAAGCTCTAGCAGCGAAAATCTTACACGACTGATAGAAATCAGACAGCCTTCACATCCCAAATAAAGCACTACAACACAACTACACAAGCACAACCAACACAAAATTAACCCCAGTTAAAGATCACCATTTGTAAACCTACACTCTACTCCCCCCCTCTTCTCCAGCATCTTTCTAATTCAAACTAAGTCTCTACCTTGTAAGAAAACCATCGTTGCCAACTTCTTGCAACCTTGTAAGTTGCAAATTGCAAGCTGCATCCAACATGAGTACATGACACAATGCAGCTTGCCATTTCCAGCAATGTCAGACGATCAGTGCCGCCCGGACCGTGCCGCCGCTGCAGAGCTCCCAGGCTGCTCGGCGTAGGGCCTGACGAAGGTCCTCCTCCACCAGACCTCGAACGCCCTCTGCAGGTTGGGGCACCCATCCCCGGCCTTGAGGAACCTTCCCAGCCACGCCATCAGCACGGCCCGCTGGTCCTCCAGCGGCAGCGTCAGGATGACCTGCCCGGCGCCGTCCTCCACCACCGCCCGGTCGAACCACCGGCACCCGTGCTGCAGCCACCGGTAGTCGTCCATCAGCGGCTGCAGCCACACGTCCAGAAGCCGCCGCCGCGTCCCCTCCGACGGCAGTGCCTCCCCTTTCCCGACGGCCACCAGCAGCCTCGCGCTCACGCAGCTCACCAGGTGCCGGTGCATCACCGGGATCCTGGGGTGGAGCTCGGCCAGCTCCGACTGGCCGGCCCAGATCACCGTCAACTCATCAGCTGCATGCCTGTCTGACAAAATCTCAGATAACCAGAGGAGGTTATCAGCCTCCAGAGCGATCTTCCTGAACATCTGCTCTTTGTCGTCTGAAGATTGTTCGGCAAGGGCTTCTGGATCCGAAGCTCGGCGGAACAATGCCAGCAAGGAATCCAAGCAGTTCTGGAAAGAGCTGTACAGGGTCATGACACAGGAGGAGTCTGCTGCTGAAGAACCATTGGTGGTGCAGATGTTGTTGTTGTTCTCCTTAAAAAGCTTCAGGACAAGAGATTTCATCTCGCGGCGGCCCCTGTCCTCAGTGCTCTTCAGCACCAAGTCGATGATGTGCGCAAGGGTGTCGTTCGGCGGGTTTGCTAGGACGTCGGATGTCACTCTCCTCAGCAAGGGGTTAGCTCTGTGGTCCTCGTTGTGCAGTTGCCGTATGGATGACACGACGTTCTCTTCCTCATCGCCGATCCATGGAACCGCTTCCAGGTAATCTAGGCATGAAGTGATGCATGTGCGGAAGCCTAGTGATTCTGCGACCTGTACACGAACAAATAATTATGCAAAATTATGCACTGAACATGAAAGGAATAAGCAAAGTTAAGAAGTCAAATTAGCTTCACAAATCCACATAATTGTTCCTACGTAGCCATTTTCAGCCAGTCATGCTACAGATTACATTCAGAAAATTTATTTCAATTCTATCCGTAAGGGAAACGCATTGCACTATTTTAGCCTACCTAAATTGAGATTGACCAACCTACCTAAATTCAGACTGACCAACTATCGATTGACAGAGTTGCTTGATGATCTATCTGTAAAATCTAGAATATGCAATATCTGACGAAGTGGTTGTATCAGGAGAATATTAGCTCATATATGCTTCATACATGCTTCATCCCATATGGTTGATCATACATTTTAATCTAGTGTGGTTAATATATGCTTCAACATTTGTTAATAATATCATAATATGCATAGAGTAGAGACAGATAACATAGCATACGGACACATCAGAAAACCAAGTAACTATCACAGGACAAACCTTCAAGATTCGCAGAACTCGTGGAACATTTTGCCTGATCAGCCTCTGCTTGACATCCTTACAGTACATCAACCCAACAGTCTCGACATAAATCTCCACATCCTCGCAATCTGGCACCTCAATGCACGACACCGGAGACTGCCTCGAGATTCTGTCGGCGAAAAAGGTACTATTTTCAGCAAGGATGTTTTTGTGAACAATCATCTTCACAGCAACCCCTTCCTTGCCATACAGCACAACCTTCAAATCACTCGTGCCGAGCTGCCCAAATCCAACAGAAATCTTATGTTGCTTTGGTCGCTTATCAGGTGCCGGTGCCGGTGCCGGTGCAGGTGCTACCTTCGGTGGATCAGGGGCAGCAACAGCATCTGCTGGAGGGCATATTTGCTCATTTGAATTGGCTCTAGACCTAGTAGGAGTGGACTGTGCTCTCTTCTCTGAAGAAATGGCCGGCACCCTCTGAACGGAGGACGCCTTTGATGGAGCAGGGGATGCTCCTCCTCTAGGTCTGCCCTGCTGGTTTGGGCTCTTTGCTGTCTTCTGAAGCGCGGCCTGTGATGGGCAGCACCAGAATCCTTCAGGTGTGACGGCAATGGGGACATTTCGGATCCTTGGTGGCTGGCCATCAAGCCTTCCAATCTTGAATTCTGACATGCTATCTTACGAACAAAGGAGAAACCACTTTTAGCCTCTGCCAGGTCTAGTTGTGATCTGCGGAATGGTGCTTCTCTGCAAACCTGAAACACAATGTTCAGTTCACATTTCACACAAAGCACTCATTCAGAATATTTAGTCAAGAATCATAATTCAGAAACATGAGCATGCCATTATTTGGTAGTGGTTTGTAGATCGTGCTTGCGTGCACACCTGAAACACAAGTACTGAACTACTTGTTCAGATTGCGCATAAATCACTGAATCAGAGATGTGTAGTCAAGATTCATTAGTAAGAAACACACAGACATTAACTGTTAAACACACAAACAGATATTTCCAACTAATTCCCATCCCCTATCCATGAAACAGAGCTTGGACGATGAATTTCAAATCTCTGCTCCTGCCTAAAGCAGAGCACACAAGACCCAACTGCATATTCGGAAGAAAAAATTGCACATACTGTAAAAATGAATCTTTAGCTAGCCTGGCGCTCATTTACCCGAGTCTTCCAACCTTTGAGCAAGCAAACTGAACTGAAGAATAATTTCTCCACTCACACTGTTGCAAGCCACCCACCAAACTGAAGCAGGGGCACCGGGAACAACATTAAAATGTCTAAACCCACAGGAACATGGAAGAACATACACGTATGCTACTACATCACTAGTTCTTCAGCTCCCCCATCACACACAGGAATGTCCAATCCAACACCAAACTGACCATAGAAACCGAACCAGAGGACACAAGGTAAAGACGCGAAGCAGTAAGATGGGGAGCAGAATTTACCTCACTCTCAGCCAGGAAGAACCGAAGAAGGGGGGAAGGCCTCGCTCACAGTCGCAACGCGCCTCACCCTGTCCACCCAGAGCTGGCAACTGCCGGAAGGAAGAAGAAGAGAATGCGAGGAGCGCAAAAGGATAAGCATGAATCAATCCATCACCCCCCATCTCCATCTGCATCTCCTTTCCCCCATCAGTAATCGAGTAGTGTCCTCTCTTTAGCCCGCTAGCGCACCGCGCCTGCCATCATTCCGCCCTCCCCCGCCTCTCCTCCTCCCCACCTCAAGATCCCTTTTTTAAGCTTGCTTTCTTTCGCCCCCTCTCGGCTTGTTCCCTTCCTCCTCCTAACTCCTCTCCAGACTAGTCACACTCACAGTGGCTGTGGCTGGTTACCCTTGGTTTTCACCCCTGCTGCTGCGTCGCGATCACTGTATGAGCAGGAGGGGTGAATCGAGCTCGAACAAGACTGTAGAAGCAGCAGGAGCGGCGAGTACTGGGGGCGTGTCGCTTCCGGTGTTTTGCTCCCTTGATTGGGTTCAGAGTGACTCGAGATGCCTCTCGCTCGAATCAAAGCCTGTCCGTGTCCTGAGCTAACGAGGATTCGCCTGTCTCCGGCCACGCTGCTGCTGCGCTGCCGCCGGTGCTCGCGAAAAGAAAAAAAAAATTTCTTTACAGCTTGGCTTTCTCCTCCATCGGATCCCTAGTTTATTAGTTCAAAAAAAAAAGATCCCTAGTTTACTGTGCCGATGCGCGGGTCTCACACGTCAGCGTGAGGCTCCGACCTGCCACTGAGATGTGTACAGCACGGTGGTGAGCGTGCAGCCTGGCAGGGGTCGGTTTCTGCTTTGACTGCTGCCGGAAGGTAGCCAATTTTTTTTCCGTGTGCCGCAAAAAAAAAAAATCGTCACAAATTTGGGATTAAGGTTTGATTTAAGAGGAGCAGAATTTCAAACTTGTGTGTGAAAAGGCTGTGACTGTGTGAGGCCCATCCTTGTTAGATTTGTTCGAGTAACAGCTTTTTCAATTTGCAACCTGGGACCAGAACACGGGTGTGCGATTAACGAATGCTCCAAAACTTCTTCAAATTCTCTGAGAGCAGAAAAGCATGCGCTTGGACGTATTTGTTTGGCATTCTTGCTTTTGACACTTTCGTTCATATAAGTGAACTATCGCCACTCGGTTTCAAGGCAATGTTTTTTTTAATTAAAAAATCATTCTTGGCTCTCTGCCCAATGTGTGCTATCTCTAAAATTTGAGTTCCTCAATTTGAAACTAGTCGATCTCAACATTGAGGAGTTCGGGGTGAGATATTAGTAAACTTGGCTATGCATGGTTTATCGCCATATGGTCACCATTGATTAACAAAACAACAACTTGCATTGCAAATCGACAAGCTTGTCCCTAAACAAGTGATTAGGCATCGTTTTATGCATAGTTTTTCTTTCGAAAGGAGTTGTGCATAGTTCAAGATCATCAGCGGTTTACTTTATTGCCACACAACTAGTAGGAGCGTTTATCTATGTGATCATGTGAGATCGGGTGGCTATGGCTTTTTAATAGTGCATTAAATATATTTTTTCTCTTAGCCAAGTTACTTTTTCTTCTTCTCTATTAATGTATGCCCTGGCTGTCATTTTCAACAATAGGAACATTATCCTTTTGGACAAGTCAGTTATACGATGCTCAAATTTTGTAATCGAGTGCTCTCACTTAAATTTCAACTATTCATCTAAAAAATTGAAATAAGCATGAGTCAGTAATGGGCACCTTTAAAAAAAACAAAGTGATGGGTTTTCTTGCGTTTTGAAGCCTCTGTGGCTAGCTTGCTCACATTTATAGGATCGGAGTTCGTCATCCACGATCAAGGATTACTGGATTAGCCCACAGCAGGACTGTACAACTTTACATACGTAGGCTCGTTGACCAGGAGAATTAGCACCTTTTCAGTCTCGGCCGGACTGAATGACACGAAATAAAGTTGATGGATTTTTATTCCCCCGTGTCGCCTTTCTGTCAACAAAAAGTTGGTCGTTGAAATCGTGTACCGATCGAAATGGGACTGACTTTTTCTTTGTTTATTTATAAGCTGGGCAACAGGAAATGAGCTGTTGTGAATGACTCGGATATCCGTAAAATGGACGCAAAACAACTTGTGATCAGCATCCGTTGTAGTCTAGCTGGTTAGGATACTCGGCTCTCACCCGAGAGACCCGGGTTCGAGTCCCGGCAACGGAAATTTTTGTTTTTGCCGAATTTTCAGACACGTTTATAGCATGACAAAAGTTGGAAATCAGCATTTGAAGAATCCAGGGAGACTACACAACCAGCACTGCAATCGTTCTTTGATCGTGAAGGCGTTCACACACAGACACACAGCCAGGCAGCCAGCACTACAATCGTTCTTCGAACATGAAGGCGTTCACAAACACATAAGTATTACACCACTAGTTTAAACATCACCTCTTGCTTCTAAAAATCTAAAATCATGGTACTAGTGCTACACAATCTAAGTTGATGCTTATCAATCAGCAAAGCTCCATTTGTCAACCTATTGCAGGTAGAGCTTATCAAAGTTACCTCTCTTCTATATTGATATACTACTGCAAGACTATACTAAGCTCAGGCGCAAGGCTTCAGTAAGTCACTTCTTCAGGCATCACATCATTGGCTTTTGTCAGGTAAATGCTATAGAAACCAGAATAAGCTATTAGAACAGGTAAATGCAATTTTATGATAAACCTCAGAATGCAACATTATAAACGTGTGCTGCACAAGTATGGCATAGAATGAAAGAAAGAATCATCGCAATCTCCTCTCTGCACTGCCCCTACTGAGCTTGCTTTGGTTGGGTTCTAATTCTTACCAAACAAAAATCAGGGTATGCCAAGAAAATTTGGCTATCAATTGATTCACTACTACAAATTTGGCATACCACTATTTATAGTAAAAATCATGACAAGTCGCTAGAAATTTCATGAAGCCCACAAAGGGAAAATGTATTGTTTGTCATATTTTGGCACCAAACCAAATGAATACCTAAATTTATTGCCCTAATTTTGGCAAACTTTCATTTTTGCATGCCCTGATTGTCTTGGTGAGAATTGGAACCCAACCAATCAGAGAGGAATTGTTCTATCCAATGCTTCCATCTCACTATGTAGAGAAGTAAGGGGTGGGTGGTGTGTGTTTGTATGGACTTTTGCTCTCCTATCTTAATGTAATGATACGCAGCTGTCCTGCGTATTCGGGGGAAAAAAATCTCACTACTTATCATCACCATAACACCATCATCTTCCAGCTTCTGGGTAATATACTAGCAAATTTGCTTGTCAAAAGAACAGTGCTATCTTATAGGCTTGTAAGGTTCGTAACTTCTTGAGTTACAAGGAGGTTTTGATAATGCGCGCAAACATAAGAGATTCATGGGGTTAGTACCTTGTTTATGGTGACAGAGAAATATGTCATATCTGTATTTCTTTTCCATTGTGATTGTGTTTGGTTCAAAAAAAAACTAAAGAACATTCTTACAGCAGTGTTGTACATGATTGAATGTAGGCATGTAGCCATGACCACAAGCCTTTCATTCACTTTTCAGATGTAACAACATATGTGCTTATACCAAACGAAATCATAAGCCATAGTGAGCATCTTCCAACAGATAAAATTAAACGATGACAATAGAACTGGAGCTGCTGACTATTCATAGCAATTTGATTTTAGTCGCTACACAATGATAACATAGTAAGGGAGATCAGAGACGCATGAC
Organism: Cenchrus fungigraminus; assembly: GCA_036936925.1. Taxonomy (NCBI): domain Eukaryota; kingdom Viridiplantae; phylum Streptophyta; class Magnoliopsida; order Poales; family Poaceae; genus Cenchrus; species Cenchrus fungigraminus. The sequence goes on along the minus strand of CM072780.1, from coordinate 112,691,209 downwards.
CAGTTAATAGGATGCACATACCATCTACTGGACTTGATTCCTTTTACAAAGAAAGCCTCATCCTGAAGTTGGAACACACACTTCATGATGTTGAATGGTAGGCTGTTCCTCATCATCAGACTCATCAGACTCAGTAAGCCATCCGTAGCACGGTTCCCTTTTGTAACCAATCCCTACAGCAGGAAGTGGCACTATGGCTTCAAGGGTGGATGGTTCAATGAACATTGGATCTTCCACCTCGTCATCTGCTGACTCAGTCTCAGCTGGTACCTCATGTACGATTAACTTGTTTTCTGCTGCATCTACTGCTGGTTCTTGGTGCTACAAAAGTACAGAGCATATCAGGGCCACATTTAAGCAATTTCACCACTTTCATGTGCGTAAGCAAATAGATGAAGACAGAAACCAGGTTTTTGTTTGGAGCACACACCATCAGATTGTGCCTTTTTTTAGTTGCTGGATTCTTCAAGCTATTAATTTTTTTTAAGACTTGGATGTCCATTATGTTTGGCCATGCGAGCTACAGTGTAGCCTCTTCCCCCTTCCTGTGTTCAGAATTCTTTTGAATATATGCTGCTGTCCTGTGTATTCTTGATACCATAAATATTTTGGCTTACTTAAGTCCCAACTTATATCTGGTCAGATGCAGGGGGTGGAAACAGTCGGGATAAATCCCTGTATTATGGTATCATTCCCGACCATTCCCGTTTTTAGCAAAACACAATCCATGTTGTCAAACATGTTAAGCATAAGTAGAAACTACTCCTAGATGGCACAGAAGCAGTGAGGTAAATCTGACAGACCGTGGATGATACGTCATTGAGTACACATGTTGGCGAACCGGGAATGGGTTTCAGGTCTTTAAATAAGGAGGCTAGGTGATTATGAGTCCATGTCGGCCATGCTCTGATGACAAAAGTAAGAATCTGAGACACTGACACAGACAGGGGCAATAATAAAGAAATGAGGAATCGCCGCACCTGAGGAGGCTCCCCCTCCTCCTCCACTTGCTGGCCGCCCTCCAGCAGCAGTGCCTGATCCTGCTCCTGCTTCTGCTTCTCCTCCTCCTCCTCCTCCTCCTCCTCCTCCTTCTCAAAGAGCTTATCTTGGACGACTTGGTAGGGGCCTTCCTCCAGCAAGCGCCACACTTCCGGGCTAGGGCCGCCATACAACTGGCAATTCCTCACGCCAACAGCAAAGCGAAGAAATTAACTGGTGAGATTGATCGATCCGCCAGTGCATCCATTGATATGACTCACATCAAATCGAAGGAACAAACAAAACACAAGGGATCGGAACGCCTTGTAAATAATGCATCGACACGGGAACAAAAAAAAACGAAAGGAATTTTGAAATCACCAATGGATCTGCGGAGAAATCAAGAACCCAAATCCTACTACGACAGAAGGACGACACGCAGCCCCGAACGCTGCCGCGCGGAAGGAAAAAAAAAGACACCTTGAGGAGATCAGCGACGACACGGCGGACATCGCGCGAGGCGTAGCCCATGGCGACGAAGTGGTCGAGGGCCGCGTCGATCCGCTTGTCGCCCCGCCCCCGACCCCGCCCCCGCCCCCGCCGCGCCGGCATTTCGCGTTGGTGGGGTTGTACGTACGGCACGTCGGCACGGCTGTCGACTGGTTGGGTTTTGGGTTGGGGACTTTTGGGGTTCTGGATCGAAATGGCACGCGAGTACGCGACTCGTCCGTCCGTCGAGAAAGAGAAGTGCTAAAAAAATACTTAATGCAGCATTATTTTGTGAACGGAGGGAGTATTTCGGACCTGTTTGGAGGGCTCCAGTTAAAAAAATCGGCTCTGGCTCCGGCTCCTCTGGTGGAGCGGCTCTTTTGATGGAGTTGGAGCCGTTTTGAAAAACGTTTGGCAAAACGGTTTCAAGAATTGGATTGAGATGGTAAAAAGTCCAATTTGCCCCTACTTCTTTTTTCTTTTTCTCCTCTCTTTTCTTTTCTTCCTCCTCTCCTCCTCATCCATTCGCCCGCGGCCTCCACGCCCTCGCCGGCTCCGCCTCCTTGCATCGGCCGCGGCCTCCGCCTCCGCTCGCGGCACCCGCCTCCGCCGCGCCGCCCCCGGCCTCCGCCTCCGCCGCGCCAGCTCCGCCTCCTCGCGCCGGCCAACGCCTCCGCCTCCGCCCGCGCCTCCTTGCGAGGGCAAAGGAGGCCAAAGGCTCGCAGAGCCGCTTGGAGCTGGGCGGAGCCACATTTTTGTGGCTCCGGCACCTCCATTCCGCTCCAGAGAGCGCGAAATCTGGGGCTCCATCCACAGAGCCGCGGCGCTCCACCCCGTTTGGGAGGGCTTCGCGTGGAGCTGGAGCTCCTTTTGGAGCCCTCCCAAAGGGGGCCTTCTTTTTTATCTTTGTCCCTGGCTCACATCGAGGAGAGTAGGTGACGAATGCTGTCGTTTTGGTGAGTGAGATATGCTGGAGCACATGCTGACTGCTGACAGGCACAAGGTGAACAGTGGTGGAGCCAATCTCTACCTAAAAAACGCGTAAGGGCAACGCTCCACCCCGTGGTTCTGCCCCCTCGGCGTTCTGCCCGGCAGAACCATGGCCTTGCGCGCCGACAGGTTGGTCCCACACAGGCACACACCCTTTCGTCCCTTCGCTTCGGTTGCAGACACGCCTCGCCCTCCCTTTTCCCCTCCGTCCGCCGCCACCACCTGCTCCGCCTCTCCTCCGCGTTGTCGCCACTACCGCCTCCTCTACGCCGTCCTGCGCCGCCTCCCTGCCCCTGCGCCTCCTCCTCATCCTCACCGCCCAGTGCCGCCTCCCCCTCCTCGCCGCCCCCCTCCTCCCCAACCTCGCCATCCTATGCCATCCCCCCTCCTACGTCTGCCGCCGCGGCAGCCCGCCTCTAGGCGTGCAGCACCGACGCGCCCCTGGTCCGGCCGCCGGCGCCGACACCGCCACCATGCAGCGTCTCCTCTGCAGCTACACACCAGTGGGCCCCAATCCCTGCTGCTCCTCCCCGTCGCCCCCAGTTCCTCTCGCCGCCTGCTCTGCAGCTCCTCCTCGCAGATCTGCTGTCCCTCATTCAAAGATAAGAGCTCTGGCTCAGAATGTCAATGACACACCATTTGCCTTAACATACCAGTTGCTTTTGTAGCAAAGGTGGATTGTTTAGTATAGTAACTTAGAACCTGTAATTTCGTGCTGAAAAAATGGCCATTGATATATGAAAACATTGCTTGTCAGAGGATGTTGGTGCTATGATTTCCTCCGTTTGTTTCTCACTTCTTTTTTTACCCCTGTTTATCCAAGTTACAGATACCTGCATCGAGTTATTTGATGGAGCAAGCAGTATTGAATGATTTGAGGACACAAAGCTTATGTATAATTTTTACCAGGTAGAAAGGTTGTGAATGTGAAAAAAAATTGGTTTCTTTTTTCCTATCAGTTAACAGGTCTATCAGATATAACATGGAGTACTTTACTTTTGCCAGTCTATTAATTAGGTTGCTGCTGAGAAAGGGATGCATACATTTGTTACGAACATAAAGGTAAGTATATTACTGTTATGTTGCATTTTAAATTCCTGAATTGACTCTGGATAGCTTGGTCATGTATTTTTGTAGCGAGTTCCTTGTTGAAGAAGAGATCGTCACTTAGCGTATTGTTGACGGTGATGATGAGTTCGGCAATAGCACACTGAGCTTATTCCATCTATTCCCAAGGTCTACTGGTAACTCTCACTCTCTGATAATGGCTCTTTTACTGTACAATGGTAGTTTTGCACTCCTCAATTCATATTTGTCAACCAATTAGAAAAAAAGATCTATCTCGCATAGTGCAACATAGCCTTGGAAGCACCCCTTGTTTGTTGCAAAAGCTATAGATTATGGGCTTCTAGCTATGTTTGTGGTCCTGGACACTGAGGTAGTTATTGTAATTTTTCATGATGGAGCCTGGCTGATCTAATTTTCGTACACTTACATTTAGATTGATAAGTTTTTTCTTAGGTGGACATGGAGATTGAATCTTAAACACTATCAAATTGAACGTTGGGCCTTATCTTTGGTGTGGTCAGTTGGTCACTATATTAGTAGTTGGCATGGCCATCTACTATTCCAGTTGCAAGGAGCAAATTTCATACAGCAAAAAAACAATGACCCGTGAATTCCACGAAACAGAACATTGTGCCTCCCAGATTTGAGATGGTAAGTCATCTAGCACATTTAATTATGAAATGTTGGACTATCATTCTTCTTAGTACAGTTTGGAATCAGAGTCAGAAAAAATTGCCATAACAATTACTGTAGATGAGCCTCCAAGAAAAAAGTTTTTCTTCCTTTCTTAGGATTGTTAACTGTGATGCTGATGGGAAAATTATTTGTGGTTATATAGTGATATGATTAGCGTCGTAGTGGACTCAACTTGTGTTTTTATCCCTCTGTGGGTTATCCACTTATCCCGCTGTTATGCTATCATAGCCAGGTCGTGCTGGTCAATCGTGCTTCCCTCTTGCCTGATCTGGGTACTTCTTTGGCTCTCTGCCCTTTCTTCCTCTCATCATTACTGTGATTTGCTTTTAAATGTTAAGAATCCATTATGTTCGCTTATCTAATTCTAATCTGCATGGCACAAATTTAGGACAACTATATGTTTTGGCAGTTTCATGCATAGCTTAATCTCTAAAGGAATTATTATTTTTTTGAAACAAATTAATTTTTTCTGAAATGAATAGGTTAATCTCTATGATAGTCATGTGTCTTAGTATGCCTATGTTGCCACATGCTGCTATTCTAGCAGTCCAGTAGAATTTTGTGAGATTGTCCTGAGACATTGACTAATGTTGTTAGAGGGATATACATTAATTGGGTATGAGGGTCTAATGACACGACACTATGATTACAGTTCCAATTAAGATATATTTTTCTGTTAATTATCCATTTGGATAGGTGGATATGCTTTTGTGGTACAAATACATTTTCCAACTTAAGGCAAATTATGATTAAATATGGATAGGAGCCAAATACTGAAAATCCGAAATAGCTTTCTCTATTGTTGAAGCCTCTTCAGAGTCTCGGAATCGGTCAGGTGATTTGGCTCTGTTCTGTCAGCTTTATGGACATGTACTACTTGATATACCATCTCTGATCAAAATTAGCAGGCATTCAGCATTCCTGATGGCCACATTGACGGCAAGGACTGTGTACCTGTTGGCCATCCTCATCTCTGGCCTGTCATTTTATTCAGAGGTGACTGTGTAATTGTTTAATAGTATTATTGCCAGAACAGTGCTTACGTGAATTTATTTTACTGTTATTCATTATGCTATTTTTAATAATCTGAGCACATTCACTATCAAAGAAATTAAAAGATGCATAGATGTTGTAAGAATCAAATCAAACCAACCACAGTATGAGGTCAGAAGGCTTGAATATCAACCCCACTCCCCCTCTTTTTTTTAAGTGATGAGCATGCTCTGTTTCTAGATGACTTGGGTAGCATTTGAAATAGTGTGAAAATGTTTTTTCAGAATAATGAGCTCCTACTTTCCATTATTTTACATACCTATGAAAAAAATTCAGATGGGACACTTGCTTTGGTTGTAGATATTATCCACTGATATTGTGTCTGTCCAAACTAGAAGCACTAGATTTACATGTCAAATCCTCTAGCTCTTCCTGAGTCTTGAATATTAAGGGGTAGCAAGAGACTCAAGGGTATGATGTGCGAACAATGTCCCTAGGTTTAGTTGTTGCCTAGATTCAATTATAGAAGCAAAGGTTGATAGCTAGATAGTTTGATTGAACTTTTCATTATATGTTCCATTGGTAGTGTACAAAGTCTGATGATGATATGCTATATGCTAATTATGAGCTGGTTTAGGATCTCACGCTAATAAGCCAAAGTATTTTTTCAGTCATTGTACTGTTGTCACATGAAAAATGCAGAGCTGATTGGTCACTAAAATGAAAACTAATTGATCGTTTCAGACAGATTTTCAGACGGAGGCCTTATTATCTCTTTGGTTTTATATTTTCCATGTATGCGTTGTTAGAAACAGATTAAAAGTAGATTGACATTGTCCTGCACTAGGTTTTCATTTTGTAGAATCACTTGTTGCTTAGTATGGTTAAATATGTCATTTGCTGCTACCTTGTTTGGTTTTCAGGTACCAAGTTTGGTGAATGTGAAATTTGGTGATGTCGGTCAGTTATTTCAGATGCAGGTTCCTCATTGTGATGGGTATTGGAACATCAAGAAGTTAAATTTCAGAAGTCATATAATCATTTTTTTCAGAATGAAATACAATTGTGAGGTTTGTTTGAATTGGTCATAATTATCGAGTTTGCATTAGAGCATTTTGAACCTGCCCTCACCAACACACTAACCACCACTCCTATACCTATTTGCAGGTCAAACATGAGCCAGATTTGCCGCACTTAATACCAATAGTCTCATCTACTTGATATAGTACTAAAAGGGCTACTTGAATTGTATGGAATATCACTTGAAGGAATGATGTATTCTTGACAAAGGGCTCTTGAATAGAGGTAAAGGGAGTAGGGAGCACATGAAGATGAAATATAGAATGGTTGATCTGAAAATTGTCTCATGTTGATATCAATTTATCTGTACAATGTGCAATTGTATTGTACATGTATTTCATAAGAATCATTTTGATGCTTGTGGGAAATAATTTGTGTTGCCCGTAGCAACGCATGGGCATGATCCTAGTCCACCAATGAATCCATGAGACTGCCACCATGACCATGAAGACAAGTACCAGTAGATAAGAAGAATCTCTATAATCCACAGACGCCAATCCATTGTCGTCCAGTCCGGTTAGGATACCTGGCTTTCACCCAGGCGACCCGGGTTCAAATCCCGGCAATGGAAGTTTTTTTTTGACATTTTTTTAAGTTTTAATGTAAGCTCCATTTCTATCCTTTCTCCACACGTTTTAAAGATCTCTCATGCCTGAGTATGTTAGGGTCTCAGTTAACTCTGATTATTAGATAAAATCAAAATTTTGAGGTGTAACGTCAGGATATATGATTTCGATGACTTCGAAGCCTTGCGCACATCGGCTGATCAGCCGAGTCCTTGTGTAATTTTTTAACTTATTTCATTAATACATAAGGTGAAAATGGCAGGCAATACCCCACAAAAACCAGGCTCATGAAAGAACTGAGACTGCACTTGCTGATGCGAATTCAGATTTAAAGGAGGCCAAACAGGCTGTCACCGTCCTCGTAAACATTCCAGCTAAGAGCAACCAGCCCAGCTATTCAATTTACAAAAGCTAAGGGCAACCACGGAAAATCCACACTTCCATAGTTCCATGATGGTTACAAGGTGAAACAATAATCATAATCCTGCGGGCTTCGGGAGGAAAACCGTGGTGTAGCTCCAGGAGAGCATCTGAATTGGCTTGCCGCGAGAACCCCAGCTCCACGGTTAAATTACGCACAATGGCACCTCCACTGATGGAATTTCCCCCAACCATGATTGAACAGCCCATCTTTTTCATCTTGTTAGCAGCTCAATATCAGCACCAACTTCAGCAATCTTCGAGTCCATAGATGCCTTTGCGCTGCTCGCAACGCTCTTGACATCAAGGTCGAGTGCAAGGGACTTCACATTGCCCTTTTGCATCTGAAGGTTGAATTAGGTCAAGGACAGATGTGTCAAAGCTGGAAAATTTAGAAGAACTAATGCAAAGCTATTGAATCAAATCACAGAGCATGAAACGCTGCAATAATGGAATGTTGAAAAAGGATACCAGAGAACCAATTGCAACAAGTGCCCGGTATTTCGAGTCAAAATCTTGAGCATCATCTTCTGCAATCTGTAGGATCAATAAATGTAGTAAGAGATGGAAGTTCTCCGAAATTGCAATGGATAGATGTATTAGGTTGGAAAACTCACCTCGAGAGCAGCAGAAAGAATCTGCGCCTGACTCTGTTCATCCTTTGATTCAATTGAAAGAACAGCATAGCTGCACAGCAAACATAGGGAACATCAACATCTCAAACCCCATTGTTCCTTTCTAATGTTATGACTTATGAAAGCAAAATTGCCATGTTTAAACAGGTGCAATCTTAAGACTTACTTCAGTAAAAGTGTGGCATATGCCAAATGTGCATTCTTGCTAAATGAAGACTTGCAGTTAGACACCAAATCAATGATCTGAAATTAGGAAAACAAAATGTCAGTCCACAAAGGAAGCCTAAATAACAGGCTGATGTGTGTTATGCTCTAATCAAACGGGCGACCAATGTTGTAGTACCACACAACATTCACAAAGTAACTTAAACCAGAGGCTACTTGTATGCACAATGGACAAATTCCAGGGAAAAGAAATTATTTAACTTGTGAACTGACCTCAGCACTGTGGGTCCTCAACCACTGGTGCAAGCATGAGTTGTCAAATAAATTTGTCAGAGCTTTAAGGATTGTAAGCAAATTTGCTGGCTGCACAGGCGGTGCTACAGCTTTACGAAGGGTCTCCATAAGTACATCTGACACAACATAAGGAGTGACGCTTTGTTCAGTACCAATAAATAATGTTTGATTTCTGTCGAAGAGACAAAATCTAGACAATTGAACAATTTAAGCTTTGCAGATAATTCAGAATGGGGGTTAGCAGAAAGAGAGTTATCCAAAAACCCTACCATTTCCAGTTTCGATGGTCTTGAGAAGTAAAGCAGCTCCATCAGGATGCAACACGAACATTCTCAGAAAATCAATAGCTGCAAGGTAATGGAATGAAAACCTTTGGCATGCAAAAATTGAAATCAAATATTTTAAAGCTCAGGTTCTATCTTTATTTGTAAATGAACCCATAGAAATTTAGATTGGGGTGTCTCAGCCGAAAAAATTAATAAAAATAACTTTTGTTTCTCTGATTTGTTTCACCAAGAGCTTAAGAAGTTTGCAATCCATCCCTAACTCGTGGTATTATATGAATTTAGTTGTTTCTAACTTCTAACAGCAACAAATTGAAATTTTGCAAAACAAGAGAGATCCAGTTTTCGTAATTCAATTGAACTTACCACTGAAAATAGAGTTAGCAGTAACATATTTTGATTTTGGCGACTCAACTATAATAGTATGAATGACATAGTTGCAACTGTAATCAAGGATTTATATCATACAAATTGGAGCAAACTAGATGATTGAAGTACAAGTTTGCAACTAACAATCATTAAGTTCCAGCCAGTGGCTACAGTCATTAAGTTCCAGTTCCAGTTGACACAGTTCTTTTCTGTCTTTTCTTCTAATTACAGTGAAAATTCAATAGGTAACCAAACCAATTACTATAATGTTTAATTTTTTTGGGGGTGGGGGGGTGGGGGGCAAAGAGGGTACAGTATGTACCTGGAAACATCATTTTTGAAGGCCAAGACTTCAACATTTTTACCAACAATGCCATGTCAGCGTCTGCAAGCTTGCTTGTGTGATAAAATGATGTCTCTTTCAATACTTTCACTATGGCAGGTAATCTTGACATCTCAGTCTCAGATAGAGATAATTGTTTCTGTTCCTGAACATAAGTTTAAAAAATAAGTCAAAATATGCTAACAACATGGGCAGATGCAATCCCCTAAAACTGTGAAAAGGATTGTAAACTAAATCTCCGATGAACTTTATTTTTCTTTTTAAACAAAATATGTGGGGGTATCACCTACACAAGTGGGGAAAAAATATTTAAAAATGTGTTCCTAAGATGTTTTGAACTCACAAAGTTAGTTTAGTCCACAAAACATACTAAGTCTAAAAGCACAAGGAACAGGTCACTAGGTCTATTTGGCTGGTTACTTCAAGTGAGTAGATATGCTATTCATACTTCATCACAGCGCCACATTAACCTTCTATCCTAATCAGCTTGAACCTACTTAATGCTAATGCATGCTTGAGACTTGGAACAAACTTTCATTCAGGTTCTTTAATTATGTGGTGTTCCCATTATATATGTATCTCCAATGCAACCCACGTCCTCTCCCTTTCAACACACTTCCATAAATTATTTCTAAGCATAGGTTAAGTGTGTAGTTTGAGAGACAAACAAGCAAATTAGTGTGCAGGAGATAAAGAACAATGTGACCCATGTAGCCAAGTCCTCTCCCTTTCAACATACTTCCATAAAATTATTTCTCAGTGTAGGTTATGTGTGCAGCTTGAGAGATAAACAAGCCAATTAGTGTGCAGGAGATAAGTGAGAACAAAACCCACCGCTGAAAACTCAAGAACAAAAGACCTACAGCATGGATCTAATAGCAACATTTTCTAGGTTTCGGGGAAAAAATCCGATGTTAAATATTAGAAGCAACAAAAAGTGACCAAATAAGCTTTTAGAGTACCGAGTCAGATATACTCAAAAAAAAAAAGAGTACCGAGTCAGATGAAAGTGTGGTGTTGAACTCTGTAACTTTCTTCAGGATTCCATCAAACTGAGCTGTCTCAAATGACAGCATTCCACTCTGCAGAATGAATAAGCCAATTTTAGGTTAGCAGTGTGTGCACCTTATAAAACCAAGGGAGTAAACGAGTATCTACCGCAATGGGATGCAAAAAGGACAATTAATATAGCACAACGATATCACTAAACTCATGTGCACTTGCAAGTAACCGAGTCTCAAGTCAGTATCAGTATATAGTTTATACAAAATGATGGTTCAGAATAAATGTAACAGTCGTACCTTGGGTATGTGCTTAAAATTTTGTTTCGGGGCATTACCTGCAAAACAAGAGTGCATAACATATGTTTCAGTATTTACCCAATAAACATAATAGAGGATAGTCATTTAATAGGAAGAAATAAGAAGAAAATAACCAGCTCGATTTCCAGTATTTAGGCATGGAGATTGAATACATACCATTCGATGAAGATGGTTGTCCCCCAGGTACATATGCATTAGCTGATACATAAATACATAGTCAACTCGATTATCAGCAGCAGGCAGCAGCAGCCAACAGTAAATATGACAGTAGCTAAAAAGACATGCTTACCCCCAGTAAAGGGATCCCGAAAAGATGGATCTGGAACAAAGTTATTCTGGCCAGAATTCTGCAGTATAAATTCTACCACCTGTTGGCGATACGTCCAGGGCAGATTTTCTTTCAGGAGCCACTTGTCCGCGACTGCGTATGGATCATCTACAAGAAAACGAACAAAAGTGTAGCAGATACATAGGATAACATAAGAGTATAAAAAAACTCTCATGTGCATGCATATGGAAGACAGAAAGATTCATAATGTCTGAACACTTGGAAGTTGAATCATATTAAACCAAGCATACATATCATGTACAAGTTGGTTTACTCTAGAACCAGTAGCAGAGAAAATCACAGAAATAGAAACACAAGTGTGGTACCTGAACGATTATAGGGTAATTTTCGTATAGGTTCTCCATCTCCAATATCAACATTAAAAACTGCAGCCATTTCAGAATGTCGTAAGAAAAAAAAACTAAAAGATACCAAAAACACATCCAACGAAACTCAACTTACCAAAATCATACCGAACACCATCATGAACCTGGCCTGGTGCAGCGTCCCCAGGTCCGTCAACTACTTCACCAATCTAGCAATTTAGTTGGGCAAAGATATCATTAGATAAACCAGCAGGATTTTACACTGTTACTAAACTTTGAAGATTCTCTTATATGATCAGGATATAATTGAAAGTCTAAAGCACAAAAGGGTGTACTTTGTCCCATTTTAGCTCTGCTGAATTCCATGAATAAGCGACACCATTGTCCCCTTCTCTAACAATCAAGGTTTGGCCATCAGAGTTCCCTGCTTGATCAAAATATTATAAAAGTGAAGTTTTACAAAGGCATAATATTAAAACACATGTTAACTAAGACGGAATCCAGAGCTACTTCAGCTTAAACACCACAACAACTTTCACTAAATATCAATAATTATAAGGAAAAAATGTGATATATAACCTGGAACTTGCAGTGCCTCAACCCCTGGTAGATCCATTAACTTGAGTCCACCAACGGTCTTTCTGTTAAAGCAAGTAAAAAGGAATAGTGGTATGAGTGATTCCAGGGTTCCAATTTTAGAAAACAGCAGCAGAGGATAGACCATAGTCAATATCTATACAAACTGATGAGTGAATAATCCTGGTATAACTTTCAGAAAATAGCACAACAGATTTTGTATAACTTGTTACACAGACCATGGTCAATCGATATCAGCTTGCCAATGGATCTAATCTACAAAAAATTACAAAACTTTCAGAAAATAAGTATATGAAACAGGAGTTGCCGACCTGCTAAGAGTGTATTGGGAAATGAGATCTGTATAAGCTGCAAGTTCCTCGTCACTGCAGAACCTGTTAGCATGGGTCGTCCATATCCTTGCAGTACCATCAGAGCAAGCAGTTACAATATCTCCATTTTCCAAGAATTTAACACCCCATATGCATCCCGGGTGTTCAATGCTTTGAACACAAACTCCATCTGCAACATTTTACTTGAAAAATCAGAGAACAGAAGTACATTAAGAATTTTATGGACTACACAAGTTTTCAGCAAGTGTATAGTTCAGTTTTCAAGCATAGAGAGGGGAAGTTTTTAAACATTCAGTTAGACATAACTTCCCGTTTATTGAACAAGACAGTTTGTAGAATGGGTTGTACCCTAATTTAGTCAGATTTCCTGAGTTGTTCAGAGAATGCCAATGCATTTATAATTAGAATACAAAAAACAGCACCTTTCCATAACTTCAAAGAACGATCCTCACTGCCACTAGCAATTAGACCGGAAGAATGTGCATCCACAGAATATACAAGAGACAAATGCCCAATCATCTCCAGCAGGGGCTGACCTGTCAATGCCCATAACTTGACAGTGCTGCAACAAACAACAATTGTATGTGTAAACAAATAGCAAGCACTGACAGTAAAGTATAAACAAAGTGAGTGCATTGATGATGCGTAAAATTGAAAAAATTGAGAGGGCAAAGCACTAAGGGTTGGGTCTGACATTTTCAGCAAGCCCAGGCAACATTCTGATGAAAAATTGCCCCCTTCTCTGTTCTTATCAAAAGGTGCATATAAGCAAAAAAAATGAAGTTATATGGTTATTTCTCACTGACCTATCATGCGAGGCAGAAAGAATTCCTAGACCTGGCATTTCTGATAAACATCTAACAGTATCTGCATGTTACATAAACAATAGGTCAGGCATGTGTGACACTGAAGAAACAACACATAAAACAGGTTCTAAAAAATATGAGCATATGTCATGATATATAATGCAAAAGTGGGATTTATTAGATTGCAAAATGATGTTAAATCTTCTAGGAAAGAATAATAGAAAACTCAACGAGTGCAAGTATGTGACCAGAATTTCCAGATGCCCACAATGGACAAAAATAAAAGGACAGTGTAAGTTCAATACACCAGCATGACAGATATTGTTTCACACACGACCTTGTGCTTTCTGCAGTAGGAATAAAGCAAAGAGAGCAAAATTAAACCTGCATGTCCTGAGAATGTCTGTATACAAGTCCTTCCTTTCCAAAGCTTAATAGTGGAATCACTTGAACCTATAAAAAGGGGGGGTAAGTAAATTGTTAATCGATAACTTGAAATTTTTGTTCACAATTTATGAAGAATCGTCAAAAGAAACTCTGATAAGCATTATGATAAGTTCGCTTTTGCAGTGCCCCCAAACACTGTGTTATTGAAACAAGATGAGCCAATAACCTGCCATCTCTAAAACAGAGGTCTTAAATAGTTAGTGCATCCAGTTTTTTTAAATGAAGTACTTTCGAAAAGCCACCGTGATTCCAACTTAAGTGATTACACTTCCAATATGAATTTGGTCCCAAAGTTACAGTGTCTTAATGAGGCATAGTATCATTTGTCAAAATGCCATAAAAAAAGAAATTGCCTCAACAAGCTACAAGATTGTCCACCAATACAGACATGCATAGGAACCAATAAAATGAAAATTGTGAAGGGAAAAAACATATAGCAGAAGCTTTACCAGTAAAAAGTTCTCCTGTGGACAGCTTTAGAACAGTCTGCACCGCAACCTTGTGTGCTTCCCAAACCTCTATAGCATTGCCATTTCTCCAGCGTCTTACTGTACTGCATGTACAACATGTATGTCAGTGAAATAGGACAGTGGCACTATAGTAGGAAAACTGGAACATCTATTAGGATATCCTGCCGTCAGAGTGAACACTTCAAGAACAAAGTAATCACTAAAGGGGCTTGGAAAAATAATTGATATAGAATACAGCTTTTATATATTTCTAAAAACATACACAGCTTCAAGCATGATGAGAAGTATACAGTATATTGTTTGCAGCAACCTCGTGAAAACCACTTACATATTAATAATAGCACACAACCAGAATCTGAACTCAGAACAAACAAGCATGCCAAGAAAAGATGCCACAAGGACAAGTAGCATTAAGATTCCGCTTGACTATGAGAGCTTACCAATCCATCGATGAAGAGATGATGTCACCGTTAGTGTCCACAGCAAGTCCAGTGACTTGTGAATTGTGCCCCTTCATTGTCTCAACAACCTCTCCTTTATGGAGATCCCAGAGGAAAACAAATGTGTCCATTCCACCAGAAACAATTCCTCCTTCAGGAAAGCGGTCTGAAGGAGGGATCCAAGCCAACGGACCCACAAAACTTGAATGTCCTGCGAGGGTCTTAGAGAGAACATATTCACCCTCCTTTTCTGGGTTCCGTGTCCAGAATTTCACTGTCCGATCTCTTGATGACGTTGCAATCCCAGCATTGCCACATACGCAAATGCCACGAACCTGTAGAAGAATAAACAAGATAAGCCAACCATGAAACAAGTGTCGATGCACAATGTCGAATCAAAATGACATTTTGACGATAAAAATAGTTATGATAACAATTGTACGATTGAACTGCAAAGCGTTTGACTAATCTGATCTGAAGATTTAAGGATGGACCTTAAATCAGCACAAGGACAAGAACATCGTGAAATTGCACTAAGGTAGAACAGAACAAAGGAAGTCTGATGTTTTCTCTGCTGATTAATATACTGAGCGCGATTGCATCAAAACTAATGAATTGGCATTCATAGAATCACTGATTAATTGCAATGGCCTAGCAAAAGAAGCCCAAACTACAGTAATCTGATCACTGATCAGTGATCATCCACCAACTAACCCTCTAGGTTACTCTACCACACTAAACCCCCTCTAAATCCACTGCCCCGAACTGAGGCCAAACTAAGCATCCGGAAGTAAATTACGCCGCATCCAATGCACTCGCGCTCGAAATTCTGGAAACGCACGAAACGGGCCGAGAGAGGGCCAAGCGAGAACCCACTGACGCGACGAAGCTAGATCAAATCACTGGACAAATCCGCGACGAGCCAGCAGATCAAAGAGCCCACGGCTTCCGCGGAGAGCGAGAATCGAACCCCCCCTCCCGCACGCGGCGGTTCGACTTCGGCGGGCGGGCGGATCGAAACCGAGGGTATCGCCGTCGCCGCAGGCTTGGAGAGGAAGTAAACTGGGACGGGGCGGGTTGTGGTGGCGGAGGAGGGAGGGGGGCAGGGGAGAGAGAGGGAGCGGCGGCTTACGTCGTCGGCGTGGCCGTGCAGCTGGACGCCGAGGCGGTACTCGGCCATGGCGCCGCCGTACGGTCGCGGCGGAGCGGGCGAGGGCGAGGAGGTGAGTCGACGACGAGTTGGGGGACTCGACACGATGCCGAGCAAAGCTTTTTTTCTCTTTTTTTGGTGGCCGATTCCATCTGATTTTTTATAAAGGCTTCTGGGCCGTGGAAAGCAAGCACCAGCCGTGGGCTCACTGTCAAAGCCCAGCTAGGGAGTATTCTTCAACCCCGTGGCGTATCTACCGGTGGGTCTAGGGGCCTCCAGCCCTGTAACGACTTTGGTTTCTTCACTAATCACTATAGCAAAAGTCTTAAATCATCATTAAATCTTCGTGAAAATCAACATCTCCATTGTTTCAACCCCCGCTTGTCCTCCATCCTGCATCCGCCACTGCTTCAACCGGAACGGGCTGAAAGCGAGTTCTATAGCTTTTTCATGCAGCAGGAAAAAATGAAAAAAGGGAAGGAAAATAAAACGATCATCAAGGCATTTCGTCTCGTCCGGCACGTGTCACTAGTAGAGCAACTGAAGTATGAAACCTTGTTCATACTGGACTGTTTTTCATATGAAACCTTTAAAAATATTTTGCGTTCCAAGATATTCAAATCTACACTATAATAAAGAGTCAAAGAATTGTTATTCTTATATGATTTATGCATGAAGGTGGGATCTTTACAGGGGTTATCGGTAAAAGTTTCAAGAGATGAAGATCGGAAGCGATGGTAAATTTTACGTGCAAAGGTGGAATTTTTTGCAGGGGTGTTACCGGTAAAAGTGTGTCAATGTCTTCGTTCGCCAGTGCTCAAGCACAACAAGAGGGCGATGGTCAGCGGAACTTTGATCACCTAACAAACGGTGCGAGTTGTTACATACACATGCGTGTGACACCTGCATCTGCATTTCACCTAGTTCTTCAAATTAACCACGAATTATGTCACCCGATGGACTCGCTATAGAAGAAACAACAACAACAACGGTAAAGCTGTTTTTTTGGGGGAAAGAGAGCCTTCATTGATTAAACCATAATAGAGTTATAATCATTACATACATATTGCACGATACACTCAGGAATGTCCCTTAACCATACTGCTGAAGAATTTACCCGGCGACCGTGTTGACTTAACTCATGTGCAACTGAATTTTGGCTTCTCTTCACATGTTGGAACTTAACCTGATTTATCCTCGACATATATTCCCTTATATCTGAAATCCAAGGAGCTGAACTTGAACGATTCCTTTCATCTGATGACAAGCTTCTTATACAAGTGATGTTATCTGATTCCAGAATAATCGGCCCTTGGCACCATTCCACAACTAACCTTAAGCCTTCACAACAAGCTGCAAATTCAGCCTCTTCCACAGATTGACAATCAAAGAATAAACGCCAAGCAGAAATTATAACTTCCCCCTTATGGTTCCTTACAACAGCACCAGTACAAGTTTGCCCAGTGACCACTATAAAACTTGCATCGACATTTAATTTCAGCCAGCCTTGATCAGGTGGATTCCAAGTAGCAACTGGTTGGGATGTTCTTGCAATCTCATTTGCTGCTAATTCTTTAGATTTATTTGATTCACCGATGGTCCTTTTACCTTTTACATCTTCCGGAAACACATCAGACTGCTGAATTGACAAATTATTCGACATTGATGCAATTAATCTCACTGAACCTTCAACAGAGAAGGATGTGCCTCCATGTGTGAGATCATTACGTACCAACCAATTTTTCCAAAGAGACAAAATTAAGGCGGGTCTAGCATTCTCAGGTGTATTATCAAGGGCGATTAGAAACCACTCAGGACCCGAATATTGCAGTTGAGAGACTTCTGGAATAGGCCACTTATGACGAATTTTTGTTAAAAGAGCACTGGCCCGTGGGCAACCTGCCACCGCATGGGCGACATCTTCAGGCACAAGTCCACAAATTGTGCATGTATCATCCTCAATAATATGCCTTGCCTTCTTATTTGTGTTAGAAGCAAGAGCATTCGAGGCAAGTCTCCAAGCAAAAACACGCACCTTTGGTGGAACATCCACTTTCCAAATATTTCTCCATAGCTTCTCCCATTCTTTTGGTACAGTACTCGAAGCCATCTGGTCCTGGCATTGAAGCTGCAGGGCCAATTTATAAGCAGACTTCACTGAAAACAGCCCTGATTTCTCAAAGTGCCAAGCAAATTGATCAGATACTTCAACAGTCGGAATTCTTATCTTTAGGATAACATCAACATCCACCGGTAGGAAAATATTTCTAATGAGGCTGCGATTCCACTCTCTATGTTCATTCTCAAATAATTCAGAGACCCATCTAATTCTTGGTCTTCTACATTTTGTGACCACTTTCAGAGATATTTCTCTAGGAATCCAATTATCCCGCCAAATCTGAATATTACAGCCATTTCCAATTCTTTGTATAATACCTTTTTTTAGCAGCTCCAGTCCATACATAATTGAACGCCATGTGGGAGAAATGTTTCCACCAAAAACAGTATCTAATAAATTCCCCCTCGGATAATATTTGGCCTTTAATAACCTTGCACACAAACTATCTGGGTATAGTAATAATCTCCATGCCTGCCGGGCTAACAAAGCTTGATTAAAAAGACGTAAATCTCGAAAACCCAATCCACCATTGATCTTTGGTTGTATCATTGTCTCCCAAGAACACCAATGTGTCTTCCTTTGACCATTCTCTGCACCCCACCAATAATTCCTTATAATTTGCATAAAGTCATCACATAGCGTCAGGGGCAATTTGAAAACTCCCATAATATATGTTGGCAAGGCTTGAGCAACAGACTTAATTAGGATCTCCTTTCCAGCTTGAGACATATTTCGTTCGCTCCAGTCATTCATCCTTTTCCCAAATCGATTTCGAAGAGGTTGGAACCGACCTTTCTTCATTCGCCCCAATGGTGTAGGCAGGCCAAGGTATTTAGCCTCACCTGCTACATTATGAACTTGCAGCTCGCCACAGACACTGTCCATGGTATCTTGAGGGCACATCACTCCAAACATAATCGAGCACTTTTCGGGATTGATTAACTGACCGGTACTAGATTCATAACATCTTAAGACTTCCTTGATTATTCTGGCCTGTTCACCTAATGCTTTAAACAACAACAAGGTATCATCAGCAAAAAGCAAATGAGATATACGTGGAGCCCGACGACAAATAGAAATAGCCTGTAACTGTCTTTCAACAACCGCTCTTTTCATTAACAAGGATAGACCATCTGCCACAAACAGGAATAAAAATGGGGAGAGAGGGTCCCCTTGTCGAAGGCCACGGGATGGAGTAAAAGATCTCTGCAAGGATCCATTGAATTTAACAGAATATTTCACTGATGTAACACACTCCATTATCAAGAAGTCCACTGTTTTGAGAAACCCAACCGACTTAGCATACCTTCCAAGAACACCCAATCCACTCTATCATAGGCTTTAGACAGATCAAGCTTGTAAGCACAAAAAGACTGAGCATACTCATTACCATTATGCATTGCATGAATACACTCAAAGGCGATCAACGCATTGTCTGTAATCATTCTTCCTGGCACAAAGGCGCTCTGCTCCTGCTCAATTAGGACATTCAAGAAAGGTCGCAATCTGTTCACCAGACATTTAGAGACCACTTTGTAAATAACATTGCAAAGGCTGATAGGGCGAAAATCTTTCAGTTCAGATGGATTGTCCACTTTTGGAATTAGAACTATTGTTGTCTCATTTACACCTTCAGGCATTTTACAAGTGTTAAAAAACACTTTTACAGCAGCCAACACATCCTTTTTAATGACCTCCCAGTTATTGTGGAAAAATCTAGCAGGGAATCCGTCAGGGCCGGGTGCCTTTAGAGGTCCAATTTGGAAGATAGCATGTTCAATCTCTTGATCAGTGAAGTCTCTGCAAAGGGCCATGTTCATATATTGTGTTACCTTAATTTGCACTTTGTCCAACAACATGTCTGGACGGATGCGGTCATCCTTTGTGAATAGATTTTCAAAGTAACTGGACGCCATCTCCTCCATCTCATTCTGGTTGTTACACACTGAACCATCCGCTCTTTTGAGTTTTTTTATTTTATTTTTCCTACTACGCCAGATAGCTTTATTGTGGAAAATTTTTGTGTTTCAGTCTCCCTCCTTCAACCAAGAAATTCTTGATCTCTGTAGCCACATCATCTCTTCTCTGTAAAGTAGTTCATCCATATGTGTCATTGCTTTCCTTAACTCCTGTTCTTCCCCTGTACCATTGCTTGCCTTTAGTGCCTCAATTTGAGTCCGTAACGAAGTAATTTCTCTAGTGACAGCACCAAAATTTTCCCAGCTCCAATTCTTCAATTTATCCATAACATTTCGAAGTGTGTCAGCAATATTCCCAAGGTCATTACCCTGCATTGTATTCACCCATGGATCGCGAATTATTTCTGGCAAAGCGTTATGTCTCTCCCACATGATCTCATATCTATGATATCTCTTATTTGGGGCCTCCAAACCTCTTTAGCAACTTTTAGTAATATTGGGCAGTGATCAGATCTTGAAGAGACGAGATGGCGAAGAGAAGATTCACGAAATAAATCCCGCCATTTAGAATCTCCAACTACACGATCAAGTCTGACCTTCACATTGTGACTTCCTCGCTTTTTGTTATCAAAAGTAAATGGTAAACCTGAGAAACCCAAATCAACAAGGTCACACTCATTCAAAACTTCTCTAAAACCCTCCATTTGCCGCTCTGACCGAGAGGTAGCTGAAAAATGTTCAAAACTCCACATTGCTTCGTTTGTCCGACTCCTCCGCCGCTGCGCCCTGTGTCTCACAGCCTCTAATTCGAAAGAAATTGGATCGAATTAAATCCCCTGCAGAGGTAAAGTTGCTGGACATTCATTGACCGAAGAACATTGGAGGATTCGGTCACAAGTAACAGCAAGTGTGCATAACATTCATCACGTCCAAAACAAATTCTAGTCTATTTTAGACTGCAAAAGTGATTTTTTTCACCATGTGCTATATATTTACAGCACGCAAACAACAGTAACACCCAAATCAACAAAGTAGTAGAATATGAACAGACAGGGGAGGAGGTCCAGAAACAAATTCATGGCAAATTACAGAACGCAGCTGCGGATTTCTGCAGCCTCGAAACAAAACAAAACAAAAAATCTTTGAGAGGGAGAAAAAACAGAGGAAAGAATCGAGTATATGCTATGATATGAACGTGATGTTCTGTGCATCGCAATGATCCCACATCCATGCAGTTGCGGAGAGAGCTCTCTGCAGCGGCGCGCGGCGAGAACCGTGGATCATGCGGCGAGCGCGGCGACCCTGGCCCTCCGCCCTGCGGCCCCGGCGGCGTAGCTTCGGCTCCTGGGGAACACGGCGGCGGCGGACGCGAAGTCGCAGGGCTGGTCCTCGTCGATCCGCGCCATGGCCACGCTGTGGCTCCGTGGCACGGCCGCCGGGTGCCGCTCCGCCGCGGCGGCGGCGGCGGCCTCGGCCACCCTCCGCTGCGACGCGGCGCGGATGAGCTCCCTCAGGTCCTCGTCGGCGTCGGCGGAGAAGGAGGAGCGGCGTGACGAGGCGAAGCTGTCGGAGCGGAAGCCCATGGGCGGCGGCGCGGCGGCGAAGGACGGGTAGCCGAAGGCGGCGTCCCCCGGGAGGTGGCCTGCGCACCCTGTCAGGCTGCGCACGTACAGGTCCCGCGCCGCGCACAGCGCCCGCCGCGGCCCCCGCCACAGCCAACTCAGGTGGTGGTGGAGGTGCTTCCCGCCGCTGCCGCCCCGGCTCATGGCGACACCCCTGCTGCCTGCTGATCGGCGATCGCTTGCTCTGCTCTGCTCCTCCTCTTGGCGAATGGCGAGGGCAACTTGGCAAGCAGGCAGGGGAGACGATTAGTGTAGCATGCAGGGATTAACAGGGCCCGTGCGGGGTGATGCGAGGAGGCGGCTTTATATTACCCGGTCTTTGTTTTGTTAAATTCGTTCTCACTTTTTCTCTTCGCCGAAAGAACCATTTGCCGGTAGCACACTATTGCTGACTCTGCAAAAACTTCTTCTTTTCTTTGTTGAACATTATGCAATACCTTTTCTTATCAGATGGGTAGAGACAGGCAGACAGGGACGGGGCACTGCTTTGCTAGTTTGGTGCACGCCAGATGACGGTTCGATTGTGATGGCATTGCCGGGATCTTTGAAGCGTTCAGTGATAGTAGGCCTGTTTTAATTTCTTCTTCTTCTTTTTGGACAAGAAAGATGGATGGGTGTTGTTGCGTCTTTTTTGGCCGTCATGTATCCCTTGTCTTTGTGTGCTTATCCGGTTGTTGCACCATCCCTCCCTCCATCTTGGCTTTAGCTGGAGCGACGAGTGCTGACTGGGTCTACTGTCTGAAACGGCTGGGGGCATGTCGGATTGACGGATTTGGGTGGTAGCTGATCTGCGGATCCGCGCTTTCAGCAAGCTATAGTAGCCTAGTACTGAAAACCATGTGCGCGCGGTCTGCATGCATGCCCGTCCTGGCATTTGGCGCTCTTAGCTTGGAGCAGTGACTGAACCCATGCAGCAGGGGGTCCGTTTGAGGTGATCGACAACGGATGGTCCATTACGAGCTGCCGTTATCGATCTGCAGATTACTGGTCAGACACTAGCAGCAGCAAATGGGCAAAGGCGTAAGACTCTTCTTCCTTTTGCTTCAAGAAGAAGACTTGTCTGCATTAGATTGGTCTGAATGAAAGTAGCATCTGCAGTCAACAGCACGAGATCGAGCTCGTCGATCGATCATGCCATGCATGAACCGGGATTCAGATCGATGGTCACAAAGTCACAATCACATGGCCTCGCTCGTGCGCGCTTTTGTGACCAAGCAGCAGCAACGGCATCGGTGCACGGAGTCTTTTTTTTTTTGCGGTGCCGACCAATTAATCTTCGATTTCACGTTTTGACTCCCCCCTGTTGCGTCCCCTGATTATTGTTTTTTCTGCTTGCAACCTTCTGTTACCACTTGGTAATCGTCAATCGATGGCTGACGACGACCGGGTCTAAAAGGCCGATCGAGAGCCGCTGGAATCGGATTATTCATTCATGGGAGCGAGGAATCTATCGATCGAGTTGTAGTATTATTGGAATTACCCTGGCGGCTGCATCGATACGATCCGCGGCTTCGTTCCGCGGCTTTCATCGATAAGCTGGGCACCAGCTAGCTTCGCATGACATGTGGCGAGAGCGAAGACCCGCGGTTTCGTCTGGCTCGATCGGCGGCCGTCGTCGTCGTCGATCACACTGCCGGCAGGGGCTAACGACGAGAGAACCTACAACGACGACCTTGTTGTCTGTTTGATTGAGCCGCCGTCAGCCCGTCACTGTCAGCAGGCTGTCACCATCGATCAGTCATCACATCACACCTCTTGCACGCAGCAATCGTGTCATGATGATGGTCCCCTAATGTATCTCTGGAGCATATCTGATAACATATACTAACACATCTCGATCGTCCTTGGATATAGTTACACATCTTGATTACATACGTCATGCATGTCTAGTTGTGCGATCAAGAAATTTTCAAAAGGTGTGTGTGTGATGCTCGCTGGGCTTAACTTGTTTCTTTTTTCTTTTTCTTGATTATCCATCCATGGCCTCTGCAGCGCGGCTTGATTATTTTTGCAGTATTTTTCTCTTATAGCAAATCTGCCGACTCAATCAGCACACAATATTTTCTCTACACGAATGCACGTGTCAACGGTGGCGGAGCTCCACCTAGAGCACTATGGTCATGGCCTTAGGCGATGGGTAGAAATCTCCATGCAAAACTACCGTAGCTACTAGAAGCCCAACTCAATTAGTAAAGTGTCTCCATTGAGTGGCCCCCGTCATGATTTTGGCCAGCTCCGCCTCTGCGTGTCACTCTCCGCAAAACAGAAAGCACGTATGCAACACGGGTTGCGTGCGACGAATGCAATGCATGCACGAATACATCCGCTGAGCAGTTAGCCTGGCGAATGTGGGAATTAGATTAACATATAGTAGCTAAAAATTAGACAGATTATTAAGAGTGACAAAAAACTAAGCCATGTGGGATGAAGAGCCCACATGTTTTCATTAAGAGAAGATTATTAAGGTTGACGATGCGTTGATCAATAGAGATGTTTGAGGCAAAAATAAATACATTATTAAAAATAAATCCCAGAATGATATGCAGAGGTAGCAATGCGTCCTTTTCTAAGAACCGGGAGAAATTAAGATGGCAACCAACAGTATATAAGGAGGAAACAAAATTAAAAGAGCAAGAATAATGCTGCTGTGAAATATGAGGTTTTTTACGGTACACAATACCACCCAACGGTAGTACGGTGGTATTATCGTTTTTTTATCAATTTTTACTATAGGAAAAATGGTAATTTGCTCGATGTATATTATTTGGAAAAAAATTTCCGCTGCCAAGGTTACATAAAAAGACTTGATTTCATATATTACAACAATATTATTTTGTATATTTCCGATAATACCCATATACTACCAATACCACCTATGAATACCACCCATACCACACTAAAAAAACCGGTGGTACAGAATAAATCTCAACCGTCGGATCCTTACATATAGGTCATTTTCTATTACATACGAGTCCTTTTCAACTGATGGTATAGAGTGGTATTGTGTACGTAAAAAACCTCGTGAAATATAGATTTAGATTATTCCTACGGCAGCCTAGAGATCGACCATCCGGCCGAGATAACCGGAGTGGTCTTCCAACTTCCGCCTACCCGCGCGTGGTTCTAAATCGAGCACGCACTACGCGATTCCGCAATGCCATCCTGTGTGTGCTTGCGTTCAGATTGGAAATTTGAATTTTCTTTTTTTTGAATTGCAGACACCAGACACCAGAGTCGGCAGCAAAAGGTACGACAAAACCATTAGCTAGCGCGGAGTCATTTTCTGCGTGCAGACAGCCCATGCGTTGCCGACCAATAATCTTCTATTTGACTATAGTACGTCTATTCATCCCCTGTTTGTGTTCCTGCTTGGCTTTATCGATCTGCTCGCAAGTATCAAGAGCAACTCCAAAAGACTGCTAATATTATCCCTACACAAGGTTTTAGGGAGAAAAAGTGAAAAAAATAGCTCCAACAGCTCCCCAATAACTTCCCCAAATATTCGCGGACGCGAATCCACGCCCCGTCGCCCCGTAAATTTTCGCAAAGCTGCCTCCTCCCCCAATCGGCCAGCAGTGTGTCTGTCTGGTGGGCCTTCAAGCTCCCCGTCCCCGCGCCGGAGGCAGCGAGGCACAGAGCCCAGCTCCCCCAGCGTCGATGGCCAAGAATCCGAAGGAAGTCCGCAGCGCGGCAGTGCCCGCGCGTGCGCCAAGTCGGCTGCACCCCCTTCTTCCCTGACCCCACACAATCTATGGCGTGGACGGTTGTCGAGCTACCCCGGAGGGCCATGTATCTGGTCGTCGAACGGCCTGATCTGGCGGTCGAGCGTCCAAGAAGAAGTTGTGGTGGTCGAGCGTCGCCTGCACACTGCGACGCCTCAAATGTCGTCTATGCTGTGCAACGCATGTGGCGTGCATCATGGACAGGGGCGGTTGCTGCCAGTACCGGCCGGCGGCCCGTTGGCGAGCCCTTCTTTCGAGCCGTCGAAGCACACACCATTACGCCAACAGGCACAACCAGTACTCCAGCTTCACCGACAGTGGAAGTGCTATAAGAACCAACCCTCTCCCAACCTAGCAGCAACGATCCGTAGACGACATGCAAGCGTAGGTGCAGCGGCGGCGATGACCCGATGAACGTGCTGCTACTCGGGGGTGGCACAAGAGTTTTTAAATATTGGGGAATTTTTATTAGCAGACTGCTAGAGTTGGTATGATTTTGAGGGAAAAAATTTTTTAGGGAAGTTCCTAATACATGGTTTTGGGGAAGAAAATTTTAGCACACTCTTGGAGATACTCTAATACCTGCACTTTGGTAATCGTCAGTCAATCGATGGATGGCTGACGACCGGGTCTATAAAAGGCCGAGCGTATCGGAATATTCACGGGAGGAATATAATCTATGGACTGGTCTTGGAATTACCCTAGTGATCGAGTGAGTGACTGCATCGATAATACGATCCACGGGTTCCGCTGGGTTCCGGCAAACTCCCGGCCTGTATGCTCGCGACCACCGGGACTCAAACTTTCGTCTGATGAGAAACCGTAACAACGACTTTGTTATCTGATCGAGCCGCCGTCAGTGTCAGGAGCTCTCACCATCTACTACGTACATCTATTAGCAGTCATCACATCACACCTCCAGCAAGCGTGTCATGCTGAGGTCCTCTTCTAATCTCTGGAGCATATCTCTAATACTCCAAAGAGAGTAATTTGAGACGGAGAGAGTAAATAATATATATGGCGGATCTCGTCGTTGGATAGTAACACATCTTAATTATATACTATGTCATGTACTTGTGCAACAAAGGGAAATTTTCAAGAGATGATGCTCGATGGGCCTTTTTTTTTCCTGATCTCCCCATCCATAACATTTTCTTTACACAGACGCAGTTTCTGGAGGAGCACGTACGCAACATGGGCTGCGACAACTGCGATGCAAGCACGAATTATACACCCGCTGAGCAGCCTGGCGAACTACACGTACGGCCAATAATTGCGTGGAAGTTAGATCAACATATCTAAAAAATAGCCAGATTAATTAATTAAGAGTGACGATGCGATGATCGATGGAGATGTTTGAGGCCAAAAAAAAAAATCCAAGAACGGAGTACTTTTCTAAGAACGTGTAATGCACACGTACAGTGTTACATTTATACCGGGAGAAAAGAAGATAAAAGATGGCAACCACAACAGGATAATATTAAGGAGAAAAGAAAATATAGAAGGGCAATAATAATGATGTACATAGATTGATTGGTACGGCAGGTGGGCGCTATTGGAAATTGGTTGATTGGTCAAGCGAATGAGCGATCATCATATCCTGGTTGGCTTCGGTTTTCCGGCTGCCATGCGGTTCTACATCGAGCACGTACATACCCGATTCAGATGGAGACACGAGAGTCGCCGAGCATATATATGCACATCGTAATGGTAGTAGCTAATAGGCAAGGTCTTGGGGGTCATGGACAGGCAGCGATGATCTATCGTATATAATGTGATCTTGACCAAATGACCACCAGTTGGCGCGATTAGTTGGTCTCAACCTAACGCCAAAGACAAAAGTTATATACTTTGAACCTTCCCTCTTACACTACTTTCAGGGTTTGCCCATGGAAACCCTCTTGCTAAAATGCAAAATGATAAAGATATCATGAGGTTTGAGTAGAACGAAGAAACTGTGCAAACTCAAAATTCTATGGATTTTCTAATTTCCAACTAACATGTGGACATTCATTTTGTTTGGTGAGAAAAGGGTATAATGACAAATAAAAGATTTTAGTGGTTTTTTTTAAAAAAAGCACAGTTGGTATTTCGTTGTACTAATGCACACACATTTTTTGCTAGAAGGAGTATTAATTTTCTCTATCCCGACAAGCAAAATAGGAGAGGATAATGTCAACATTGTCCCGAGAAATTCTCTGTTACATTTATGTACCTTTTATATCATGTACAAATTGTGTAAGCTAGGGACACCTAAGGTTGCCTTTTTTAAAAAAAAATAATTGCAAGCTAGATGTAGGTAACTGACTGCACTCACATAGTGAGTTCGTTTCCCTAATGTTTGCGTTTGTCATGGTAATTCTAATTTCTCCGTTGACCATGATGGCTTGATTTGTTAGTCATATAGTAACAATGCACGTGTGACACGCACGTGCTATATATGGATACGACTGAACGTGCGACAACCGGTGACTCACTGTAAGTGTTCCGCCTCCAATAACTCTCTAGCCTTGAAATTTCAAAAAGATTGTCAACCGACACATCCTTCCCCATCCCGTGAATTTAGAAAAAATTCAACATCTTCCTGACACTCCTAGATGATTGCTTCTTTCAAAGCATGCAACAAATATTATTATGGTATAACTTACTATGGTAAACAAATTATGTATTTCCCTCATAGCATTTCGTCACAACCTTAAAATCCATTTATAATCATACCATTAACTAACTAATGGTGAAAAGCAGAACCTGTAGCTGATCCATTTGTTTAAATAGATGTTGCTACCATGTTCAAGCAAGAGCACACATATTTACAATACCACGCATATTTATTAACCTTTTTCATACCATAAATAAGATTGATAACTCAAGAAAAGTTTTTAGGCCGCTCCACCTACTTCAGAAGTTAAGATCTTGTTGTGGCTAGATACTAATGACAACTACAACCGTTTTACATGAAAAATATATTTTAAGAGATGAAGGTACCCTAGGAATTTTGACAAGGGCAAGTAAACTAATTTCATCCACTACTGAACTGCAAGTGACTCCGATTCAATTTATATTGAGCCTAGATTCAAACAACCAAATGTAAAGATTTGAAGGACGTATGTCAGTGCTGAAGCTAGTGGCGAGCACATACAAAATCTGTGTGCAATAAACCTAAATGAGGGTCAAATATAATTGTGTGTCTCAAATGAAATCGAGTTGCGTGACCTACTAATTCACCTAATAACTCGTATATATACCAATTCCTGCTTGATAACAATAAATACCAATTAACAATTCAATGATTTCAACAATCAACACAGACATTATAGCATATAAACTTGTCTTGATAGAATCAATTAGCAATTTCAGCGATTCAGTGCAGACATTAATTAACAAGGTGATGCTTCCTCCTCCTCGGAAGTGTCTAATGCAGACACGAGGTGGGGGACGAATTGGCCGAAGCCTCCGTCGGAGTCGAAGGAGCGGCCTAGGGTTTCGAGAATGGGAGCCTCGTGGAGTCGTGGGAAGCCTGGGAGGCGTGGTCCTCGCCCATGCCATGAGGACGTCACCCCCTTCGCTGTCGTCCTCGCAGAAGGTGAAACCTGAGATGCAGAATTCCTCTACGTTGTCGTCGATGACGGGGTCGCCGATTAGTTTGTCTCCCTCATCTCCGCCGTCGCCGCAGTCTTCGAATGGGTCGTAGCCGAACGCGTCGTCGTCGTCGTTGTCCTCGAAATCGAAGTCCCAGCCGAAGGGGTCATCGCCGGCGAACCCTGCCATTGGGAAGTAGCGGTGGCGGATGGGGCTTTTTTTCGGAGCAATGCTTTTTGGAGCAAAAAAAACAGGCATGAGAGGGGCTTTGTGGTTTGTGGGGACGGGATCGCGAAAGGGAAAAATAAGAGAGGTTGTGCGGTACAACTCGTGGGTAGAGTCCGAGTGGGGGAGCGGGTGCAGGTGGAGGGCCCAATGTGGGTATGGAGGGCGGGTAAGGTCGCAGCGGGTGAGAAAAGAATTATATTTTTGGAAGAAATACTCCCCAAATTGTGATTTTTATAGTAGTTTCACCTTTTTGGTCATCATGCAACCTGACTGGTGGGTCCGGCGTAAGGGGTAAGGCGGGCTCGAATTGGGTAAGAAAAATTTTCAAATGTTTTCGCTCCTTATAGTATATATAGATAGATGCATGCCTCCGCAATAATCGACAGACGATTATGGTTTTAGGGTTTAGGGTTTAGCTGTAACAAGTCGTAAAAAAAGTATTCGTCGAGAGACACGGATTCTTACATTACCTTCACTCGTGGTCATCTTGTTAGTGAAGAATAACAAAACGACCGATGAAAAATGAATCATATGCTGATTACTACTAGCCATTACTTACTACTTATACCATATGCTGACAGCCACATGTCTATTAGTTAGTCAGAGCACATGTACTTTTGGGACAACAATAAACAACTATCCATATCTCAGCACAATCGACCTGACATTCTCTGTTGGAAGCCTTCTACTAATGGAAAATGCACGGCTAAATCTGCCTATCAATTCTTAAACCCTACTGCTCAGGTACCCATTGCTCACACAAGTAGCCGTGCCATCTCTCCACAAGCACACATTTTGCTAAACAAATTTTGGAAACACAAAAACATCGAACCTAGGTACAAAGCTTTTGCATGGAGACTCATCAAGCAGGCTTTGGCTTCAGGAGAAAGAGCTGTCAGATTCTCCAACAACATTGATAAGCATTGTTCCACCTGTGGGCAGGTGGAAACTGATGATCATCTTTTTTTCAATTGTACTTTTGCTAGAGCAGTTTGGTTTGCAGCAGATCCTCCTTTGAGAACAGACCATCTTCCTCAGCTCACAGGTCATGTGCAAGAGCAATTAGTGATTATTCGGGCCACTAACAATTCTATGCAGGAAATGACAAGGGTAATCACAACTTTGTGGTTTCTCTGGAAAGTAAGGAATGACAAGAGATTCAACAACAAGACATGGACGGTCTCCCAGGTATTACATGCTACACTTGCAGATATACACACAACCAACAAGTATCTACAGGAGGACAGGGAGGAACTAGAGCACCAGCAGCCGGGGCTTGGAATGCACACACAAGAAGAACAGAGTCAACCTAATGGTGTACAGGTACATGTTGATGCAGCCATCAACCAGGTTCAAGCAAGATATGAAACAAGGAAGGCAGGCCTAGGAGTACACATCCAACGAGAGCTTTGTGCCTCTGTTTCAGAGCTTCTGATTCAAGCTACACACCCGCAAGCACAGGATCCCCTCCATGCTGAAGCTTTGGCGCTACAGCTTGCATCTGAGCTCACTCAAGCTCAGAATTCAGGAGGTGGTGTACTACACGGACTCCCAACTGATGGCTAACAACTTAAACTCAGCAGATCCTATCCTCATGGACCCATATTGGCGCATCAAACTGACAGTGGCCAAGATTATCACCTGCAATGAAAGCATTCAGTGTTCTTACAAGAAGATCCCAAGAACATCCAACAAAACGGCACATACTCTAGCTAAATTTGCTTTTCAAGCTAATTCAAATCCATGTATCTTCACTTGTATCAATGCCTCTCACAATGGTTCTTGCCCTGTTCAATTAGCTTTGCCAAACCATCAATGGGATGACTTCATTCCCATCATTGTAAACTGTTTGTGATTGAAACATAATTTCCAAGTATCAAAAAAAAACATGCTCGAGCAGTTGCTATCTTGCAGACAAGACGACCCTGCACCCCTGCCTTTTCAGGAACCAACGTAGGAGGTCGCTGCAAGAAGGTAAGAATGCATCTCTGCCGCCGAACGGTCAGCAACCAGGTCCAGTCGCAGCACGAGGAGGCGAAAATCCGCTACCTCTCCGTCGTCTGCCGTCTCCGGCAAACGTGTGGACATCCACTTTGCTCGATATAAAGGGTATAAGGACAAATAAACATTTTAGTGGTTTTAAGAAGGAAAGCACAATTGGTATATATGTTGTCATACTAGCTAACTAGGTCAGGTGGTACCTCGCGTATTACTGCAGAAAAATCGTAAGCAAATTTTTAAAGTGAACTTTGAAAGTAGAAAAGAAGGTGATTGGCAACATTCTTTTGCAAATGACATTATACATGAAAATATGTTCATTTTATTGATAAAAATTGCTCTTAAATTATTGACCCTCCATATATTTTACTTTACCGTGAGAATTTTGTAGCATTGTACTCGCAAGGACTTAAAATTCCATGCGTGAATATTATTAGCCACAGAAAATCGGTATGAGCCATAAATAGATGGCCTAATGTATGGTGATGTGCCGCTGACGTAGATAGTTTGCATGTTGAGAGAAATGGAGTTATGATCCTTATTGATGTGCATCTATATAGGTTAGTTATATATATATATATATATATATATATATATATGCCCACGCGGCCACATTTCTGCTAAAATGAGTATTTGACTAGAAGGAAATATATATCGTATATACTAATGCACACACTGCACATTTCCTCTAATCTGAAGGGTAAATTGAAAAATCTATTTAGGGTCAGAATCTTTTTAATATATATGGTATGAGATGACGGGCTAATTTCAAAGTTGGTAGATACGGAAAACCTTCATAAGTATAATACATATCCTTTGCAAGCAGATTACCCCTTCCAACCATTTTTTCTATCCCCCGTCTAGTAAAATTGGTGAGGATAGTATGTATTAACGTTGTCTCGGGATAGTTTTCTCTGTTAGCTTTTATATCATGTAGAAATTGTGTAAGCTATGGACGCCTGAGGTTGGCCTATAAAAAAATGTGCAAGCTCAATATATATATGTAGCTTTTTTTTAGAATTGATCAATATAGGTACCTTTTTTTTTAGAATTGCTCAATATAGGTAGCTAAAACCATCGATTATGTTCATGAACGTTTCCCTTTTCAATACATGATAATCATGATTTTTGTTTGATCAAGCCCGATTTGCGTAGGGCATTCATGACAGGGCAAAGCTTCCCCTACCATCCGCGTTTTCTCTAATGGTACTCTTAATTTCTTCATTGATCATGACGGCTAGATTTGTTAGTGATATGCATGCCTTCACTCGTGGTCAGAGACTCGATTCTTACGGTACCTTCACTCGTGGTCATCTCGTCAATGAAGCATAATGAAACAACTCTCTTTATTAGGAATCGAAATGGCAAACAACGACCACGGAACAATATGATTACTACTATACCATACTAGTAAAATGCATGTGCGGCACGCACGTGTCTAAAAACACAATAAATAAAAAAATATTTACATGGTAAAGTGCTTTAAAAATACACGATAAATAAATAAGATACATTTTTAAATTAAGGTGCAAGGTTATATCCGTCTTGCTCGCATGGCTTATCAACAATCAGCCAGCATTATTTTTCTCTCACAACAAATCAACACGCCACCTGACACCAACCAGCTAGCGGTATTTGTTTTTCACAACAAATCAACACCAACCAATCGAACAAAACGAATAACAAACAAATCTAATCTCATACCACAATATTTTTATTACCATAGACAACAATCACATGGACACGAGAATGCGAAGTTCCAGCAACAATCTCGCAATGGCACAACCCATGAACAAGACAACCCAATAAGCCTAGTAAAAAAATATTGAGAAACAACCAGCAAATCTTGAGAAACAACACCATTATTAATCGAGTTCTGACATTTGCACTCAGTGGAGCCGATCTGTAGGAATAATTCGATAAAGCAAACTCTGAATTTTTTCTCAAAGTTTGAATCATAGCATAGATGCAAATGCGACACGCGCGTATTTAAAAACGTACTGAAAAAATGTGTGATAATTTTATTTTATAGAAAATATATACCATGAATATATTTTGAAAAATATAATAAATGCTATTTTGGTGATCATGTACATTAAATTATTCAATAATAAAATCTAACACATGACATAATTACATTTCATAACTTGGAACTTTAATAAAAAAATTATAACTTCATATATGGGCGTGTTTGGGACTACTCCACTCCAAAAAAAATCTGCTCCACCTTTTTATAGTCCACTCCATAAAATCCAGAAAAATAGATAGCTACAAACTTTGTTTGGCTAATGGTGTAAACTCCGGCTTCATATTTCGTAGGAATGGATCAGAATAGTCTTTGTTACCTTTGGGTCAGTATTTTTTCCAGCAAGCTACATTACCCACCTGAACAATTATCCAAGTGGCTAACACTAAAATGAGTTTGTATATTAAATTTGGAGATCACAGAATAAATGTAAAACTACTTTGATATTTCCTGGCGTGTTACTAACAGACGACTCTAAAGGTTCAGAACAAGCCCGTGTTTTTTGTTCAGATAGATAATAGCATGTGCGTTGCTATGGGCACATAAATTTGAATGAAATAAGAAATATTCAAAAAAAATCATGCAAAACACAAGAAGATTTTTAGCAAGACAAATTTCATATCATGCATAATGGTTGTTCTAGGAAGATTTGACCAAATAACATTGAGGAAGATCAAGGCTTATTTTCATTTAGAAATAACAAAACTTGAATTTCAAATGCAACATATATATTTCAACCCACTACACTATCAATACTACATCTTAGTCTCGATACAATAATTTTTCTATGTATTCATGGTGATGGCCTTTGTATAATCAACAAAGATTACCAAACTGCTAATATAGACATTATACTTCAATTGAGACTCCACTCCTTTTTCTTAACAAGTGTGGTTGCTTAGAGATATGAACTTTGGAGTTGAGATACACCACTCCTTTGCATTTGTAATCGATTTTCAGAACTGTATCATCACATCATCACCACCTCACCCCTACATGAGTCATCGAGATTAACTTCACCAGCAAACCAGTCATTAAGAGGCAACAAAAGTTTGGTCTAGCATTTATGAAAACATCCATACTGCCATCCAGCACTTCTGAACTCCAACGCATGCAACGACAGCTAATACAACATGCTTGTCCATTTTAAGTTTCTTATACAATCGGTAGTTCAAGAAAATCTATAAATATTCAAATTACAAAGAAAAGAGAAGGAAAGTTTAAGTAGTAGAATTCAACACTATTAGATTTATTGTTGTCATATTAAATTCAGTAAGCATAAGAATCTGATCAGACATGAACTTATATTTTAATATCAATTATGCAAAAAAATTTGCTCTCATATACACTACCAGCAAGGAGGCCGGCTGTGGGGAGTAGTCGCAGAGGCACAGGGAGGCCAACTCTGGGGAGCAGCGACGGCGGTGGCGAGGCAGCCAGCTTTGAGGAGCAGCAGCGGTGGCGGCGAGGGAACATAGCTGCGGCGGGGCGAGTAAATAGGAATTAAGATGAAAACGGTTAGAAACGATCGAAAATATTCATTATCATTACCGAACCATATTTTGTAGACGGAAACGAAATAGAAATGATGCGTCCAGGAATAGCGAAAGTAGGTACATTGGATTTCAAACTTTCGGAATGATAATATGTCCATACTGGTAACTTAAATTGAAAACACGCAAGCATGATATTATATCAAGAATAATTTTAACAGCCAACCCTTTACTATTGAATCATATGTATATGAACATATAGAGAATTTCTAATTTATGATTTACCACTAAAAAACTATGACACCTCTTTTGCCTTCCGTGATGTAATTTTAATATTTTACTTCATGTCCTCTCACAAGCTTGAAGGCCTTTCCTGATCTTTCTATCTTCTCTAAGGGCTACACTGTAATATGGTAAGGATATTTTCATGTTTCATCGACACTCTTCTCTCTCCAAGTCTCCCGTTGACTCTCTATCTCTCTTGCTTCTTTCTATCTCCCGGTCCGTCAGTTTCGGATCTCG
Source organism: Cenchrus fungigraminus (assembly GCA_036936925.1). Taxonomy (NCBI): domain Eukaryota; kingdom Viridiplantae; phylum Streptophyta; class Magnoliopsida; order Poales; family Poaceae; genus Cenchrus; species Cenchrus fungigraminus. The sequence goes on along the minus strand of CM072780.1, from coordinate 112,656,393 downwards.
TTTCTGTTCGATAGTTCGATGTAGCGAGCAGGATTTTTTTACCAACCGGTATATTTTTACCGCTACCCAGCGGTAACGGTATACCGCAGTATGCCGCTGCATACTGTTTGTATAGGCCATTTTGGTTTGGATTTTGAATTCGAGCGGTAAATAGCGGTATAAATGTAAATAGCGGTATACCATTTATACTGCTATTTACCGCTCGAATTCAAAATCCAAACCAAAATGGCCTATACAAACGGTATGCAGCGGCATACTGTGGTATAAAATATTTTTACCGCTCCGGTATGAATTAAAACTGCTACGGATTGCATTAAAACCGTGTACAAGAAAAAGGGTCTCCGCCTTGAAAGAAATGAAAATTTTGGCATGAGGTTGGCACAAAGTAGTATTAAATACCACCCCCAATCAATAATTTATAGTTATGCATAGAAATACCACACCAAACACAATAATATTAAGCGTGCATAAGTGAGTTGATAGTTCAAATACAAATAATTCGATACCACTTTTCTAGTAGAACCACCACCACTTTTCTGCATACCACAATAGTTGCATCGCCATCTGGGAGCTAGATTGTCACCATGTTCCCATACGGCATCTTTAGGTCTGTCTGACATTGTCTATCTGCATAAATGCCAACACAAAGAAAACAATGACATAAATAAAATGCACGTAACTAAGTGGCTAATTCACAAACTCACAACTTAATTAAACTAGAACAGGCGGCGCGCGTTGCGCGCCCTATCGTGCCAACAATCAAATATAAGCAAACAGAAGAACAATAATCACTTGTTCCAGCTCAAATGAAGATGCATATGCACCCTAGGGAATGAACATGAATTTTCATCATGTGTGATAAAACGACAATCATGTTCATATAGTTGCCAAGGAAAAACATATATTTTTACAGAACTATCATTCCAAAGCTTTTATCTAACTGATAAAGTTCATTAGACCAAGAAGTGAAGATCATTCTATTTCTACACACAACTCCATATATTGCACCTAGTAAGAAGAATTATGCACTACCATCCTTCTTGAGAACCAGTTGTGCTTTACTTCCTCCAACGCTTACAACGCTACAACAACAAAAAAGAATATATTAAGCACAAATGAAATTATTGTAGTGACATAAGAGAAATGTACCTTACAATTCGAATATACTCATGAAAATCTAATCATTGAAAATGCACTTTGCATAACTGCACTCAGCAAGTTAAGCTCGTCAAATAATTATTCCAAACTGCGTACCAGTCTAAAGACATCCAGATAGGCGACACCCTTTCAAAGCTTATTTTTCTTGGTGTTTGAGGGCATAAGAGGAGCGCCCATTGTTAAAAAAAAGTCAACTAACCCTATTAGCAAATATTGAGTGGCGGTCAGTGCCCTCAACCTCACGGCATTACCCACCATCCCCGCTTATAAGCCTGCCCTTTCTTGAAAAAAGAAAATCAATTTCACTTTTTAGTAAAGCCCTGAATCACACCATCATTATTATTTTGACCCTTTGTAAATATTAAGCATTTACAGTATCATTCTCAATTCTCCATCAAGCATTACTCAATAATAGTGCACATACCAAAATACTAAGTAGCATACCTTATATCTTTAAGTTGAGCAACATTGCAACACTCCCTTAGACCGTGTTCACCTCTAACACGTTGAAATTTTACATCACTCCTCTTTGTAAATGATAGCAGATCCTGTGAAAGAAAAAGAAACAATACAATTAGATTTATGAACTGATGTGTGCCTGAACAGGAACCACCTTGCCTGCTGCAGAAAATAATAAGATAACACACAACTCCATAGACAAAATAAATAATACCCATCAAATTTCAAACTAAACAATAAGAGTCCCACTTTATCTACATTAATTATCCCCATCCAACATTCATGTATATCTATGCATCCACATTTTTTTACTGAGAAACAAAAGTAGTAAAATAACACACAACAACACACAACTTCATTAGAGTCTTCAATGGCTTCTAGAAATTTTAGGGGGTGTTTGGTTACCCGCCGCAGTTAGCCTCGCCACAACCACCCCCGCCTCGCTACAGTGCTGCCACGGCACAATAAACGGAGGAGCAGCGTGTGGCGTGTGGCGGCCAAATCGCTTGCCGCAACCTGTGGCGCGGGTGGTTGTGGCATGGCGGACTGTGGCCAGCAGCCAAACAAGCCCTTAGACGGCACAACTGCATAACCATACAACACAGAGGAGCAGCACAAATCATTGAATTTCATAAGATCAATTGGCAGCAATTGCTCCCTTCTCTCTGTACGGTTATGATGGCATAATTGCTTAAACTGGCACTAATTAAAACGAATGCTAGGAGCATACGGACCAAATATCAGTTAACTAAGATCCAAAGGGACTCACAACAGTTCAGGATTGATTTACCTTGCCTGTGCACCTCTTGAGTTGCGGAAGAAGCGGCTGCCGTTCGTGCTCTTGACAACGTGGGTTTGGGCCTGTCATTTCTACTCCTTTATGTGGTGCATCTGCAAATTATGTAGGAAATTTAGATCCATGGATACATAGTTTTAGAATAAGTAGTAGACTAATGCAAAAGGTATTCATAAGTTCAATGTTATTTAAGTTCACCGACCTACATATAAGCCAGTTCTCAACTTACAAACAAGCCAAATATGTGCAGGTGCAGCAGCTTGGTGAGAAAGCAAGACTGTGCTTTTACCTCACCGACGAGAAGCAGGTGCAGCAGCTTGGTGAGAAAGCAAGACTGTGCTTTACCTCGAGCTCGCGCCAGTCGTTCGCGCCAGGGAGCACGTCTGTGCTTGACCAAAACAAATAGTAATTGAATCATATGGAACACAAAAAGGAGGACATAAATTCTTTTAAATCCAAAGTTCTATACAAGAATATAACTGCCTATTTTCAGAGTACGTGATAAACTGACAGCTAGAAGAACACCCCCCCGGCCCCCGCAGTTATCACTGCCTATGCGTTTGCATGTCAAGTGTTAGCACCAAGCAAATAGATAGACAATTTTGGAAAGACCATAGTAACTCCGAAATGGCTCATAAGGCTCTGTTTTGAAAAGAATAAGCAACTGCTCAAACAACCCTTATAGTATCGTGCTTAAATGGAAATAAATAAATAATACATTCACAGCTAACGACTTTGTGGAAATATCGATTAATGAAAACATTATTTCTTTAGGTTGATGGAAGAAGACAGGTCAGATACTGGAATATTCAGGCATAGCAGGATTATTGCTAATCATGACAGATCACACATATGACAGAAAGATGAGGTAGAGTGTCAAACAACCAATGTTTGTTCATCGAATTCCTAGTGTAAAGCCAATATGTACTCTCTAGTCTATTTGCGACGAAAACCCATTCTGTACTTTAATGCTCATTCCTACATGTGTTAACCTGCAAATCATCATACAAAACTATATGAGTGATCCCCACTACAGGACTTCTCTCAATTCTTAGTGATCCGCGTCAGCACATGACGTCATCCACTCACCTCCCCCACCATGCGCAACTCAAGAGGCTCAGCACTCACTAATGATGGCAGATAAACAGACTCCACTCTACTCACCATAGCAGCTCAAGAGGCTAACTAATGGTGCATCTTCTTTACTCCATTTAGCACGGCATGCTGGCAGCTCAAGCGGCTAACTAATGTCCTTTTACTTTGCACACGTACGACACTCAAGAGTCGAGGTAATAATTCAATATGAAGGAGGTGGTTATGGGAGAGGAACCACACCATTTTCTCTAAAAGATGTTGCCTCACAATATAAAACTCCCTTGTTGCCATCACCTCAGACTGGGCTGCTGGCCTCTTCCGATCTTCCTCCTGCTCGATCTCTATTGCCGGATGCCAGCGGCCGACCGATCTGACTCACTCTATTACGGAGTATATAGGGACCTGATGATGATCGCAGGGTAACATCGGCGGTGGCTGCATGAGTCATCTAAAAAGATGATGCGCGTCGATCGGTCTCATCGACAGATGTTGCAGGTGAGGTACAAATGCATATGCTTGGTTTTTTCACGGTCGTCGTGCTCCTTCATATGCTCCTTCATATGTACAAGTTCATCAGTTTATTGCACGGATGTGCCGAGGTGATTTTGTTTTTTTTTAATATATCGTATCATATCACACGCCTACAACTTGCCGAGTTGCCATTCTTTTATTCAACTTGAGCCATCCACGTGTCATCGAAAACCTCTCTCAGATCCTGCAGCAACGCGCGGGGAATCACCTAGTCTACATGTTAAATTGCAGCACTGTTCTAGCATGCAGCATGCTTATTTATCAACTTAAAAATGTAATTTTGAACTCTTTTATCACTCCATACTGAAACATAGAGTAAAATGACAGCAGGCTAGCACGGGAAACATAGATAGCTATCACTGAATTTAAATTCATTCAAACAAGTTCATCTGGTGATCAATTTATATGTGCACAATTAGTCCCTTCCAAGCTTCCACGATCATGTCCTTTTGTTATATTTTGAGGGGAAAAGAATTTATGTTGGAGCGCTCCGTGTTAGAGCGGATCTAGGTTGGAAGAAACGCATGGGGAACAGAAGAGACGGTACCTGGGGCAAGTGGGCGCTGGAGGAGGACCTCTTCGGCAGAGACCATGGTGAGGCGCGAGCCGGCGTCGTCCCCTTTGACGGCATCGCCGAACTTGGTCCATGTGCGGCGCTCGACGACGCTCCTGGAGAGGCGCGTGCACGCGAGGGTTCGGGTGGTGGTGGTGACCTTCAGGCCCAAGCACGACCCGCAGCGAAAGGAGGAGGTCGAGGTCGCCGACGTCGTCCGCGAGCTCGCCCCACCGGAATGTGTGCTGCTGCGTTGGCACCGCCGCCATGGCATGGGAGCACCAACCTGACCCCACGACAGCGGCCAGGGTCCCTCCTTCCTCCCGTGCCGAGGCCGCCGAGCTCCTCCAGCGCCTTCTCACCCACTCCGAGCCACACCACCGCGCGCGGATCTGCATCTGCATCTGGTGGCAGCGGGCGGGTAGCACCGGCGGAGAGGGACGGCGGTGGCCGGCGGGGAGGGAGGCTCCGCCGCGCCGAGCGGCACCGGAGAAACAGAGGGGAGGCGAAGGTGGACAGCAGGGTGGGAGATGGCGGCGGCGGTGAGGAGAGCATGCGAGAGAAGGCGGCGGGGGAAGGGAAGGGAGTGAGGTAGGGTTTGCGCCGTGGGGTGGGGTGGGGGTATTAGCCGGGGGGTGGGGTGGTGGGAGGGGGCATTCGCAAAATGGGCTGGGGGTATTTGCAAAACTGTAGTTTCCTCTTCTTCACGTAGAAAATAATTGTAGTTTGAGGGCTTTTGTGCAAATATTTTGAACACTGTTCCTGTGCGGTAGGGACTTGCTGGACCGACTCGCGATTGCTAGAAAAGTGGAGGGCTTTTTTGCAAAACAGCTGAACTCACGGCTGCGCGACACGTCAGCCGTGGAGCGCGGGGAGAGCAGCAAAGGGGCTGAGCTTTTAAGAAAGGTGATCCTACCTATAGAAAATATACCTAAATCTGAAACAAATCCTACCTAAAATTGGATCCTACCACAAATCCTACCTAAAATCCTAAATCCTAAAGCAAAATAAACCTAAATCCTAACACAAATCATACCTAAATCCAAATGCAAATGGTACCCACATCCTACAGCTAATTTCTACCTAAATCCTAAAGCTACCTACCTAAATCCTTAGTCTCTCCTACACTCCATTCAAAAAAAAAACCTTACCTCTGACCAGCGGCTACCGCCGCCTCCCGCCGCGGTATACCGCCCGCCCGGGGCGGACTCCCGCTCCTACCGCGCGGGAGCGGACGGATCCGGCCGCCCCGCGGTATATCGCAGCTCCCGCACGGCTTACCGCCGTCCAGGCGCGGTAACTGCCGGCGGCAAAGCGGACGGGGCGGAAGGGCGAGCGGAGGTCAACGCGGGGGAGCGGGCGAAGCGGTCTGGGCGTCAGGGCGACGCGCTGGAGCCAGAGGAGGAGCCATAGGGTTGCTTTGACCCGGTTGGGCCTGATGGGCCTTAACGGGTCGGCACCCGTTTTTTCTTTTTCTTTTTTTCTATAATTTCTAAAGCTCGAAATAAATACTAAATGCACTCAAATTTGAAAACTTTTGACACCATCAGATTCTATAAATCATGAACTATTTTTTGGGGATTTTTATAGATTTTTTCATTTTTTTGATTCAATTTTGAATTAAAAAAACCCTAGCGGTTTTTACCGGCCGGTACCGTTACCGCACCGGAGCGGTAAAAACGGTTACCGCGGTAACCGGTGCGGTAACGGTCGGTAAAAAAACCCTGGTAGCAAGCCACCAAGGAACCGCAGCAAGCAGCTGGCGCTGGACGCGAGTAGCAGTCCCAGCAGCAGGTGGCCTCTCGGTGGCCAGCGCGCAGCACCCGCTTCTGCGGTGGTCGGCGGCAGCATGCGGCTCGACGGCCGGCCAGCTTTCACGGGGACAGCGCTCGACGGCGATGCAGGTAGGCTCTTGGTACTCGGCAGGTAGCCGCAGCCATGGAGCTTCCATTCTTCAGTTCTACGATTCAGAATTCCGACCGAAATTTTCTATTAATTCGGTGTACCGTGCTATTCGGTGGAACAATTCCTCTCTCCTTTCGCGGACGACGGTGATCCGCGCGCCCCGACCCTAGACGCGCGGCGAGAAAGGCGGAGGCCGCGCCCGCGCGCCGCCGCGACAGGGTGGGCAGATCGCCGCCGACGAGCCGAACGACACCAACGCGTCACGTATGGAGGCCGCGAGGAGGCGAGTCGTGTCGAGGCGGTCCCACCACGCCCGCGCGCCACCGCGACAGGGCGCAAGCTGGACGACGCCGGCGCGTGGAGGTTGCGGAGGAGGCAAGCCGCGTCGAGTGGGTGCTGGGAAGTTTTTTTCTGTTTCGCCGAGATGCAAACTTCAGTGGGCCCAATGGGTACAGTGGACGGGTACGGCGGACGTGGGTGAGAAAAGAATTAACTTTTTGGCAGAAACGCTTTTGGCAGAAACGCTCTCCAAATTACGATTTCTATGGTCGTTCCAACTTTTTGGTCATCATACAACATGACGGGTGGGTCCTGCGTGAGGGGTAAGGCAGGCCCTAATTGGGTGAGGAAAGTTTTCAATTGTCTTCGCTCCTTATAGTATAGATATGCTAAGACTGTCTCCAGCAACTGCCGGAGCAGCATCTGCATCTTCAAACTGCAGATCGAAACGCTACTGTAGCTGCTCCAGTATCTGGTGGTTCTCTCTCCTTTCTTCATCCCTCTCTCACTTGTCATCCTGCTCTCGCGCCATCCCATGGAAGGAGGCGACGGAGCGCTGGGCGAGGAGCTTGTGCAGCAGGAGGCCGGGAGGAAGACCTGCCTCCCGCTCGCCACGGCCTCGACCTCGCCGCCGCCTGGCCGGACTCCGCCGCCACCGCGACCACACCGCCGCCCGCTGGGACTCTGCCGGATCTCGCGCTCGTGGCGGCGGCCCGGGAAAAGGGAGAGGCGACGGCGCCCCGGGAGAGGAAGAGGCGATGGCGGCTCGGGAGGAAGTGGCCGCGCCCGCCGGCCACGCCGTCGCACGCCGCCGGGAGGAGGCCGGATCTCGCCCGGGGCCAATCCCGCGGCGGCAGCCTGATAGGAGGGGAGGAGGAGGCGGCCCAAGAGGAGGGGAGGAGGAGGCGACCCGAGTGGAGGAGCTTGAGGTCGGGGAGGAGCTTGAGTGGTTTCTACTCCGGCCGGATCCGCCGCGGCCATCTCCTGTCGGCGCTTCCTTCTCCCCGCGTCGAGCCTGCGCACGAACTGGGGAGGAGCTCGAGGCCGGGGAGGAGCACGCCGCCGAGGAGGAGCTCGAGGCCGGGGAGGAGCATGCCGCCGGTGAAGAAGGCGACGGGGCCCAGGAGGAGGAGGAGTGTGCCAGGAAGTAGTTGAGATGAAGAAGCGGATGGGGGAAACTGCTGGAAGCACCACTTCTTTTGAGCTTAATTTTCTTCTCTCACCTTTTCTCAAAGCCCCATTTTGCAGATGGGGATCCGATATGTTGCTGGAGACAGTCTAATAGCCGCATTTAGCTAGTCAGAGAACACGTACATGGCCTCCGCTTTTGGGATCAAAATAAACATGTGCTCAACGTGCGGTGTGAGTACCATGTGTGTGCGCCGTGCGGTAGATGGCCAACCGGGCAGTTGCAGACTTGCAGACAAGACGACGCTACCTTTTCGGGAAGAGAAAATTCCATATATGTCACGAATATTGTAGCCCGTGTGCTCTATGCATTTGAAAATTAGAATTTGAGATCGATACCATAAGTTGTATTTTTTTCATGTGCTCTATGTCATTTTTTATGGCATAGAGCACATAAAAAAATGCAATCAATGGCATAGAGCATATCAAAAAATACAAAAAAAGAAGGCATAGAGCACATGAAAAATACAACCTATATATGGCACAGAGCTCAAATTCTATTTTCCAATGACATAGAGCACACAGGGGCTACAATTTTCCGTGGTATATAGGGAATTTTCTCTTTCAGGAATCAGGTCAGCAACAGGGGTCCGGTCGCAGTTGCAGCACGAGGAGGCGAAAATCCGCATCGGTTGAGTCATTAATTTCCTGCCGTCTGCAGAGCATATATAGAAAAGTCATGTTTCCGTATTGACTTTACGATCGACGAATTTAATTTTTCGTGCACGAGGATCACACAAGATGTCGTGTGCAGATATATAGTAAGACAAATAGTTAATCATGGGATATGTAGCTGTATTAGTTGAATAACACTTAACACCCCCGATCAAGAATGTCAAAAGAAGATGCTGGCGTGGGTTGGAGAATTGGAGAAGCGCGCGTGCTTGAGAAATGAACTAATAACCCATGCACGGTGGTCAAGCAGCCTACACTGCACGTAAGCGCCGATGGAGACACCACACGACACGTACAGGTGCTGCACTATTCAAACGTGAAATGTTGTTACCACGTATCGTACTCCGATCCCTCTCTTGGTCGTGTCGTAGGTCAAGAATTGGTGCCTTCAACTTCGACGAAAACGAACGGTATCAGTTGTCTGCAGTCATCAACTAGTACTCAATTTGACACCTAGTATCTCAAGGTTTTGTTGATTTTTAGCTCTTCGGTCGGGTGCTAGAAAGTTCGTTTGCACCAAGTATTTTACACAAGAAAAAAAAAGAGTGCAATGGTGGGTGACAAGTGACAACGGTTTAATGGACCGCAACTCGGCCCATTAGTTGAATGGGCATAATTAAGTTCGAGGACGATGCCAACCCATCCAAGATGTGGCGGGCCAAAATCCAGGCTGCGCCCGTTTATAGGCCGGCACAGCCTGCACTACATAAATTAAAGGCAAAATAGCCATTTTCGTCCCTAACTCTTGGCATTGGGTCAATTTCGTCCCCCAACTCTTGAAAAGGTCAATTTAGTCCCCAAACTCTTGTTTTCGGTTCGCTTTCGTCCCCCATCCGACGTGGCTGTCCACGGAGGCGTGCCACATCACCTAAATGTGTATTAGGGATTCAATACAAGGGTGAAAAGACTAAATTACCCTCTCCTTCGTTTTCTCTCTTGCACGTTGCTGGGAGGCGTTGACCTCTGCGACTCAATCTGCCTCTCTCTTTCGCACTAGCCGCAGGGGAGCTTTCTCTGCTCAGCCTCCCAGTTCGCCCCCGCCTCCGCCTCCCTTACTGTCGCTTGCCCAGTTCACCTCCGCCTCCCTTGCTGCTCGCGCAACTCGCCCTGCTTGCCTCCGCCTCCTTGCTGCTCGCCTCCAAATCAGGTGCAACCATGGCTCGAGGTGGCCGTCACAGGAGCGGATCGACGGCCGGGAAGGAACGAAGGCCACCTGGTGGTGAGGAATCGAATAGTCGTCCAGCCTGTTCGTTTGGCTGGTGGCTGGTGGCTGGTGCTGATTTGTTCTGAGAGAAAAGTACTGCTGGCTGGTTGCTGGTGGCTGGTTTGTTCTGAGAGAAAAGTACTACTGGCTGGTGGCTGATAAGCCAAACGAACAGGGCGGTCATGCAGAGATGGAGGTTAGGCATTGATTTTGTATCAAACCTGATTTATGTGAGTTCGATTTGTGTTCAGCTATTGATTTCATGCCATGCTCATGTGTTTTGCTAGCTTGAACGACTGCTCGAAGAACACAGAGAAGGCATGGTGATTCGGACAGGGATTACGTGCCGCCATGGTCAGTATCCAAGAGTAGCTTGCTGCTGGTCTGGTGTGGATGCAGGAAGGCGTTTCTTGCAATGTGCAGATGTGCTGAATCCATGTGACTTCAAGCATTGGATCGATCCTGAATTTTCTGGAAGAACAAGTGATTCAAGACCTGGTTGCCATGAATGGAAGCGTGTCTGAGTTGCTAGTGCATTTTCATGGACAATGGGATGAAATGCTAGATCACAGACAACATGCACGGCAAGAAATAAGAGAACTGAAAGCAACTGTTAGTGATCAAATGTTAGTGATCATATTGTTCTTTTCCATTGTAATCTGTTGTGGCCTTTGGCTGGTGTTGTAGATGAGTAGATGATGCAAATATATTAAGGTTGTAATCTTGATGAACGGCTAAATGCAATGAAATGACAGAATGTTTCCTCAATTTTTTCACAAGGTTCATAGAATGGAAATGACAGAATGTCTCAGGTTCAGAGTAGTACATGTAGACATTACAAGGATCTCAAATTCAAGCACAAGTCATCACTGAATGAAACAACATGCCAAGTTTAACTAAATGGTCTTCTAAGATACTACAGGTTGTTATTTTGATTATTTCTGTCCTCCACATCCAGTCGAAGTAGACTTGATCTTTGCAGTTGCACGACCACCTGTAACATTGATGGTCGCTCTTGCAGATGAATTAGCACGGCCTGCACTTGTCTTGACATATTGGTTCGGCTCAGTTGACATTGTGAATAGGGCAGCGCATGCATGTCGACATGGGATACCTGAAACTTGCCAATACTTACAGGAGCATGTATTCTGTCCAAGACCAACAGTGAACCTCAATTTTTTGTCCCTTACTTCAAAACCACTAGCACCATTCTATAAGACATGACAATATTGAGTTGCATGCCTTATCTTGATTACCTTCCTGAGAATGTTGGGGCATATTTCCATTCTCCATCTCTCACTGTTACTTCTGTTTTCTTGAATCCTTCTGGTGACCATAATCCGTATTTCCTCCAGCATGGATATGATGGGTTTAAATCTTGCATTTATAATCCAGCTGTTAAATGATTCACTGACATTGTTGTCAACTAATTCACAATTGGATCCAGCCTTGAACCAAGCCCGACACCAATGTACAGGATCTGTTTTTTGCAAATCATCCCATCCTTTTGGTGTTTTGGCAGCTAACTTGTTCTTGTAATAAGTAAATTGCATCTCATTACTTGACTTTGCAATCTTCCAGAATCTCTTTTGGTACTCTTGTAGCCTATGTTTTTTTCTCCAGTTGGCATAAATGTGTCGTGCACACATACGATGCTTAGCCAATGGAAAAAATTGATCTATTGCCTTCAACAAACCCTTTTGTTGGTCTGTAAGGAACACCCATCCCTCAGCACCATATGGAATTTTAAAATCTTTTTGAAGGTGACCCAGGAACCATTTCCATGAACTTAAATTCTCATATTCCGCAACAGCCCATGCAATAGGATAAATTTGATTATTTGCATCTCTTTCAATAGCTGACAGTAACTCCCTTTTCATAGGACCCTTCAGAAAGCATCCATCCAGACCTATCACCCTCCTGCAACCATCTAAGAAGCCCTGTCGACATGCATCCAAGCAAATATAAATTCTTTGAAAAACATGGTCATCTTCCTCAGGATCAAATGCTATATGCACAGTACTTCCAGGATTGCTGCGCTTGAGCTGAAGAGCATAGTCAAACAACCTTGAGTACTCTCCAGTCCGAGCATCCATAACCTTCTTGATAACCTTGACTTTTGCTCTTTTCACCATTGTGAGTGAAACCTCTACACCCATATCTTCTTGTATAGTCTCCTTTATTGCTCTAGCTTCCATGATGGGTTAGCCTTAATAGTGCTCTCATACTTGTCACATATTCCAGTTGTTGATAGCCTTTTATTTTTCAAAACTGGGCAGCAGGCATGGTTTGGATTATATGTCCGAATCTGAAACCAATCACTCTGGGAATTATATGAGGCATGCACAGTCCAAGGACAACCTTTCCATGCACAAACAGCCCACAACCTTCTATTGTCATTCTTAGGAAACTTAATGTTTACTTTCATCTTCAATGCATACCGTGTCAATGCATCCTTCAGTTCCTTTCTGCCTCTAAAGCACATATCCAAGGCAAAGTGAGGTGTCTTAGCATGGCTGTCAAAAATTGGGAACCTGCACTTTCTTCTCTTGCCTTCAGTTTCACTATCATCATCATATGATACATTTTCATCAGAATCAAAAGATGGAATGCCATCTCCATAGTCATCCACCTGTATCATATTGTTAAGGTCATTCCCTGTGGGAAGATTCATGGCAGCTGGGGGGTCCAATGGAATGCCTCTTCTCTTCTTCATGTTTGACATATATGCTTTGTACTTAGTTCTTATCTCCTTTGCTTCATCATCCTCATCAGTTGTAAATCCAGTGGCATCAATTTCACTATCTGATTCATCTTCAGTATTATGTTCACCATTCTGTGCATCCTCTGCAATTTGGTCACCAAGCTGTGCATCAACAAGTGTGGCTGCAGGATCTAAATTAAATACATTTTCATCTCTAAAGAGGTCAAACACAGCTTCATCTCCAATTCCATCTTGTATATTTGTTTCACTATCTGCACCCATGTCTACATCAATTAATTCTGTGTATATATCCACAGCCCCATCAGATCCTACTGAATCAAACATGTCAAGGCAAGATTTATCATCAATAAGCAACCTCATTCCAGAACTCACGGCTGCACCAAAAGGCAACCAATACATTCTAACAGACCTCTTAAAAGTTGTGTGATCCAATAGATGACCTTCAAGCTCAGGGATTGACAACTTATCCTTCTCTATGTGTGAAACTCCCTCAGTCCCATTGCAATATTGTACTGTTGAACCATCAACAACAAACACACCATCGAAATGAAACCTAACAGTCAATACCTCAGAATCTCCCATCTTGGCTTAGCCCTACACGATGTATTCTAATGTCAAATTTAAGAAAATCGCAAATCCAAATTGGATCCATGAAGAAATACCCAACCAGCAAGGCTGCAGATCTTACCTCCTCCAAATCGTTGGTCTCCTTGTGCTCTCTCTGCAGGGTTACTAATCCCTTGGTTGCGCACTTACATATCGTAGTTTTGGTTCTTGTCATCAAACCCTAGAGAGGCGCCCTGCAGGGGGTGCAGGCGGCGGCGGCGGCTTCAGACTCCAGGCGTGAGGAGGTGAAGGAAAAGAAAGGCACGCTGCACAGGGGCAAAAAAGGAATGGTGTGGTGAGGACGTGGTGCTTGGGTGATGTGGCACGCCTCCGTGGACAGCCACGTCGGATGGGGGACGAAAGCGAACTGAAAACAAGAGTTTGGGGACTAAACTGACCTTTTCAAGAGTTGGGAGACGAAATTGACCAAGGTCAAGAGTTGGGGGACGAAAGTGGCTATTTTTGCCTAAATTAAAAAAAAACTAACTGCAGATCTGTCTCTGACTGCAGTCTGTGTCTGTCCGTTGCTGTTGGCTTGCTGCACGGCAGCAAATAGAAATAGGCAGACAGCATCAACCACGGCACAATGAAAGGCGTTGAATCACATCAACTCCGGCCTCCTGGGCTGTTGAGCACAATCAGACTACTGAAGACTGAAGAGTGAAGACAAGCTCAGTGAAGATCACAAAATCCTCGTTTTATTCATCCGTCTTATTGATCAGATCAGAAAACACCCGCGACGAACTGAAGTTTTAATTTACAGACACGCACGCACATCACGAGCACACCCACACCACTCATCACGTACTAGTTCACTACTAATCAAACACTCTCTGATTCAGCTCCATCACAAGCAAATCACTGCTAGTATTACTACTCGCTAGCTAGCTAATCAAGCTACTGACAGTCTCACACACCCACACAGAGCAAACACGTACGTGCGCGCCATCCATGGCGCGGTCCATCCTAGCTAGCGATAGTTCAGCAGGTGGCGGCGCATCGGGTGGTGCAGTCGAAGCTGCACCCGCCGCCAGCGCCGCCGCCGCCGCCGTGTGCGCTCCTGTAGCTGAAGGACCTGAAGCAGCGGGGCGGGCAGGTGAGGCGCTTCCCGCGGCAGGGCCCCTGCTCCGCGCACACCACGGAGGGCGGCACCGCCGCGCCGCGCCGGTACCCGAGCCCGCCCCCGCCGAAGAACCCGCCCGCGCCGGCGCCGGCGCCGGGTCCGGCCCCTCCCGCGCCGCCGGGACCGAACCACGGGATCCCGCCGCCCGCGCCGCCGAAGAACCCGCCCGCCGGGTTGCCGCCGCCGGGGTTGTTGTTGTTCGGCCAGCCGACCGAGGTGGCGAGCGGCGGCGCCGCCGACAGGGCCAGGACGGCGAGGAGCAGGACGGCGAAGGCCTTGGTCGGGGACATGGTGTGCTAGCTCTGGTTGGGTTACCAAGGAGAGGATGGACGCAAGGAATTTGGCGGCGCGGGAGGGTGCTTCGCTAGTTTGCTGTGAGCTCCCTGGTTGGGTGGTAGTAGTCTGTGGGTGTGAGCACTGGCTACTTATGGCGGGCGACGGGGACGCGAGGGGGGAGCAAGTGGGGTGGCGAGACCTTGGGGAAAGTGGAGGCGGGTGGGTGGGGCGGTGCGCCCCTGCACCTGCAGCGTGCGTGTGCGTGGCGACTCGACCGGCCGGCCGGCCGGCGATGTGTGCGTGCGGTGAACGGCGTGACCGCGGTGTAGCTGATAAGCATGCAGGAGCTGTGTGGCGCCATCAACAGTTGACAGCTGAAAGCATGGAGATGATTGGTTCGATTCCGGGAAAAGAAAACCATTGACCATGGATGCACACAGTGCTAGTAGTATTTGATATTTCAATCAAGCTCTCTAATTAGCTTGTTGCAGCACTGTCAGCACGGCGTGTTTAATTACTGTTGTGTTGTGCAAATGGTGCGGTGGATATATGGATCTGTTTGCAAGTTGGGAGTTGTGCATCTTAAATCCGTAAATGTGTCCTCGACTTCGAGGCCGTGCACGCCCATCTTTAATGGTGGAACGATCGGCGAGTGCGTCGCGGAGCCGAGTGCCGACCACCGCAGGCTGCCGGCACATCGGGAGCCCAAAACTAGTGCGACGGCCATGCTGCATCGCTGTCCTGCCCCTCTGTCCGTGTGCGTACGGCCGGTTGTTGTTCCACCGCTCGCTGCCGTCGTCGTCCCCGCCGCCGGCGGGGGCGCGCCACCAGCGCTTCCTAGCTAGCTCTGCCAGCCACTCTGACATGACAGCTCTCCTCTCCTTGTTGCAGTTGACTTTAGCTCATCAAATCATCCATTAGTTTTAATTTACCTCCGATTAAGCTTCCCCGGCTATAGTAATGCACACAGCACGCACCAAAGATTAAAGAGAGCTGCTGACGTCCATTTCGGCCGTTATGTTAGCAATGGACACCACCGCAACATTACCTCTTATTGCATGCAACATCCACGAGTGAAATGTTCTGGGCACTAGGCGCCGGACGGTTGTTGCGGAAGAAAATTCTCACCGCAACATTGGATCAATGTTGCGTGCAATATGGAAACAACTCACGTTGATTGGACACATTCAAATTTATCATTTAAAATGAAACATCTAAATAACACACTCGCAACATGTGCATGAAACATATGAAACATCACAACATCACGATTCTCTTAGCAATATCGACATGAAATATTTACAACATTCGTTTAAAACAACCGAAACATTGAAAACATTATATTAGCTCGCAACATGCAGGAAATCTGGCACACAGCACCCTTGCCGTCACGACAGAGCTCCCGGCGTCTATGGCCGAGGCTTGGCACCAAGCAACCTCACTAGCGCCCAGCTCGCGGAGGGGGAGGAAGAGAATGGCGGCGGCTAGCCGCACTCGAGCTCGAGCAGACGCACGTGGGGAGCAGCTCCTCCCCCGGGTGCGCAACTCCTTTGGCCGGAGAGCCGCCGTGGGGCCGCTGCCGAGCACAGGAGCGTGCAGCGGCTGCGCATTGACCGGCCAGTCTCAAAGGCGTACGTCGCCGGGCAAAGCAGCAGGGGAAGGGAGGGAGTGGCGTGTTGGCCGGCTAGCCCAAGCAGGGAGGAGAGCGGAGGAGGGGCCCTTGCATCGACATCAGCTGCGTGAGCGCAGGAGGCGCTGCTGATGCCGGAGCTGATGACAAACAAAAATATCCGAGGGTGGTCGCGTCTGATATTTTTGTTTGTCGTCGGACGTCGGAGCTACAACATTTCCGAAGAATAAAACCCAACCTAGCACAAAAAGAAAGAAAGAGAGAAAGAAGAAATTAAGCAGATCAAGATGCCTTTCATTTCTTCGGCGGAAAACGGATAGAAAAGGTCAGGCTTTGGCCGCGAAAAGAACACGAAACCGTTTCCTTGGATAACAGTAATCCGGTAATCCCTGCAAAACCGTTGGAGCTCACCTAGCCAGACCAGGAGCCGGCCGCTGACTTTGGGCGAGGCAGAGCAAGTTGGAGTAGGATACGCGCGGCGGCCCGCCTGACGATGCTGTATGAAGCAGGCGGCTCCCGCTGCCGCCACGTGCAGTCGTGCACGACTCTGCCACGCGTGCACACACAGAGTACTCCATGGACTGTACTACTCGTACGTGCTCCGTGCTAGTGGTGGTGGTACCGTGCTAGTGATGATGATTGGAGAACGGGTGTGAGATGAATAGTGGGTGAGTAGTGAAAATTTTGAAAAAAAAATGGTGAAGATGTGATGTGATAATTGTGCATTAGACCGCGTCTCCAAGGGTGGTAATGGGGCATGACCCTAATGCATTCTTCACAATCTAACAAAGTCCTACTACTATATAGCTCAAAATTTATACTAATATAGCTTAATCTTTATTTAACCCGATCCTTAAATTTGCTAAGCTCAATCGGATGACTCTTTACCATCCCTATTCGAGTCACATCTTCTTTTACAGACACACACATTAATGCACTATTCATATCTATAATTTCACCATCTAGACAGATCGGTTATCCACTATTCATCTTTATCACATCCTCATCACTTTTTCTCCGACTAAACACTCCATTTTCCACTACTAACTCCATCCACGAATATATGACGTTGGGTAGTTCGTTTTGCACTAACCAACGTCATGTATTAGGGAACGAAGGGAGTATTCATCCCACTCAATTTCACCCATCTAAACAACCCATTTACGTGTAGCTGTCGCGCTTCCTAGCCGCAAGGCACGGTCGGTAGGGCCCCCACCGCCCACGGTGCTCTACGCCCGCATGTCTCTGCACCCGCCCACAAACTAAATAATATATATACGTATAATTAACGTGCATAATTTTCCAACAGCATATTTCCAAAAGGTATGAGAAACTTTTACGCATGTAAGTTGTAAATATAATAAAAATATATACATAAGTTATATGCTGGTCTCGAGTTTTCCTTTTTCTGTACCAAGCATAAGTATAAGGCATGGGCATAATTTGTTGTTAGAGAAAAAAATTATACGCATAAATTGTTTTTTGAAAAAAATTACCCACATAACTCATTGTCAGGAAATTAAAAAAGTTATCTGTATAACTCGTCGTCAGAGAAAAGTTATTCGCATAACTCGTCGTCAGGGAAAAAAATATTCGCATAACTCGTTGTTAGGGAAAGGTTATGTGCATAACTTGTCGTCAGCAAAAAAAAAGTTATACACATAAGTCGTTGTTAGGAAAAAAATATATGTACATAAGTTGTCATTAGAAGAAATGTTATACTTATACACAAAAATAATCGTGAACGAATTATGCATCAAATTTATTTATGTTACTCGAAGGCGATCGAAATTAGGTCCCGGCCTATTGTTCTTACCGAATCGTCGACGACGTGCAGCAAGCTAGCACACCCTGACAGCAAGCAAACCGGGCCATTCATTATTCTCGTGGATCAGCTATGATGTTCATCCTTAATTGGGGAACAGTGTAAGCAAACCGCAGGCTGCCGGCTGGCTTTGGGAGTCCAAAACTAGAGGCCGCGCCACTGCCCGTGTGCGTACGGCCGGTTCCACCGCTGCCGCCGCCGCCGGCGGCGGGGGCGCTTGCGCTTCCCCTGCTGGCTTCCTCTGCCCTCTCTCACCTTGTCGCAGGCCTTCTGCAGTTGACTTTGCCTCATCAGGGCATCCCCTGACACCTGACACACCCATTAGTGTTAAGCTTTTCTGGTTATTCAGGGCCGGAAGGTAGTACTCCATTCGTCTCTAAACATAAGCATTCTTCGATTTCTGTGATATACGTTTGACCATTCATCTTATTCAAAAAAAATTGTGAAAATATAAAAATAATTATGATATACTTACAATATATATGATGATAAAACGTGACATAACAAAATAAATAATATTTTAATAATTTTTTTGAATAAGATGAATGGTCAAACGTCATCAACAAAAGTTAACAAATACTTATATTTAGGGACAGAGGGAGTAGCATACTAATGGACAGAACCGAGAACAAAACCCTAGTGCAAAAGTAAGAAGAATCAGCCTGTTCGTTTGGCTGGGTGGTTAATGGCTGGTGCTGGTTTGTTCTGAGAGAAAAGTACTGCTGGCTGGTTGTTGGTGGCTGATTTGTTCTGAGAGAAAAGTACTGTTGGCTGGTGGCTGATAAGCCAAACGAACAGGACGGAAGAAGAAATGAAGGAAAGAAACGAAAAGGAATTAAAGCAGATAAAGGTGCCTCTCTTCGACGGCAAACGGATAGAAAGTCAAGCTTTGCCTGACAAAACAACACACTCTGCACAATGAACGTTTCTAGGATAAAATCCCTGCAAACCCGTTGGAGCCAGGCCAGGAGCAGCCGCCGTTGACTTCTGGTGAAACCAGAGCGGAGTAGGATAGGGCAGAGGCAGGCAGTGAAAGAAACATCCACCTGACGCGATGCTTGCTGTGAGAGAGCAGGCGGCTCCCCTGCCGCCACGTGCAGCGTACTCTGCTGCTCGTGGTGCTAGACCATGACTCGGAGCCGGAGCAGAGTGGAGAAAGAAAAAGGGTGGCCACAAGCCCCACCTCCTGCTGCTGCTGCTCCTGTTCTTGGTCACTTCCACAGTGCCATGCAATGCAAAAGCAAACCTCTCCGGCGCTCCCACACGGATGGATCATGGACGGAGGAGGAAGAAGGAGGTAACGAACCGTGTGTTTGATTGTGGGATGTGTGGGTTGGGTTGGCTCCATCCTTCGTTTTGGGGATAGAGCCGACCCGTCTATTGTTTGGTTGCAACTCTGATTTTGGGGACGGAATCAACCCATCTCATGTTTGGTTGAAGGAATTAGGAATACGGGTTGGATGGCAAGGTAACACCGTTATGTATGACGCTTTTATATCAGAACCCTGAACTATTCACAAATCAGCTAAGCCTGCATCATCAAATATTTCTCTCTGGCGTTTTCGCATCAGGAACCCTGAAAAAAGCTTCTAATCATTTTTTGACCTTGCTTTCTTCTACACCTCGTTGCACAGGAGCGCCGCGCATCTCGTCAGGATCCGGCCGCCGGCAGCCCCGTGCCTGCCGGATCCGCGCCGACAGCCCCGCGCCCCGCGCCCCACGCAGAACTGCTGCTCGTCCGCTTGGAGGTCGAGCCCAGAGGCCTGCGCTCGGAGGGCGACGGCGCTCGGACCACGACCTGCGTGAGGCGGAGGTCGATCTGCACGCGCGTCGAGGGGAGGAGCTTCGGCCGGGGCTGAAGGGCGCAAGGGCTTCGCCCGGAGAGGTGGGGCAGCCGTCCAGCCGCAGCCGACGGCGGCGTCGCTTGCCATGGCGTGCACGAGGGGAGGAGCGACGGAGAGAAGACGGAGGCAACGGAACCCAGGTGGGTTCGCTCCGTCCGCCAGATTTCGGCGGACGCAGTCGACCCGCATCTCGGGCGGATATTCGCTCTCGGGTCGAACCCGTCCCCAACCGCTCCACAAGCAAACACCCCAAAAACGGGTTCGACCCATCCGGGTTCAACTTAACACCCCAACCAAACACACGGTGCGAATCGCATTCATTCTCAGCAACAATCCACAGATGTAGGGTGGGCCTCTAGTGGGCCGTGTATGACGATCGAAATTAGGTCCCAGCCCATTTTGAACTCACCGTATCACACACCCAACCGAAGCAAGTTCAGCACAGTCCAGCACTGACACTTTTTAATTTTTTTGCTGTAAGACACTAACACTGTTATTTATTTCATTGAACTTTGCAATCCAATGATTAACCGTGTGGCTTAGTTAGTGGCTTCCCACCTATAAACACGCTCGGCCACTAACTTATCAGATAATGACATACCTACACACAACCATGCTGTGGTTCCTGCCAATAAAACACTGAGAGACGAAAACAAATTCAAACCTGATGATCGACGACGTGCAAGCACACCCTGACAGTGCAGTGACATCAAGCAAAAAACCGCCAATTCATTATTCTCGTGGAGCAAGCTAAGCTAAGCTAAAGCTATGGACATGTATAAATCAGCAGCTTGTGATCAATCCCCTACACACATACTAGCTAGCGCTCGACAAGCACCATAGCTAGCTAGCTATCCATGGCCAGGAACGCCGTCCTACTGATGCTGGTTGTTCTGGCCTGCGCCGCCGCCGTGCAGCTGATCTCCGCCGTTCCTCCCGCGGCGGCGGCCGGCGGAGGGAGGCGCCTCCTGGATGTCGGCCGAATCCCTGCACTTAACCTCAACCTCTCCGACATCGACAGTATCTCCTTCAACAACGGCAGCTTCCATGTCACGGACCTC
Organism: Cenchrus fungigraminus; assembly: GCA_036936925.1. Taxonomy (NCBI): domain Eukaryota; kingdom Viridiplantae; phylum Streptophyta; class Magnoliopsida; order Poales; family Poaceae; genus Cenchrus; species Cenchrus fungigraminus. The sequence goes on along the minus strand of CM072780.1, from coordinate 112,635,460 downwards.
TGATATGATCGATCATGCGCTAGCTCCTCGGCTCGGTGATCCGTTCGTTGGTTTGTCCCTGCTCGGGTTATTTTGTTTCCGTTAAGTTTCGCGCTTTACCATTGCGGCATTGCCGTTGCTTGAGACATCCGGCCGTCTCTCATGTCCAGTCAGTGATTTATTTATTTATTTATTTTTGCCGGCTGCTCGATCGTCGATCGATCGTGGTATTGGTATTTGTCTTGTGTATACCATCGAATTCTTGCTATACTAATAGGAGTAAATTCACTACGTGTCGCCGATTGTTTTATGAAAATGATGGAATTTATCTTTTTGTTGCCTCCTTCACTCTTGTAGTCTTATGATTTTTTTTTTGAAGAGAACAGGAGGGGCAAGCCCCTACTAAATATATTAAATTAAAAGTAACCAAGAACCAGAATAGGTTTACAGAAAAGAGGAACTAAAGAAACTAAGAGACAAAAAACCTAAAGAGCAAAAATCTAGAAACTAGAAGGATGCACCAATCCAATCAGTCATTGCCGGGAGAAGAGAAGGCTTCGCTCTAAGCAGAAGCAGGTAGAATTCACTTTTGAATTTACTTCGACAGCTCTCAACCGTGGGATCCTGGTTGTTGAAGATCCAATCATTTCTTGTTAGCCAAATGCTCCAAGACATCAAGATAATGATCTCCATAGCGAAGGGGAGTGCAAGCTTATCTTTGATTTGCTTGAGGATCCGATGAACTGGTCTTGTGGAGATATAAATAACTCCCAAAGAGTTCCAACAAGCTTTAGCAAAGTTGCATCGTAGAAATAGATGAGCTCCCGTCTCCATCTTTTGAAGAATGCACATATCACAGGTGTAAGAGTCTAGTTCCAAATTTTTCCTCTGAAGAAGATTTCTGGTACTAAACCTGTCTTTAAGCAGCAACCAAAAAAATACTTTATGCTTCATTTGGCATTTAGATCTCCAAAGCCATTGATATACCGGATGTGCACTCTCCCCTGCCTTGAGGACTTTATATGCCTTAGAGGTTGAAAAGTTCATATTCCCCCAAGTATATTTCCATTGATCTTTCCCATCTGAAGTGATTATGCTAGATATACTTTCCTGGAAGGTCACCAGTTGTTGATATGCTTGTGTGGACAGAGGCAGACTGAAGATCTGAGCCAGGTCCTCCATGTTTACTGCCATTTTGAAGGTGATATTGCCATTCTTAGCAAACGAGTAGAGCTCAGGAAATTTAGATGCCATGTCTGCCTCAAGCCATTTGTCCTTCCAAAGGAGGATAGAGGCTCCATCAGTCACAATTGGGGTGGCAAGACCTTTAAACTTGTCCCTGAGAGATACAACATCCCTCCACCAAAAGGACCCTTTAATCTGTTGCCCAGGGAGACGTCCCGAGCTATAGTATTTAGCCCAAACCAGATTCACCCAAGGAATTTCAGCCTGATTATAGAATTTATGCAAATATTTGAGTAACATGACTTCATTATGTGCAAACAAATCCAGAACTCCAAGCCCTTCCTGATGCTTTGGACTGCAGACCATAGGCCAAGCAGCCTTAGAAGGTTTCTTGGAATTAAGATCAGCCCCCCTCCAAAGACAATTTCTTCTATATTTATCTAGTTGCTTGATCACGCCCTTATGGAGTTTGAGAGTGCCAGTGTAATAGACTGCTGATGAGGAGAAGACTGAGTTAACCATTTCCAGCTTCCCGGCTTGACTCAAAAATGTTGAAGCACCACTTAGTCTCCTTTCAATTTTTTGCATTACCGGGAGAAAATGCTCAATTTTAGGTCTTGTTGTCCCCATTGGGAGCCCAAGATAAGTGAAAGGGAGAGCCCCTTTTTGACATTCAAATACAGAAGATAGCAACTCTAATTTTTCATCCGTTATATTGAGTGGCACCATCATAGATTTGTTATAGTTGACCTTGAGACCCGTGGAGGCAGATAATGCCTGAAGAATATCCTTGAGGTGTGAAATTTGATTGGGACAGGCTTCCATGATTAGCAGCGTACCATCTGCATACTGCACAATGGGAAAATCCATGCTTCCAGTGCCTAAGATAGGGAGATTGAAGAGACCCTCATCTTTGGCATTGTTAATCACTGATTGTAATAAGTCTGCAGCTAGGACAAAGAGCAGAGGAGATAGAGGATCTCCTTGTCTAACTCCTCTTTTGCAATGGAAGACTTTCCCAGGCACCCCATTTAGAAGTACTGACGAGGTAGCAGTTCCCAAAATATTCTTGATCCAGCCTAACCATTTCTGACCAAAGCCCTTGTGCCTAAGGATTTCAATAATGGCCTGATGTTCAATTCTGTCAAAGGCTTTTTCAAAGTCCAACTTGATTATTACCAATTCCTTCTTGGAAACCTTACAGATGTGAAGGTACTCAAAAGCCCAGGCAAGGCAGTCATGGATTGATCTGGATTTGATGAATCCATACTGGTTCTTGTGAATTAATCTAAGAATTGCTTTCTGCAATCTTTCTGCAAGGAGCTTGGTTAAAAGCTTGATAGAGGAATTCAGGAGGGATATTGGTCTGAAGTCTCCCACCAAAGTTGGACTGTCTACTTTAGGCACAAGTGTGATGTAGGAAGAGTTGATGCTCTGTAAGTATAAATCTCCTTCAAAGAAATCCTCACAAAGCTTATAGAAGTCCTGGGTTATGAGATTCCAACATTTTTTAATAAATTCACCATTAAACCCATCAGGCCCTGGTGATTTATTATTTGCCAGTTGGGCGATTATGGTGTCAATTTCTTCCTTAGAGAATGGAGCTTCCAGGCTTGCCAGATCAGGGTCTAGGAAAAGTAGAGTCTCCAAATCATAATACATATGAGTGTACTCAGAGGTACCCATTCTAGCCTTGAAAGCCTCCCACAATAGATCAGCATTAGGCTCATGTTGAAAAATGTCATGTCCAGCAGCATTTTTCAAAGACATAATGGAGTTTCTCCTATGCCTGATTGAAGCATTTGCATGGAAGAAAGCTGTACATTCATCCCCAAATTTGACCCAATTGATGGTGCCTCTCTGTTTCCAGTAGATTCTCTGCTGATGAAGTAGGTCTTGGAGGTGAGAATGGAGGATACTTCTAAAGTTCCACTCTTCTAAGGTAAGATCTCTGAATTCCTCCATGACATCCAGAAAATGAATAGCCTCTTTTGAGCTCCTGATGGCTGCAGCCAGATTGGGTAGCTGGGTTTTCCAAGATTTGAAAACTCTTCTTAGATTTTTGAACTTGGAACTAAGGGCTTTGGCACTATCTACCTGCTGAGTTGGAAGATTCCAGCCATGCTGCAGCACTGGAAGGAAGTCCTCATGTTCCAGCCAATAGTTCTCAAATCTGAAGACTTGTGGTTTGGGAGTGTTGGTGGAGGCAGTGATCATGCAGGGTGTATGGTCAGAGTTATCCCTTGTCAAGCCCGTGACAGAAGTGTTTGGCATGAAGGTTGTCCAAGCACTGGAAGTAAAGAACCAATCAAGCCTCACCAAGAGTGGATTGGTTTGCTTGTTAGTCCAGGTATACTTACACCCTTTCAGCAGCAATTCAACCAGTCTGAGGTTACTAATTACATCATTGAAAGCAAGCATCTCATTCACATTTCCTCTCTCCTTGTTTCTATTTTCTGGAGCTCTAATAAGGTTGAAGTCTCCCACCACCAACCATTTCTCATCATCTGGCATGTCCACATGCTTAAACCAATTTAAGAAGGCAAACTTCCCTTCAGAAGAACAAGGTGCATAGATATTTGTTAAGACCCAGTTTTCCCCAGACAGCTTACAACTGAATTCCACTGACTGAGCAAACTCATTTTGGAACATTAGATTTCCAGAGAATTTAGAGCTGTCCCAGACAATAATTGAACCCCCAGCATGACCAACAGAAGGCAGGAAGACAAAATCATCAAGATTCCTTGGGCAAAATTTCTTAACATACTGGAGATCAAAAAACTCCCTTTTAGTTTCTTGTAAGCATAAGATATCACATTTAGCCTCCAGAGCCTTACTCTTAACAGCATCCCACCTGCTTTCAGAATTAATACCCCTAACATTCCAGCAAAGGATCACCCAATTTCTGTTGTGTTGATTAGAATTCATTGACAAAATTCAAGAAGAGAACCAGAAAACCAGGAATATGCTCAACATAAACCCATTCATTTGAGGCCCAATTTTTAAGAAGTTCTATAACCAATATTACCAGAGTCACCATCATAAACATTAAGGAAGCTAAGAAGGTCTGAGACATAACATTACAGACTTGCAAATTAAAAACTCAACCCAGATAAGAGGGGAGTAGAGCACAAAATAAGACAGCCAATGGGATGGCTACTTCTTGGTCTTCTTAGCGGGGTCCTGCTCATCAGACCCATCAGACTTGCTGGCCTTTTCCATTGATTTCTTCATCTTCTGCTCCCCAATTGCCTGCTTGCTCCTCTTTTTGCTTAGCTGTTCCTCATTGTCCAGCTTCCCAGCCTTAATTTTACAGCAGTCTTCTCCCACTAGCTTCATAGCACTCTTAGAGAGGGCAGGGGGCTTGGCCGAACAAGCCAGACAATTTTTACTAGCACAACTATTCGGCTTGAAGCCATCATTTCTGCTACGAATTCTGGGGCTTCTCCTGGCTTCAGTTTCCACTATTGGGGCTATCTCTTTGCCCTTCTTCTTCCTCGAGACTTCAGCACTATCTTCCATCTTCTGCTGCTGGGATTCACAAGCTGTCCCTTCCTCTTGCTGCATGTTATCCGAATCTGATGGAGAAGTGTAGTCTGTGGCTTCAATTAGCCCCTGACATTTAACTTCTGCATTTTCAGGGTATTTGGGGGGAATGGCAAATGACATCAAAGCATTTGAATTGGCACAGCTAATCAAAAGCTTCCAGGCCTGTGAGGCTAAGAAGGATTTGGCCCATTCAAAGTGAGTTGGGGACAGGAGCATTACAATGAAGAAGGCGGCCCAATCAGCGGGGATGTTCACCACTTGAGCTGGGCAGCCCACAGGAGAGAAATCTGGCCCAAAGCCTGTAGACATCTGGAGGGGTTTTGGATTGATGCTGGAACATTCTACCCTCCATGAACTCCATCAGCCTGAAGCATTTTTTCCAGGGGCCTCAAACTGAGTAATGGCCATGTTGATGTTGAGCTGTAAGTTGTAAGAACCCTGCTGAGCTTCCTGAGCTGGGTGTTGTAAGGCAGGAAGGAAGTCAGGTAAAACAAATTGATCCACCTCCATATCTACTTCCTGACTGGCCTCTCCTTCAGCTTCTTCACTCAAACCTCTGAAACCGAGCTGAACATTATGCTCAATGTGCTCTAGCTCATTCAGTTGGCCATCCTGCTCACCCTGAACCTGCCCAATAGCACCCACATCCAGCAGCTGATTGCCTTGGATCCCCATCATCTGTCCAATGTGCCCTATGCCCTGTCCAGCTTCCTCCTGGATTTCATGATCTGGCATTTGCTCATCAGCTCCAAGAGATAAATTTCCTTCCACTGGCTGTGCTACTCCCACCATATCCATAGGAGGATTACCTTCAATGGGTTGCTGAAATTGGTTGTCCTCTTGTGGGTTGTGCTCAAACAACTGATTTTCTTGAGGAGCTGGGACTGCCAACACCACATTGACCTGCTGGGGCACCTCTTCTGGCATGTCAACACTCCCTGACTGTGAACCCTGTTCATTCCTGGATATGATGAGCTTCTATTATTGCTCACTCTCATTCTCAAGCCAGCACGCGAACGCGCGTGATCAGGTAAAGGAGGAGACGGCAAAGAAAGCCGAATTCATAACTGTTGGCTATTCATAACTTACCAGGAATGATGGCGGGTGTTGCTTGATCTCCTGCGTGATCATATTAGCCTATTATTACACCACCATTATATTGAATCAATCCACAATGCTTGTTGACCTTTCATCGGCTTAAGACTGAACTTCTCTGCAACTGCAAGCTTGGTAATCCAATGATTGCCCATGTGGCTTAGTAGCTTGCTACTCCCTCCATCCACTTTTTATAAGGTGCATGATTCAAACTTTTCAATGCTTGATTGACCACTAATTCTGTTATTTTTATTTTTATAAATTAAATTTTATATGGTTGGATTCATATACTTTGTAATGATTATAAGTTTATAAGCCTAAAAGATATAATATATGATAAATGAACGAGCTTTTTTATAGTGCTTGTGTAGTACCTGGAAGTACTACTAAGTATCAGGTGTTTTGATTTTTGCAACACTAAACTAATTAAGGATAGAGCATTAAGATAAGGACCTGACTACCCAGCGAGGGCTCTCGCTGTAGGCATACGCGGAGAGCCCCCTGGCCCACCATCCCCCACTACTCCCGACCTTATCTCTAATCTGCATCTCGCGTCGCACAAGACCTTCGACTCCAGGCTCACCTCGCATCGCACGCATGGCGCATCTCCGCCCACCTTGCCGTCGCCGTCCACCTCGCCGGCGTCGACGCCGGTGAGGGCCACACATACCTCTGCCGCTCGACATTGTCAGCATCACCGTCATCTCCGGCGAGCAATCCACCTTCGTCTTCATCGTCTCCGGTGCGCGCCCCCGCCATCGACGACCTCCACCACCACCGCTCACGGCCGGCGGCGACCTCGCCGCTGCCCACCCACCGCCCCCGCCCGCTCCCCCGCCCTTCCTAATCCGGTGAGATTTCTTCTTGCCCGGCGAGCCACCAACCCCGCCGCCACCTCCACAACCCCGGCCGGCGGCTACCTCGCCGCCGCGCCGCCCACCCACCAACCGCCCCCGCCTGCTCCCCTGCCCTTACTAATCCCATGGGATACTCGCCCCCACCGCCAGCCACACCGCCACCACCGCCGGTCCTCCGGCGCCCCCACCCCCTCCTCTTCAGGTCCGGCAATTATTGGAATCCAACCATAGGAACCCTAGAACCCTAAGCCCGCTCACCGGAAACCCAGATCCATAAAACCGCCGCCTCCACCGCCACCCACGGCCGGCGGCGACCTCGCCGCCGGCCGCCCCGCCCACCAACCGCCGGAGTTGGAGCGCCGCCGCCCCGCCCACCAACCGCCAGAGTTGGAGAAGATCGCCGGAGAAGGTGGAGTTACTTTTTTGGGGGGGATTTGTTACTTTTTCCTCTTCTTTCCCTTTGTGGCTGTTACTCGTTCGAATTACCTCGCTTTTGCCATATTTGGGGGCTCTCCATCTAAGACTAAATGGAGAGCCCTCTCTATTAAGATTTTGCGTTAAGATAATCTATTCTCTCGCCATGTGTGCCCATGCTCCAACCAGCCGAACATATATCAGAGTCAATGGAACATATATCATAGCCATGCAAAATTACTCATATACGTTATCTGACTTAAAAATTATTAATTAAAATTTGTTAGGAGTCCCACCAATTTGTTTTGCTCTGTTTTACATCAATGGATGAGAATGCTAGCTATAATGCCTGCACAGTATTCTGCTAATCATGCTGGAATGCTAACAAAACCGAGGGATAGAATTATTAAGACTGATGGTCCACTAACGTGCAAGATGCCCTGACAGCAAAGCAAACCGGGCCCTTATCATTCTCGTTGATGGACGTGTATAAATCACCTTTCAATCCCCTGCATACTAGTAGAGCCACAAAGTATAGCTAGGTAGCCATGGCCAGGAACGCCGTCCTCCTCCTGCTGCTTGTTCTGGCCTGCGCCGCCGCCGTGCAGCTGATCTCCGCCGTTCCTCCAGCGGCGGCGGCGGCCGGCGGTGGGAGGCGCCTCGACGTCAACCTTGACGTCAACCTCGACAATCTCCGCACCTTGCGCGCTCATATCAATGGCGACATCAACATCACCGCCATCGAGGCGGCCCTCAACATAACCAACTAGATCAACGGGGAGCCACTCTCCCTTGATATGATGATCGTGCGGTCCTCATCCGTTCGTTGGTTTGTCGCTGTTGGGTTTATTTCAACCCCGTTAAGTTTCGCGCTTTGTTATCCAGCTATTTGAGCTTTAATCGCTTGCCCATTGCCGTTGTTTGAGACATGTCCAGTCTCCCCAATCCATTCAGTAATTTTTTTGTTACCGGCTGTCCGATCATCGATCGATCGCCTTGCACTGTGCAATTTGTCTTGTACGAATTCTTGCTATATTGATAAATTCAAATTGTGTGTTCGATCAGTGGCATCCGTGTCTTGTGAGCTTCTATTGCTTCCGACAATTCAGGCTTCAGACAATGCAATTGCTAGCCATCGGCATTCGTGAGTGTTTTAGCCGCTCTGAACTTCTGAATAGGCACCGTTCTGTCAGGGTTCGCTGTGTAACTAGCACTGACACTGAATTCGGCTGTGTTCTTCACAAAAGAATTCGGGTCTCTCTCTCCATTTTTTCTGATAAATGTTACTCAATGCCAAGCGGAAGAACTCAACATTTGAAACCAAAAAGGTACTCTGCTTAGATTAACCGGACTGAACTCAACAAAGAATTGCTTGGACTGTGTCTCTGCTTCTCCTTGAATGCCTCTTATCATACTACTACTGTAAGAGCATCTTCAACAATTTACTAAATTTTACTTGACAAATCTTGTACTCTGTCAACTTATAAAAAAAGATATGTCAAGTAAAAAAAAACTCATCTCCAACCGTTTGGCATAATTCACTTGTCAAATTCAAGATCCAGATCTAATTTACATCAGGAACCCTGAGAGGGGAACAAAATTATGTTGATGTTCTTCCACCTCTTGAAAACTTGCATCATGAACCCTTCTCTGTTATTTATGTTCATTTTCACCCTCCCACTTGTCTAGAATCAACGATGCCAATCGCGAGCCGCACGCGTATATTTATGTGTTGGAGACTGATTTTCCCAAATTGCCAAAAAATTGTCGAGTCTTTTGTCAAACTGTTGAAGGAGTATTTTTAACGTTTTTACCAAAAATCAAAATAACAAATCGATTTGTCAAACCGGTGGAGATGCTAATAAAGGTGGAAGAAAACAAGCCATGAATATACACAGAAAAGAATTGGAATTGGGCCTCAATTGGGTCTCTATTAATCTGGTTGCTTGGGTCAAACTGGGCCGTGCATATCACTGGCCCGCGTGTGCGCTCTTCTCCTCCCTCCTCCGGCCGGCCCGGCGACTTTTCCTTCCCCACGTGTTCCCCATCCGCACTCCACCCACCTCCGACCACACCCATGTCCCGCCGCCGCGTCCTCGCCTTCGCGCGCCGCCGGCGCCGCTGGCTCCTCTGGGCGGGCGCCGCAGCGGGAGCCTACCTGATCTACCGCCACCCAGCGGTTTCCGCCCGCCGCCGCCGCCTCGCGCGCCTCGCCTCCGCGCTGGCCTCCCTCGCGGACGCCGCCGCCGCCGTCGCGTCCGACCTCGCGGCCTTCCTCCGCTCCGACTCGGACGAGGTCCCGCAGACTCTGAAGCAGATCTCCAAGCTCGCCGCCTCGCCCGAGGCCTCCGCCTCCGCGTCCGCGCTGTCCGGGGCGCTCGCCGCCGGCGTCCTCCGCGGCTACCACTCCTCCACGCCGGGCTCCGGTGCGTCCCCTGGAACCGACGCTGCGCTGTCGGAACGCGTGCTGGACAGGGTGCTCTCCCCCGACGGGGAGCGCCTCGCGTCCGCCGTCGCCGGCAGCTTCGGCCGCAACCTCGTGCTCGCCTTCTACTCGGCCCCGTCGCCGCAACCTTCCACGGCTAACGCCTCGCCGGAGAGCTGGGTTGATGCCCTCACCACGCAGAAGGCCCAGAGGGCGATCCGCAGCTGGGTCGAGGTCTTCACGGCCACCGCCGTGGGAGTCTTCATAGACAAGACGATCCACATCAACACCTACGACCAGCTCTTCGCTGCCGCCACCAACCCTGCCTACGCTGCCAGGCTGCAAGAGCTTTGCGTTGCGCTCTGCAGCGCCTCCGTCGAGACACTGGTGAAGACATCCCATGGCGTATTGTCCGGTGCCAACAGTGCTGCTGGAAATGCTGATGCCAGTGCCACCTCTGGCAGCAATGGTGGCGTTGCGGTTGGGGAAGGGTTGGTGGACACCGTTTCGAGCGCGCTGGCGGTGCCGACCAACCGCAAGCTCGTTCTGGATTTGACGGGCAGGGCAACATTTGAGGCAGTGCGGTCGTTCCTTGAGTTTGTGCTGTGGAAACTGCAGGCTGGAGGTGATGCCACAATTGGGGCTGGATTGCATGCCCTGAGGCATATGAGTGATAGGTCTATGGTAATTGCCACGATCTGCATAGCATTGTGCTTGCATATATTGAATGGCACATGGCTCTTGGTGCCGGCTTGAGTCTGTGGATTCCCTAGTTTTCGGTTGATGATTGTACAGTATATATCTTGTGTCACACTGCTTGTGTGATTGTGTACGATTAACTAAGAATTGTGAAAGCTGTAAATTTGAAATATAGAAGTGGAGATGGGGAATGGGAAAGGAATTTTAGATAAATGATTCCCAAGGTTTCTTATGTAATAACTCTGGCCGCACAATCAATTAAAAGGATGATCTGTTGATACACTTTTCTCCTATCATTTGGTGAATTCTAATTTTTTCAGAAACAACTGTGATTCAGCCCAAATTGTTCTATATGATGATGAACAGGGGCTTGTTTCCTTCCACTAATTGTCAGCTAGCTCTTTGTGTTTTGCAAATTTCTTTAGCAAATTGTTCTATATGATGAACAGGGCCTTGTATCTCTTCTACTTTGATACAATCTCCTCTGTTCAGGAGATGTTGGTTTGATTTGGTTGTGTGACACCTAATTTTGATTTCCTCTATTTAACTTTGTTTGCTTCTAAGCTGATTTGGATTGCAGAGACAGTACTCTACCACTACCAGAGCTTGCATCGTCTTCATTTGTGAATTAGGTTAGAAAAACTCTTTTTCACACAATTCTACTGTTATTATACCTTTACTCGTGTCTGTCGTTATTTCCCCTGTTGCTAAGCTGGCTTTCAAGTTGTACTGGTAAAGTTTTCATTTATTCACTTAGCTGTTTATCTTTGGTAGTAAAGTATGGAGATGTGGCTGTTAATATTTGTGGGGTTCTCTCTACCATGTTTCGTGGAATAGTTTTATTTGATCAAAATTACATTATCTGATCTGCTAGAGAAGTTGTGCAAAGACTCTAGAGATAACTTGTTTATACCATCGTCCAGTTTATAATTATTCTGAAGTTGGTTAGAAGCTCAAGAGGGTTCCATGTCCAATATAGTTCTATACTGAACAAGTTTTTTTTTATGATATATTGATCAAACGAACCAGGATCATGATCACAGACTAGTAGAGACATTCTCTAAAAAAATATTTAGTGATGAATTATCCATCACACTGTCTGTGTCAAGAGTGAATATCCTACACGGAAGTAATTGTCAGATTATCTCATTATATGTTAGATGTATGGAAACAGTACATAATGGCGTGACAGTTGAAATATTTATTTGTGTAGGTAGTCGAACCTAATCCGTTGTGTCATCTATTTAATTTTATTTCTCTATACTCTGATGTTTTAGCATGCCACAAAATTAATGTACACCATTTTGCATATATGTACTATATATTACTTTAATCTGTACTGAGTTGTTGATAATCATGGGTTCAATACTTAATAAGTTCTGTGTACCATGTATCAAAGAATTGATTTATTTTGTTTCATCATATCCTCGCTGGTGCAAGGTTGTGTTTTCTATCTCTAGGCAACTTGGTACATAGCCTTCATAGTGCAGAGTTCAGATATCCTTTGTCCATACAATACCTAAGTGCAGTCATTTAGTACTGTTTGACAAACTAGTCTGCTGATTTATGGCCTCTGACTTATAATTGCTAGAAAGATGTCTCTGGTTGAACTTTGGAGGGTACTGTATGAGATTCTGCTGCTGTTCTGTTCATATCGTGTTTCTAACTTTGCTGCTGAGTTCTGCTGGAGCAGCAGGAAATAGGTTGCCAAACCTGTGACGTTTTCAAATTGTATTGTCCAACGCCATTAAATCCCCGTAGTTGAGAAACTGATCCTTAGAAAATCTTAGTGGCTGCAGGTCTCTTAAGAACTTTTCAGCCCCAGGGTTGGAAGAACCTACGGTACATCAGCGTTATGTCAAATTTGGAGTGCCTCTGGATCTCTTCAATCTCAGGTGTGAACACTGACTTTGCACGTCACACTCTGCCTTGTTTCTCTCACGTTTCAATATCAACCCCTCTCTAGAACACCCAGATCTGTACGGAATCAAGACACCAGCTACAGGTAACGATGTTCCAGAACCAAAGACCCCTTTGTTCATTCATGGAGAATTGTATTCTGACAGCCTACCTTTCATGATTAAAGATTGTTTGACCTGATGCTGTCTCTCTATCTATCCTTTGCATGAATCAGGCTGCCTCCTCTGCATCTGTATATACTCTTCGGTGGCAGAAAGACGCTAACAATCCACGTCAGTCAGTGTTCTGGTCAGAGCATTGCAGGGAGGGAAGACGCACCCAGGTCGTGATCAATCTTTCATCTGCGTGCACTCCTGAACATCTCTGGAAAGAGATGTGCAGGTCAGAAAGCGCATGCTGCCATGGCGCACACGGATTGGCGGTCAACTCCGTCGTCCCCATCAACCCAGTTAATCTGATGGCTCCATATACCATATCTTCATGGAGATGATACCTGCAACCTCATCTGCCACCGAAGAGGATAATCAAGACGATACACATGGGCGTCTAGATACGCTGACTGCTGAAGAAGGGCACGTCCAGTCCAAGTGAGGACACGAACGGCTGTTAGCTTCAGTCAGCTGCTTAACCAGTAAGCGTCTGCATTAAGAGATGATTGTGGATAAAGTAATGGCGAGAGAGCGGCATCTATCTGGTCCGTTCTAGAGGATGCCATGCTTATCTGCTGCATATCCATCCATCAGAAATTCAGCAGGTACGGTGTCGTCAACTCTGGGGATATTAAATTGCTGATCTGACCTTCTCAGGAATACGTATACACAAGCAAGGTCAATGCTCTCTTTGCTTTGTCATGGTGTCTAACAAGATTCGGACAAAATATTGTGGCCGTTGTTTGACCTGTTGCATGCCTGCTCAGGCGTCTAGAATATATGCTGCAAATGTATCAGCAGGTTTGCGAACTGTATCTGTATGAGACTTGTTTACGTCAATGATTAACTGAAATTTTATATATTTTTTTTTTTGGTAAGGCTGGGAAGTTCACAATTCAGCCATTCTGTTTTGAGGAGAAATAATTGTAAGCACGCGGAAGAAATTGAGAATGTCTTGAGAAGAGCTTCGATCGTACGAACCCTGGCCGCATAAATGGACATTAGCAGACATTTTGTACGATGCTGAAACTGTAACAGATCCTGACGGTACGGCCCCGTTTGTACCAAATCTTGGAAGAATTGAACTTGTTCATGTGAAATTCATGCGTCCTGAAGTTTCCTGATTGCGAAAGCACTCTTGATTCTGGACATTCACACATAGAAGATAGAACAGGAGGATGGTCTCAATGGCCTGGAAGCCTATTGTTCATATAACGCGCTATGCACTGGGTTCACACGCAACAGAAAGAACATGAATGAATACATGAACGCACATGCATATGCATACTACAAGTTACTACTACGATCTGTAAAAACTAGTTGTGATGCTCCTGGGTGTAGATGTAGTCGGTGTGCGCCGCCAGCGTGCGCCTCATCACGCACTCGTCCTCGTCGTTGGCCCCCTCGCACCCGCGTTCCCCGGCCGCCGTCGATCCCTGCTGCTGCGCCGCCTGCAACACCTCCAAATAAACGCCATCGATCGATCAGAGAGAAGCCTCGTTGGATCGAAACGTACTGTCTCGGATCAACAGATCAGAAGCTAGAACACGTACGCCGCGTACCTGATGGCGGCCATCGGGGACGACCGCCGCCGCCGCCGGGTCGGCGCGGGCGGCGCTGGCCACGGGGGCCGACGACGACGCCAGGAGGAGGACGGCGAGCGCCGCCGCGAGCACCATCACCGTCGCTGACGCCTTCGCCGCCATGGACAAGTACGGATTGAAGCCGACGTCGAAGAAGAAGAAGAAGATCGTGCGCGCTTGCCGGAGATGTGAGCCGCCAGCCGTGCGCGTCGGTTCCGGGGGGCAGAAAATGGTGGGCGGAACGGACGGACGGAGGGGGGCCGGTATTTGTAGCCCGGCCGGGAGTGGAGACGACCGGGACCGAGACCGACGACGCATGGGAATAGCGGCGCGGCGCGGCGCTCGCCATCCCTTGACCACGCCCCCTGCCTGCGCCTGGCGCGGCGGCGTGGCCACAAAGGCAGGCCTTGACGTGCGTGACGCGACGCGACGCGACGCGAGCCGTTTCGCTTCTCGCATGCAGGGGCCGTGTCCGTCGCGCGGCGCGTCACGTACGCCGGCCCGCGGCGTGTGCCGTGTGCGGACAGATGGGCTCTGCGGCGGTCCTCCCCCTCTTCTCCACCTAGTACAGTATAGTTGCCAGCCGGCACGACCTCACTGACATGGCTAGTCTAGCAGTGACGCGGTGGTACGTGTGCTCGGGTTCGCTACGTGAGACCTACGTGTCAGTGACTGTTTATGGCCTGCGGGTACATACTCGGGTTGGGACCTACGTGTCAGTGACGGTTCATGACATGTGGGTGTGGGTACGTAGTAAGGTTCGAACCTACGTGTTAGTGATTGTTTATGGCATACGGGTAGTCGGGTACGTACTCGGGTTCGGTCCTACGTGTCAGCGACTGTTTATAGCCTGCGGGTAGTCGGGTACGTACTCAGGTTCAGACCTACATGTCAGTGACTGTTTATGGCCTGCGGACTGGACGTGTCGTGCGGCGACTACTTTGTTGAATGTTGAATGATGTGGTTGGTACACATGTACAAATCGAAAGCATAAATATCACGATGTATAGCGTTGCACTAGTCGCAAAGTTACATTTGTCTACTCTACTTAATTATGCTACGAAGGAGGGTGAAGTAAGTGTTGACCAACTTTGGTTGGCGGTGGTTAGATTCGGCTAGCCGTGCCCGTGTGTAGTTGACTGATTTGCTCTTCATCGCCATATGGCTCTCTATGGTTGCTAATATGCGCTTGCATTATGCATTATGGCATGTCTATATAGTGTTGCCAGGAGGCACTACCTCGCTGGCATTATGGTCTGTCTACACAGTGTTGCCAACAAGTACTACCTCGCTGACGTTATGGCTAGTCTAGCAGTGTGGCGGCATGCGTGTATATTGTCCATGGTGTATAAGTGTAGAGGCTATATTATGACTGGGGTAGTGATGTGGTGATGCATGTGTATAGTGTATTTGTCTAAAGCTACCAACAAGCACTGTTTTCCCGGTGTCATAAGAATTTTGCGTAAAGGGACAGAGCTTCACGTTATTGTACTAATAGGAAGAATACCATTTTGGAAACTAAGTCTCTATGAGGAAAAATCAAGCGAGTTGTGGATATATATTTTTTTCCAGTACCTTACATCAATGGAATATGTGTTTCTTAAATGTTTGTCAGGAGTTTGTATACAACACTTTTCATTGACTTTTTTTTCACACATAACACTCTCTGTAACGTGGACACCATATTTGAAGTTATTTGAAAACAAAATTACATTTTGAACTTTAACCTATTCACCTCTTTAGATGTGTAACTTTTTTAGCCAACCTTTTTAATTTTGAACTCATTCCACATTTAACATTGTGGTGCAATTACTGGAAACATAAATTTGTTGTCACCTGGTAGAATTGAAACAAATTGTAGGTCTTTAGAGCCATAGATGGAAAAGACAACAATCATAATCATGAACCAACGAGGATAGAGACACACATATATGAATTGTCAATCGAAAATCCTAAACGGAGAGGCCTCTCCATTTAGGCTTAGATGGAGAGCCCCCCAAATATGGAAAAAACGAGGTAATTGCAATGACAGAGGCCAAATGGGGAAAGAAAGAAAAAAATAACAAATCCAAACAAAAAGTAAGTCCACCTTCTCCGGTGATCTTCTCCAACTCCGGCGGTTGGTGGGCGGGGCTGTCGACGGCGGTGGAGGCCGGCGGCCTTAGGGTTCGGGTTAGGGTTTGGGGGTGGGGGATTTCCATGCCCACCGGACCTAGAGGGAGGTCTGGGGCGGCCACCGGACCGGCGGTGGTCGTGGAGTGTGGGCGGAACGGCGGGCGGCGGCGGCGCCGCCCGCTGGGGTGGTGGAGGAGGCCGGTTGGGCCAGGGTTGGCGGCGGGGTGGGGATGGTGAGGAACCGGCAGTGGCGAGCTCGGTGGAGGTGGATCCGGCGGCGGCGAGGTTGTGGGCGGCGGATCCGTCGGCGCGCCGCCGGAGCCGAGAGGGGAGGGTCGGCGGCGGGGGCAAGCATGAGAGTGGTTAGGAAGGACGGGGAAGGGGGCCGCGGCGGTTGGTGGGCGGACGGCCGGCGGTGAGGTCGCCGCCGGCCGCGGGTGGTGGTGGAGGTGGCGGGCGGTGGTGGCTGGAGTGGCGTCAGGCGCGGCGCGGAGCGGAGAAGACTATGCGACGCGGGGCGCGGAGAAGACGAGATGCGTTCCTTCTCTTTTTACTACGGCGCGTGAGGAATAGGCAGGCTGCTGGCTGACGTGTGGGACCGGAGGGGCTCTCCGCGTAAGGCTAACGCGAGAGCCCCCTCGCGGTAGCCTTGTCCATTGTCAATTTTGCTATATGATAGAGGGGCATGTGCCCCCACCCCCACCTCCAAAAACATCGATGTTCAATTTGATTTTTTTTTCTTTTATAATTTTGCACAAGGCATATGAACATGCATTGTTTCCATTCTTAACCCACATCATATGGCCTGATGCTGCAAGTATATGAATAACAGTTTATGCAGTAATTAATAGCACAAGGAAAATGTTACCCTCACTTGACTTGTGATCTTAATGGCGTAGATTTAGGATGCTTTTTATTAGCACCATCTCACAAATCATAATGAGTTGGGTCCCTTTGTTACTCGTCTTTTTTCCACTTTTGTTATTATGTAGATTTTGTTTGTGCAATTCACAATTTATGAGAGAAATCACATATTTCAAAAGATGTGTCTTTTATTCAAGTTATAAAATAAAAGTCTACTTTTGTGCCAAATCGAGCACGGAAATAATCATGATCATTTCAGAAATAGTGATTGTTGATGGTTTTGGAAAGTTATGTCTTCTCATGGATGCAAGTGGAGTAACCCGTAGGACTTCTCGAGAAACTACAGTGAGCGTTTTTCCTTCGTTTTTAATGCATATTCCTTCTTAAGAAAGTTAAGGGTGTTTTTGGTTGGGCTGTGGCTTTTGCAAAAGTTATTGTGGATGTGAGAAAGTTGTTGTAAGAAAAGGACTGTTTGGTTGAACTACTGTGGCTTTTAGAAATACATCTTTCTTACAAATGGGTCCCACACATCATGGATACAAAACATTTTCCTTCTTCCTTCCTCTCTCTCCTCATTCTCTTCCTCTCTCACAATCTAGCGTTGGCGTCCCAACAGGAGAGGGACGGGAAAAGAAAAGAGCGAACCGTTTTCTGTGTAACTAGTGGCAGGTGGGTAATTTTGTCCCAAAAGCAGCTGAAAGCAAAAGGTCAGGGTGCTTTTAATTTGTACTAGGCAAAAGCAGCTTTTGACTGTGATTTTAGATGGCAGCCAACCCCTTCGGTTGAGCTGTTGGCTTTCCAAAAGCAAAAGCAGGAAAAAACCCAACCAAAGTAACCCTAAAGTCTTCTCATGGATGCAAGTCGAGCAACCTATGAATATGAATAGTTTCTACAAATATGAACGTACGCTAGCCTATATAGTTCTAAGCCCTGCCACATGTATGAACCGGACAATTCACCTGCCGAGACACCATCACACAAGTGGATATTTAGCGTTCGCCGATGCACAAAGGCTAATTGTACCAATTAAGCCAGCAAACACTAGTGGAATATCTAGATATTACAGGCGAACAGTTGAAACACAACACATGTCAATACTACCAATCTAGTGATCTACCATACCCGGCAAGGCAGCCAAGCTTTGCTCAGGACCAACAACAGTAGTCTCTAATAGCTGCAGCTGTTGCTGAACTTGGCCACAAACGAATTGCAGCAACAGAACAGTACACAGCAAGAGTCAGAAGGCAGCTTACTACGACTATTCACATGGCCTAATCTACACCCCAGTTCCAACAGTCATACATACTTAACACCCAAAATATGGCCTGATCAGTGTGGCCTGCAAGGCTGCAACACCCCATTGTCACACTCACACCTAACCATGGTGTAAGGCCCGCAAAAGATGCACCAACAACTAGATGGGTAACTGCTCAGCTGGTGAGCGAGGAGAGCATGCCGCCACCGCTCTTTGTCGGCACGACGACCTCCCAGCCAGGGCCCTTCAGAGGGATCAGAGGCGCTGCGTCTGCAGCACCAGGTGGGCCGCAGAGGTCGCTCCGGTCCATCAACTTCAAGAGGTCCTCGTCGCTGATGTCAGTTTGGATTAGCTTGTCTTCATTGGCCTGCTCGTCCCTCAGCAGCGCCAGCAACTCGGCCTCCTGCATACCCATGGAGAAAAAGTGTCAGCGACAATTTTAAGTCAAACAGACACCTTTGTCATTGTTTGAATTTTTGGTGTTCCTGTTCTTAAGAAAGGAAAAAATCTACATCACCCCCTCACCTATGTGGGTTGGACTACATAACCCCCCCCCCCAACCTATGAAACGGTCTATATCACCCCTTGAACTTTCCAAAACCGGTCAAATTATCCCTTAAAGCAATTTTGAAAAATCATAGTAAATCACAGAAAAATTATAAAATGGAAAATCCAATTGTGTTGGACTCCAAATTAGTATATCTACACAATGAACATATAATATGGTATGCTTTAGTACATTTTTTAATAGTTGTGAAGAAAAATATAGATCTAAAGCTACAACACAAAAAATGTACTAAATCATTCCATATTATATGTTTACTGTGTAGATCTACTCATTTGAGTCCAACACAATTGAATTTTTCATTTTATGATTTTTTGTGATTTACTATGATTTTGCAAAACTGCTTTAGGAGGTAATTTGACCGGTTTTGAAAAGTTAAGGGGGTGATATAGACCGTTTCAAAGGTTGGGGGGTTATGTAGTCCACTCCCCATAGGTGAGGGGGTGATGTAAACTTTTTCCACTTAAGAAATGATTGATTGCATTTTGTCTATTATAGGGGGTGCATGGAGATATTACATCTAAGGCATTAGGCTTTGATCTGTCTTGTTCAAACTGTCCCTTGCCGATCACCACATGCTCTAGCTTCAACTTCCCAAAAGCTCTTTTAATGATCCGTCCCTGCAAAAATGAGAAGATGAGCAAGCCTTAGCGAAGCAATAAGTCTGAACTTTGAAGATGAGTGATCATCGAACCGCACCTCAACAGAATGTGAAGTAGCCAGCCTATATACGTGCACCGGGCGTGTTTGGCCAATCCGGTGGCACCGATCCATAGCCTGCAAATCCATCTGAGGATTCTGGAAGGGAAAGCAAAAGTTCAGCACATTAGAACTATCGCGAGCAACAACCAGACATCTCTTTCAAGAGAGACAATGGATATTATGTCCCATGGATTATCAAAGAATTACCCAGTCGCTGTCATAGAGGATACATGTATCAGCAGAAGTGAGGTTGATGCCAAGTCCACCAGCCCTTGTGCTCAGGAGAAAAATATTCAAACTGCTATTCAAGTCATTGAATTCTGCTATCTGCCATAGAAAAAAGAAGCAAACAAACTTGTGACGAAACAGCAATAGAAGACAACTATCAAGTACTGAATATTTTCCTCACTGAAGATGTACAAAGGTGTTGCAAAACAGCTTTTAGTTTTTAGAAAACATTGTACCATATAAATACTTAAATAGTAATGCGCTTCAAACTGCATACATCACCACTGTACAAATCAAATAAACTTGACAGTTGCAGGGGGTGGGG
The DNA here is from genome assembly GCA_036936925.1 of Cenchrus fungigraminus. Lineage (NCBI taxonomy): Eukaryota > Viridiplantae > Streptophyta > Magnoliopsida > Poales > Poaceae > Cenchrus > Cenchrus fungigraminus. The sequence goes on along the minus strand of CM072780.1, from coordinate 112,615,551 downwards.
GATTGGTGTAGGAGCTTAATAAACAATTTTCTAGCAGGGCATCACAACCCTCCAATGCAACTTCAATAAAAAAAAGCAAACAGTAACATTGAGATGATGTAAAGTAAAACAGTAACATACTGTGACAGAATATCAGTTACCTGCCTCCTCCTTTCTTCCAATTTAACACTACCATCAATTCGGCAAACATCAAGGCCTTTTGAATCTAGGTAATACTCAATAATGTCCAACACTTTTGTCCATTGCGAAAATACTAGAACCTACAAACAGAACTACAGCTGAGACGAAAAATAAAAATAGCAGATATGACACAAGGACTAGAGAAAAGCACGTACCTTGTGCTTCTGTGCGAGCAGGAAATTTAGTAACTTGTCAAAAAGCTGGAATTTGCCACATTGTTCCAGAATCTTCTCAACAGGAGGATACAAAGCTGCAAGGTCACAAAAAACACAATGAAGTCAGGAAAACAAGCACATAAAGGCAATAGATAACAACCAGGCAATGGCTAGTAGGGACAAACTTGTTGAATCAAACGGAGATTCCAAAAGATCAGGATGGTTGCAATTCTTCCTCAGTTGAATTAATAAATTATGCAACTTTGACCTGATGCCGGGTCTCTTCAATACTACAGTTTAACAAAAAAAATAAAGGGTCAATTTGGTTACTTAGGAACATACTGATTTACTACTGCATGTCTACAGGGATATATGCCCACTATTATGCCAGCATACCAATATCTGATTCCTCATGCAAGTAATCATCAAATGTTTTTTCAACCAAGTGTTCCTGGATTTGCTTCTGATGTTCAGTCATGTTGGCATAAATGATTATCTCTTTCTTTCGTGGAAGCATCTGTTCTACATCCTCCTTCATACGCCTTAGAAGGAATGGACGCAAAATGGCATGAAGCTTTGAAACAACATGAACCCTTCTCTTCTCTTCAGTTTCTTCTTGGCGTTCTTCATTTCTTTTCCCAGAAAAGTCAAACCTTGAAAGAAGATAGTCATTAGCATAACACAGGAAAGACAAATAAAATATAATACATGGAATATTTAACAAAAAATACTCATATGTTATGGTGCCCAAAGCCATATAACATTTCAGGAACTAAACAGAATATAAATGAGCAAAAAATACAATATAAATTCCTAATAATTTTCAACAGATGTTTAATGGTTGACATCCTAATATCCATCTACAATATAAATCAGCAAGTACTTATTTTTACTCCACATACTTGCATTTCAGCTAGAGCATCAGAGATGCATATAGCCTGAAAATTTCACAGTTTAACTAGGAAAGGAAGGATCTGGTTGCAAGCCACAGTGACGCAGCATCATAATACACAGCCACAAGAGTGTTTATGGATGCAATACATGGTAATGCAAACAGCTTTAGTAATTTAACAGATTCCTTTTGTGGTAATTTTAACAGATTCCTGTATCCATTGGCATAGTAAACATAGATAAAAACTGGCCCACTGCTACATTGAAATAATTATGATTGGACCTATACAAGACATTTATGCATCAAGGTGGCAGTTGGTCATTGATGAATACAACTATTGCCTCTAGTGTGTTGTATTTGCATTTCTGTGCTGAAAGTTGCAACTTCAAATTGGATTGCACAAATGCAAGATTGAAAGGTACAAATAGGAAAGGCTAGGTGAATTATACCAGGACTCAAATTCTTGATGTGATGAGAATATATCAGGCAAAATGAAATTCAATAGTGACCATAGCTCTGCAAGATTATTCTGCAGGGGTGTCCCAGTCAAAAGGAGCTTATTATCCATTGGTATGCGCTTCATCTCCCTCAATAGTTTACATTTAGAATTTTTCAACCGATGCCCCTGGAGAAAGAAGCATGAAAGTAGCATGTAAATACAGAAAAAGGGAAGAAATCAACACATGGGCAGGGAATATGCTTTTCCATCACCTCATCCACAACAACATACTTCCATTTATAGTTGGCAAGAAATTTAGCATCTGACATAGCCATCTCATATGAAGTCACAACTATTGGGAAATCAGGGCCAACAGTTGTGGGCATAAATTTTCTTCTTATTTCTGCCCGGGCCACCTTATCTCCATGATAAATGATACTAGCCAGAGATGGAGTAAACCTGAAATCAAGTGTTGGGACATTAGAACACTAATGATATAGATGGTGAACAAATGTCTTGGATAGTTACCTTGAGATTTCATTCACCCAGTTCGAGAGAGTGGATAGAGGAGCAATTATCAAGTACGGACCATGCATGCCTTTTCCCTTCAGATGAGCAAGAAATCCAATTGTCTGGATAGTTTTCCCAAGTCCCATTTGATCAGCCAGGATCCCATTTAGCCCATTCTGCCACAATGATATAAGCCACTTCACACCCTTTATCTGGTATGACTTCAACTTCCCACCAGTCATTAACGGCACAAGATTGGCCTGCTCCTTTTCCCACCTTTCTTCTTCTGAAAGAGTACAATTTTCAGCAAGGCGGTCTTCACGAGATCTTGTAAGCATGGCCGCCACTGCCGTCTTAGCCTTTTTCTGGATAATAATTTATTTTTTGTTGTCAGAACTAATGATAACTACCATAAGGTATCAACTAACAACAATAATTTGTCAATTTTTCCTTATACATTAACTTGGATAGTATCCTCAAAAAATATTTGAATGTGTTTCATAATCATATATAGCCATTCAATCAGTAGGGGCCACCAACTCCAAACAACTGAAACAAACCATGAAACATTATCCTCGTATCATGACCCTAACTGAGGAATGCAACTGCTCCATGCAACACCCATCTTTGAACAAACCTTTTCAAACTATACTTCGTGAGACTGTTAACTACAACAGGACGATGCAACAACTAAAATGGTGATCAGCACAGCACTATCCTAAGCATGAGTCCAGAAGCAGTAGATGCTTATGTTAGTGGAATCGAGCTAAGCAGGCTGAATGTAGTATTTTAGTAGAGTAGATACGTCAAAGACAACAGAATAATGTATGAAGCCAGAACACACTAGACCCACGCATGTCAAAGAACCCATGATCCAAAGACAGGAGGAACAACACATACTGACAAACTACAAAAGACAGGGGATGATGTATGTAGCCTGCACTCACATCATTATACTGTGGCTTTGCTTTCCTCTTCCGGCCACGTCCTTTCTTCTTCTCTTCTACCTCTGGCTCTTCAGCTTGAGTTTCAACACCTTCCTGTTTAACAACACCACTGTCATCAGCAAAAGAAGCAAAACACTGCAAGAATGAAAAGCATATAAGCAGTCAACACGTAAATTACGTACATCAGCAATTCGATCCATATTCTCAAGTAGAAACTCTGAAAAGAGTTGTGTCTTCGTTAGCAGCTCATCTAACTTGTTGTACCGTGTCTCAGGGTCCAAAGCAAGTCTCGCTGCTTCTTCCTTCTTCCTGGCTTCTTCCTCCTCCTCTGCCTTGAGCCTGGCCTCCTCAAGCTGCTCTTCTTCCTTTTTCATCACTTCCGATATCAGGGATGCATCACCGTTCTTGGCCTCCAGGTCAATTGGTATAGATGAACTTGCATCGTAGAAATCATCATTAGGCTTCTCCTCCTTCACAGATTCCAATAGCTGCTTTTCCTCCTCTTTAACGACATGGACGCTGGTAGCCTCAGTCTCAACAGGCAGTGACAAGCTTGCATCCACAAAACCATCTGCTGTTTCCTCCCCTCGCTTAATTGGCCCCGTAGCAGGGGAAGGTCCCCAATTCTTCGTGGGGATGGAGTCAGCGTCGGACAAGGAAAGCGTCCCCATCCTCAGCAGCCAATGCTCACGGTAGGAAGAGATCTGTCAGAGCAAGTAAGGCGTAGGTTCAGTTCGGTTGCTGGAAATGAATTAAATGCAAGGAATCAATTCCATTTCCCGCTGGATTACATCTTCTTTCTTCCTCACTTACAAGCGCACAAACTAAATGATACGCCCACCATGTTTGGAGTTTGAAGCAACTACTACAAGACAACTAAATGCTCCCCCCCCCCCCCACCCCACCCCACCCACACACACACACACCAAACGGAATGGTTTGTTAAAATTCAAGGACGCGCAGCAGAAACAAATAATAAGAACGAGATATTTCGATAGAAAAGGGAAAGCGTTTCCCTGTACAGTAACTCCCCTGTGCAGCTGTGCTACTCCCCACCACCCCACCCGCAACCTTTGGGTTCACCCAGGACCAAATCCTGCTTCGCCCGTCAATCCATGGCAAATCCGCAGGGGATTAGCCGCTCCGACCAAAATGGGGGCAATGCGACACTCTCCATCCAGATTAGCGGGGTTAGGGTTAGAGAACCGGGACCCCCCCGGTTCGAGGGATTCCGAGGGGAAGCAAGAGGATTCAGGAATGGTAAGTGGGGGAGAGAGCGCGGCGGAGCGTACCTCGCTTAGGCCGTCGTCGGTCGCCTCGTCGCCACCCTCCCCACGCTCGACGGAGAGCGAGGCGCAGTCGGGGGGAGTGAGCGGCGGTTCCGAAGAATGGGGGGGAACGGACCGAATGGGGTCTAGGGTTGAAGAGGGCGAGGCGGGAGGTTCCGAAATGTGGTGGCAGGGGAGAGCGGGAGCTTGGGAAGGCGCGCCGCCAAAACTGCTGCAGAGAACTGGGTGGGCCTTGCGCGTTCCCCATGGAGGCCCAACTAATGAGCCCGGCAATTGAATTCACACCGAGCCGGATTTTTTATGCGGGGAGGAGAACATGGGGCCCACGGTCCTACTCCTCTGCGGCTCTGCCCTCGTAATTTATGAACTAGTATTTTTATTGTTTTATTATTATTATACGTGCTTGTTCTATGCTCGTAATTACAAACTAGCAAATATGTCCGTACATTGCACGGAAGAAATAAATCATTGCATGGGTCAAAATACATGGCACAAAACTTGGATGATAACTTATGATCTATATCAATTATTATAAAAAATATTTATAATTTATGCACAGATATGTTCATTAACATGAAGGTGCGAGAAATAATAAGAATTATATATATATATTTTTTAAATCATTTTGCAAAATTATACGATCATTAGAAAATTTAGCAGATTTGGCAACAAACCGCCGTGCGTAACGGCGGCCGCCGTGGGCCACGGCGGTAGCAACTCCAACCGCCGTGACCCACGGTGGTAAGGGGCCGACCGTTGGGAGCGGGCTCCGCGGGAACCAACCGCCGTGGACCACGGCGATATGGGCTGCGCCCGCCGTGGGCCACGGCGGTAGGAGCCTACCGCCGTGGGGGACGGCGGCAGCCGCGCCTATATAAGGGGCGACGGCGGCCGTCGTCCCCCCACCTCTGCCGCTCGCCACCTCCCCTCTCCGCCGCCCCCTCCACTCTCATAAGGTATGTTTTCTTTCCTTTATTTTTTAGTAAATTTAATTAGTTTAGATTTAGGAAATTAATTTATAGATTAGAAAATTTAGAAATTAGTTAATTTAATTAGTTTATATTTAGAAAATTAGTTTATAGATTAGAAAATTTAGAAAATTAGTTCAATTTGTAGAAAATTGTAGAAAATATTTTTATTTGTTTAGAAAATCTAGAAAATTAATTTATCTCATTTAGAAATTGTAGAAAATACTTTAATTCGTATAGAAATTCTAGAAAACTTATTTATATGTTTTAGATATTGTGGAAAATGAGTTTATCTGTTTTAGAAATTGTAGAAATTATCGAAATTACTTTAGTTTGTTTAGAAAATGTAGAAAATGAGTTTATATGTTTTAGAACTTGTAGAAAATACTTTTATTTGTTTAGAAAATATATAAAATTAATTTATCTCGTTTAGAAATTGTAGAAAATACTTTAATTCGTTTAGAAATTCTAGAAAACTAATTTAGGTGTTCTAGATATTGTAGAAATTATCAAAATTACTTTAATTTGTTTAGAAAATGTAGAAAATGAATTTATCTCGTTTACACATTTTAGAAATTGTAGAAAATTACTTATCTAATTTTTTAATTGTATATTTAATTTTTGTATGCAGCTGCAGCTATGGACCAGACTCAGGCTCAGGCTGCTCGTGCTGAGCTTGAGGCGTACGTGACGCCTCAGTTGCTGGACAGGGATATCGACCGCAGGCACCACTTGTTCTTGTCCGCCGTCCTCGGAGAGGATGTTGGACACGTGTGTTCCCGCACTACGCGCACGTTGTTGCCGATCCACGACCGCTGGGTTCCCAAGTACGTGAACTGATGCTGTGTTATTGTTTGTACATTCATTTATCCTTTTGTTTTAACTAATAAATTACGTTATTTGTTTCAGGTTACGCGCTGCAGGACTCCTACCTGTAGCGCGGTTAGTCCAGGGGGACAGCCAGCGCGACGCGATTCCTCGAAAGGATCGCATGACACGCTTCTAGTTCGACTTCTCCCTCCTCAGCGCGCTTCTGGACCACTGGAGGCCGGAGACCCACACGTTCCACTTCACCGTCGGCGAGATGACGGTGACTCTTCAGGACACGTCGCTGCTGATGGGCCTTCCTTGTGACTTGTGAGGGCGAGCCGCTGAGGGCTGTGGACATCTCCACCGAGTGACGTACGGAGTTCCTCGCTCGGTTCGCGAACGTTCCTCGGAACGATCGCGCCCCGGCTCCGTACCAGGAGTTCGCGAACGCTCACGGACCTACCTTGACTTGGTTGCAGCAGTTTAGCGTACGTACCTTTATCTCATATTTCTCTTCGGTTTTGATTATACGGAGACAATAAAACTAACGTTTGATTTTGTTTGTGCAGGCTGATTACCTAGCAGATTACGCCGAGCAGGAGACAGTCGACAGGTTCTTCGAGGCGTACCTGTTGTGGCTGTTTGGGTTCGTGTTGTTCTGCAGTTCCCAGGGTGACGCGGTGGCGAGGTACCTGATCCCCCACGCTCGGAGGATCGCCGACGCGCCCTTGGACGCCGTGCCCCAGATCAGGTGGGGCAACTCTATTCTTGCGAGCGTGTACAGGGGGCTGTGCTCAGGGGTGTTGAAGGGTCGTTCGGCGGAGCCGATCCTTCTCGGCTGTCCTCTCCTTCTTCAGCTCTGGTGCCACGAGCGGTTTGCGATTGGTCGGCCAGTCGTTCCCCTCTACGTGTACGAGCCCCTGCCAGAGGGCCACGACCCACGCGACCGTTTCACCATGGGCTCGTTGTGGTGCCTTCGGAAGGTAATTTCTTACCTTTCACTTTCAAATTGTCTTTCCATTTCGTCAAGTTTCTTCAATCGACATTTATGGTTCACATTTGGTTTGTATGTAGACCTCGTACGCCAACGACCAGACGAAGAGGGCGTACAAGGACTTCGTCGGGCAGTTCGACGCTCTCACGGACGCGGACGTCAGGTGGACGCCCTACTCAGAGGAGGCTATGCCGGCCCGCGCACCACATGGCCTCTCGACTTTGTACTTCCGAGACCAGCAGTACTGGATGACGAGGTCGTCGTTGCTGTTCGACATGTACGTGGAGGAGTACGCAGTCCACAGGGTGCTGAGGCAGTTCGGCCGCTACCAGGAGTGGCCTGTGCCTGTGGTGCACACTGTCCCGAGCGCCCACCATAGGTGAGTTCTCGTAAATTTTTAAATTTAATTCGGCGTTCGAAGATTTCAAACGCTGACAAATATGTTTAATTCGTCGTAGGTGATCGCGGAGGGGAGTTGCGGGTCGTGTTTCCTGGGTTGAGAGGGTGCAGCCGTGCGTGGACGATTGGGCTACCGTGTTGCAGAACGTCGCCACGGAGGACCGGCCCCATGACGACACGGCGTGGGAGGCGTACATCCAGTGGTACACCCCGAGGACTCGGTCGCGTGTGATGTACGTCCCACCACAGCCAGCAACGCCGGTTTCGGACGCGGCGAGGGTGCTTGCTAGTACCGCGTACCCGGTGCAATGGGATCAACACTACGACGCGGCGGTGAGTTTGAAAATTCACCGCCTTTCCCTTATGTTACTTTACATTCTACCATTTACTAATAATTTCTTTTGCGGTTCGACGTGATTGCGGACCTTTCACATATTGTAGAGGACTCGACGGCGAGGCTGAACCAGATGTCACACCAGGAGATCGCGGAGACGTTCCTCAGGATGGGTGCCATCACCAGGAGGTTCCTTGCCGCGGTCAACTACCGCGGCAACCCGGCTCTACCACTGTTTCCACGGTACCCCCAGTCATCCTCCAGCTCCGCCTCGATTGGTCGTTCCCACGCGGCACCGTCGTCCTTGTCACGGCCACCCTACCAGGCAGCTTTCTACCCGGCGCGCCCTCCGGCGCATCCTCCCTTGAGGATGTCTTCGCTAGGGGGGCCTCCTCTCATATGTCCTGCACCAAGAGGGCCAGGACCGGCACCACGAGGACCCGCACCAGCACCAGCACCAGTACTAGCAGCAGCAGCTTCAGCACGAGCAGCAGCACCGGTTCCTTCCTCGTCCCTTGGCCCTGCTCTTCCGTCAGGTATTGACCACTACTCTATGTGAAATCATATACAAATACTAGATTGTATTAATTAGGATACGTGATTTAATAATACTATTTCTTCCAGTTTACGACTCTAACGTCCACACTCCTACCGGAGACCTAGGGGACCAGGCCGGAGCGTCCGGGTCCGGCTTCGACGACTTGGGCATCGAGTTCGACTGGTTGCAGGGTTTGCAGTCGCCGGACGAGCTCGCAGGGTCGCAGCTTGGAGGCGCGCCACCCACGTGCACTCAGGAGGGAGCAGGGATGCAGCCAGGAGGCTCCCAGCTGCCAGGAGCGACCGGTGGGGCGCCGCCAGGAGCCTCGCAGCTGCCAGGCGCGAGCGGTGGGCCGCAGTTGTCTCCAGGAGGCTCGCAGCTGCCCGGCGCGAGCGGTGGGGCACAGCAGTCTCCAGGAGGCTCGCAGCTGCCAGGCGCTAGTGGAGGGCAGCCAGGGTCGTCCCACGAGGTTGCAGGGTCAACAGCGGCGGTGGCGACACCGCAGCCGACTGGTGATGCTAGGCGTCGGCAGATCCACCCTCCTGACCCGTTGACGTACCCTGCGAGCAGACGCACGCCGCAGCCCGAGCTGTCAGGCTGCTCAAGAAGGCCAGGCGATGCTAGATTAGGTCGCATATTGTTTGTACAGGAGCACTGTTATATGTGATCATGACTATTTTTTAGTATGTCACTTTGCTTTTTCTTTATTACAACTTAGTGTTTTTTTCTTATATTAAGAAACAAAAACAACCGCGGTACGATAGGTATTAGGTTGGAGATCGTGTCCTGAATTTCCCTTATTAATTTTCTACTAGATTTATTAAAGTTTTATCAAAAAAGTTAAATGACTCCGGCTGCCGTGGGCCACGGTGGTTGGGCCTAGCCGCTGTGACCCACGACGTATGTTCACGGCCGCCGTGGCCCACGGCGGTTTGGCCCAACCGCCGTGGCCGGCCTACAACCGTCGTGCGCCACGGCGGTTAGGCCTTAAACGCCATGGCCCACGGCGGTTGGTTGCCAAATCTGCTAAATTTTCAAACGACCGTATAATTTTGCAAAATAATAATATATATATATGATATTTATATTCTGTACCCTGGGTATGAAATAATATTCCATACCCGAGCCACCCTCGCTCGCTGCTCGCTATGGATCACGGCGCCACCCTTCTAGTTCTAGCTACCGTCTGGTTTTTTCAATCGGGCTTTTCTTCCACCGGTTCTCCCACATCACACGCTACACATCGTGCATCCTAGAAACCCGGCAGCAGTTTCTCGAGCCTACTCCGTCCCCCACTGCCGCCGCCCACGGCCCCCGTCTCCTGCACCCCGTTCCACCGCGGCCGCCGCCCACGTCCGCCCGCCACTCCGTTCCTCCACCGCCGCCGCGCACGCCCCCCGTCCCCGTTCCTCATCCACCGCTGCCCACCCCCTGCCCGCCTGCTACCCCGTCCCCTAGCCGCCGCCCCCAGATCCCTACTACTCGCGACCCCATTCCGTCACTGCCGCCTCCTCCAGCTCTGGTCCGGGATGAACGCGCAGCTCCTCGCCATCGGCACGCGCCTCCTCCAGCTGCGTGAGGTGCTAACTCTGATTCAACCTGCCTTGATTTCTCTCGATTTCCAGATCTGACTCGTTGCCGTACCCGTCGTCGTTGCAGGATGCGCTTGTCCCCTTCTAGGCGGCGTCGGATAGACGTGCTTTGGTAGCAGGGGCATTGTTATTGTTGAGAATGCGGAAGCAGGGAATCGACCAGTGGCAACAGCATCGAACTGGCAGCTGTGGGGGATCGACCAACGGCGACAACATCGAGGAAGCTGCTACGAGTTTTCTGGAGGTGAGTAACAGGGTCCACATCACCGGATCGGATAGGATTTGTGGCTATTTACTCCGTCGTGCAGCTTCGGAAGTTGCAATTGCGTACAGTGGTGGAATTGAGAAACCCCATCCAGTTGTTTGATTTTGTGAGTGATTTATTTGATCCTCGATCCCAATTTTCTGCATCACCTACCTGTTCAACGTGACTTCAACTCTTAGTCCATCTGATTGATCCTGATGCATGACATCATGTATAATTCCAGAAAGTTGCAGTTGCAATGCTATACTAGCGAGCCAAAAATTTGGCACTAGGCCAAGTCCCCTGGCTCATTTAATTGCCAAGCGCACTATATATCAAATCATATGTTCGTCTCAATGGCACTGCTAATTTTCCCAGATGCCCTAAACTCTAGATAGGAAATAATAGTTCGTTGTGCTGTAGTTTGTCTGATCAACCTGGCTTGTTTCATCTAAATGCTTGTGACATGCCCTATGCTTTTGGTTGATCTCTGTGTAAGAAAGTATCTTTGCTGCTCCATGTCCTGGCATGTGAGTGTTGGAAGGATATGCTTTTGGGATGGATATTGATCCGGACTATATTTTTCTTTGAGTACGGAGCCTTCAGTCCGCTCCACCACATAGATCCTACGACACCACTCCTGCCCAAGGTTTAGTGTGAAGCAGCGGCCGGCCACGGCGGAAAGCATCCTCACAACAAAGTGACTCCCTATACGTTGCTCATCCTTCCTATCTTTGCTGCTCCATGTTCTCTCATCAATTAGCACGTTGTTGTACGCATAACATAACTTGCATCCCGTCAAAATCGATTCCTATCAGATCTGGATTGTCCCTTTGTCCTGTCATTTGTATAGACACCTTACGTGGTTTGCTTAAATTTTCTTCAATCTATCATGCCCACAAGGTGTTTATAGGAATGTTTACGTGAGATTTTCTACTATTCAGTATTCACTTAATCTGACTTCTAATTGGTATTGATTCCCTAGAATACTTCTGCACCTGTCTTCTAGATTACAAGCTATTTAGCACTTCTATTTTTTTCTAGACAAGTGAGTGACATCTGGTTGATTATTCAGTATGGCACTTGCTACTCAAAATTTGCACTACCTCTGTTTCTTGGCATAACTAACACGCTTAATAGCAACAAGCACTTAACCCAGTCTAGTTTCGCTTTGGTTGTTCGGCTCAACACTAGGCTTGATTGGAGAACTAGCCAGGAGCTATTTTGAGGGCTAAAGTTTAGCCTAAGTAAGTAGCCCTAAAATGAAATAGCCCTTGAGCTGTTCGGATCCGATAGCTATTTGACATTTAATGCACTTTCCCAATCATTTGAGCACAAACTACCCCTCTTACCCCTTGGGCCCCACCCCAAATAGCCTCAATTAGCACCCCTTGGGGGGATAATCTTTTGGGGTGAGATAGTTGTAAATAGCTCTGAAATAATTCTCCTGTTTGGCTCCCACAAAAAGGGTGGAGCTAAAAAATAGCCATGGGATCCAAACAGGGCCACTATTGTTTCAAAAGATTGTGTGTTTGATCTTGCGTGCGCCTGACTATATTTTTATGGCAGATTTGTTTGTCCCTTCCACTTTAAATTGGACTGCTATTCATATACTTTGTTTGTTTTTATATATTTGGATCTACATGCATCAATGAGAGGACATGGCTACCAGTAGAGTTGGCCATGTTGAGTTCAGCCGCTGCACTATATGGTCGTGTTGTGTTTTGGTCGGATCTCGGATATGGGTTCGATGAATCTGTTGGACATATAGCAGCACTCATCTGGAAATCATACACCAATTTTTCTATTAACATGAAAGTTTGTATCTGACATTCCTAAGAAAAGGATATGTGGTAGGTAGCTAGTAGTGATTAGTATTATCTACTCCAAATTCAGCAGTTTAATCTCATTTTAGGATGCCACCTTGTCTAACTATCTGCTGGTTGGCGCTTTAGCAACACTGAATTTTCATTTGATATGTCACAGCTTCAAGGTGATAATTATTTTTAATTCATAATTAAGTTGGTGTGGTTTTGGCTGCTGTTTGGATAATCCATAGCTTGTGAAGAAATTTCTCCAGATTGACTGCTGTTGATGTCTCTGCAGGGATGACAGGTTCCATCCTGATGCTGATGTCCATTCTGACCGATGAGCAGGAGCCAATAATGATAATGCTACATTAGCTATATGTTTTGATGGATTAATAATCTGCTCCACAATTGATCACCGTCAGCTTTTAGTTATATGAAGGTACAACAGTTAAATAATGTGTCATTTACCTTCCAATAATCCAATTACATACTATTACTCTTTAGTTGATAGCAACAAATAAAAGGAGATTAAAACTGCTAATGTGGATGATTTAAAATCACATTTGTAAACAAAACGTTTTTCTGTACCTTGACCTAAGATTCTTTTGCGCTATGCATATACTTCTATTTTTCTAGCTATTGTTTTGATGGATTAACCTGTTGACATATTGATCTGAAGGCTCCAACATGTTATATGTGCTCCTTTGACCTGCTGGTCTTGTTTGTATGTAATTTGGCCTTGGAGCTTGATATTTTTGCTCAGCTTGCAGGAAAGATCTATGCGCTAATTCCATAGTCTCTCATGGTTATCTGGATGCATTGATACTTGAATGGGACTACTGGATTTATATGCTCTATGATGAAATTAGTCACAGAAGATGGCCATCCAATTCAAGATTTGGGGGTGATTCTTCAGAGCAATGAACAAATTGCACCACTTTATGTAGCATCACCCATTCAGAGATTTCATGTACATGGTAGATGTCTACTTTTGGATAGCTGGCTCAAATATAAGGATTCTTTTGCTTAAATTAAGTTATTAGAAATATAACTGCTACTTCTCCAAGTATCTTTTCTGTTAGCAGTTTGTGGAAAATGCCCGTTTAAATACGGATGCCCCCATTTCATTGTCGGAATTGATGTTCCAGTTTCAAAGTGTATATATTTGTGCTTTTGTTCTACATTTAAGCTGAACCAGATTTGTAGTGGTCCAGTGTATGTTTTGATGTGTGCACATCTGTTGACAATGGGAAAGTGGCTTCATTTTCCACATGATCATGACAAGGTTAATACATATAAACCAAACAAATTAAACGAATTTCATGCATGTTCCATGTTAAGTTCTTTTCAAATCGCAGAATACCTTCCTTTTTATCACCGAATGTCCTTTGATTTATGTCAAAAAAATTCCCATCGTATATTTAATATTTTAATCAAAGTTTTAAATCGGCTAGAAGCTGGACCTCCATCCAACCTACCCGAAACCTGTTGTAAAAAAAAACTGCCCGCAACCGCAACCTGCACAAAAAAAAAGTCAGGTGAACCGGACGGTCGGTTCGCGAGTCCGAAAAAAATTGGCCGGTGGGAAAAAAACCCACGGAGGGCAGGCAACGGCTCGTGGGTGGGTGCGGCCGAGAGTCGCGGGTGGACGCGCCGCGTGCGGAGCAACCAGGCTCGGGTATGGAATAATATTCCATACCCAGGGTATGGAATAGCGCTAGCCTATGGAACGGCAAAGACCATGTTCCATATATATGCTTTTCTTTCAATTATGGTAGGCGACATCCTTTCGTAGCGAGACTTTGGTGGTGACTTCATCAATATCGAGAATCTGCCGAGTAAGTCTCTTGGGGATGCTCGTTGGGCATAGTTAATCGGGCACATGTATTTATAGGGTTGAGTGTGTGCGCGTTTTGTAAGCAACATGTGTGTGTGTTTCATAAAAGGATACCCATATCACAAGTGGTCTCGTGGTGGTATCCAAAAGAAAAAACAATTGCAGCTTGACTCATGGAGAGGTGTCTCTGTGTGGTGATTCCTCTATTGAAATCTTGCTTAGTTCGAATAAATAAAAGTTTGAATAATCCTTGAAACTAATAGCATTTACCACTTCCACACCTAGAGGAGGCCATAATTCTTAATTTATTTTGTAAAAAAGAGGTCAAACTTTATTGTTGCCCAAACAGCGCACACATCCTATAGCCAGGGTTATGCTCAGCCCATGCTCAGCAGATGTTGCTTGTCCTAGTTCTTTCTGATGCTACCTGTGCGACCACACACTTATAACAATGCACAAAGCCGGGCTGTGTGCATGCACATAAAAGACCCACCAATGATCCTACCAACGACGCGTGGAGGGGGGAAAGAAGGGCACGCGGAGCTTTGCATATACGTCTTGCATCGATCGCGAGCAGCAAAGGATCTAGGTGGGGCTTGGACGGAAGAGGGGGGCTCGAGCCCCCCTACCCACCAAAATCTCACGGAGCACCCCTACAAATTTGAGGAAGCAGAAGAAGGGAAAGAGAAACGGAAGGAAGAAAGAGAAAAGAGCCCCACAAGCTCAATCCTGGCTCTGTCCCTAATCGTGAAGGATGAGATTATGAGAAGAAAAGGACATTTAATTCTGGATTGTGGGTTGATTAAAAAAACTATGAGAAGGTTTTATGCAAAACTACATGACGGTTGGCAAAAAAAAACTATGAGACTTCAATATTATAAGTATAGATATATACTATTCTTCTAGGTGTGAACTGATACTTTATTCTATGCGAGTGCGAGGGTTAGTGTGAACAGTTAACATCACTTTAGATGTGATTTGTAAACTATAAAGATGAGTAGTTTTCGAATTGTGCTACCATATAATTTTATTGGAGAAATTAGTCACGTAACAAACTACATGTAAAGATTTATTATCCAACTACTTTAATCCGCATTCACTCCGTCAGAAAAATCTAGTAACATCCGCTCTGTTGCGCATCAAACTCAAAAATAGATAACAATAACAAAAAAAATATTATCTGCTCTGATCTCATCCGTTTTCATCCTAGCTCCAGACCGAGGGCAAGACATGCTTTAATTTATTTGTGCTGCCGCAAAAAAAAAAAAAAAACGAGGTTCACTCAAGCACCTGGTCTGGAATCCTCCCTGAAGCGTCGTCGTCGTCAGGGTACCACACAAAAACAAAAAGACCTCGCCGGAGACGCGTGTCGGAGCGGGAGCTGGGGGAAAAGGAAAAGGGGGAAGATGGAGCTGGAGCCATGGAGGATACAGCGAGCGAGCTCGGCGTCGCCGACGAGGCGACGACCGGCACGAAACGCGCAGCGCCACACGTCTATAGATCGAGTACATGGGCTTGGCCCTCCCCCTCGTCCCTCCTGGTCGGCATTTTTGTGCAGGGCAGGCGGCAGGGGCAGCGTCCTCAACGACCGCCGGTCGGCAGTCGTGTGGGTGTCGACGACGTCGACGTCGCGTTTCTCGCTGTGTGCTCGATCGCCACCCAGCTGGGGTACGGTGTGCATGCACAAAAGGCTAAAAGATGCGTGGAACTATAGGAATGGAAAGTAGAGCTGCAGGAAAGGAGGGGAACCTTCCAAAGTTCCAATCCTGAATCCTCCATGCATGGCATGGTGCTGGTGCCTGGTGCTAGCTAGTGTTCTGCTAGCTGCTGGCCTGCTGCTGCTGCTTCTTCTTGCTCTGATCCGCCGTACGTCTCGATAGTGAGCGATGGATCATGCAAGTTCTGAAAACGGGGAGAAACAGCCGTGGTGAATTATATTGGTGATCCTCCATGATCGGAGTCGGAGGCCATCGGGCACTCCATGTGCAGCTGAGATTCTGGCATTCTGCAGAATGACTTTGATTGGATTGTCACCCGTCCAAGCAAACTGTAGTAAATTTCGGCTGGGGCGTTGCATGCAAATGGGAAAGGAAATCAATGGCAAATAAAGGCATCAGAGATTGAACCATCTTCAGAATTCCAGAAGATTTCTACCTTACTGAAGTGGCAGATCGAGCTCCTGCCAATTTGAATTTTCAAAATTTGTATATGAACGCATGATCTGCATATAAAAAGGATGGGGACTTGAGACTGCATCATGCATGGTGGGCACACCTCTGTGATGCAAGTCCAAAAATATACTATTACCAGACCTTTGTCCTTTTCCCGACGACAGTGCAGTTGGATCAAATATATCTTTCGGCGCTAGGTTCAGTTGCTGTGCTGCTGATCCAACTCCAAGCTACCTCTAGCTTCTGAGTGCCTTCTCCACGCACGTACCGCACTGATGATATGATCCTTATTCCATCCATGGCAAGGCCGAATCCCCAAAGAACCAATTGAATATCCACAGCTCGATCCAGGAAAGGTACAGTATTTCCCCACACCCAATACGCTCAGATAATTCCCAGCTTTTCCTTTTTAACAATCAAGCAAGGATCGAGTAGTAGTTTTAGTTGACGGGCAAGATAACTAAATCAAAGATCCTTTCGAGATCGCGCGCCTTTTTCTCCCGCCTTGCTTCCTGTCTCCTTCTAAGATCAGCATCAGCCATCCACCAGGTACTCTTCACCAAACCTAGCAGGACGATTCCGTCCACGTGGCGACCGGCCAAGCTCCCCTGCCCGGTGCCATGGCTCCATCGCGCAACAGGCGCACGCGGCCGCTTTTTTTGAGCAGCGCGTCGAGCACGATCGGCCAAGTGTCGAGCGCTGGGTGAAAGCGAAGACGCTCACTCCACTCGGACTGGTCGGCCTCTCGCCGGTCGCCGTCGCGGTTGCGTCCGGTGGCCGAGGAGAATCGGAGGAGGTCGAGCAGCAGCAGCGTCAGTGTCACTGTCGCCTCGCCTATAAATTCGGGGAAGCGCGGCTTCTTCGTCCTCCTCCCTGCACACCATCACAAGCTCTCTTGTAGTTCCTGACAACAGCTAGCATCGCGTGTACGCGTCCTCGCACGACGATGATGACGTCTCTGGATGAGGCCATGCTGCTCGACCTCGACTTCGCCGGCGCGCCGCCGCCTGGCGTGGACGACGGCTCCGGGTTCGGCTTCGATTTTGATTTTGGTCTCGGTTTCGATTTCGATACGGCGGCGTCTGGTACTGGTGGTGGTGGCGGCGGCTTCGATTTTGATACGATGGAGTGCGGCGCCGCTGCGGGCACTGGCAGCGGCAGTGGCACCACGTCGCCGCCGGTGGACGCGTCCACGAAGGGCGCCGGCAGCAGCGGCGTCGACGACGACGACGAGGAGGAGGAGGAGGAGGAGCGGCTGCGGCGGCTGAAGCTGAAGCGGAAGATATCGAACCGGGAGTCGGCGCGGCGGTCGCGCGCGCGGAGGCGGCAGCGGGCGGAGGACCTCGAGCGCGCCGCGGAGGCGCTCCGGGCGCAGCGGTGCGCGCTGGCGGCGAGGAGGGACGCCGCGGCGGCGCGCGCGCTCGCCGTGCGGATCGAGAACGCGCGGCTCGGCGCGGAGGCCGTCGCGCTGCGGCGCCGGCTACGCGAGGCGCAGAGGCAGGCCGTCCTGCTGCTCGCGCTGGCGCGCGCCCAGCTGGCGCGGAGTGCGGTCGGCGTCGGCGGCGGGCGCGCGCAGGTTGCGCCGCCGCCGCAGCAGCTCGCCGGCGGCAGCGCGGCGTGGATGACGATGTCGTGATCGTGACGTGACGTCGGCCGTTTGAGTGCTTGTGCTGTGCTTGCTGCGTTGGTGCTTCTGCATGCTACCTGTGTTTTGAAGGTGTCATAAGAAGATTGTTTTTTCTTCACTTTCTTCTCTGTCAACGATATGCAAGCATTGCATCAAGAACGATACATGGCCTGTATTGCTTCCTCCTCCTCAAGCAATCTTTATTTCTTCTCTCGCTTGCTCTCGTCACTCTTTCACCACGCTTGCCACCGCCATGCCTACCTCCTTCCCGCGGCCGAGGAGCATCGTAAGAGATCTGTCGATGCCTCTTCATTGCTAACACCAATTTTAATAAATTGGGAGATTTTTAACTTGGGAAATTGCTGGTCAATAGTATTTTGCAATTCAAAGTGTGGATATATTGCAACTAGATCAGTTGATCATTTGCAAATGCAAACCACATTTATTGCACTCTCGAGAAGTGGTAGCGTACAATACAAGGTGGGAGTTATATGAAAAATGTCAATAGAAGTTGTACCTAGTTGCTTCCACCGTAGATCTCCGATCTGACAGCCTATAGTGACCTAACAACCTATAGTAGGAGTTTTCAGAAATACGCCTAGCAGGTGGTTTGCACTACATATTGACTCGAATCTATACGGCAAACTTATGTTTTTACTCCCATTGTATCTACTCTCATTTTGTAACCAAACATAAGTGCTATTGATTATATTAAAAAAGATTAAAATCAGACTAGATGCAACAACCAAACGAAAAACATATGCATATCCAGTACATATGGGGGACAAAGGGGCACAAGCCCCCTACCCTCTCTAGTAGGACTAAAAGATACCAAATTGAAGACTTGTGGCAGTCCAACAACTTGAGAAGTAAAGAATATTGTGGTCAATAACTAATTGATCCAATCCAATCTTAAAAGAAACTCAACACCACACATTGAATATGAAGGCCAAGCACTGTGGATTCACCTTTGCATAGCAGTACCGTGAGCCACAAGTAATGTGGCACTATCACATTATTCTCCTTTATTCACCCAATAACGTTGGGACAAAGATGGCTGCAGAAAAGGCAAATATAAGTTCCGTGAAGAAGAACCTTCCATCTAGCTATGCATGTACTGTTCACACGTCAAACTTTTGGCCAGAGTTAGAAAATGATGCATCATCTACGAAATCCAAATTGGTTTCATAACCTAAAACATAAAACACACCTTGATGATGTATTTATTCGACCGCTATTAGAGACGCTAGTATATTCTTCTATAAATTCGGCTAAACTCAAAATTCATGAAAAACAACTTGCATTTTGTAACGGGAACATAATTGCAATAGAGAAATGGAAGAAAGTGTTAGTAGTACACTGGTACATATACAAGTAAGTTGGTAATCGAGCGTTGAGCTATATATATTTTTGACTCTCTAACAGCCCCAACCGTACAAGATTTATGTTTTTTTTTGCCCAATACACTTATTTTTGGGCGCTAGGTTTAGTTTTGTGATCGACGACACTCGATCAAGTGAAGGTGTATTCTCTAGCTCAAATAATTAATTATTCGAAGAAGCCCCCTTTACGATCAAGGGCTAGTGACGAGCAAATTAGATATAAAATCCATCCAACAAAGACCATTATTATTTGAATCTCCTCCTTTTTTTTCTCTCTCACCAGCTGCTTCCTGTCTCCCTCCTTTGGGTGATTGGGTCAGTATCAGCAGCGTACGTACTCTCTCTTTCGATCGCGGAGTAGTGAGTGCATCAAGTCGAGCCAAGTGTCGAATGCGGAGCAAAAAGAGGATTTCGCTCGATCCACGCTCCGATTGGTCGGTCTCTCGCTATCACGTTTGGTGAAGGCCCAACAGTAGCGTCAGCGTCAGGGTGATTCCGATAGAAGAGACTTGTCAGTGAAGACTCGATCAAGAGTGACCAAGAGGTGCCCGGAGAGCTCACGCAGCTTCTCCTTCGATCGCACGTGCGTGCTCCCCCAGACCGAGGAGCGAGAAAAAAAAGAGAGAGAGAGACGAATGAATGCAGCGGGCTTATTCGATTTGGTGGACCCTCGGGCTTTGTGCTATGGGCCGTACGGGCAAAAGTCTCTCTCTGCCCAGCTGGCTGGCTGATGAAGAAGCCCGACCCACTTTGCGTCCATGGGCCACCAATCCAAAGCAAAAGCTAGGGTTTCACTTCCGCTCCGCCCGCCCGCACCATATAAATACCCAGCGCCGCGCCTCTTTCCCCAGCCTCATCGAATGACTTCGACCCGCGCCGCCGCCGCCGCTCTGCTTCTTCTCCGCCGATCTGATCCGCGCTAGCGCTCCACAGGTTGCCGCGCTTCGATTCCTCCTTGCGTTTTGCATCTGTTTGGCTTTTGTGTAGTATGTGTGTCCTGTGATTGTGGTGTTCGATTTTGGGGGAGCTCTGTCCCAACGGCCGGCCGCCGCTTCCCCCATCGGCGGACCGGATCCCGGTCTCTTTTCTCGAAAACGAAGCTCCCGAGACGCAACCCGGTGGCGCTTTAGAGCCCCCATCCGTTGATACGCAGTCGGATGCGGGGTTACGCTCGCCTCTAGATTTCTTTCGAACTCCCTCGATCCAATGGATTTCGATCGGTGATTTCTGCGGCGATTTGGTCGATTTGCCCTGTTTCGTTTCCTGCTCAACATGCGTTGTTGAAAAAAAAGAGAGAAGAGATTGGTGGTTCTTTGCGGGTGCAGTGATTATAAAAAACATTCCTCGTACTGATCGGGAGACCCCCCGTGAACGACTCCTATACACCCATAGAATCTGAGCACTCCTGCGGACACCCCGTGTTTCTCCGGTTTTTTTTGTGATTCGTGTGACCGTTTTTTGTTTCTGTTTTGCCATTTAATCTTGCAAATGTTAACCGTACTCTGGAATTCAAATAAAGTTTGAGGGTGCAGTGATTATAAAAACATTCCTCGTCCTGATGGGAGATCCCCGTGATCGACTCCTATACACCCATAGAATCTGAGCACTCGTATATTCATCTGCTTTGCTTTAATTTTTTTTATTTTTTTCGACGTTTTTTTCTTCTGATTTGCAAGGTTAATCGGACCAATCAAATCATATGAATGCTGCCAGGTCGAACTGTAATCTTGTAATGAGAAGTTAAATCAACATTAAAATTTTGATATCATTCATCGTGTAACATAAACACAAAAGTAAAATGTGATTTTTTAATGTTTCAGAGTAATAAAATATTCTTGATGGTCCACCGATCACATATAACGATATTCCAAAAAAAATTATGGTACAGTTTGTTCCCTAATAAATTCTCACTTTTTATACAATGACCGAAACCAATGGCGGAAAAATATGTGCAAGTCAAATGATTTGCTAAAGTATTCTCAATTTGAAAAATATTAGTTTAATGCAGGCACCTGGTGGGCTGAATCTGGATCTGCCAGAAAGCCCAGCTCGTAATCACTTGATTTTCTATGGAAAAGAACGGTCCAATATTGAAAGTCTTGTAGTATAAAGCCCAACCTTTAATCTCTAGGAAAGGCCTAATACTGTTAAAGTTTTGATTTTTTATTTTTTTATTCAATTTTGTGAAATTATACGATCGATTTGAAAATTATCAATACTATACTACCACCGTCGTTGGCCACGGCGGTTGTGTACGACGATTAGACCCAACTGCTATGGCCCATGGCGGTAAGCCTCATTTTTTTTAACTTTATGATTTATTTTTTGATTTTATTTGTTTTTTGTTATAATAAATACTTGCATTGCACAAAGAATAACTCGCTGGGAATAACGAAAAGCAAAGTGACATAATAAAAAATAGTTCATTCAGCCAGTTATGATCACAGATAAGAGTGTTACTGCCTAAACAATATGCAATATAATCTAGCAACGTCTCCTCTTCTGGTGCAGCCTGTCTGCTCGGGTTGCGGCCCGCGTCTGGTCGCGAGGGTACATCAACGGGTCACATGGGTGGATCTGCCGACGCCTAGCATGAGCACATAAACTAAATTTCTAAAGTAGATAAACTAATTTTCTAAATTTCTTAACTAAATTTGTAAATTAAATAAACTAATTAAACTAAATTAGATAAACTAATTTCTAAATTTTCTAACTAAAAACTAATTTGTAATTTTCTAAACTAATTACACTGTTCTAAACTAATTAAATATGTCGGGGACAGCCACGGGGTCTCCTAATAACAGGGGAAATCACCCTTTTTTCGAAAAATAACGAAAGCAAACAAGCAAACCACACCACGCATGACAGCGGCCCAAGGCAGGGCCCACGGCCCAAAAAGCCCCAGCGGCCCATCGAAATAGCCAGCCTCGGCACCTCTCGGGCGGACCCCCGCCTCGCTCGAGGGCCGGGCGCTGTGCCGCGAATCTTCCGCCTCGCTCGAGGGCTTGACGCCCCCTCGGGCGAGTGTCCGCCTCGCTCGAGGGCTTGACGCCCCTCGAGCGAGTTTCCGCCTCGCTCGAGGCCTCCTCCGATCCGCGACACCATTCCTGCTCCCACGACCGGAGCATTAAATGCTCTGGCGCGTCGCGGGAGCCCGGGTCAAAGGCGAATCCACGCCACGCCGGACCTCTGACACCGCCTGGGAATCAGATCCCGGCGCTGTTCGGCCAACCCGCACTGTGCGGCCATCCCCGGCGCTGTGCGGGTGCTGTGCGGGATGGCCGGTGTCATTCCGTGACGCTGTGCCGCCTACTCCCGTACCTCCTCCACGTCGCGCCCCTCGAAAGAGGACGGCGGCACCCTCGAAAGGGGTACGGTCACCAATTCCCCGCCCGCCTGGGACGACGCCGTGACGCAAGGCCGGCGAGGCGCGTCACCTCCGTCACCTCCGGGCGCTGTGCAGTCATCCCCGGTGCTGTGCGGCCATCCCCGGCGCTGCGGAGCCCTGTTACGATGGGACACTGCCACGCCGGCCCCTGTACGGCATGGGTGCTCCTGCCATCGAGGCCCACGAAAGAGCATGGATCATCCTCGAAGGGTGCACGGGCGGCGACCTGGCGCGCACGTTGACCGGTGCCGCCGTACGAGCGACGTGCGCCGCGTCCCCTCCGCTAGCTCCGGCGTCGTCCGGCCATCCCGGGCGCTGTGCGACTGGCCCAGGGTCCATGCGATCATCACCGGCGCTGTGCGGACATCCCTAGCCCTGTGGCACCATCCCGGGCGCTATGCTGCCATCCCCGGTGCTGTGCGGCCATGCTCCGATGGGACGCCGCCACGCCGGGCCCTGTACAGCACCGGGTGACCTCGTCAGCAAGACCCTCGAACGGGTGCACGAACGGCGGTCAGACGCGCACGCCGAGCAAGCTACCCTCGAAGCTATTCTCCGACCAGCATATAGCCACCACGACATCGGCAAGTGTTGAGACGCCAGGACACCATCAAATCGCAAACGCTGTGTACCAGTACCACGATACTGTGTAAAACCCCGTGCGGCACATTTGTAAGCCGCCTCCCCTTGGTCTATAAAAGGAGGAGGCGGTCGCCCGGCCGCCGGGGGGGGACGGGATCATCACTTCACACCCATGCTCACTCGCATACTCGCTCCCTGATATTGGCACTTTGCCTCAATCACTTAGTAGGGACTTGGAGGCCTCTCCTCCTCTCCCGCCTTGCTTGTAGCCCCCCTCTACAGGCACCACCGGTGCGAATCAATACAGCGCGCACGCGCAAACCTGCTGGACGTACGACCCCGCGGTCGGAACCAGGATAAACACGCGTCCCTATGTTGTCATTTGCACCAACCATCGGGAAGCTGATCACAGCGTAACTTACTAGTTAGTGTCGGGACTAATCCTAACACCGACAAAATAAAAGTAAATAAAAAGAGGAAACTTATCTAAGAGAGAGGAGGAGGCCGTGGGGGAGAGGGAGGCGGCGGTAGGGTGGGGGGACGGCGGCCGTCGTCGCCCCTTTATATAAACGCGGCAGCCGCCGTCCGCCACGGCGGTTGGAACCTACCGTCGTGGCCCACGGTGGTCGTAAGGCCCATCGGGGCCCACCGCCAGGCCACGCGCCCAACCGATCTTCTTTTAGCAAACACCATGGGGCAACACCCCCGGCAATAGAATATTTAATCAGAAGGCAAAGTGTACAAAGGCACTTACAAGCAGCCTAACAAGAGGTTAGGCAACAACAACTACTATCAGCAACCAACTGCCACAACTAAAGCAAGGAGCAAATTACAAGGAGTCTAGCCACAACATAATGGAGGGGTGCAATGAGGACTTAATCCTCAGCAAGTGCCGAAGCACTTCATCCACTTCATCCTTGAAGGATACCTTCCAGGATGCTAAACTAGGAGGCTTATGATTGAAAATAAAATTGTTTCTCTCCTTCCAGATGATCCACGCACCAATCATAAGATTGGCCTACCGCTGTGGGCCACAACTATTGGCCCTATCCGCCGTGGCCCGTGGCGGTAGTTGTATAGTTTTGATAATTTTCAAAATAGTCGTATAATTTTACAAAATCGAATAAAAAAATATAAAAAATTCTAAAGTTTTCAGTCGACCTACTTGGTGAGCGAAACAGGCTGTGAGGCCATCAATCATCTTGCAGGCCGAATGTGTATGATTGAGCCTTGTAAAATTGATTTATTTTCTTTCCTACTCTACTCTAGCAGCATGGAAGGTTTTATCATATTGAAATAATATCTATGGTATTGAAATAGAAGCTATCTCTTGAATGTTTTGTCTGAAATGATCATACTTAGATGTTAGTCATATCTTAGCACACGTCACATTGCCTTAATTCCAAAGTGATGAAAAACTATATTGTCAGCTACTCGGCTCAAGGAGTTGTCAATGCTCAATTGCCCATGCCAACTGCCAAGTAGCCCAATGCTTACACATTCTAGCTGAAAATGGAATAGAGCGTCGACAGTGACTTGTATTTCAAGCATCATTCGTTCTAAACATTTCAAGCACCAAATTCATGCAACAACACACGCTGTGGAAGCTCAAATGCCAACCGTTAAAAAAAGGACCGGCATATCATACCTCTAGAAATTATTTGATTTTTATCATCAAGAAGACTACTTTACCAAGGAATGGATCAAAGTAGTTTGTCTATGTCATCAAGTATAAGGGAAGAGCCCGTCAAACTTGAATAGGCAATTATATACTCCCTCTGAGTCTTATGATATAGGTCACACAGTCAAACTTAACACGATCACCAATACTAACATTTGAATCTGAATATCTCGTAGAAAATATTTCTTATAACAACAAAATTATAGTCATGTGAAAATATTTTTTAACACAAATTAAATTTTATTATTTTTGTAAGACATAAATTTTATTCTATAATAATATTAGAGCAACACCAAGAGCTTAGTTAAATCTCACTCTCTGTATTCCCATTTACCTATCCATTTAGCTAAGATCCCTTCTTCATATTTCGGTTCACTCCAACAGACTAGCCAAATCTGACTTTGGTACACAGTCATCGCAAACTCCTCGTGGATGGTTTTTGAAGGAAATTAAAATTTCTCCACAACACCTGTGATAAAAATGACATGATAAATTAGTTTCCACCAAGCCATGAATTTGGTTGATTTTTCATGAATAGGGTTTTGAAATTTAAATTTTAAATTAGGATTCAAAACCCTATTTTCAAAAATATTTGGAATTTAAAGATGGTTCCACAAGCAAAGTTGGAGATCTTGAAAAGTTGAGTAAATTTTATTCTTGGAGATTTTCATGTTGTTATATGATTTTGAAAGTAAATTTGAAAATGGAGGAAAATAGGGAACCTAGAATTAGAATCTTATGGGCAAGGACACTATTGCTGATTTACTAACATCTATGGCTCTATAAGAACCACAGGCATGAATAAAAAAGAAAATGTTCGAGTAGTATCCACAACTATTACCGAAAACATTGTTAAAATACTTCTACGAGAGGGGTTTATTGAAAGTGTCCGGAAACATCAGGAAAGTACAAGATATTTCTTGGTTTCAACTTTGCGACCATGTCCCTTTCTTCTCCTCGCTGCCATTTGTGCTGCTGGGGACGAATGTGAGCCGATTAGGATAGTCCAGGGACTGGAAAGTACAAGATATTTCTTGGTTTCAACATTGCGACCATGTCCCTTTCTTCTCCTCGCTGCCATTTGTGCTGCTGGGGACGAATGTGAGCCGATTAGGATAGTCCAGGGACTGAATTAGACGTCTTGATAGTTCAAAGATCAAATTGAGCCTAGCAGCATAGTTCAGGGATTAAAATGGACAATTTAAAGTTCAGGGGTGATCTTGACTATTACGCCAAACTAGTCGCAAGGTACAAGTACCACTTGGAAAAGAACTGCAAGCGAGAAAGCTATACATTGACTGCTCGAATCCTGTTTGCTACAGTTGTGCTGAGCTAGCATCCAGCACGGAGAACCTTGAAGCTGGTATTGGTATACCGTATACATACAAGCAATGAGGTATGCTCTGAAGCTACATGGGTGTAATTGTATTTTAGAAGTCATACTTCAAACATGATTAATCTGAACTCCCGATGCAGATGGTCAACACAAATTTCTGCACCTCGAATGTTTGTGTATCGCTTTTAGAGAATTGACCATTTCTTAGAGCTTATTTGATTATTTCTCAACGGTGTCTTCTCATCTTGGATTTAAGTTGTTTTCCTTATGGGAATTCAGTAACCATGGTGGAACCTTTTAATTGAAGGTTGTGTTTCCATCTCTAGGTATCACAGCGACTCATGCATGGAGCATCCCATCTATGACATGATCCGTTTTTTTCTCCCTTGCAAGGACTTGGGTTCATCTAACATGTCACATGATCAGAGCCTGGCAGCTGGAGCTCAGCTGCCAGGGGAAGATGGTCCGTTTTGGCTTTGGAGATGGTTTTATTAGTTGGTTTGGAGTCTTGGATTTGATATCCGGTTGTTGGACTTTCGATGTGAAGTTAACTGGGTATAATTATTTCAATATTTGAGTTTTTGTCCCTTAACAACTACACAAATAGGATGGATATAACTATATGGGTAACGTGTACCTACCCTTAAATTGAGCAAATTATGCAAAAAAAATATCACATCTTTTGTTGTGACTTGCTTTATTAATAAACATTCTTTAAGAATAACTTGAATTTGACTATATACATTTTTTTAAATAAGACGAGCGGTCAAACTTGGGTACAAAATTCAAACAAATTATAATTTGGAAAGAAGGGACTAATCCCTCCGGTCATGATTAATTGACACTTCGGACATCCTTTCATTTTAGTAAAATTTTTGCATTTTGATCCTTTTTTGGGTAAGAATTTTACATATAGACCCCTGAGGGAAACAATTGCAGAAATGGACTCAAAGCACGGCGCCAAGCACCATGGCGCCGTAGGTACACAGCACGGCGCCACACGGGCTGACACCGTCCTAGGACACGTCAGCTCCACCGTGACGCGGGGGAAATCCGGTCAAAAATGACGGCGTCAAAAGCCATGGCGCCGTCACATGTATATACGGCGCCAAAGCTCATGGCGCCGTGCCATGTACCCACGACGCTAACGGGCATGGCGCCGTGCGTCAACACTTAAATCAGCCCGCAGCCTCCCGGTCTCTGCCTCCTCCCTCTGTTCTCCCCGCCTGAAGGACAGGGGCTCCGTCCGCCCCCGACGGCCAGCGACCAGATCCGCCGGCGGCATCCTCCCCACGGCCGGCACGGCCCTCCAGTGCAGTGTGCAAGGTTAGGCCTCTCCCCTCCCCATTTTTTCTTTGATTTGGTTGGCTTCGTAGATAGTATTTGAAGAAACCCTAGATGGATATGGGTCTCAATTTATGAAATTAGTGGTTGATATAAGGATTGTGTCGTGGATATATGTAATGTAGTTACATATATGTGAATTTGAATGATTTTTTGAATTTGTAGATGCCGAATTTATGATGAGTATTACCTAGGTTATATTATTACGACGACATAAATACCAACCAAGGTTGTAGGGTAATCATTTATTAATGTATAAATTGTAGAACATGGATGAAATGTGGCGTGAGAACAAGTGGAAAGACCGGCTCAAGGAGGTCTATCCTGATGTATCTTGCAAGGATGCACCTGTACCACCTGCACTTCCTGTCCCTAATTGTGATTGTGGGAAGGCCGCCCATGTAACTCAATCCATGCACCCTGACACGGCGGCTCGGGCATACTACTCGTGTCCTGATTATCGTGTAAGTACATTTCGTGGTTTTTTCTTGATTTACAACATTTCTTGGATTGAACGTTTGAATGATGAATTGAAATGTTTATATTGGTGCAGGACGGGGAGATGTGCTATTTTTTTCAGTGGATTGATGGCCCAGAGATGGTTGACCCAAGAATCTTGCTTTTTAGGCAAAAGGCTAAAAAAACCATACGACAAGTACAAGTGTTGGGTGCCTCCTCCACCAAACCCACCACCAATGACAGACGAAGAGAAGAAAATAGCAATCGCCACGCGTATGGCTAACCCACCTTTGTGCTATTGTGGTGTGCCTCCCAAGATTCATTGGATGATGCCAGGGGCCCTTACACCCCTGAGTTTAAGTGCCGAAATACAAATAAGGTTACTAAAATAGTAATTGATAGCTTAAATTTGTGGCACGAATTGTTATCTAGAAGTGCTAATTTCGATATGTGTTTGGTGCAGGGTGGGTACCCGCTTTGTGACTTCAACGAATATGATTATGGTCCTAAGTCATATTGGCCTGAGAGTAAAGATAAGAAGGGCAAAGAGGTGGAGGTTGAGTTGGTTGCTCTAGATAGAAACTGTCGATGCGGCATAGCCGAGAACTATGGTCTAGTTCCATCAGAGCTGGGCATAGGTTATTATTGCGGGCACATGAGTGGATATGATATGGTGGGTTTATTAGTAATGCTAAATTCATTTGAAGACATTGTGTAGACTTGTGACAAATTTGTTGATGTGGACAGGGAACTAGGAGATGTGACTGGGAGCATTACTTGGACAAGCATGAAGTGGAAAATGAGATTCTCTTAAGAAGGATAAAAGGAAGTCATCCTAATGTGTTGAGGAGTTACTTGAGGTGTCGAAAAGAGGCAACAAGGGAATTGACAAGGCAAATGGGATATTGGCCTCGGCGAGAGAGAACAAGTGGTAAGCTAAAACGTGAATGGGAACAAATGCAGAACTTGGCAAGAGGAATGGATGAAACGTCAATACAGGCTCAAACTGACAAGAAAGGTAAGAGGATTATGGAAGGATGAATCTCGGGTGAGAGGAATGTGGATGGATGAAACTCGGACCTTGTTGTGTACTTCTGAACAATTTGTATTTCCCTTGTTGTGGTAATGGACTTTGTATGTGTGTGTTTGTATTTGTATGAACCGTTTAACTAGGAGTGGTAGTTGTATTAACTATTATGTGTGAATGGTGAAGAAACTAATGTGATCTTCAGATGTGTGATATGGCCTTGTTAAACTGAGTTGAACGTCTGGTTATGCTATTTGTGAAGTTGTATTTGTGTGTTCTCAACTTGTGAAAGTTAGTTCTGATTTTGCCAAAGGTTCGACGCAAGGCGCCAAAAGACTTGGCGCCGAGCTATGTAATCACAGCGCCACGGTCATTGGCGTTGTTCAGGGGGTTGCACAGCCTAGGGGTCGACGTAACGGCGCCAAAAGGTCTGGCGCCGTGTTATGTTATCTCAGCGCCAGACCTTTTGGCGCCGTTACGTCGACCCCGCGGCTGTACAACCCCCTGAACGGTGCCAATGACCGTGGCGCCATGGTTACATAGCTCGGCGCCAGCTCTTTTGGCGCCGTGCGTGGACCCTTTGGCAAAATCAGAACTGATTCCTGACCACAACCACAATTTTATGACCACCATCACAAGATCATAACCACAATCACAAGATCTTGACCACCATCACAAGTTCATGACCACAACCACAAGTTCCTCAAGTTCATGACGATAACCACAAGTTCCACAAGATGATGACCACAACCACAAGTTCATGTCCACAATCACAAGTTCATGTCCACAAGTACAAGTTCAAGACAACAACCACAACTAGGATCTCCAAGATCACCCTCCCTTTGCCTTGCGCTTGCCCCGAGCCTTCCCAAGTGCATCTGTGCCTAGTGTGTGTCGGTTAGGCGGCTAGCGCCGTCTCTGAGTCGGCTGAGTGGTAAGTGGTGCATCGAGTAGCTGTGACGCACGAAGCTCCTCCTGCTCGTCGCCCTGGGCGTCGTCCTCATCGTCGTCGTCCTCGTCGTCACTGAATGTGGCCGAGCGAGACGAAGACCGTGTGGCTGCAGCTCGGTGTGACGACGACGACCTTGCCGCATGCGAGCTTCCAAGCACGAAGACTCAGACGGCGGTGCAACCTCTGTATGTATGACAAAATAAGACTTTGTGCTACAAGCCATAACATGTGAAAAAATAGGTTTGCTGGTGCAAGTTTGGGAAGAGAAATACCTGAAGCAAGGTCCGGAAGCGCCCTTCAGTTTCTGGGTGCCCCACCGAGTACTGAAGTGCTGCATCGATCTCACTGACCGAGTCCCTCATAGACGTGCCCTGCAAGGAAGTGTTGCAACATTAGATGTACAATATAAGAAAGTTTCTAGTTTTTAGTCGAAGAGAACAAACCACTCTATCCAAGATGGGGCCCAGCTCTACTGCCCGTCCCTCTCGACCTCTGACGTCGTAGGTGGTGTTCTCGTCGTCTGAGGAAGCTATGTCGGCGTAGTCATCCTGTGTCCACCTCTGACGCAGCCTGTAACGAGTAGAAGTGTGGTACAAGGTCAAGTAGGCTCGGAAGTTTGCGTTGTTGTGCGGGCCCTCAACCGGTAGAACGTTCGCCTCCATCTTGTTCCACCAGTCAATTCTCTCACGATGGTAGTCGACGAAGTCGGTGACCTTGCGCTGCCTAACTCGATCGAACCTGGACAGATACCCAATGTTAGTGAACTTGTTTGAAAAGCGGACAAAGGTAACATAATTAGAAGTGGTGAATCGTGGAATTACTTGTGCAAGTCGATCGACGTCGAAACCTCGTCCGGCGGGAACGTCTGGGCCAATCCAAACTGGCGTGCTACTCGGTGCGGTAGGTGAATCTCTACCACGTAGAAACAAATCAGGGGGCATCTCATCCTCCAAAAGTCCTCGTCGCGGCGACACATCGGGTTAAGAGGCATCGCCTGGACTGCCGCTGTGTTGTAAGGCTCCCACTCAACCTGTGAAAGGTATGTCATGGTAAGTTACAAAAATAAAACATTTCATACACAAATGACTGAAGTTGAAACATTTCATCTTTACGAACCATGGAAGGGACGAGGATGTCAATCTCGTTAGTGTAGTCAAGGTACGCTCGGTGGTGAGTCGCGTACGGTTGGGAGACCACGTCCCAAAGGTACGCCACAGTACGTGCAAGGTGGGGGTTGCCGTGGTCGTTCCAAGGGTTCGGCGGAAGGACGCGAGGCCTACCCACCGGCAGTCACGACCACATCCAGAGCTGAAGTAGGAGTGTGCAACCTGCCTGAGTAGAGGACTGAGCCCTGCGTCGGCATGCCTCGCATAGCTGTCTGTAAAGGAAGTCTAGCACAGCAGAACCCTAGCTATACGTACCTGCACAAATTCCATAATTGGAGTTAGTTCACATTCATAACCAACAACAATGCGACAAGTCAAAAACACTGGCTCCACATACACGCACCTGCATCATCCCAATCCCACAAGCAGTGGATGTACATCCACGAAGCACTGTCTCCTGTGGTGTCCGGGAAAAGAACGGAACCAAAAAGGTTCAGGACCCACACTCGGCAGTAGTAAGTGATTGTCCCCTCGTCAGCATCCGGTGGGCAGTCAGCAAACCTCTCCCTAAGCCAGCGTAGCGACACGCTAGAAACACGTCCACGCCTCGCCTCCTCCCCCTGAGGTGCCCGTACTGGTGTGCCCAAGAACTCCACTCGTCCACGCCATCCCTCAGAGACTGCACTACCAATCACTGCACGCCCTCTGATCCCCAAGCCAAGGAACATCGCAGCATCCTGCAGCGAGACAGTCATCTCATCCTACCCACGGGTCTCATGTGCCTGAATGCCTCCACACACTGAGCAAAGCACCAAAATGCACGCTAGAACACCTGTCGGCCGTTCAACTCTACGTTCGGAATGGGCAAGTACTCATAATGCATACCCAGATTGGCAACTTTCATTGCATTTAACATAACAGGCAATCTCTCATATGCATCCTCCCAAGAACCATAGATCATCCTCAAAGCCCGTTGATGAGCCCTCCAGGCCTTTCCATACTTCACCGTGTAATTCCATTTCAATGTCACAATACCAATCACCACACGAATAGAAATCGTTGGATCTTGCTTCACTACAGGTAATAAGCGATTTGCAATGAATTTTGACGTCAGTTGACGATGCTTTTGGTTTGGCTCCGCCGATCCACAAGTGTGCGGCCCAACCACACTAGTGATCTTGAACTTATTGGAGCCCTTCATCTTTCTACCACGAACTTTCATTGGCAATGAGTAGACTCACATGTGATGATGTACCGCCTTGCGGCATGTGAGTTCTTCACACGGTAAGGCCGGTTGTGCACTACAGCATACTCCCTCAATCACATCTTCAGAGCTTCAATATCCTTGAAAACATGCCCCTTCTGAATTATAGTGCTCGATTCCGGCCTCGGAATGTCGTCTTTCAATGCCCCTCCGTCCGCAACAGCTCTATGCGACTCCCTAAGGTCACGAAAATGTG
Organism: Cenchrus fungigraminus; assembly: GCA_036936925.1. Lineage (NCBI taxonomy): Eukaryota > Viridiplantae > Streptophyta > Magnoliopsida > Poales > Poaceae > Cenchrus > Cenchrus fungigraminus. The sequence goes on along the minus strand of CM072780.1, from coordinate 112,583,097 downwards.
ACACAAGGGGGTCACGACCTGGGAAAAAGCCTCTTCATAATCTCAATAGTACGTGGAGAGGGTGGAGGAACAACACGGTCATCATCAGAATCAACAGCTCTCATCCTCTCATATGTGACATCATCATCACACAAACGGACGTTATGATGGTTCGAAGCCTGACAAACCAACGACGGTTGCTCAACTTCAGGATCGTGAAGTGGTGCCAAGGCCCCGTGCAAATCATCTTCATCAGAATCGGAAAAAATACCATCACCCCCTTCATCATCAGCAAAGGCACCACCTCCCACATCATTATCATCTGCAAATCCACCCCCTCCCACATCATCATCATCATCTTCTTCCACTGCCTGAGTAAATGCAACCTCACATACTTCAGGGGGAACCACCTCAAAAGAAGCACCACATTGTATGGGTGATGGATCCCGAGGTGGCGGCTCCCTCACAACTAGGGATGGCAACGGGCATGAACCCGCTGGGTTTAACCTGCCCAAACCCATGCCCGCTAACATGAAATCCGCCCGTTAAAAGACCCATGACCCGTCACCGGCACAAATTTTTGCCCAAACCCATGCCCGCTCGGTCTCGGGCGACCCGCAGATCACCCATGCCCGGCACCAACAGAAACATTGTGCAGCAGCAAAAGCACTAGGCAAGCAGCAAAAACACCAGGACATGCAAGCAGACAAGCCAATGCACATCGGTGCATTACATATTCACTCGATTCCGTTCCCAGCATATATGATTACATGCTAACATGCATGAATGCATGATGCGCACCACGACATGAAGTAGAAAAAGAAGTAGGGACGCGTCACAAGAGAGTGGACGAGCAAGACGGAGAGGCAGGTCAGCAGGTGGGCTAGCGACGCATCACGAGAGGTAGGCAGATGGGGAACGTCGGAACGGGATTGAGGTCGTGCGCTCGCGCGCCACCTGTTCGCACGCGAATCTGCGACGACGGCGTTCGGCGAAGATGTGAGCGGCTCGGTCGCTCGATCCCGATGCGCTGCCGCCGCTGTGATTTCTGAATAGAAGGGGGTGGGAATGAGTTAGGTTTAGGGTTTAGGTGTATACAACAGGTATTTATATGGTACTAAATGGGCTGGGCTATTGGAGAATTTAGAGTGACATATGGGCTAGTGTGGGCTGCTATTGTATGTTGGACCGGGTTTTAAAAACCCATGGGTTTGCGGGTGTGGGTACCCTAGTCCCAGACCCACGCCCGCAAACCCGCTGGGTCTTGTTTTTTACCCATCATTAAACCCATGGGTTTAGATATTGACCCATACTTGTACCCTAATAGAGCAAAAACCCATCGGGTTTCGGGTACCCATTGCCATCTCTACTCACAACCTGCCTAACAATCAAGTCCAGTGCTCTCACTTCCGTTTCCATCACAATTGACACATAATTGTTCCATTCTGCTGGACCACTAATTGAAACCAACTGCTTGATACGTGGCCCATTACACGACCCCACATCAATCACCCCTTGCATAACAATATCCACTCCCTCATATGCCCGCTGAAGCCTCTCTTTCAATTTAGTGACAAGGAAAGCATAAGACGACCGAGCACTGAAAAGCATTGAAAACTCCCGCATTCCCTCAAATTCAACATCTCCATTGTCATTCCTTCTAACATTACCACCATGATGAATTGTCACTAGCTTATCCATCTAGCCAACATAAAAAAAAATTATCATTCCACATGTGCATCACAAATTCAAATTACACATGCATATTCTTAGCATTTTCAAATAATGTCATGTCACAATCCAACTACATTCAAGAAAATTACTAACCAACGCAAATCTAGGGTTTCATCTAGGGTTTCATCTAGGGTTTGTTGCACTAATTTCATCTAGGGTATGAATGCAAATAAATACAAAAATACAAAGGGAGGGGAGAGGTGAGGATCTCACCTTGACCAGCGGAGGTGAGGGCCGCGTCGGCCACGGCGAGCTCACCGCCGGCCGGATCTGGCCGATGGCGAGCCGGTGGAGGCGCGGTGCGCGGGCGGGGCCGGGGGCGGCGCGGTTCACGGGCGGGGGCAGGGGGAGGGTCGGGGGCGGCGCGGTGCGCAGCCGGGCGCAGGGGGACGGTCGGGGGCGGCGGCCGGCCTCCGGATCTGGCGGGAGGCGGGCGGGCGGCGGCGGGCCGACCGACGGCCGTGTGGGGCAGGGGGCGGCACGATGCACGGGCGGGAGGCAAAGCAGAGCAAAGAGGCGGGAAGATGAGGAAGAAAGCTCACACTGCGCCTAAGCACGGCGCCATGCCCGTTAGCGCCGTAGCTACACGGCACGGCGCCATGCCGTCTGGCACCGTATATACATGCGACGACGCCATGGCTTTTGGCGCCGTCATTTTTGACCGGATTTCCCCCGCGCCACGGTGGAGCTTACGTGTCCTAGGACGGAGCCAGCCCGTGTGGCGCCGTGCAGTGTACCTACGGCGCCAAGGTGCTTGGCGCCGTGCGTTGGGTCCATTCCTGCAATTGTTTCCCCCAGGGGTCTATATGTAAAATTCTTACCAAAAAAGACCAAAATGCAAAAATTTTAATTCATTTTACCTGTCTGAAACGTCAAATATTTCCATCCGGAGGTAGTATAATATTAGCACTATAATAATAGCATAAACGTAGCGACTCCTCCAAAAAGATAAAAGAAAACCCTTCCCCTCCGCCTTTCCTTCTTGTTTTTGAATTTCGGCCTCATTTCCCTCTTCTGTTTATACTGAACATGCGGAGGAATTCTTTCCTCGTCTGGGCCTTTGTGTTGGTTGGTGGTGAAGTTATTTACCATTCCATTCACATCTCCCTTTCTTAGCTCTCTTCACACTCCACACACTTGTGTTGGTTAGCATATTGCAGGGAACATTAAATGAAATGCAGCGGTTCTATACCTGATCATGGACCGGCCGATCTGAAAAACCCGACCCAACCCGCCCGAAAAAATTTTCACCCGAATCAAGAAAAAAACCGACCCAACCTGAAAATTACGCCTAAAAAATCCGAACCCAACCCGACCCGACGGTGTGCCGAGTTGGGTGCAGACCAGAATTTTGACCCGACAACCCGACCCAACCCATGATCAGGTATTCAGACAAAATAGCAACTTTAAAATAAAAAAAAGGGTTCTGTATCAAGCTGTCAAGTTCTTGAAAATTAATAAAACTTCTTAGTCTTAAGACTCTGGGAGGCCAAGTGCCCGCGCATAGGGGTGCAAATTGATTATGATGTGGTGCACCTCCGAACATCTTTAGTTCAATTATTTGTACTACTTCAGTACAAATAATTGAGCTAAAGAGGTTCGGAGGTGCACCTAACGGTTACCTTTTTACAGCCTTACCCGCCCACTTGTGCCGTCTACGCTGCTGTCTACCGTGCTGTTAGTATGCTGCTGGCAAATATGGAAATGCCGGAATGGAATTGTTTTCAGGCAAGAAACACCCAACCATTCATACTTGACAATAGCAATTCTTGCCCCAATCATACTTGAGAATCGCAAATGATAAATTTCTTTGTGCTGAAACTAAATTATGAATTAGATATTCGCATTCCAACAGTATTTCCAAAGGGTGACACGTACTACTACTTGATGACAACCAAACCAACACTGGAATGCCGAGATAACTTTTCAGGAAAGAAGAAAACAACAGACTCCAAACGATTTAGTTCCATGTGGTTAAGTGAAGCATTAGCTAAACAGGAAATGTGCCCGGCCCGACACACCAAACTAAGATACAATTTTCACCATATTGTTCAGGAGTCAACAACAACAGCCACAATTGATCTAATAGCTAGCACAATTCACGCTTCAATTAAACAAAAAATACAAGGTTCATAGTAGGCTCAACCACTTAGGAAGAAGCTAACAGCAGCAGGCTCAACCACTTAAGAAGAACGATTCATCCATGTCGCAATATCTTCCTCTTAAGCGGCACATCAGACATCAGTGAGTCTCGCCAGCGATGACAGTCTACCACGATCTGAATAGATGCACACACAAATTAAACTAAACATTCCAACTCAGCATTTACAATTTGATATATTATATATGAGTACTAGTGCCAAGGGTTTACAAAACTGAGCTCAAGAGATATGTGACAACGTAACAAAAAAAAAAAAATCTGAAATCCTGATTTCTGAAACAAGTTAACAGCATTAAACAAGACCAACAAGTCTGCGTGCATATTTAACTTTTCCACCAATGCATGGTCCATGCTAAATCAAATCTCATAATTCAAATTAATGTCATTTTAAATTGCAATGTCATGTGTTCAGTTTGCACTAGCATAGTAGCATGCACAGATGATCAGTGTCAATCTCAGTATGTGAAGATTACAACTACTAGCTACAGTATGCCTTTGTTTGGGAACAAAAACCAACTAAGCAAGCAAGCATATGGACACAGTTAATAAAATGCAGGGCAACAGATAAATACAAGGTTGTATAAATATATAGAAATCTCCATTCACATAGGCTTATTTAGCAATCTCCATGGTGCCATTTTCCTTGTTGGAGTATTTAAGTATTGTTGGTTTTGGAGTTTGTTTGGCAATTACAAAAAGGCCCATAAAGTAACAGATTTATTGCAAGCAACTCCCATTCCAGCCTACAACATGCCTAGCATTCTTTTGCACCATGCATTATCCAAAATGATGGACAAATTGTCAAATCAGGTGCTGCACAACAGCTCAAAAGAAAATACACGACTTGATAGTAGACCTCTGAAAGAAACCAACACCAAAAGAACCAGAGATCAGTTAGCCCTTGCTAGTGATGACTGATAACAATGTGCCAGGTCTGAAAGGACACCATGCATTAAAACACATAACCAACTCTAAATTAGCATTAAACTTTGGTGAAATATATGCAAGTACTAACTCCAAATGTGGCAAGACTGAGCTTGAGACGTAAACTTCAACTATGGCAGAAAACAGCAGAATTTTTTTACAAGAAAGTCTGGAGCAAGGTAACAGGATAACACCAGATCAACAAATGTGTATGCATATTTAGCAATTCGATCAATAGTCATATTCCTTAACAAGTAAAATCTCACAAAAAAGACACCATGCATCAAAGCACATAAACAACTCCAACTTAGCATCCAACTTTGGTGACCGATGTGCTAAGTACAAACTGTAAAGGTTGCAGGGTTCATCATCCAACATTTTGTACTGTTTCAGCTATAGCAGAAAACAGCAGTTTTTTTCACGGAAGTCTGAAGCAAGGTAACAGGATATTACCAGATTGACAAATGCGTATGCATATTTAGCAATTCGATCAAAGCATAGTCATGTTTCTTAACAAGTAAAATTTCACAAAAAAATACATTTTGTTTTCCAATGTCATATAGTAAATTTTCTCTATCGTACGCAAAATTGTATTTGCCAAGCTCTAACTGAGAGTATACGTAACTAATATTACCTTCATTATAATCAATTACTCAAAAATCAGAACCATCTAATGGGACAAGGAAGGGCGAGAACTATACCTGGAGTGTAGAAGCTCATGTACGGTAGGACGCTGAAGTAGACTCCATGCTCCGCAACCTTCTTGACCTTCCCTGACTTGAGATCCATAGTGAACAGGCCAACATCTGAGCATATGAAGATGACATCCACACCCTCTGCAAAACCAGTGACGAATGGGTCGTCATCGGAATTGGTAACGGGAATGACTGTCTCCAGCTTGATGGCCTTCAGCTGTACCCATTCTGCAGCTCCTTCAGAATTCACCTTCCTTGACCACAGATAAAGGTTGGAACTCTCAATGCAGGCAAACCCCAGAGTACTGTCCTCCATCACCATGAGGGCAATGTGGTAGACATTGTGTGAGGGTGGGTTAATCATGGATAAGCAATTGCTGGCCCAGTTGTACTTGACGATTGCGTTACTGCGGCGAATTGTGAAGTAGACTTCATCTCCAATAACAGTGCAACGCCTAGGTTGGACATAAGGTGCGTATATGTAGGGTATTTCTGCAAGTGCATCTCGCAAATGCTGGGCATAGACTTCACAACCATGGTCAAGTGTTGCTGGCGTGCTCCACACACTCGTCTCCGACGAGTACGCGCTGGCCATCACCACATTCTCGTACTCGTGGGTGGCCACGAAGACGACGCGGAAGGGGCCGCCGTGGCAGTCGAGGTGGTCGCAGCCGTCAACGGCGCAGAGGACCGCGGCGGTGTAGATCAGCCACGGGATGTCCGGCTCCGGCAGGCGCTGGATGTCGCCCGTCACGGGGTCCCAGACGATGAGGTACCAGCTCCCGTCAACCGAGTGGAGGAGGACGCGGCCGAGGCGGCAGTCGAGGGGGCGGCGGTAGTAGGGGTAGGGGGAGAGGGGCGCCGCCGTGGTGGGGGCGAGGCCGGGCTCGGGGTCCCCCTGCATGACCCTGAGCCTGTGGAGGAGTCCGAGCAGGGGCGGCGCCCGGTGGAAGGCGCGGTAGCTGCGGCGGAAGGCGGGGTCGCAGAGGACGCGGAGCCACGGCTTGCAGACGAGGGCCGCGCGGAAGAGGTGCTCAGGCTCGTCCGGCGGGAGGCGCAGGAAGATCTCGGCGATTACGTCGTCGATCAGGCCCGTCTGCGGCGGCGGCGGCGGCGCCATGGTCGGTGGTGGGTGGCTTGCCGCCTGGTGGTGGGGAATGATTGGGGCGAAGAGGCAGCGGAGTGAGACGGCCAAACGGGGTCTTTTTTTTTTTTGAATGGGCCTTTTACATGGCCAGATATTGTGCCTGTTTCATCCAAAGGACGAGTGAGGAGAATTGTGTTTTTTAACCCAACGAAAAAGGTGCGTGGCATAGGAAATGTATGTTTGTAGTAATTCAAAAAAAAAAGAAATGTATGTTTGTATGAAAGGACACAACGTAAAATAAAAATCTTCCACCTGTGCGCAGATACGAACAATGCCTAAGACACGAATTGATATTTACACAAGCCTAGAATGATCATGGTGGGGTAAATGGGGTAAATGAGGCAAATTTACCCCTAATTTACCTTTAATGTGCCAAACATGTGGGGCAAATGTGGTGGGGCAAATGTTTTGCCCCCCTAATTCCATTTACCCCTAAAAGGTAGCAAATTGGAGCAAATTTGTGGTGGGCCCCACCCTCACTCTCTCATCTACATCCACATTTACCCCTCCATCCAAACACCACAAGGGGCAAATATTAGTAGGAGCAAATGGGAGGGGCAAATCATTTGCCTTAGGGTAAATATTTACCCTTACCATCCAAACAGTGCCCAGATCAGACGATAAACCATCTGAACACAACCTTGTGCTCCATTCGGTTTATAGCAAGAAGTACTCGTTTATTTGAGTATCATTCATCGAGCATAACAACGAAATAAAAACGAGTGATTCAAGTTTTGCTAGCTTGGTAACGTTTCCAGGTTAAACTAATCCAACCAAGTTGATTGACCAGGTTGTCTGATCCAAAAGTTCAGAACCAACGAAGAAGTTCAGAGCAAGCGATACCGACGACGCCTTGAATACATGCCATCACCTCTGCATGTAGCAGAACATTTAGCAAACATCATGGTGAGGTACAGTCGGCCCATTCGAGGAAGCAAATTTGACTTCCAAATGAACTCCTTTCACAGAACCATCGTAGCTCATGACTGTAATGGTTCAGTACAAAGCATCTGGTCTGGTATTACTCATTCCCGAAGTGATAAAAAGTTGGACAGATCCAAGGCTTCATCCTCCCGGATGCATAACGTTATCAAACTTCATAATATAGGAAAACATGACTTCCAGAATAAAATTGCTTCAACAGAACAGAGTTTGATTGTAGTAGCTCAGAATAGAACAACAGCAGCAGGACTCTAAGATGGTTCTGTCCATTTTCCAATATACCATTGCTGAGTGGCACGTTAGATATCAGTGATGAGTCCTCGCCATCGACAACAACCTGCCACGATCTGAAAAATGGCAAGCACAAAACCCATAAACAACGATGTGCTATGTACTTAGAACAACTTCCAAAGGTTATAAGATTAGTTTTTTTTATGTGAGCTATGCCAGAAAATAAGAGAACATTTTTTAAAAGTAAATCTGAAGCAAAGGTAACATGATAATACTAACTCAAGAAATTTATTTAAATATTTAGCACTCGCCATTTTAGCTTAGCAACCACTTCATGCTTCATCAACTACACCAACTATTCAACCCATCAATTGTTCCAGTGAAAAGAGAGGATCTCTAATTACAGGGTAAAGATGAATTAGGCCCTGCTTCCCGTGCAATGCTCCATATACCAGCGTAGGGCTTTCAAGCACAAGAATAACACACTATTTTAGTCCTGAATTCACAGCATATCGTGGTTTTTTATGAAAGAATAACCTTGACATCACTTTTCCAAGTTTTAGGAAAGCATCTGAGTTCCGAACCTGCTTTAATATGTTCTTTCATGTATTTACAAATGGAACTCGGTTTGTGGTGAAACTAAATAATGACTCGAGGTATCTCCAAATGAATGTCAAAATAGTCTGACACTGCAAAAGTGCTAATTGATAGCCTTTTTGAAAACAGGATTGGTACTAACTGTCATATTAATCAGCAACTGAAATATACCTGACAATGACATAAACTGAAATACAACTTTTGGAAAGTATGATCAGGATGATTCAACAATCGACAACTAATACGACGACTGGTAGTAGCTCTGAATGAAATCAACACTAGCAGACTCCATGATCAGGTAGTCCTTTATAGTGACAACAGTGTACCAAGATCTGAAAAGATACATACAAAAAACTCGCAACCAACTGTCCAAGTAAGCATCTCGGTTTCACAAACTATGTGCTAGTACTAACTCTAAGGGTTACAAGAATGAGAGGTAAGCTTCAGGTACAGAAGCAAGGTAACAATATCATACAGGGTCAACATGTTCATACACATATTTAGCAATTTGGCCAATGCATAGTCATAGTCCTTAGGTTCTGTTTTCAATGCCATGTATTCAGGATTCAGGTTTTTAGAGCATATACAAAATTGTTTTGTCATAAGTGGATATAAACAACAAACATTACATTATGACTAATTGTTCAAAAACAGAACCAACAAATTAAGCAAATTAATTCCCATTCCAGCCTACAACATGCCTAGCATTCTTTTGCACCATGTATATCTAAAATGATGGACACATTGTGAAATCAGGTGCTGCACAACTCAAAAGAAAATACATGACTTGATAGTAGACTTCTGAAAGAAACCAACAGCAAAAAAACCAGAGATCAGTTAGCCCTTGCAAGTGATAACTGATAACAATGTGCCATGGTCTGAAAGGACACATGCATTAAAACACTTAACCAACTCTAACTTAGCATTCAATTTGGTGACCTATGTGCTAGTACTAACTCCAAAGGTGACAAGACTGAGCTAGAGATGTGAACTTCGGCTATGGCAAAAAAACAGCAGATTTTTTTACAAGAAAGTCTGAAGCAAGTAACAGGATAACACCAGATCAACGCAAGGTAATAGGCTAAATACCAGATCAACAAGGTGGTATGGGCATTTAGCAATTCGATCAATGCATGGTTCGGTTCCTTAAACAAGTCAAATCTAAAAATTACATTCCATTTTCCAATGTCATATGGTCACTTGGTCAGATTGCAATAGTGTACGCAAAATTATATCTTCCAAACTCTAACTGAGAGTATGAGTAACAAATATTACTTGCATTAATATCAATTACTCACAAATCAGAACCATCTAATGGGACAGGGAAGGTCTAGTACCATACCTGGAGTGTAGAAGCTCATGTAGGGTAGAACGCTAAAGTAGACTCCTGACTCGGCAACCTTCTTGACCTGTGCTGACTTGAGGTCCATAGCGAACAGGCCAACATCTGAGCTTATGAAGATGACATCCACACCCTCTGCGAAACCAGCCACGAATGGTTCGTCATCGGAATTGACAACAGGTATGATTGTCTCCAGCTTGATGGTCTTACGCTGTACCCATTCTGCAGCTCCTTCTGAATTCACCTTCCTTAACCACAGATGAAGGTTGGAACTCTCAATGCAGGCAAAGCCCAGGGTACTGTCCTCCACCATGAGTGCAATGTGGAACACATCGTGCGAGGGTGGTTTAATCATGGATAAGCAATTGCTGGCCCAATTGTACTTGACGATTGCGTTACCGTAGCGAATTGTGAAGTAGACTTCATCTCCAATAAGGGTGCATCGCCTAGGCTGGACATAAGGCGTGCTGAATACCTCGTGGAGCACATCTGCAAGTACATCTCGCATATACTGGGCATATACTTCACAACCATCGTCAAGAGTTGCCGGCGCGCTCCACGCACCAGTCTCCGATGAGTACACGCTGGCCATTACCTTCTCCGTGTAGTCGTGGGTGACCACGAAGACGACGCGGAAGGGACCGCCATGGCAGTCGAGGTGGTCGCAGCCGTCGGCGGCGCAGAAGACCGCGGCGGTGTAGATCAACCACGGCATCCCCGGCTCCGGCAGGCGCTGGACGTCGCCCGTCACGGGGTCCCAGACGATGAGGTGCCAATCCTCGTTCGAGGCGTGGAGGAGGACACGGCCGTGGCGGCAGTCGAGGGGGCGGCGGTACTCAGGGTACGGGGAGAAGGGCGCCGCCGTGGTGGGGGAGAGGCCGCGCTTGGGGTCTCCCTGCACGACCATGAGCCTGTGGAGGAGTCCGAGCAGTGGCGGCGCCCGATGGAAGACGTGGTAGCGGCGGCGGAAGGCGGGGTCGCAGAGGACGCGGAGCCACGGCTTGCAGACGAGGGCCGCGCGGAAGAGGTGCTCGGGCTCGTCCGGCGGGAGGCGCAGGAGGATCTCGGCGATGACGTCATCGATCAGGTTCGGCAGCGGCGGCGGCATGGTCGGTGGTGGCCTGCTGTGGCTGCTGCCTGGAGGGGAGTAGGGGACTGGGGGGAGTGGCAATGATTTGGGCGAAGACGGCACGGGGACGGGGTAAGTGGGCTGGTACGTGGGCCTCAGTCTATTGGGTTCGATTGATGATACTGGACTGGCATGCAATCAAATATCAACGGCCCAATAAATCACATTTGTGTTTTCTTCCAACTTTTCGAAATCCCTTTATCAGAAGCAAAAAAAAGTTTTATTTTGAGCGGCACAACATAAAAAATAAAAAAATCCTCCACGGGTCCGAAGGTATGAAATAATGCCTCAAAATGGACTGAAGTTTACACAAGCACAAAATGATCACACGATAAACCATCTATATTATCTTGTGCTCCATCTGGTTCGTAGCAAATATTACTTGTTATACGATTTTATAGGTGCAAAACAATAGTCAGTTGAGTGTATCATTCATCAACGATTTGCTAGCTGGCTACCGTTCCAGGTTAAACTAATCCAGCCAAGTTGGTTTTGCCTGAACCAAAAGTTCAGAAACAACGAAAAAGTTCAGAGCAAGCGATTCTGGGCCGACACCCCCTGAATACATGCCATCACCACTGCATATAGCAGATCATTTAGCACACATTATGCTAAGGGACAGTTCGCCCGCCCTTCGAGGAAGCAAGCTTGACTTAAAAATGAACTCCTTTCACAGAACCAACGGAGCTCAATGACTGTAATGGCGCAAAGGCTCAGTTCAAACCACAAAGCATCTGTATTACTCATTCTCGTAGCGATAAAAGTAAGACAGCTCAACGGCTCCAAACCTCCCAGATGCGTAAGCTTATTGAGCTTCATAATATAGGAGAACATGACTTCCAGAACAGAATTGCTTCAACAGAACAGAGTTTGATTGTGGTAGCTCAGAAGAGAACAGGACTCAAGATGGATTTGTCCATTTTGTAATATATCATTGTTGAGTGGCACGTTAGATATCAGTGAGTCCTCGCTAGCGACAACAACCTGCCACGATCTGAAAAAATGGAAAGCACAAAACCCATAAACAACCGGCCAACTAAGAATGAATGATGTGCTATGTACTTAGAACAACTTCAAAAGTTTACAAGATCAGTTTTGTGATGTGAACTTCAGGCCTTCAGCTATGCCAGAAAATAAGAGAGCAATTTTGTAAAGAGAATGTGAAGCAAGGTAACATGATAATACTAACTCAACAAATTTATTTAAATATTTAGCACTCTCCATTTTAGCTTAGCAACCACTTCACACTTCATCAACTACAACTATTCAATCGATGAACTGTTCCAGAGAAAAGAAAATATCTTTTATTACAGGGGTCAAGATGAATTAGGTCCAGCTTCCCATAACAGCATAGGGCTTTCAAGCAGAAGAATAACACCTGGAAAGAAGCTAAGTCTGAAACTTGACGACCCTTTTGAAGACATGAACCCAACACTGAGTGTCATTCTTTTATTTTCTCTTTTTAGAAAAGAAAACGGCAGAAGCTCTGAATAGTAATAGTTCCATGTAACTTAAGCCAAACATTAACCAAAGAGTAGCTGAAACATGCCTGACATATCAAACAAAGGCACAATTTTCAACTGATGTGGTCAGGATAGTTCGACAAAGACAGCCACAATTGTTTATAATGACTTGAACCGAGAAATGAACTTTTTGCCTCAGCTGCTCATCGCTTGTTGGGAGTTGGTGGAGAGATTGGATTAATTCTTCTTTATAGATTAATTATCTGAATACACTGCCTCCCATTATATAGAGGGAATGGCTTGACCCTTAAGTAAAGATCCAAACTAACTCTAATCTTATCTCTAATTGATCTTATCCAACTAACCCTATCCCCTGTACTGTTAACGCGCTACAGTACCATGGGCCCAGACCTAGCTGGTCCCCCTCCCATCACACATTTTCCCCAAGATATATTAGTAAAAGTGTAAAACATTTGAGTTCCACACCTGTCAGAAGATGGTCTTCAATCTATTTACATATTGGAAATGTTTGTTGTGAAAAAACACATAGGTTAAGTTCCAAGTAGATGAATTGATTAATAGCTAAACAGTACCAGAAATATTAAACTGACAAACAACTTTTTGACATACTTTTGATATTATGATCATAATGAACTCAACGAAACAACCACAATTGATCACAATGTCTTGGACAACGTTTTCATGACTGTGCCTTAGCACTAATTTCATTAAGAGGGGGACTTGGACCAATTGTAAGTAAACTGCTCAACATAAGTAAATTAATTGATGGTAGCAGTTCTGACAGAATACAACAGTATCAGACTCAGTGATCAGTTAGTTATTTGCTAGAGATAACAATGCTCCATGATCTAAAAACCATGCACAAAACTCATATCCATCTCCAACTCAGAATTCCACTTTGGTAGCCGCTATGTGCTTAGATCTAATTCCAAATGTTATAAGCTGAGCTTGAAACATGAACTTCATCTATGTCAGAAAACAACAGAATTCTTGAAAGCCTGAAGAATGGTAACAGAATAACTCCATATCAACAAGTTAGTATGCATATTTAAAATTTAGCAATTCGACCAATGCATGGTCATGGTCAAGTCAAATATACAACAACAACAACTTAGCCTTTTGTCCCAAGCAAGTTGGGGTAGGCTAGAGATGAAACCCACAAGAAACAAGGGTAGGAGAAGCACAAAGCACAAGAACACAAAAGCACAAAAGAAAAAGAAAAGATCATGTCTCGGGCACATTGATTGCAAGTCTCCAAGCACTTCTATCCATAACTAACTCCTTGGGGATGTCCCACTCCTTAAGGTATCTCTTGACCGACTCATCCCAAGTTAGTTTATGTCGATCTCTACCCCTCCTTACACTACCGACCCGGTCTAGCACCCCACTACGCACCGGTGCCTCGGGAGGCCTCCTCTGGACATGACCAAACCATCTCAACCGGTGTTGGACCAATTTTTCCTCAATTGGTGCCACCCCAACTCTATCCCGAATGTCTTCGTTTCGGACTCTATCTCTTCTTGTATGCCCACAAATCCAACGCAACATACGCATCTCAGCGACACTCAGTTGTTGGACATGTCGTCTCTTTGTAGGCCAACATTCAGCACCGTATAACATCGCCGGGCGAATCGCCATTCTATAGAACTTACCTTTTAGCTTTTGGGGCACCTTCTTGTCACAGAGGACGCCAGAAGCTTGGCGCCATTTCAGCCAACCGGCTGAAATCCTGTGCCTAACATCCTCATCAATGTCACCATCCTTATGTAGCATCGATCCCAAATACCTAAAGGTCTCTTTCTTGGCCACCACTTGTCCGTCGAGGCTCACAACTCCATCTTCATGTCCAGTCATGCTGAAATCGCACATCATGTACTCGGTCTTGGTCCTGCTGATTCTGAAACCTTTCGACTCTAAAGCGTCCTTCCACAACTCAAGCTTCCCATTAACCCCTGCCCTAGTCTCGTCAACTAGCACCACATCATCAGCAAAGAGCATACACAATGGGATACTACCTTGGATGTCCCTTGTGACCTCATCCATCACCAAAGCAAATAAATAAGGGCTCAAAGCTGACCCCTGATGTAGTCCTATCTTAATTGGAAAGTCACTAGTGTCACCACCGCATGTACGCACACACGTCACCACATCCTTGTACATATCCTTGATAAGGGTAATGTACTTAGTTGGGACTTTGTGTTTTTCCAAGGCCCACCACATGACATTTCTTGGTACTTTGTCATACGCCTTCTCGAGGTCAATAAAGACCATGTGCAAGTCCTTCTTCTGCTCCCTATACCTCTCCATCAATTGTCGTAGCAAGAAAATCGCCTCCATAGTCGACCTTCCAGGCATGAACCCAAACTGGTTTTGGGTCACGCGTGTTGCTGTCCTGAGGTGATGCTCGATAACCCTCTCCCAGAGCTTCATCGTATGGCTCATCAGCTTAATCCCTCGATAATTAGTGCAACTTTGAACATCTCCCTTGTTCTTGAAGATCGGCACTAATACACTCCTCCTCCATTCCTCAGGCATCTTGTTTTCTCGGAAAATGAGGTTAAAAAGCTTTGCTAGCCAACCTATGGCTCTAGCACCCAAACATCTCCACACCTCAATGGGGATGCCATCGGGGCCCATCGCTTTACCTCTCTTCATCCTCTTCAAAGCCTCCTCAATCTCTACCTCCTGAATTCTCCTCACAAAACGTCTGTTGGTGTCGTCAAAAGAGTCATCCAACTCAATAGTAGGATTCTCATCCTCCCCATTAAATAACCTATCAAAGTACTCCCGCCATCTGTCCTTGATCTCCTCATCCCTCACCAGCAGTTGGTCTGTCCCATCCTTGATGCATTTGATTTGGTTGATGTCTCTTGTCTTCCTCTCTCGGATCCTCGCCAACCGAAAAATGTCCTTCTCACCTTCCTTCGTGCCTAGCCGCTGATAAAGGTCATCATACGCCTGGCCCTTGGCTACACTCACCGCTCGCTTTGCAGCCCTCTTTGCTATTTTATAGCTCTCGATGTTAGCTGCACTCCTGTCGAGGTGGAGTCGCTTGAAACACTCCTTCTTTTCCTTAATAGCCTTTTGCACCTCCTCATTCCACCACCAAGTGTCTTTCGCCTCCTGCTTGCCTCCCCTACTCACGCTAAACACTTCCGCTACCACCTTCCGAACACATGTTGCCATCTTTAGCCACATGTCATTTGCATCTTCTCCTTCTTCCCAAGGCCCCTCACCTAGTATCCTATCCTTGAACACTTGCGCCTCTACTCCTCTAAGCTTCCACCACCTCGTTCTCGCAATCTCGGCACGTTTGTCCCGGACGACACGTACCCGAAAGCTAAAGTCCGCCACCACAAGCTTGTGTTGGGGAACAACACACTCTCCAGGTATCACCTTACAATCTAAGCAAGCACGTCTATCCTCCCTCCTTGCAAGGATAAAGTCAATCTGGCTCGAGTGTTGACCACTCTGAAAGGTCACCAGGTGGGATTCCCGCTTCCTAAAGAGGGTATTTGCTATCAACAAGTCGTAGGCCAACGCGAAGTTCAACACATCTTCTCCCTCTTGGTTCCTATCACCATACCCAAACCCCCCATGCACTCGCTCGAAACCAGCATTCGTCGCACCCACATGGCCATTGAGGTCTCCTCCTATGAAGAGCTTCTCCCTGATGGGCACGGTACTAACCATGCTATCCAAGTTTTCCCAAAACTGCCTCTTGACGCTCTCACTAAGACCTACCTGTGGGGCATATGCACTGATCACATTCAGAGTCATATCCCCAACTACCAACCGGACTAGAATAATCCGGTCACCTTGCCTCTTAACATCTACAACTCCATAACAAAAAATTGTGTTCTGTTTTCCATTGCCAGATATTCATTTTTTAATAGCATACACAAAATTGTCTTTAGTAATAATCTCTATACATGAAGGTAAGTAACTAATATTACTTACATCGTGGCTGACAAGCAAGGGCTGGTACCATACCTGGAGTGTAGAAGCTCATGTAGGGTAGGACGCTAAAGTAGACCCCAGGCCCATCAACCTTCCTCACCCGCCCTGTCTTGAGCTCTATAGTGAACAACCCAGCACCTGTGCTGATGAAGATGACACCCACACCCTCTGCGGAGCCCACCACAAACCATACATCATTGGAATCAGCAACAGGTAAAATTTTCTCCAGATCGATGACCCTGTATTGTACCCATTTTGCAGCTCCTTGCAAATTCACCTTCCTTGACCACAGAAAAAGGTTGGAACCTTCAATGCAGACAAACCCCAGTGAACTGTCCTCTGTCACCATGAGGGAAATCCCATTACTGAGCACAACCGGTGATTGCGGGCTAATCATAGATAAGCAATTGTTCCTCCAGTCATACTTTACGATTGCATAACCCATCCGAAGTGTGAAGTAGATTTCATCCCCGATAATGGCACCACGCCTAGGCATCAAATAGGGTATGTAGTAGAATCTTTCTGCAATCGCGCTCTGGTGATGCTTTAAATAGGCTTCACAATCATTGCCAAGAGTCGCTGGCACGCTCCATGCCCTCGTCTCCGATGAGTACACGCTCGCCTTAACCAGTTCGTCGTCGTCGTCAGTGGCGATGAAGACCACCCGGAAGGGTCCGCCGTGGCAGTCGAGATGGTCGCAGCCGGGCACAGCACAGAACACCGCGCCGGAGTAGATCAACCACGGGATGCCAGGCTCCGGCATGCGGTGCTCGTCGCCTGTGACTGAAACGAACCAGATTTCCAAAACTGGAAACCCGATCCTCTGCACATCTGTGATAGTCCCAGGAAGTGGCTATCACGTGCAAACCCTGTCTCAAGTGGTACAAATCCATACAACACAGGAAAAAGGGGAAAATACATAATCTTATTAATACATCAGAGTACAACATTTCGGCATAAGCCGGGTACAAGTCCAACTGGACTAAACAAGAAAGGTAAATCATCTACGCAGCGGATCTATCGAAGCGAAGCGTCTCCAGCTCCACAGGCAAACTTGAGTGTAGGACCAGCTCTAGTCTTCCCATCCTTCCTCGTCGTTGTCGTAGTCGATCACCAAGTCTGAAAGCATTGCCATCTACCCGATAAGCGGGTAGGTCATGTCAGCTTCCCAACAAAGAGCAAAAGTGGTGGATGAATTCTAATATGCATGGATAAACCTATATCTGGCTGTAGTAAGTTTATGCAAGCAGCGGTAGCAACATCAAGGTAAGCGGTATTGCAGGGAGGTCACCATCTCCGAGGAGATCCACACCTCCGAGGCCAACGCCTCCGGGGTCAACACCCCAACTAAGGAATGTACACCAAAACACTGGATCTCAACCGAGTCACAGCATCCCACTCTCATCTGCGATGTGGGGTCACCAACTCTTATCCCCACATCTCAACGGCACGAAGCCGGGCTCACACACTCGGGGAAGAGAAGCAGCACAAGAAGAATACTAGCCAGAGTAACAGACCCAGGGGCTGTCCATACCAGTGGACACGGACTATAGCTATAGGTTTAACACTCTGCAGAGGTTGTACAACTGGACCCGCCGGATAGGGCAGAAACGGGGATCAGCCGTTCCACATCCCTACCTAACGGCCGGAGACCTAGCAGTGGGTGGCACTCTCCTGCCTCTCCAAGCCTGACTCGTCCTGAACTGGGGCGCGAAACTTGCCAGCAGGGCCTCGGAGCTGTGAGACCATCCCCGGAGGAGCCGGGGCGACGTCTACTCGGGGGGTATAACTCGTCCCCCTCACACGACCACACCGGTCCGCCTACAAGCTGAGTGCCAACCACCAACTAGTTCTCGGACCGAACCCCGCCCATACGTGAGCGAACGGTTTGTACGAAAATAGCCCAAAGATCACGGTTAAACTGTCGATCGGTCCTTAATTGCAAAGAGCGAGCACTCACCAACTCCATCCGAACGACACGCCGCCGGGGCGGGAGGCCAGGTCGCATCCCCCCCTAGACAGGCGTTCACAAGTAACCAAAGCGGCTCGCTCCCGCGGTAACACGTCAAGGATACACACTCACCCAAAACACACGCTAGAATACCGAGATATCCCAATCTCGGTCCAAACCAGAGATCCATCCATATCACGAAACAGGTAAAAAGTATGGATAGCAAATATCGGGGACTAGCTAGGGGTCTGTAGCTAGTCCCAAAGGTAGGAAGTTCAAGGTACAGGGTAAATCAATTCAAGGCATGGCTAAAAGATTGTCTATGCATTTCAATCATCCAAAGCATCATAAATAAAGCACTAGCAGCTAAATAGCATGCATGGGATCTACATGGTCGGGAGTGACATGACACCTGCGCGGTAGTCGTCGTAGAGTAGTAGAGGTTGGGCCCTTCCTTCGGGTTAACGGTCTTCCCAATCGTCACAGCTCGGGTCGTCGTCGCAGCTCGGGTCTTCAAACATGATCACAAGCCTACACGAGATGCGACGCGGAAATAAACAACGGCAATCATCTATGCAATAACTCTAAATAACATCAATTTAGAAGAACCAAATAAATCCGATCTAGCTACAAGCAGCACTAGTTTAATTTAAGGAAATCAAAGTAATTAGTTTTATATTAAAATAGTTTTAAGCTACTAGCTTTATATACTAGAAAACAAGTTAGAGAGAAGGGTTAGTTCAAGGTTGGGCTTGCCGATCAAGGCTAGAGGTTTGGTGATTGCGCCTGCAAGGTATTAGCGCAACCGATAGGTGCAACGAAGCGAATGCTCAGAGGATGAGGAGAGATGAGAAAGGAGAAACGAGCTAGGCAAGGCATTATCAGAACAAGGTGTGCGGTAGCAGAGCAGAGAGGGGGAAAAGGGTTGACTTACGGTCGGCCAAAAAGGGTGATGATACGGTAAGGCGTGCTCGAGAGCACGATGGAACAAGCGTTAGCAATGCGACGATAACCCTGGTGTAGTAGCCAGATTGCAACGCGGGGTTGCCGCGCTTGAAGCAGATGCCTCTGCTCAAGGCACGGCCGTCCATCACGCGCGGCTTTCCGGGTACTAACACTGGGTACGACGCGTGCTATAAGGCTCGAAGCAAAGCAGAGCGAGAGCGGGTATGCAGGTTGCGGTGGAAGCGGTGCAAGCAAGAGAAGCGGTGTGAACAAGACTTGGAGAAGTTATTCATGTCCGCGGCAGGCCAGTGGCTAGTTGCGGGGTTCCGGCGTCCCAGATCCACAAAAGCGCTGTGGCAGGCAGCGGCCACGAATTCTATACCAAGAGCGCAGGTAAAAGAGGCTCGGTTCAAGGTTACGAGCGGAAAAGGATAGGGTAGCAGCGAGCGTCTCGAAATTATGAAACCAACGCAACTGGTTTCATAATTTTCGGAACTCCGGATAATTAGTTATGATTTTTTAAAGGAAAAGGGATTTATAAAATAATTTCCAAAATCATTTTAAAACAGAAAAGGGATTTTTGTATTTTTAAAAATAGGGGTGACGTCAGCATGATGTCACCGTGACGTCATCGTCACAGGAGGTGGGCCGTTAGTGGGCCGAAAGTGGGCGTGGGCCGAATTCAGCCCATTTGTCTCGGCCCACGAGGCTAAAAAGAACAAAGTCTAATGGGCCTCCCCGAAGAAAAATCAGACCTCAGATGGGAAAAAGAAAAGGGCCTGCAGTGGGTTGCGGCCCATGCAACTTCTTGCTTCCAAGTTCTCAAGTCTGATCCTGCCCCTGGGACTCTGCTGGGGTGCAGAGGTGCCCTTGCCGCCCATGCGCACGCCGGCGCGCGCTGGCGGAGCCCCCCAGCGGCGACGGTGCCCGATGATCGGCGGTGACGGTGGTTCACGGATGCAAGCAAGCGCACGGGGAGGTGTCCCAGGTTCTCCTGGTGAGTTTGATGAGGTCGAGGCTCCGAGACCGGGCGTGTGCGGCCAAACAGCGGCGCGACACCGCGGAGTTCCTGGCGCGGCGCGACGCGCGGTGGCTAGGCGCGGTGCGCGGCAATCCCGTCCGGCGTGCGTTCCCGAAAGAAAACCAGAAGGGGATGACGCGCCCATGTATGACCAAGCACATGGGTGTGCTCGGCCCTGGGTCGCGCGCGTGCGTGCTAGAAGGAGTCAGGCCTCCCGGCGGCAACCGGAGCGTGTGAGCCCGGTGTGCCAAGGCCGTGACGCGAAGTGAGACGGCGAGCGGCGAGATGCAAAGACGCATGGGCGCGAAGGCCGTGCTCACAGGCGTGACGAAACAGAGATGAACGCGAACTGTGTTGACGTGAAGCATTGGACACAGCGCGGCTTCGCCCGGCGCGGGTCTGGTGCGTCCCGCGGCGGCGACAGCGGCGACAAGGGACAACAAGCGGCGCGAAGCACGGCCAAAACGCCACGAGAGAGCACAGCGAGACGATGCTTGACACGGCAGGAAACAGCAGCGAGAGACGGCGCGCGCTGGGGTGCGTCGCGTCGGCGTTCTCGCGGAGAAGCACGTCGCGAAGGCCGGCGGCGCGGCGCTGGGGCGCGCCCCCACGGGTGGAGAAGAAGGGCGAGCGGCAGGCTCACCGAGGGGCGGAGGTGTAGGCGTAAGCAGTGACGGCCGCGCTGGTGTAGATGTGGACGACGGCGACGAAGTACGGCGGCGGCGCGTCAAGTTCCTCTGCTCCGGCTTCCACCCGTTCGCGGACGGCCTTCTCTGCTACACGTCCAGCTCCGGCTCCGGGGTCTCCAACACCGGCAAGACGACGCGGTGGTGAAGCGCGTGCCGGCTTCCCGTCTCCCTTCCTTCTCCTCCCTTTCCCCCTTCTCACCCCTCGGCGGCGGTACAGAGTGGCCAAAGGGGAAAAGACCCCGAACTGAATTGGTTTGCTCCGGGGCCTTGCCTGGGGGTTTTGCTGCGCGAGGTGAACGTGTGGGACAGGGAAAACGCGTGGGCCAGGGCTGTCTCCTCCTCCTTTGCCTTGGCGGCGAAGAAGCTCGGCACGGCGCGGGAGATAAAGACGTGCGGGATTTGCCGATGGCAAATCCGTGGTTTTAAGGGTTGGCAACCGTGTGGGCCACCTTGGCGTACGGGCCACCTTGGCGTGCGCGCCAGCGGAGCAGCGCGGTCAACTCAGCCTGGTGCGCGCGCATGCAGGGGTGGCGCGGAGCGGCGCTGTGCGGCGCGACGGCTGCTGGGGAAGAAGAACAGGGCGGCGGTTGGTTGGGCCGGTTGGGCCGCTTTGGCTGGCCGGGCCAAGAGGGAAGAAGTTAAGGGAAGGCCGGAAAAGGTTAAGTTGGCCACGGACCCAGAGTTGAAGGTGAACACTTGGACCTTGAAGAAAACTGGCTGGCCCAAAGATAGAAGAAGGGTTTCGGAATTAGTTTTTGAATTAAGTTTAGACTATAGATTGAATTTGAATACTTTCAAATTCAAACACACACAAATAGAAAACCAATTAAAATCCATAAACTCCAAAACACATACTTTACCATAATTTGAAAATATATTTTTATATTTTTGGTTTTATTTAATTAGGAATTAGCTAAGGAGGTTAGAGAGGGTTTAAATGTGGTGACACATCATCATCTATACTATAAGGAGCGAAGACAATTGAAAACTTTTCTCACCTAATTCGGGCCCACGTTACCCCTCACGCCGGACCCACTCGTCAAGTTGTGTGATGACCAAAAAGGCGGAACGACCATAGAAATCACAATTTGGGGAGCGTTTCAGCCAAAAACGTAATTCTTTTCT